>OW028583.1:36576021-37776021 GCA_932294295.1 Alitta virens
AAAAAGTCATGTAAAGACTTAGACAATTTCTTATAAGACAAAACAAAGAATATGATTGTGTCTATGCTTAGGCAACTAAAATATCCTCCCATGGGGTAAATGTGTAACATGGTGTGGACTCCAAAATTAATTATCTCATCACTACGTCTGCCTGCAGCTTGTCACATAAGCTGACTAAACTTTAGACCAAGAAACATTGAGATAGGCCTACTGAAACATTGGATAATGAAGACATGTTTTAGTAAATGCATGCGAATTTAAAGATTTAAAACGAGTTATTTATAGAAGTGTTATGTTTATTTATCAGATTCATTCACACTGTAAATTACAGCACTGTATATTTTAAAATTGCCAAAAATTACCACTAGAGGGCAGATTGTTCCAACATCACCTGCCCAATGGATTGTGCAGCCACCTGGCGCAAATTTATGCAATTCAAAAGAATCATTTAGTACGATACTTGAGCGTCCTTATTTGGGCAAGCATGAACGTTATTTGGGTGATATGAAAAGCAGATCACCCGGCACGCATCACCCGCTATTTTGACATGATATGGCTGCAATTGGGGAATAAATGGTAGTATTGATTTGTATATTAAATATTTGGTGTACGCCTGGTCACCAAATTTATAACAATAAACGGACTCCAAGCTTATCAACTCATTATTACGTCTGCCTCTGGCACCTCATCACAAAAGTTGACTAAGCTTTAGACAAACATAATTGAGGAAAATTGTAGCAGTTACCATATACTAGCTTATATTTACCAAAAATTTTGTTTTCTTATTTTTGTTTTCTTTTTGTTTTCATGCTTTTCATGCTTCATTGAACTACAGTCAATATGGTGGTCTTCAAATAATCTTAGAAGAGATAGTCTGTTTCAGGCAATAATCATTTCACTGGTGTGCAACAATTTGAAGATGACCAGCTAAACTACATGGCTTGCGGCAGTATCAAAATGGCCTCTCTATCTAGACGGTTTCACACTTCTGCTCCAATTTGACATTCTGCCTTATTTTCGATCCAATAACAAATAACATTATGTATAAATGTTTACACAAAGGAAATTATATTTGGATCCAGGGAACACTGATTAAGTTCCCAAAGGAATGCTACCAGAAGTGTTACGATATAATTGGAAAGGATTTTTCTGACATGTAATGCAAATCAAAATAATAATACTAATAGTTATTAAAAAATCATAATAACATAAAAAGAAAGCTAAAGATATATAAAATGAATGGATAGTAATAATAAAAAAAACATGTAAAAATACATATAAACATGAGTAAGAATAATATTATAAAACGGGATGGAACACAGGAAAAATATGAATGAAAAGGGGGATGGGGAAAACAGTAATAATAATAATACAATTAAATAAAAATAAATAAAATAATGCAAATTTTTATTATTTTTTTAAGTATTTTATTTTATGAAATATTAACAAATTGCAGTTTTTTATTTTTATAAGGAAAGGTGTTATATAATAAGTGTGAGTATTTAACTATTGATGATAACCCAACGAGGAAGTACCATATTTATATTATACAATATGTATATAAAAAAACAAAACTGAATTTTATTGCCTATAGTCAATGTTGTACCATAACATTCATGAATCACAGTATATGCTCTGAGAATTTTTTTTAAGTACATAAAAACACCTAGGAATAATAAATATTCCCAGGAAAAACCTTGCTTGGAGTGTGTGAATAGTTTTTCTCATATTAAGTATCTTTGTGAACGAGAATTGTAATCATGTACATCTGGCTGTCTAATTAATAGAAATGAATTTAGGAAGCAGGTGATAAAAATTGTAGATTTTCCTTTTCAACCTATCTCCTAAATTCACAATATGTAACTTTTTAAGTATTGGCTCATATGCAATACTATATATATATATTTATATATAATTTTATTGACATGATATTATCATAATTGATACATTTGTCAACATACAAATAACATACAATAATAACATACAATAATACAGTACTTTAACAGTAATAAGATAATAATACTAAAAGTGTTAACCTAACAGTCTATATTAAATGTGATAAATATGTATTTTACAGCAAGTCGGTCCCGGTTGTGACTAGTAAAAATACTAATGATAAAATACAATTTTACAATATAGACAATTAATAAAATTAAACAAAAATAACAGACAAATATATACTGCTTGTCCCAGTGGTTATAACCAATCTGGCTATCCATGTATGGATTTAAAATAATAGTATGCGGAGCCTTATTATTTGTAACATTTCTAATTGATTTTTTCTGTCATTTGTTTAACTGTTTTGTCTGATAACCCCAGGATATGTATAGAACAAGAGTTTCTGTTCAGTCATAATCATTTCATATTATGCTTATAATAGCTCTTCTTAATATTGCATATTACTATGTACTGTTGTCAGCATATAGGCTACAATTCAATTAATGCATCATTAAGTGATATTAGCATGCAGTCATTATCTGTTAATTGCTAATAAACGCACATGTATTGATGTATATTTATAAAATATATTTATACAGGGTAACATATTCAGTATAAAAACTGTTTTACAATATGGCCCTGATGGATAAAACAGAAATAGAAATGGACATTTAAAGAGGTAAAAATAGAATAAAAACATAAAGTAATTAAAAGGACTGGCATGCAGTTGATTAGTACAAAACATTGATAAAATAGGCTTTACATTTGGCTTTAAAAACATTAATGTTATCACAACATTTGACATCACTAGGAAGACTGTTCCATATAATAGGACCTCTAACAGTAAAGGCATTGCTGCTAAAAGCAGAATTAGCATAAGGTATATGTACATCATTTTCATCAAAATTTCTCGTATTGCGGTTGGAGACTTTCTTTTGCATAGTGATGTCATCACATAAATAATGGGGAGCCAGCCCATGAATAGATTTAAAAAGTAAAACATATACATACACATATTATATAGAGTATAACTAATATATATATATATCATGAAGTAATACTGTGTGTTAGAAACTCATGATTTGCCTAAGTTCCCTATGGAACTTACATAGCTGGTTATGTAGTCTCTTATTAGGCAAATATTAAACTTTGAATTTCATATTATATTTTGAACGTATTCTTTGTAATCTACTTGAGTAAATAGAAATGTTTCAAGTTGGAAAAGTCTGAAAAACATTCCCTTCAGTCTCACATAATCAGAATTCCATATTAAAACCAAACATGGCTACAGCTGGTGCCATTTTACAAGTAAAATGATATCATTAACTTCGCAGCCAACCGTTTGATATGAAATAATGCTTCTATTTCATTTAAAATATCTTCGAAATATGCAGTTTTATTAATTTGCGTATGTATTTTTATTATGCGATTTGTTATTGGTAGAGATGGGATAGTTTATTTTGAGGGGAAGTGTGTGAAAGAGTTGACATATGTGGCAAATGTGCATTAAAATAGACATGTTAGCCTGCTCCTCTGAAGGACGTGGGTTCAATCCCAGGCCCGGGCACCCTTCATGAGCATCATCCTAGCTGGATGTCGTTTGGTGAGACATTAAATTGGCGGTCCCTTGTACTCAGTGTCCATGCTGAGGCAAGTAAAAGATCCCAGCCACGGGATAAATGTGTAACATGGGCAGACTCCTCCTCTCTCTCAACTCATCAATCAACCCTCAATAGGGGCAAGAGCTGGCCTTAGAGGGCTACGCTATCCATGTCTATCTCGATAGACAGATAGAGATAGCTAGATAGTTAGATAGTTAGATAGATAGATAGATAGATAGATAGTTAGACAGGTAGTTAGATAGATAGTTAGATAGTTAGATAGGTAGTTAGATAGTTAGATAGATAGTTAGATAGATAGTTAGATAGATAGTTAGACAGATAGTTAGATAGATAGTTAGACAGATAGTTAGATAGATATTTAGATAGATAGTTAGATATATAGACAGATAGACAGATAGATATATAGACAGATAGACAGATAGATAGATAGATAGATAGACCCAGCTGTAACCCTTATCCAGTATACTGCGATGGTAACTGCAGTGCAGGGGGTTCAGTTGGCCGAAATGGTTGTAGTTTAAGGAGTGTGTGATGGGTAACATCTGGAGTTCACTCTCAATGAGGTCATAACTTTATGCAGAACGGATGCAGCTCTTTAAGGTAGCACTCGCGGAGATAAAAGTTAAGACAAAAAAGGGTCTAAAAGACTTCAAAACTGGCACTTAGCATGCCTAAAGGCTGTGGAGAAAGAGGTATATAGCTGTGTGGTTTTAGGTGACATAAACACATTTGCAAAGCGACTCTTTCATCTTGTTAAGAATGGCGATATATATGGCCGTGTGGTTCAAGATGATAGAAAACACAGTTGAGGAACCAGTCTGTGCTGTTGATTGGGAATTGTCAAACCTATTTTTAACAACTACTTCTATAACTAATTGCATAGGTGCAAATCCTGGTTAGGGGATATAAATATATATTTTCTTCATATTTTAATGTTAATTAATTTTTTGACCTTGAGATGTTTCATCCCTCTTAGAATAATTGCAAATCTTCGCCAGTGAAAATCAGTATACAATATGTATAGAAGAAAGCCAGTTACACAGAATATATGATCTGTATGTCAGGGTTCATAATTGCATTGCAATAAGTGTGGCAAGGCAGCCTGTGAAGAAGTACCAGAGCTCAGCTCCCAAATGGAGTACCTCAAGGTCCAAGCCTGAAAACAAACAGTTTCGCATGACAATGTGATATGCTGAGGAACCCTTCCTGACCGCCCACCGCTGTCGCCTCTTATTCATATTGTGACGTTTATAGTAAACCACTATTGGCTATCGCTCATAAATGTCAGATAATAAACAAGAGCGAAGCGAACATCAGATTTTTCGGGCGAATACGCTTTATTGTATAGCAGTTTACATGCATAACAAAATGACAGATATATTTTCTGTTGCCAATAAAATAGCAGAGCAAGGATTGTGATATGCCAGAAGTTTAATGTCTTAATGTCTGAATGCTGAGTGCTGCTGGGTCTGAAGCTTATAGTGGGTCTATAGAGGCTGAAATAATAAGGCTTGGAGTCCTCACCATGTTACACATTTACCCCATGGGTGGGGTATTTTACTTGCCTCAGCATTGAAACCGAGTACAAAGCTGACAAAGTTTTTTGAGCCTGGGGATACAGTTGTTTTGCAGGATATTTAACTTCTTAACCTATTTACCCGAAGAAAAACTTTCATTCAAAACTTCTAAAATTATCATGAAGCCAATTTATCACAGGATTAAAACCAAACAAATGTCATATCTTTTATAATTTCGATTGACAACGCAAAGAAAATATTAATTTACATGTAAAATCGGATCAAAGTTCTAACGAGATCAAAGAGAAATTCTATTAGATTGTGGCAGCTGGGAATATGTTTATTTTTCATATGGAACTTAAAAGTCTTTGAAGTTAAATTCATCAAGTCATAAATTTGTGTTTGTTGAAGTGGAAAAGTGCGACAAACATTCTTTGAAGGTAATCCTTGAATTACTGTAAAACAATGTAAAAGAAGAATATCTCAATAACAAGAACCTGACATAGTCAAGACACTGATAGATTCAAACCTGCCCTATCCATCTGTCTGTTTGTCTGTCTGTCTCTCTAGCTGTCTAGCTGTCTGTCTAGCTGTCTGTTAAGCTGTCTATCTATCTATCCATCCATCTATCTATCTATCTATCTGTCTGTTTGTATGTCTGTCTGTCTGTCTAGCTGTCTATCTATCTATGTCTATCTATCTATCTACCTATCTATCTATCTGTCTATTTGTCTGTATGTCTGTCTGTCTAGCTGTCTAGCTGTCTATCTATCTATGTCTATCTATCTATCTATCTATCTACCTATCTATCTATCTGTCTGTCTATCTATCTGTCTGTTTGTCTATCTGTCTGTCTGTCTAGCTGTCTAGCTGTCTATCTATCTATGTCTATCTATCTATCTATCTATCTATCTATCTATCTGTCTGTCTATCTATCTATATCTATCTATCCATCTATCTATCTATATCTCTATCCATCTATCTATCCTTGTATCTATTTATCTACCTATCTATCTATCTATCTATCTATCTATCTATCTGTCTATCTATCTATATCTATCTATCTATCTATCTATCTATCCACCTAGACTACCCGACTATTAAGTCCGTAAAAAATATCATAATCATTGAAGGGAAAGTGGGTCAATTAGATTTAAAAACACCTCACCTCAAGACTAATTCAAGATTAAACCACATGAATTAATTGTCTATATCAGCTGTTTATTAAACATAGTATCATGCCTCTTAAATTACTAAGACCACCTCACCATTAAGACCACAATTCTATTCCAAGCATGGGTATTAAGTCAATGTCACCTTTAAACTCAGCAAGATACGTTAAAAAAGTATACACTGGTTACATGTGAGACATGAAGATATGTACACTGGAAAATATCAATGTACAACGAGGCCGATGCAACATTTTTTTTTCCATATTACGCTTCATGGGAATATTAGCATGCTGTCTACGATTCACGATTCATCTAGGTATAAGGATAATTACAATAAAATATAGATCTCAAAATGCTTCGAAATGACAGCATGTGAATGTCATATAGGATCACACCATGTCACTACTAAGGACATGCTCCAGTATTGATCAGTCAATAATAATTATATAGTCAACAATTGATTGGATCTCTCTGAACCATTCAGGTTGGCATCTCGATAGCGGCATAAAATTGCCTTAGAGGTGTCATCCTGCACCATGTAAATTGCTATTTAATGGAGAAATAAAAAGTCTTGAGTTATTAAAGGAAATGTACAAGTAAGTCAGATCGCTAAAATTGCAAGAAATCGCTGAATTCATGATTTCTAGTGTGACGCTGGCGACACTGCTTCGGGCCACGCCCACTTCCTGGCTGCCTACCAGTCCCAGCACAGCATGGCTGGCTGACTGTTGTACATGAGGATTTGTACAACGGCGTACATAATGCTAAATTTCACTTGGTGGGTGGTACAATAAATAATACTTGCCAAGGCTGAGACCAATGCCTTAAACCACAATAAAACAATTACAAAAAATTGGTAAGACTGTTACACTTTAGCCAGTGTTGTTTTGTTTCGTTCAGTTTTATTCTCACACTTGACAAAATTATAGTACCAAAACAGATTTGGTCAAGGATGTATGTTCACAGTTTTGTGTTGAATGTTAGAGTGATTCCTAGCATTGGAATGCTACTCGTTCAGCATTCTGAAGTCAGGCATGAAACATCTCTGCTTAAATTATGAAGTCTAATAATTAGTATACATGTACAATCTAGTAAATTATGGTGAGTCTTTCCATTCTTTGTATTAGTTTTAGTATATTAGCATTGCACATTTTTGCGGTTATTACCCAGAGCTAAAGCTAATATTGGTGTTTTTTTGTGTAGAAGTCAGTTCTTGCTATTTCAAAATTAATAAATTTATGTAGCATTTTTTCTAGTATTTATATTACAAACATTCGTACATTGTGTAATTATCTATCAGATAGGTCGAATATACATATTTTAAAGATGATCGTGTTATTTCAGAATCACCTAATTGACAGATGTCTATTAAAAGTATCAGCTTTACAAGAAGTTTATCTCCAATTATTCTACCTAAATACACAAACGCTAACAAAGACTGCTGAAGGCAATTTCTGTCCTGCTGTGATCATACCATTTAGGCTCAGCCGAAAATTGAAATAAATATCATATTCCTCTTAACAGGATTTTCAGTATGCTGGGGAGTGGATGTAGCTTTAATCATGTATGTATTATTTATAGAAATAGCTTACTTTGGTAATATCACCTGCTCCCAGTGGCAGATATAATGATGAGATGATTAATTTATATAATCGTAAGACACTCACCCTATGACTCAAGACTGACAATTGAATAAGTACTGCATGAAGTTGGGAAAAAAGTACCCGATCAAAGATGGAAAGCTGCATTTCCCTCTATGTTAAAATATGCAAATTTATTATCGTTTAATATACCATGGAAAAATCTTACCAACACCTCCTATAAATGTTATACCACAGCTAATTTGATAATGTGACATGAGCATTATAAAATCAGAAAATGTTTTCAATAGTTGAATTGTTGTGGTACTAGTTGTGGCTTAATATAACAAACGAAAAAGCGCACAAACAAACATTAAATATGTAATAAATACATAAATGGACTTGGAAAGATATATATATATATATGATATATTTGGAGCATAAATAATTGGTTATATATATATATATATATATATATATATATATATATATATATATATAATAGCATATATGTTATTTTTAAAAGATATATCCAAGTGTATACATAGAGAAGCTAGTGGGTTCGTTTCCTTGCCCCTGCATAGACACTGAGAACAAACCAGTTCCTGATAGGTTGTGGCTGTTAAATAGTGCTTGGGCGAAATGCTAACCCATGACCTACAGAGCAGCTGCCAAACTCTTAATCATAAGACCATCCAGCTGTAATTACTCTGCCCTGTGTTTTTAACATTAATAAATAAACTGATTAAGTTCATGAAGATCAAAATGGCCTTGTCTACCTTTCAGACAATTATTCCAGTCTTAACAATGATAGATAGATAGATAGATAGAGAGATGGATAGATAGAGAGATAGGGAGATGGATAGATAGAGAGCTAGGGAGATGGATAGATAGATAGAGAGATAGATAGATATAGAGATAAAGAGATAGAGAGATAGATAGTTAGATAGATAGATAGATAGATAGAGAGATGGATAGATAGAGAGATAGATAGATAGATAAAGAGATAGAGAGATATATATTTAGATAGATAGATAGATAGATAGAGAGATGGATAGATAGAGAGATGGATAGATAGATAGATAGATAGAGTGATAGATAGATAGATAGATAGATAGATAGATATGGAAAGTGCAGCCCTCTAAGGCAAGTTCTTGCTGCTATTGAGGGTTGATTGATGAGGTGAGAGAGAGGAGGAGTCCACCCACATGTCACATTTACCCCATGGGTGGGGTATTTATTTGCCTCAGTATAGACACTGGGTAATATAGAAAGCTAGAATGACAATGTGACAGATAGATGCTCTCATGACAGACAGCATGTCAGAGAGAAGAAAATACGCCAGACAGACAGCCGGACAGCTAAACAGCTAGACAGACAAACAGACAAACAGAGAGAGACACAAAGAGACAAACAGAAAGATAGGTTTGGCGTCTTTAGACATTGTGCAGGGTCTTCTTTTCAAAGCCATTTTATCTTGAGCCTTTTCATCAACAACAAAGACCTTGTTCTAAAGTTCTAAGGCACAGATGCTGTAAAGTTGGGACATGTTTCAACGACAAAAAACGAAGAAAACAAAAATGAGTTTAACAACTTGATCTTCTCAGAAATTCTTCAATTGAAGTTCGTAAGAAGAAATTAAAGACAACTGTTTATTAAGAAATTCTTCAGATTTTCAGGTTCTTGATCAAACGGCTTGGAATATGAACAGCATCTGAGAGGTTTTGAAAGAAAATAGTTTGTTAAAGAAAGGAATTGTTAAAAGCTGAAAAGGCAAGAAGGGACAAAAATTTCAAAGCAAAGAGAATTCTGTGCGTTTTATGGATTTTAGCACAAATACATTAATTAAGTAATTGCAAATATTCGTGTTTATCCTCGTACAAGTAAGACAATTGAATTAACAATTAATTATTAGTGAATACACCTTTAAATTTAGTGAATATACTTGACAATTGACACCACCTATTGCCAATTAAATGTAGTTTTAATCAGTTTTATTCATGGGGCCTTCTTTGCTGCAAAAAGGGGGGGGGGGCAATCCTGAATTTCGACAATAATAAAAATTGTAACAATGCAAAAAATGTGAAAATGATTTTGTTTATAGATCATCATTCATTGTTTTAAAAATGATGTCATACAAAAAAATCAGTTTCCATGTCAATGACCACTGTTTTCTTTATAGTAAGAACTATATCTACAGCAATGGCCAATTCTTTTCTGACACTAAAACGCTTTACTTTTGGTCTAGTTTTTTGCTTCATGGCACTTCTTGAATTAGTTACTTTACGGATCATATTTACAATCTTAAAACACATTTGCGCAACAATCATGCAATATATAAACCAAGTTACAGAGGGTTGGTCAGAAAGAAGAGATAATCTCGTTTTCCACATGCTTTGCTGGCAGGAGTTGAGTGAGGAGCCGCGAGGTTCTGGATAATTTTGTCCCTTCTGAACTAAAAACAGTCCAATTTGTTAGCACTCATTCAAAGTCTTCCTCCAAGGTATATTGTAGTTCGACGAGCCTAGCATCAATACACCTGCAGTTATCTTGTCTAAAAGAGTGGTTAGTCAATAAACATGGCCAAGGGTTATAACAAGAAAAGCTCTCTTTAGAAATGAGACCTGTATCAGAATTAGTTAACGTAGTCTAGACATGCAAAAAAAAAATGAATTGATCTATTTTGTACAGACTTAAGGTATTAGTTGCAGGTAACAGATACTGACAAGGTATCATGTCAAAATATTACAATCAATTAGTATAGTTCATATAAATTTATGTCTTTGTATTTATTGCCGAACGTGCTATAAAATGTACTTTTCCATAGAACCTCGCTACGCTTGCCTAGCTACCCACAACTGTGCAAATCGACCACTTGCACCATCTAGAGTATTAGTAATTATAAAAAGAGAGTTTGCTTGTTAGTCATACTATGAAAAAATAAAATATATATGTTTAAGTATGATGCGAGATCAAAATGCACATAGTCACCATTTGTAACAGTGGTCCAAGAACTTATGGCCATGGCTGTATGATGTAGGGGCTGGTGTAATAAGGTAGCCCAATCCTAATGTAGGGCCTACATTGGGCCGATATGGTGCGAACATCGGACTAACGTTGCGCTGATTTGGGATGTTGTTGCAGTTTTCATTAAGGAATTTGAAAAGGAGTTTGAACGTTGAAGTTTCCATCTTAGCAAACACAAAGCTAGTCTTAGAAGATTAAAATTCCATATTAAAAACAAACAAGGCGCCAGCTGTCACCATCTCAAGTCTCTGTGATCATTCTTTGCTGCCTTTAGTTCATTCCATTTTGGGGAATATGTAAATATCTCAAATAACTAGCTGTGCAGCCAGCGATTTTCTCATTATAATGAAACCCCTCCCAATTTAAGATGGTTATAAACATGAGACCACTTCGAATTGGTTGTCAAAGAATGATCTTAAACTCAGTGTATCTGCCTGCAGTAGGCCCAAACCAGTTCATTTTTATGTGCAACGAGTCTTTCTCAACTCCGTGAGGAATATTCGGCCTTGAACACGGGGTTCATAACTGGGACTTTAGAGCTCACACCAGTGCCATCACTGATATGGCCTATTCACTGTGTGTTGTCACCTCACAGCCCAGAGACCTAATTATGGAAATTCGCTGCTAGTTTACCTAGTTAAACAAAATGATTGGTTATTTATAAGCTATGCAGGCGATAGGCTCAGTATAAACTTAAGCAATCTTCTTTTTAAAAAATACAAGAGAAATGGTTTCATATATATTTAGTTTAGGCAATTCTTCTGAATTGCGTTCTTGTCAGAACAAGAATTGCTTAAACTCAGCTCATGAACATAATTATTCTGTAATTTCATTGTTAGACCTTTAATGCCATAAGCCAGCCTTTAGGCTACAAAAGAAATCAATTAATTTATTCTAGATGAGTAAACTAGCGAAACATGTACATACTTAGGTCGCTGTGCTGTGAGGTGACAACACACAGTGTATTGTGAGTACTCATGCCACCTGGGTGGGGTGAGGCAGTTGTAGAAAATGATCTGCCTAACTCCTCTATGCCATGATGGGGGTTTGAACCCATAAGAGTGCATTGTGGGTAAAATAAAGTCTAGTTTTGAATTTCTTATGTCTGAAAACCACTATTTACCCATTTAAAGCACTCTAATGTGTCAAATAGGTGATGAAATTTTGAAATTTTGATTTGTTAAGTGTGTGCTGGTGGCCATATCGTAGTTCATACCTACAA
This sequence comes from Alitta virens, assembly GCA_932294295.1. Taxonomy (NCBI): domain Eukaryota; kingdom Metazoa; phylum Annelida; class Polychaeta; order Phyllodocida; family Nereididae; genus Alitta; species Alitta virens. The sequence continues at coordinate 36,588,100 of OW028583.1, forward strand.
TTTTATTGGGAACTTTATTATTCTAAAAGGGACAACTTAAAGAACAGTCTGGTACCATACTCAGAGTCCAGATGGGAGAGGGGTGGGTGCATGGTTGGCGTCGCTGGTCTCCAGACTATTCAGTAAACTGCTCACCGAGACACAGTATTTATTTGAATATTTCAAACGGCATCATTGTCTGCCATGAGCAATACTTAATTTCATCTTAAATTTGGATTTACAGATTCAACGATATCCATCAAACTGGCTGGAGGGAGCTCATCCAACCAAGGCCGAGTTGAAATCTATTTCAATAATTGGTGGAGCACAATTTGTGATGATGGCTGGAATTCCAAGGATGCAGTTGTGGTCTGTAGACAACTTGGTTATAAATATGGAGAGGCACTAACAGGTGGACATCATGGGGTAGGAAGTGGGGAAATTGCTATGGGCGATGTCAGATGCAATGGTGGAGAATTTGGAATGAAGCATCGAACTCCAACATCTTCTGATGTCAGATGCAATGGTGGAGAATTTAAACTTATGGAATGTTATTTCAATGGATGGTATTCTAACAATTGTGGTCATTCAGAAGATGTTGGAGTTCAATGCTTCAGTATGTTTCTTCATAAAATTCATTCTGTTAGTTGTAGGAGTAGTATGTATGGGTAGTAACTCATGGTGCCCTATTTTGGGCAATGGCCTAATAAGGTGAGTTGTAATTAATGCTCCCTGATTCCAAAATTTATGCTAAGCAATTGCAACATTTGCATTTAAAAAAATGTAGATGTGTTTTTTTTTTTACTGTTTAGGTTCATTCAAAGGCAAATGGTTTGAATTTGCACTAAAAAAATAAACCAAGAAATAGAGAGACTATGAAAGTGTATGAAAAACCATACATGTCGGTCATCAGGGTTTCTCTTTTAAAGACAAATGCGGGTATCATCAGTGCCACACTGTGTAGATTGTCATAAACACAAGTGCGCCCTCTTGTGAGAATTATGAAAAGCGCCGTTGCAATGGTTTCTTGCCAGATGCAGTGGAACAAACATTACATGTCATGCAGCTGCATTATATTGATGGTGACCTATACTTTTTCTTTTCTTAAAAGATGTTGGGATAATTTAATTTAGTATTCACACAATTGTGGGAACAAAATCAGTGGTGAAAATGCATTTAAACCCATTCTTATGCTTGGAAACATATTATTTTCAATTTTCTCATTGAATTAACATGCAATTGGTATTTGTCAGACAAATTTTGTTAAACTATGTTGACCCCCATTTTTCTTTCATTATCTTTAACAAGAAAACTTGCTTTAACTTTGTAGAAAATTTCATGGCATTTCAGTGGTAGAACTGAATACCCATATTTGTCTTTAAACTTGATGGCTTAAAAATTTACAACAATTGGCTGTAAAGGTAGAAGAAACAATATAAACTCCACTGGTAGTAGGAGAAACTCCAGACGACATCACGTGAATCCAGGACTTCCATTGGCTGAGAGACTGCCTTAGGAATATGCATGAATGGAAGTTCTGGATTCACAATTTCACACAAGTTTTCTCGAGTTTAGTTTAGCTTCCAAGTACTATGTAGAAGACATAGTTAGATTTTTGGTAGATGTACATCCTACAAAAATAAATTTTGGTCATTGAGTAACAGTTACCATGTCAACATAATAGGGTTGGTCAGTTCCCGTGTGACATTTTAACCAGAAATACCAATGACGTCACCTAGACCAAATTGTTGATTACTTCATCTAGTATTGTGCATTGGTGACGTCATGTATAGTATTAGTACTTCCGGGTACAAGGTCACACGAGAACCGACCAGATCGCCTCGACCAGATCGCCTCGACCAACATAATATTTCTCTTTCCCTTTCGACACAATTGTTATGATTTTGGTTGATTTTCTATCCACTACGCAATATTACATTCATTATAACCTCCTACACCGTACAGTTGAATTGGTATCGCTATTGATTTTATTAGCCTGACTTAAGACAATATAAAAATGACTCAAAAGCACTTAGAAGACCCTATAGGTATATACAAGAAATATAGTATATTGGCAGACCAAAGGGAAACTCCATGAATTGAATGGTGATAACAATAGATAGAATTGATATTTTTGATATAAATATTAAAGTTTTCTCGGAAAGCATTTCACACTCTCAGAAACACCATCTGAGTTTGTCCAATGTCTTTCCTATTGATTAGGAATTGTTAAGCTCAGAATAACGTACACAATATAATATGATGTCCAGGTGCTCAACTGGATTTGTAACAGAGCTTGTTACTTGAACAACGTCGATGATGCTGGTGTACTGAGGGTTTGCTGCTGTGCGGCATATGTTTATATGATGTAGTTGTGTTTTCATCTTGTAAATGTTCTCTTCCCTCAAGCAGCTTGTATCTTGCCTTTGAGGTCAGAAATTTGGATTAAATAAACTGTGCTAACTGACCAAATGACTTCGTTTATTTTGTTCAATACATTAACATAACATGGAGTCATATTTATGCACTGTACGTTACATTTGTATAAACCAATGAGAATCTGGTTCATGAATCCAATCCCATATATATATATATATTTATTTTCTCTGGGTATATGCTGGATGGCTGCATAGTATGTTGGATGGTTGCAGTGTATGTTGGATGGTTGCAGTGTATGTTGGATGGCTGCAGTGTATGTTGGATGGTTGCAGTGTATGTTGGACGACTGCATTGCATGTTGTACAGTAAGTGGAGAATATAAGCAATTGTGGAGGGGGTGTCGTCCAACATACATTTGTGGGATTCGGAATTATTATATTGGCCTCTGCTGTGCCTAAGCCAATATAATGTGATGAAGATGCAAGAGTGAGTGTAAAAATAAAGAAATTAATAGAAGAGAGATATTTGTGTATCCAATGCATATGTTTCTATAATAATATACGAATATATAATAATAATACATTTTCCTCATCCCACAAAACTCTATGCTGGACTCCATCCATTATTGTTCTTATATTCAAACAACCAACATACTAATATGACAAACATTGCCAAGGTTAGATGTGCATGCTCTGTAGGTCGACCATAGACTTCTGTAAAATGCAGTGATTTCCATTAAGATATATTACTATGTGGCTTTGATAATGAAAAAGCTTATGTAGGAATCCAGCTATATTCTCATACAAGCCATATATAGCTGTATATCACTTGTATTATCCTCCACATGCAACCTAGAGAGTCTATTTTCAGAGAATTTGATATTTATCATTTTCCACTGAGCCAACCCACATGTTCACAGTAGGACATAAATAGTCTCCCAGCTGCAGCAAAATGTAGTCTTGCCTCCCCAAAGAAAAGCTCAGAACTGAATGTGTATTTATCTTGGTTACTCTGATGGCTACATAGAGTGTCTTGGCTTAAGTAAACAGTGATTTAATGCCTAGTTCTGATTCTTGTATCATGACAGTTTATAAAGTTTGTGAAACTGTATTTGCATAATTTGCGGTAGATATCAAGAAAAATATAAGCAATCATAATTTATGGCAGGATACCGTTAGTTTCATTAAAAACAGCCCGTCAAATTGAGCATAGCCAAAGCTGTAATTGCTGGCTACACAAAACAGGATCTAAAAGTACATATTTATGATATATTACATTAATTTCCTACATTTGCCAATGTTTACACTTTTCTGGTGATATATGTAAGCCGACTATTAGCTATAGAAGTGGACAGAAGCAGCTGGCTTTAGCCTGTTTAGACCACAGTCAGGTATAGGTCGCTACAGCTATCTAGATTCAACCATTTTTTATGAAACTAACTGTAGAGTTACATATCAAATAGAAGTAAAATATACAGTCTGTAAAGTGCATTGATGTAATAGAATGTTGTCTTTAAGTCAGTCAGTCAGTCAGTCAATCAATCAATCAGTCAGTCTGTCAGTCAATTAGTCAGTCAGTTAGTCAGTCAATAGTCAGTCAGTCAGTTAGTCAGTCAGTCAATTTATTAGTCATTCAGTTAGCTAGTCCATCAGCTAGGCAGTCAACTGAGTAGTCAGTCGGTCAGCTAGTCAGTCAGTCAGTCAGTCAGCACGTCAGTCAGCCAGCCAGTCAGCCAGCCAGTCCACCATTATTTTAACAATATGTAAATACTCGATAATCAAAAGAATTACAACCGCCCAAAAGTCTAGAGTGTCACTATGAATTAACTGAACACTGTAAAATGTACTGGTCTAAATGATGAGGTGGTCTTAAGTAGTGGATTTTCACGGAAGGTTCTCTATATTTCCACCAGGTGGCCACGAAAGAATAAGTACTGCAATTATATTGGCTGAAAAAGTTCCGGCCCTTTGATTCTGATTGGCGGAAGCAAAGTGCATCCTATCAGCAGCATTTTTTGTGCATTTCAACGTATATTTGACAGCTTATCATTTAAGTGATTTCTGTTATTTCCCAGAGAAAATTATACTTATGGAATCATTTAGGTATGACCTAGTATGACTGAAAACTGAGAAAAGGCAAAATGAGTAATAAGTGGATAGGAAAGACCTATGTCTTGAAGAATTCAGGGCTGCTCAGTGAAAAGACTCTATTACAAGGTAATTTACCTAGTGGAATATTATATGGATTTTCTGTGATTTTATTTGTAATATATATGGCTTTACAATTGGTGATTGTAAGAATTGTATAGGCCTACAACTGTTTCTAAATTTACTATTCTTAATTGTGATGTATCTTGATAGAGAAATTATCTCAATTTCGGGGTGTTTTGAAAGTAGAGCTCCACCCTAGCACCATCTCCATATAGCATTACCAACAGAAGGCACAGTTGCAGCAACAGAACAGGAAATTAGAAGCCCTGCCTAATTTGGACTCAGTTCGATGTAAATGCGCAGAACTAATTTTAGGGAGAGAAATCGATCTTAGGAAAGTCTAGTCTTGAGTGCTTTGCTAAAGGTAGTTGCAGTAACTTTGCCATTCTGTGGCAAGGAAATGACACCATACATTTACTAAAACCATGGTGGTATTAGAGATACAGTGGTGACCAAAAAAACCAAATCACCCATAAAAAAGTAAAACTTTTTTCAATTTTTTCAAACTCGAGGACTTAATGATTGCCTAGCATAAGCTTACTGATTTGTCAACTATAGAAAACACTATGCATGTCCGTTTGTGCTGAAAACGACCACAATAAACTATGAAAATGTCAACTGTACTGCAAATGAACAAAATTGCACCGATGTCAAAATTCATGAGTGCTGGGACACAATCTTTGACTAAAAATGCTTGATTCGTATATTTCATTACTTGTTCATTAATGCTTGTAAGATTACGCTAACATTTTATGAAATTTTCAGATATATGCCTATTTCTTTAAAATAATCGATATTCACATCTTTATATTAAGATTTTCAAGTGCAAACAAAGGTTTCAGACTGGGAAATATGATTTCATGAGCAAATTCACTTGAATAAAGTCTCTGGTGATGAAAGATCAGCAAAAATTTGAGTTTTCGCATGTGATTGGGTATTTTTGGCCTCCACTTTATAATATATATATATATAATATATAGATATTTATTACATGCACTTCTCGAGAAGGTACAAATGTGTACAATTGGAAACAAAATACCTTATGAGTTAATTAGCATTATATCTACAGGAAAATTATAATTCAAATTTCACAAAGTGAGCTGAGCACATGGACACACTCTGTGGCACTGAAAATATTGTCCAAAATGTCTTTATTGGCCTCAATGACTGTAAATTCACTTATAGGGCAATTACATTTCTTCAGATCTATAGTTCTGTAGTATTGTTCAAGTTCATTGCAGTAATCGTGTTTGAGTTCACATGACCTCTACTCGCAAGGTAGGCTACAAGTTGGTTACTGGAGACCAACATCTTCTTGTGCATGGCCATAAACATTGCTCATATTTTGTCATGATCATCTCTGCTAAATGAGGTAAAAATCTACAGTGACACTTTCAAGGCAGTTTAAGCAATCTTCTCACATTTATTCCAGAGTGTTATAAAGTCCTTGACACTGATCGCTCAACTGCCATACTGGTATGATACATTCATGCTGAAACATTTCAAATATTTTGAAGCGATGTGTTGTTTAGCTAAAATGTTTATCAATTTTGTATAAATGCATGTTTCGTATTAATTTTTATTTCAAGCTTAAAAATCCAGTATGGAAACGACAGTATCGTGCATCAAAAACATTTTATAATCAATTTTATTAAATTTGTCCATTGCAAAAATGGCAATTCAAAGCTGATAAAGCTTCAATAGATATTTTCAACATTGGCAAAAATAGTCCATACAGAAGTAGACAAGAACTAATTTTTTTTTTACACTTTTGCAATTGATTTAATCCAGGACTGATGTGAGAATATTTCTTATTCACTAGGAACCTTTCCTTCCTTCTTTTTGGACCACTTACATTATTACATAGCACCACACATTCTACCGGAAGCAGAATTAGCTGAATGCACCACGTGGCTGCAGTATCCTATCTCCCAGGCTGGAGAGTGTTCTGTGGCATACTGATCGCCTCTTTAACTAGAGAGCGTATCTTTGACACGAGTTACGACTTTCACATGAAAGAGAGTAGTTAGCCTGCCGTCCACCAGGGGCACATTTGGCGCCACTAGCAATTTTATGGCAGTTATGGCGGCATGCAAGTGAACCGCTTCCGCACCATCTAATGCCCAATTTAGATGACTTGCTGCCCTAAGTGTAACTCCTAAGTCTGGGTTATGTACAGGTTATATCGTGCTGGAACGTCTTATTCTGGTAGAAAGTCTTATCTTGTCTTACCATATCTTAATGGCATGCTATCTTATATCTTATATTATCTTATCTTATCTTATCTTTTCTTATCTTATCTTAACAACATGCTATCTTATCTTATCTTATCTTATCTTATCTTATCCTAATGGCATGCTATCTTATCTTATCTTTTCTTTTCTTATCTAATCTAATCTTATCTTATCTTGTCTTGTCTTATCTAAATGGCATGCTATCTTATCTTATCTTATCTTATCTTTTCTTATCCTAACGGCATGCTATCTTATCTTATCTTATCGTATCTTATCTTGTCTAATCTTATCTTATCTTATCTTAATGGCATGCTATCTTATCTTATCTTATCTTATCTTAATGGCATGCTATCTTATCTTATCTTATCTTAATGGCATGCTATCTTATCTTATCTTATCTTATCTTATCTTATCTTATCTTATCTTATCTTAATGGCATGCTATCTTATCTTATTTTATCTTATCTTATTTTGTCTTGTCTTGTCTTGTCTAATCTTATCTTATCTTATCTTGGTTTCACTTATCTGGTCATATTGTCTTTAGATGTTTTCAGTATCTTTTGTCCATGTTTCCTACAACCAGGCAGTCTTGTCTTTTCTGTCTGTCTGTCTGCCTTTATCTTTCTTGTTATCTGTCTTTCTGTGAATTAGTTCTTCATTGTCATCCGCGTGAGTTTCTCTGTCTCTGATTTTGTGTTCATTAAATGCCTTTCTTGATCCTTCTCTATCTAAATATGCCTTCGTGTAAGTCTCAGTATCTCTGTCTATCTTCCAACCGCTGAGTCCCAGGTTCAATTCCCGGTTGAGCCTAAGTTGGATGGCTGTTTCATCCTTCGTCTCATTGCCATGGTCCCTGTCTGTCCTAATTAGCCCAACAGGTGCAGAAATACAGGACATAAAGCCCTGATCCACCCACCACCCACTCTTCCCATACCGTCTGTCTAAATATCTCTTTCTGTTTCCTATGTCAAGTTTTCTGTCAGTCTGTCTATCTCGTCTTGCAACTTCCATCATCTCTATGTCTGTATATTCTTGTCTGTCTGTCAATCTTGTCTGCACGTCTGTCTTTGAAGCACCCGTTACAGTAATGGGCAATTCCATCCATGTCAGCTTATTTGACAGCTCATGGACCTTGCAGTATTTGCTGGCATTAATTTCCCTGCTATTCATTAGCATTTCTTGATTTGATATTGATTGCCCTTTTACAGTTATGAGCATGTGGGTCAAACTCTGTGTTAGTTGGGAGGACTAGTCAACTGTTATGTTCAGTAGTAATGGTAAATATATTGGAAGTTCAACTTTATATGCTAACAGTTATGCAAGAAAAAATGTTTTGTAACAGTGCAGTATATACGTCAAGGAGAGTCGTTCATTCAGATGTGAATGATACCAAAAAACGTGGTATATATCATGAATATATAAGTAACTACATTACAAATCAACTGTGATTCATACGCAAGAGCTGTCCTGTGCCTTTTGCCATTAAATCAGCACTCCACAATCAAAGCAGTTTTGTTGTTAATCTATCCTGACTTGTTATGTGCTTTTACCGCAAGAAACCACAGGAACCACATAGAGGTGAAAGATGTGACAATGATGGGTCATGTCCCATGCGACAGGACTGACTTTATTATGGTTCATCAACATAAAGGGCAGCTGGGTGATTTAATGGTAAGATGCTTGCCTACTCCTCAGAAGGACCCCGGTTCAATCCCAGGCCTGGGCAACCTTTCTTGAGCATCATCCCAGCTGGATGTTGTTCGGATGAGACGTTAAATAGGCTGTCCCTTGTACTCAGTGTCTATGCTGAGGCAAGTAAGAGATCTAACCCATGGCATAAATGTGTAACATGGGTGGACTCCTCTTCCCTCTCACCTCATCATCAACCCACTATAACGGCAAGAACTTGACTTAGAGGGCTACACTTCCCATATCTATCAATATAACAGTGTCCATCAACAATACTGGGAATTCATTTGAACCAATGCACCAAGGTTTCTATCCAATGTCTTTTGAAATACCCAGATTTTCTGTCGATTGTGACAAGTTACTTTCCCTGTCACTTAGAGACGGCGCTTTGTTCGCCATTCTTAACAAGATGTCAGAGTTGCTCCTCAAATGTGTTTTATGTCACCTAGAACCACACGGCTATATATCTCTTTCTCCACAGCTTCTAGACATGCTAAATGCCAGTTTTGAAGTCTTTTAGACCCTTTTTGTCTTAACTTTTATCTCCGCGAGTGCTACCTTAAAGAGCTGCATCCGTTCTGCATAAATTTACGACCTCATTAGGAGTGAAGTCCAGACGTTACCCATCAGGCACTCATAAAACTACAACCATTTCAGCTGAGCCTCTTGCACTGAAGTTAGTGCATTACCTCTGTTTTGGGTGCTGTTTTGTAGTTAAGGGCATTGGTTTGTGAGTATTGATTAATTTAATCTCACACACTGCCTGTGTTTATTACAGGCTGTTACTAATATCATACTTTGTCTGCAAAAGGGTGTGTGATTGGCATCCTCTTCCTCATTTTTTTTTAATCAGATTTTGACATTCTTGCTTTAAATGTTAAGTTCTAGTTTAAATTCACCATTCCCTCACTTGATGCCATTAAAACATTAACCGGGTTTTGCCCTTGTTAGTGACAGCTCAACTGTTATAGAGGGTTAAACTCTGTGTCTCTGTGCAAGGAGATGGCTGACATACATTCTGCTGTTTACCTAATTCAGACCAAAAGGATATGAACTGTTGTTACTCTCCTACTATTGATCAGTCTTTGATGTTATGGTGTCTTGTACTCAGTGTTCATAATGAGGCACGTAAAATACCCCAAACACACATGTTTAACCTAGCTTGAACTCCATTCCTTATCATTTCATCATTATGTCTGCCTCTATGTGATGACAAGGCTTGTAGTCCACATTGTGTTAGACATATGTTTCCAATTGTGTTAGACATATGTTTCCAATATGGGCTGGGTCTACTACTTGCCTCAGCATAGACATCGAGTACAAGGCATGCAACTGACATCCAACTGGGATGCAGCTCATGAAGAGCACCTAGCTCGTTGATCGAACCAAGAACATTCGGAGGAGCCAGCCAGTATAATAACAGGCTGATGCCTTAGCTACTAGGTCACCCAGCTTATAGGTATTATTTAACATTTATATATTTTTGGTGAAGCTTCTTGCTTAATACTGACCTATAAAAACAAATGCAAGTAGCTTAATACGAAAAGTCCTTGGGCACTGCATAGACTCAGACAAGTTTTATTTCCCGTAAGATCTTTTGGCTGAAAATCTCAGCCTGGGGGACATGTTGGCAGAGGCTAATTGGAGATGTAACTGCGTCTGTAGCAGACAGATTTAGCGTGTCTGAGATCTCTAAAACCTGTTCAAATAAATTGGCTAAATATCAGAATAACCTATCAGCCGTCATGAGATCTGTGGATATCACATATTATTTTGATTTGATTTAGCCCACATCATTAGGGACAAGTCAAGTTTATTTAAATAAGCATTCTCATTCATGCTCTACTATTCCACCTTAATGATGTATTCAAAATGTTTGAAGTGTCTCTCTACATTCATTGCCGCACCAAGTACAAGAAACAGAACTGCATTAAAAAGTTTTCCAAATTCAGAAGTACTTTTCGAAACAGAGCGCATTATAATGAGACACAATCTTTCTCAGCCATACTTTATACTCTTCATATCAGAGACATTCTCTCATCGAGGGAAGTAACTTATATATTTATCCAAGTTGCTTCAGGCTACTGTACATATGAGACATCATGCAAATATAAGAAACTCTACATAAAATTGTTTGTCAACGTTTGAAAAAAAATATCAGTTGAACTTTCTTGTTAAATTGTTGAACAAACCACAATAAAACAGTTGTGACATTTTGTTGAATGCAATGAACTGTAAAATTGATGCATCTGACAGAATCATCCTTAAGACATCTCTCTTCTGATAAACAGCATTGTAAGAATTCTGCTTTGGCTCAAGTTTTCAATTATAGTCAGCCAAATAATGACAGCTATAAACTGAGAATCATCTCATAAATTTTGGCGAGTGACGGTGATTGCATGTTTGCATGTTTAAGATGATGAGAGGGAAGTTTGGACTCCAATTATAATTTGTTTCATTGTATTAGCCAGTAAAATGATTTTGTTGGTATCTGTCCAATTCTATATGACTTTATGTCAAAAATGACTTAATTGATAGATGTTTTGACTAATTGCCAGATATAGCTAATTAAATGAGGTTCTAGTTCTGATTTTTTTTGTGGTGATGGAAAAGCAATAAAATCCATCATGCAAATCTAAAGTACTTCCAGAATGAAACAACACAAACTAAATAATGAGTAATGTTTCCAGGAGACCAAGATATGTTTACGAAGTCTAATTTTAGGAAACAAATAGTTATATGTCAGCCATGTTGCCATGTAGTTGCCTCTTAGGCAAATTCCTGGAGCAGAGGTGAAAAAAAAAAAGATAAGAAAAAACATTCTACTATGTGACTAATTACCTTTTGAAAAGTTCAAAATTAAAGGAAAGTAGGTTAAGCTGAACAAATTCTCATCTACTGCTAAAATATTAATATTTTACATAACAGTTTCTTATCTGCAACATACCAGGAAAAACTTTATACATTGAACAAGCCAATTCATTTAGTAGCATGCATTATATTGGGAACAAATTCATGTGTCATATTTGAACAATTTAGAATGACCTTTTTGGAATGATGAAGACATTAACGGCCAAGAAACGAAGATGTCACGTGAAAAAGAAATCAAGCCAGAATGTCTTCATGATTCTTAAAATTTTCCTTCTTAAAACAAATTTGAACCCCTCAAAGTTTGGTCTGTTACTTGAAGCATCAAAAACAATGCATTTTGCAGCTTCTTGAAACAAAAATGCTTTGTCGAGCACATGCATCTGTGCTGATGCTTCATTTCCAAGCAGCTTTTAGGCTGCCGTGCAAGTGTTTTGCTGAATGCTCAAATGAAGAACATCTTTGTTCCACACATGAAATGGTTTGTGCAGAAGCCATTAACAAATACTGGTGTCTTGTTTTACAGTAATTTAATAAGCTGAAGCCATGTTTGAAAATGTGCAGGAATGAAAACTTGCTCCAATGGTTAACCTTGTAGCCAAATTAACTTTCAAACAACTAATCTTAGACGGGATACTTATATTTTGCAATAATTTCATTGCTGTAGTCATGTCTGAATATGTAAATTAATAATTTACTAATGGTAACGTGGTTAACCATGCAACTGGATTAAAAAAAAAGAAAACTTTGCAATGATACTTATAAAACTTAATGTCTATAAATCAAATGAAGCTCTAGGTCTTGGGATTTATGTTAATCCCAAAGAATGAACTAAAATTAACAATTTGGCCATATCAATACATCATTATATCTGCCTTTTGATTGTAGATGGTAGAAATCAATGAGTATATGAATACATAATGTATATACAATGGCTCAATTGAAATGCATAATTACTTATGCTAAACATCAATAACACAGCAGCTCAGTAGACCATAAACAGTATTTCATTTAAAGTGCCATGTGTGTGTAGCAAAGTATACTGACACCTTTCATGTTTATGTCCCTTTTGCATCTTGTAAGGACCACTTTACCCCATTCATGTGGCTCCTCCTAGCATCTCTCTGTTCAACGTCATTAAGGGGACGATTTATTTTGGGTAATTCCGCTGGTCGACCTTGCTGTAATAAATTAAGGAGCTACAAAAATAACAAGGAACATAATAGCCTTCCCTCAGAAGGTTGTAAAGTAGATTGAGGACTTTTTGTCCTGATTAGCTCAGCAAATGATTTTGCCTCCTCAGTAAAAACTGCATCCAGCTGCTGCAATATAGCACAGAAAAAGACCAGACTTGATTTCAAGGCTCTTTCAGAAGTCCATTACATTGATTTAGCGCGTAATTATGCACCAAATTACAGAAATACCGCAGAAAGGTCACCGATTAAATAATGGGAAAAAAAAACGCTAATTCCCCTAACTCAGGGCAACATGGTTCATTTTTAATTAATTGAATTAACTTGATTAATTGTCATGGTTGTGATTACGCTGTTTCTAAGTATAGGATGACAGAAAGGTTATTTTTATGATTGGAGTAGAACTACACTTTTACCAAACCTCTTCATTATGGCCACCTAACCATTAATATAAGTAATTAAAATAAAAAAGCTTTGCACAGGGGTTAATCTTAATAACGAGCTTAGACTAACAAGAATATAAGACCTCTATAAGATCACTTCACTATTAAGACTACATTTAGACCACATCATCATCAAAACCCATTTGAATCCAACTGCATTCTGAACATTGCATTTTAGTTCTCTCTTAATGGTGATATGGTCTTATTGGAGGTTTAAAACCTTGACCATCACCAGAGCTGGCCAATACCTTAACCACTAGACCACCCAGCTGCTTATAGGTAATCTCGGTAGAACAAAGTTCACCATTGAGACCTATTTGACCTACAACATCATACTTAAGGTCATGATAAAGGTCATAATAAAGGTCAAATCATAATTCGATTTAGTTTGAAGTAACAGAAAAACTTAATAACTACTAAGGCCTCAGCATGTCACTCAATTTAAATCTAGTTTTTTTTTCACCCATTTAATGCTATAAAATGAAATATCGACTCACTAAGTGCTCTTGAATGTAAATCCTGCAAGGCACCATTTGTCCATAACGTTTTTTTTAAGTCTTATTTAGATATTTTGGGATATATCTGTAGTTTCATTCATACTAAACCAAATAATTGTATAAAAATTCAATCTATGCCATTGTATATTATTTATTTATTTACTTTGTTTAAACTCCCTTGATAGGGAAAAGTAATTAGTTGTTGATCTATGTTATGGTTTGCAGATAGATAGGCAGATAATGATGATTTACAAAAAAACATATGGAAAAATAATTTAAAATAAAACAACTTTATGAAATATCTTTATGTAATGATTTTCTCTGCATTTAGAATAAATGGTAATGTTAAGTACATATTTTTCTCATTAGTCAACCATGCAATAAAAATTGTACTGGCATTTCTGTCTAAATTTGTCCTTGAGATATTACATAATGTTCTATGTCTATCATTAGCTACGAATAATTTAGGCATGCGTGCAAAAAAATTGATTCAGCTGTATATTTAGCCCTGCCTAGATGTTAATTCTTCTGTCAATAATATCCTGTAGGTCTACTGCTAATATCTAGCATGCTATGCTGAAGACAAACAGTAAAAGCTTATGAAAGTGTCTACGCAGTTTTGCAGCTGAACAATTTAGCTACCAAAATCTATTGAATGTGATGAAATTTGAATAAGATTAAAAAGCAAATAATTTAGCTATTGCAATGAAAAAGTTTGTGTTCATACAATTAAATTACATACCCTTATACTTGATGGTGTTTAGTATGTGAATCATGTTTATTAAACACAATGGCAGAATTATTACATTCATATCATATTTCTAATCCAAAGGTAAAACAATTTTGCAACCCCAATCATGACTAATGGTTTTGCTTTGCAATACTTCCATATTAGCCAGTGATTAGGTTGGGTGTTATTATTAAATTCTGATTGTGCTTTTACCCCAATCTGACCTATGATGACCTAACCCTAACTGTGTTGTATCACCCTGCTAGGCCTAATCAGAATAACTATAAAGGCTACTAGAGGAGATTCCAGGGTAAGCAGATTGCTTTATGGGTGCCTGGGGTTAATTGCCCCTAATAACCCTTATCGCAGGTGTTGGGCTTCTACCCCTTAATGTCTGTATTTAATATGATATTGGCCTAGCCTTAAGGCATACTGCAAGCCCTTAATTTGATCTCCTATGAGATTTGGCTCACATGTCAATAGAGACCATTGCCTTAGAGATGGCATGGATTAGATTAGCCTCAAAGTTGGGCTGGTAAAAAGAATGTATTTGTAAATCGATGATTAATGTACTTTTCTTTTAGGACTGCAATGTCAGCTTAATGGTCTAGTGGTAGTTCCAGGAACACCCTGCATCATATCTAAATAAATGTAGAATGCAAAAACTTTCAATACTTATCTCCTCACTATTGCTGAGAATTTCATGGTGATAGCGGTTATACTGTCCAAAGTAATTGTCATTGAATGAGTGGAACATTTTCATGCCTCTTTTTAGACCCTGAATACAAAGTGCTAGACTATTGTTCATGTCAAACCAACCTATTTGATCAGGAAACACTTTTCAAACACAATTCCTTTGTGCGGGTACCTGGTATTCTCTTTCGCATCTTAGCTCAATTTGCTTAATTGTACAACTGCACGCTCTAAAACAGAATATGCTATATCTGCAGTAAAGAATATGCAATTGAAAAAAGAATATTTGCTAAAAAAAATCCAGAAAATCCCGTCTGGTATAGCAACCAATTAAGATTAAGAAACACTATTCTTCAATGTGACTTCTAGCATGTTGCA
Source organism: Alitta virens (assembly GCA_932294295.1). Lineage (NCBI taxonomy): Eukaryota > Metazoa > Annelida > Polychaeta > Phyllodocida > Nereididae > Alitta > Alitta virens. Next base: position 36,603,392 of record OW028583.1, read on the forward strand.
CTACTTTTTGGAAGTAATTAAGGTTCTGCATGAAACCCTGGAAGTTTTGGAACTCATCTTGACTTTAAAAGCATGAACCTTTAAAAGAGACTTTGGCCATAATCTTTCCTTTCTTTTGTGCAGATTGCCTAAGAGGCAACCATTAAGCAATATGGCCAACACTCTAATGGGATTCCAAAGTGAGGCTAAGTAAGCATCATATGTTGTCGTAAAAAGTTCATTCAGGTGAAGACTTTTTAGAGTGGCATACTATTTTCATTTTGATGTTGGATATGTGATACTGCAGGGGTGGAGCATTCTTTTAAATCTGTATTGCATTGTACTGTATTGTTTTAAGTTGTATTGTATTGTATGATATTGTATTGCATTGTATTGTATCAATGCTACTGAGCTAAATCTTCGTAAGATTATATGATCAGCTGCCAATGCAGACATTTTGATGGGCTGGTAGTTTACACTATGCCTCAGATTTATTTACCCCATAGGTAGGGAGGGTCTTTTACTTGCTTACATAGCAAGCCAAGGTTCAACTAGACCACTCAGATAATGATTGTAAAAGGACAGTTTAAATAACATTACAATCTGTACTTACCACCTCTTCCCGTGACTAATGATCAATTTCTAACTGAATCAAACATTATGTCTTCCATTTACCGCAACCCATAAATATGTCATAACTGTCAGTTGTCAAATATTTCTCAGTCTGTAGCTGTCATTTTGGCACTTTTTAAAAGGCAGAATCGATCCAAAAGAATCCTTACTTCACTTCTATCAGATCAGACATGTCTTAAGCATGTTATGATTCTGTCAAAATCCTCAAATTCACAACCCGCTTCACTCACGACATGACAGCCTTGTCTTATCCGATGTTGTAAAGGGTTTCCAGAACATGTTCCAGGGTTATGGTTTTGGTTGATTTTTTATGACCCACAAATGTAGTGTTCTCAAGTTGTAAGTATTGAAATACAGTATTTGAGACTGGTTAGTTAGCCAATATATATTGTATAGCTAGATAACTCACATAATTCACAAAACTACCAGAAGCATAAAGTACTAGCATTGCATATCCTAAGATGTTACTAATTAATACGTTATAATATAGTGCAACTCATATTTCATGTTGAGTCCTTCACCAGATGTAGACTCAGCTAATATCCTGCAATAGAGTGTGAACCTCATAGAAAAACCATGAGGTTCACACTATGAGGTTAAGTGTTGTGAACCTCATAACATACATTATCCCTTATAAAGAGAACAGCCTGGCCAATCACAGGACAGCACACACAAACTCAGTGACGTCATGAGAGTCATCACTTCAACTGGATATTCTTCACAAAATCTATAAAATAAACAAAATTAGCCTCATCTGTCATAAGAAACCCCATTAAATGTTTGATTCCTTCAATCTGAGTAAAATGTTTACATGGAAGAAGCTTCACAAAAGTCAACAATGAAAATTTGCTTAAGTATCAGTTGAGCAGTGACAATGGCCCAGTTCACACTTGTCTTGAATACACTTTCTGGTCCTAAATGAGCATAAAATCCAAAAATATTTAAGTAGATATGGTTTAAATATACTCGATTGTCCATAAACTCTCCATTTTAAGGCGGAAAGTGCTTCATATTGAAGACTCTCTCCTTGCTGAATCATGACATTGTTGTTTTAAAATGGTGATGTCATCACCATGGCAACCAACCAGAGTGAGGTAGAACAGATAGAAAAGCAAAATATCCTTACTCACTCCTGGAAAAATAGTTCTCATAAATAAAAAATAATACAGTGTGGTTCAGAGCCTTGCACTTCACTCGTGATAAGGTTGGGCTGGTGAATCCACTCGCCCCTATAGAACTCGTGGGTTCACCAGCCCAACCTCATCATTCATGAAGTTCAAGGCTCTGAATCACACAGTAATTAGGTTTTATTATAGACTATACACACAAATCACCTCTATTATTGGGAGTGCCTCTCCAAGATGGAGATTCAGGTTGATATAATATAAGATAATAAAAAAATAATATAACAATGAAACTCATATATACTTTTTTCTCTTGATGAATCAGTTTACCTACCACAAGTGTTGTCATAGTTTTAGCTTGATTCTTACCAAAACTTCAATATTTCCAAGAGATTCAAATGCCAATTCAGATAGTCTATTAGTCCAATGGTCCGTTTTATGAAATTTATCTCTCTAGCATATAGCATTTCATTTTCAGGGATGCCAATTTGTGAACAGACATATTTATAATGGTTTTATAAATAGGATGTGCAATATTTGAAGGATAATTTCAAGAAATAAGATCAATTGTCTTAATGATCAAAATTAGTCTTTCTTTCAAATTAGAGGTAACTCATTAATAGGTAAATTAGCCTTATTACAGTGGCTTATCATAATATCCACATAGGTGTTCTTAAATTATTCTTCATCCCATTATACTTTAGAAATAGGATTACTGAGGCTCTTCATTCACCAAAAAACTTCTTGAATTAAAGATATTGGGATTTAAGGTTTTCGAATGATAGCTTGAAGTTAAAATGTGGGACAGCAATTTTGCATTGTCCGACATAAATTGTTTTTATTTGTTTGGTGAAACCAAGCAGAAATGGATTTCTGTCTGGAGCAATTATTCTTTGTCATTTGAGTATGCATCAAAAAAGAAATAGATCTTTCAAAGAGAAGTTTGTAAATGTGGCATCAGTATATGTCTGCACATGCTCAAAAGAATGCCTTCATTTGAGGAGGAGAGAAAACAATGTCTCCTGAAAAATCAAGAATAAAATTTTTTTTGTCTCATATTCATATTAAAAATGTTGGCATTATTTTCCGAAATTTTAAAATGTCTTCATTCAAAAATTGAATTTTGAGAAATGAGATCGACTTTTGCTGAATTGTTCAAATATATTAATGGGCAGATATATATTTTGAATATAAGCCATGGTTCCATTTGGTTTTTTCAAACATCTGATTAACCTTTTATTGCTTTTTAATTAAATCAGTCAGTGTCTGCATTTCAAATATATTGATCAAATCTTAATGATAGGTCATGGAAGAACGAAAATACCTTATAATGCTACTATTGTGCTATGGACTGATAAAGTGATAGAGTTTCAATTTAAATCTGAAGATGTGTTGTCATTATTTCTATCACGCAAACATGCAATCACCGTCACCCGCCAAATTTCACGAGATGATTCTCAGTCCATAGCTGTCATTAATTGGGTGAATTTAATTGAAAAAATTGAGGCAAAGCAGAAATCTTACATTGTTGCTGATCACATGGGAGATGTCTTAAGTGTGATTCTGACATACACTTCAGTTTTTCTACCCATTGCATTCAGCAAAATGACAAGCTTACGTGAAATCTTTCTGAGTGGGATTTCTGAGGATGGTTCGCAAATATGTTTCTAAATAAAAAATTCTGGTCTGCTTAATTTTTTTGGTCACATTTAATGGTAAGTTGCCATTTGTGGATTCAGATCTGTTAGTTTATTGTGGATATAGTGATATTTAAAGTATTACATACATTGCATAGAGTGAATTTGCTGGAATATCTTCTCATTTAAGCCTGACCAATCAGATGGTCTCATTCATATGTGCATGAAGCACGTTGCTTTGAGTTGCCTCAGTGCTGTATTTTTAACATTTACCCAGCCTACATGACCAGCTGGCAGAGGCAGATGTAATGATAAGATGATAAGGCTAGCAGTTTGGCTCATTCCATGGAACAACTCCCTTCACTGAATGACCCAACTTTGATAAATAAGTGACTCGTGACCCAACACTAGGAACAAATCCTTGTTTCCTTGATTGGACTTGGAAGATCTTCATCAAGCTCTGGCCCTCTGCATGGCTACAAACTGGTCAACAGTTATCATATTTTTCTGTGATGAATCAGCGGTGCAGAATATATTTGATTCTTAGGTCACATCCAAGTAAGAAAAATGTGAAATTTACAGTGAAGACATGATGACATAAGATGACAAGATAAAATGAGAAGCTCTGAGATTAGACAAGATAAGACAAGATAAATTATCAATTAAATGATACTGAGAATGTATAAATTAATAACAAAGAACAAAGGTGTTCCATCACCTTTTTGACAAAGATTCCCCAGTCTACGTGATTTCAAGTGCAATGCTGCAAACCATATTGGATGCTAAACTTATTCTCAGTGCGCCACAACAGCACTCAGTAACTTCTTTATTGCTTGATACATGATTCACTCGCCTCTTTGACAAATTTGTACAAGATAATATTTAATCACTAGCAAGTGTAAGTCTGGTGTGATCTGCAGCACTTTCACTTTCACAAACTAAAATCAAGGAGAGTCCAGATATAGGCCTAAAAGCTAATCTCACACCTAGGATATTATCATTGATTTGAAGCTTGTGTGAGCTTATTTTATCTGATGGTGTCATGTTTGAGCTCTTGAAATTATGCAAAGTGCAAAGAAAAGTAAGATGTTTATGCTGTCATAAATGACGACTTTACTGGCATTATATAGGTCTACATACCTAGAAGCAGAAGACAAATTCAAGTCTTTGGTCACACACTAAACAGTTGGGAGGTTATAGTTGATATGCTGGGGGACTATAAATTGGCATGTTTAACCATACTTTTGATACAACGGGGATACCTCAGTTCAGTTCATTTTTTCAGTCAGTTCATTTTTACTTTAGTAATGATCACATGTATGGGGAAAAAACTAATTATGACAAAAACCAAAGCACATATTATAGATGCATATGATCATGATGATGTCTGGGGTTGTGCATTTAGAAGCCAAGGTTGTATCTCTTATAGAATGTGCCCATTTTTTTTACAGTAAGGATAGGTTTGTGCAGCAATCATGTAATGTAGAAGTTTGGAGATTATATTGTACAAATGCTTAATAATGATTAAACAAATCTTGATCATATAACCACGCAAGAACATTTTATTTGCGAAGTGATTTAATATGGGATGCCTTTCTTTGATTACAAGAGGATCTTGACCCAAGCTCATGAAACAATCATAAAGCCTTGTCCAGCCCTGGGCTACTAAATTGGTCAATAGTGGTCATCTCTTCCTGTGACGAATCACAGGTTCAACATCTGAATCCATTTTTAGGACAAATCCTACCAAGAAAAGATAGGCATCATGCTGAGCTGAAACAGTGATTGATGAAAAATTAAGTTAATCAAATGTGTATATAAATAATATCAATAAACATGGATTATCACAATATGATTGAGTGCTTTAACTATTAGCAAATATGTCCTTTTCATTGGCAACATTACATTTACTTCATCTGCTCGTCCTTACATTTGCCACTGATATAAAGAAAAACATAGAACTCATTCTTGGTTATTGCCTGTCACTCAGAGATGGCTTTATTCGCCATTCTTAACAAGATGACAGAGTCGCCCCTCAAATGTATTTTATGTCCACTAGAACCACACGGCTATATATCTCTTCCTCCACAGCTTCTAGACATGCTAAATGCCAGTTTGGAAGTCTTTTAGACCCTTTTTTGTCCTAACTTTTATCTCTGTGAGTGTTACCTTAAAGACCTGCATCCGTTCTGCATAAATTTACAACCTCATTAGGAGTGATGCCCAGACATTACCCATCAGGCACTCATAAAACTACAACCATTTCACCTGAGCCTCTTGCATTGAAGTTGGTGCATTATTTGTTTGGATGCTGTGTTGTAGTTAAGGGCATTGGTTTGTGAGTATTGATATAATTTAAGCTCACACATTGTTAGTGTTTATCGTGGGCTGTTACTTATATCATACTTTGTCTGCATCAGGTTGAAGAGTATGTGATTAATATATTATGAGACTTGTACCTGATCTACAGGGATGGTGTTTGGTCGACATCCAATTCCTCATTCTTTATTTACAGATTATGACATTCTCACCTAAATGTTAAGTTCTAGTTAAATTCATGATTTCCTCGCTTGATACCATATATTGTTATTGTTTTTTCAAGAGATGTAAAAAAAATTATCTTGGTTTTGCCCTTGTTAGTGACAGTTCAGCCATCATAGAGGGTTAAGCTCGGTGTCTGGATGCATGGAGATGGCAAACATGCATTCTGCTGTTTTACTAATTCACACAAATATCCATGAATTGTTGTATCTCTCCTACTAAATTGATCAGTATCTGAAAAAGAGAAATCTTTAGATATGGAGATAAATATAATCCCAGACCAAGCACTATTTATGAACCTAATCTGTTTTGGATGTCCGTTGGGTCATTGTGTCTTGTACTCATTGTCCATGCTGAGACATATAAAATACCCCACACACTAGTTAGGAAATGTGTAACCTAGCTTGAACTCTATAACTTTTCATTTCATCATTATGTCTGCCTCTGATGTAATGATAAGGCTTGGATTTCACCTTCTGTGAGACATATGGGTCCCATATGGGCCGGGTCTTTTACTTGCCCAAACATAGACAATTATTAGACATTAAGTGCAAGGCACTATAAATTCAATGTTTCATTGAACCGACATCCAACTGGGACGTAGCTCATGAAGGGTTCCCAGACCATTGATTGCATCCAGAACATTCAGAGGAGCTAGCCAGTAATAAAAGGCTGATGCCTTTAACCACTAGGCCATCCAGCATATAGGTATATTTTTATTTTATTAGTTTTTGGTGAAGCTTCCTGCTTAACACTGATACAACCTTTTAAAAACAAGTACAAGTAGCTTAATACAAAAAGTCCTTTGGTACTGCGTAAGATCTTTTGGCTGGAAATCTCAGCTTGGGGGACATGTTGACAGAGATTAATTGGAGATGTAACTGCATCTTCAACAACCAGATTTATTGTGTCTGAGACCTCTAGTCACCTGTTTGCCATGTTGAAGAGTTACTGATATGAAATGTCCAAAAAAAATGCAGTGGAACCAAACTTTAAGACCCCTCTCTCTTGTACAACTTTGCGCTATTAAGACCACCAATATTTGGTCTTAATCATGTCTTTTCATATATTCTACTTCCCTATCAATACCACATCCTTATTAAGACCAGTATTATTTGAACCAAGTGAGAACTGAATGTGTCTCAATTTTGTATCCAACCCACCATGGCACACCTTCACTATATACAATGGGGATTGCTATAGTCTACACTCATTACAGCATCCCAGTGCAATGTTAGATTTTGTCCCATATTTATATATCCAGTTGAGTTTGATATGCTAGCTCTTTATGTTAAAGAAATTAACTTCTCTCACCTTCATTAATTATTTCCATAGCGTAATTGTAATTGTGTATTTTGTTCAATTCAACCCACAAAACAAGAAAATAATAATTGATAAATATAAAAAAAAAGAGAATTGCATTAAGAAAGTGTTAAAGTTGATGAGTACTTTTAGAAATGTAGTGCATACTAATAGGACACAATATCTCTCAGTCATACTTTATACTCTTCTTATCAGAGGCATTCTCTCATTGAGGGGAGTTACTTATAAATTAATCAAACTTGCTTTAGGCTACGGTACGGATGAGGTGCCATGCAAAAATATATGCAATGATCATTAAAATACTCAAACACAAAATTGCTTGTCAATGATAAAGAAAACTATAATTTGTAATTGCTGGGTAAATTGCGGTCAAACCCTAGAACTTGTTCGGGAAGCCTAATGGAAATACAACTACAAATCTCTCGTATCTCCAAATGGAAAGGTTTGTAAAATTGATGTATCTTACATAACCATGCTTAAGACATTTCCCATCTGATAAAAAGTGATGTACTAGTTCCTCTTTGGCTCAATTTTTCAATTAAATTCACCCGAAAAGTGACATCTATGGACAATATGTAAAATTTGGCGTGAAATTTGTCGAGAGATGGTGAATGCAAGTTTGCATGGTAAAGATAATGTATGACTCAAATTAAAATGTTCTTTCATTGTGGCAGTCAGTGAAATGACTGCCTTGGGATCTGTCCAGCTCAATATGTTTTTATTACAAAATTACTCTATTGATCGATGTTTTGACTAATTACCAGATATAGCTTATTAAATGAGGTTCTAGTTGTGGTTATTTTGTGGTAATTGAAAAGAAATAAAATCCATCATTCAGTTCTAATTAAGATCAATGTTTTAGCAAATTAATTACTTCCAGAATAAAACATCAAGAACTAAATAATGAGTAGTATTTCCATGAGACTACAAGATGTTTATAGAACTTCATTTTGAAAACAAACTGATAGATATATGTCAGCCATATTGCTTAGTTGTTGCCTCTCAGGCAAATTCCTGAAGCAGAGGCAAAACGAGGAAAAAGAAAAAAAAGATACTACTTTTCTTACAGAATTTTAATGCAGGAAACAATTTAAAAAGTTCTATAGAATGTTTAAGCAATTTCTGTATGTGACTGATTACCTTTTAAAAGCATGCAACAGTTCAAAATTAAAAGAAAAATAAGTAAAACAAAACAATTTCTCATCTGCTGCCAAAACATTAATATTTTACATAATAGTTTCTTATCTACAACATACCAGTAAAAATCTCATATGTTGAACAAGCCAAATAATTTAGTATGGTGCATTATATTGGGAACAGATTCATGTGACATATTTGAGCAACTTATAACAACCTTGGATTTATGAAGGCATTTATGGCCAAGAAACAAATATGTCACTTTAAAAAAAACCATCAAGCCAGAATTGTTTTATGATTCTTAGCATTTTCCTTCTTAAAACAACTTTGAACCCCCCAAAGTTTGGTCTGTTACTTGAAACATGAAAAACAAAGCATTTTGCAGCTTCTTGAAACAAAAATGTTTTGTTGAGCACAAACTGCTCTTAGGATGCTGTGCTTGGGTTTTGCTGAATGCTCAAATGAAGAACATCTTTGTTTCATGCATGAAATGGGTTGTGCAGAAGCCCTTAACAAATACTGGTGTCTTTTTTTACAGTCATTTAATAAGCTGAAGCCATGGTTGCCAATTTGTACGAACGCAAACACCATTCCCTTTGTTAACCTTGTATCTAAATTTCTAAGCAACTAATCTTAGACTGGATGCTTTATATTTTATGGTAAATTGATTAGCTGTAGTCACGTCTGAAATTGTAGATGAATTATTTACTCATGGTATATAATACAGTTGGATTAAAAAATAAATACAACCTAGGCATTGATGCTGATCAGAGGTTTATCGAGAACTTATTGTATATATATTAAATGAAGCTCTATGACTTGGGATTTATGTTGATCACAAGGAATGAACCAAAATTAATAATTTGGCCATGTCAATGCATCATTATATCTGCCTTTTCTTGGTAGATGGTAGAAATCAATGAGCATATGAATACATAATGTATATACAATGGCTCAATTGAAATGCATTATTACTTATGCTAAACATTGATATTATTTATTTTTTATTGTGTCAATAACGCAGCAGCTCAGGAGACCATAAACAGTATTTCATTTAGAGTGCCATGTGTGTGTAGCAAAGTATACTGACATCTATCATGTTTATGTCCCTTTTGCATCTTGTAAGGACCACTTTACCCCATGCATGTGGCTCCTCCTAGCATCTCTCTGTTCAACGTCATTAAGGGGATGATTTATTTTGGGTAATTCCACTGGTCGACCTTGCTGTAATAAATTAAGGAGCCACAAAAATAACAAGGAACATAATAGTCTTCCCTCAGAAGGTTGTAAAGTAGATTGAGGACTTTTTGGCCTGATTAGCTCTGCAAATGATTTTGCCTTCTCAGTAAGAACTGCACCCAGCTACTGCAACATAGTACAGAAAAAGACCAGACTTGATTTCAAGGCTCTTTCAGAAGTCCATTAGATTGATTTAGCACGTAATTAGGCTCCAATTTACAGAAATACCGCAGAAAGGTCACCAAATCAATAATAATGGGAAAAAACAGCAAATTCCCCTAACTCAGGGCAAATGGTACATTATGACCACCTAATCATTAATATAAGTAATTAAGATAAATTAGGGGTGCACAGGAGTTAGCCTTAATAACGAGGTTCTAGTAACAAGAATATAAGCAAGGCTCTGGGTGGCAGGTATCCAGTATTTAGAAGACAATGAAGTGAATATAATCGATTTTGGCCACTGTCATATTGAGTGAAAATATGGCTTAAAAGTCCGATATCTCAATATAATATCTTTTTAAAGTCTCATATATGTAAATTAGAATCAACATTAAAACTTTTTAACAAGCAATGTCTCGGAATGTCACTCAATTTAAATCTAATTTTTATTCACCCACCTAATCCTATAAAATGAAATATCAACTCACAAAGTGCTCTAGTATGTAAATCCTGCAAGGCACTATTTGTCTATAATGTTTTTTTTATTTTTTTTAAGTCTTATTTAGATGTTTTTGAATATGTTTATGGTTTCGTTCCAGGTCCATCTTAAGTCATTATTTATACTTTAATTCAATTTTACAGTTGACTGGAATATAAAGGTTTTTCCTTTATTTTGTTTAAAATCCCTTAATTATATATACAACAAAAGGTAACTAATATTATGATATGTCTTCATGGAATGATTTTTCCTGAATTTTGACTAAATCATAATTTTAAGTATAGCCAAGCAATAAAAAAATGACTGAGAATTTCTTTCCAAATGTGTCCTTGAGATATTACGTATCATTCTACGTCTATCCTAGGGTATGCCTCCAGAAAGATAGATACAACTGTACAATAGGCCCAATAGTTTCGTCGGTCAATAATATCCGAGAATGACATTTGAATAAGATTAAGGGCAAGTAATAACACATGGCAATGAAAAAGATAGCATGCACAAAATTACCGATTCCATACCCTTATTCTTGATAGTGTATAGTTTGTGTATTATTTATTAACAGATAAATTATTGTTATGACTTTGACGTAACATGTTTTCATTACAATTAAACCATCCTAATATTATTGCAAGATAAGATTGTCTCATAAAATCAAATATAATCTGACTCCATCATACCAAAGTCTATGGCAGAATTATTACATCTATATCACTTTTCTAATCCAAAAGCAAAACATTTTTGTAACCCCAACCATTATCAATGGTTTTGCTTTGCAATATTTCCATATTAGCCAGTGATTGCATAGGGTATTATTATTAAATTTGGATTGTGCTTTTACCCCAATCTGACTTTTGATGACCTAACCCTGTGTTATAGCACCCTTCTAGGCCTAATCAGAATAACTATAAAGGCTACTTACGAAGAGTCCAAGGTTAGCAGATTGCCTGGGGTTAATTGCCCCCTAATAACCCTTATCGCAGGTGTTGGGCCTCTACCCCTTAATGTCTGTATTTAATATGATATTGGCCAAACCTTAAGGCATACTGCAAGCCCTTAATTTGATCTCCTATAAGATTTGGCTCACATGTCAATAAGGACAATTGCCTTAGAGATGGCATGGATTAGATTAGTCTCAAAGTTGGGCTAGTAAAAAGAATGTATATGTAAATCGATGATTAATGTACTTTTCTTTTAGGACTGCAATGTCAGCTTAATGGTCTGGTGGTTCAATCCTGAATATTGAGCGTTCAATTCCAGGAACATCATGCATCATATCTGAATGAATGTAGATGTGTAATAACTTTCAATACGTATCTCAGCAATAGTGTCACCATGTCATGGTAATAGGGGTTGTAAGGTCCAAACAAATGTTCTTGCCCTGTCTCAGACCCTGAGTAAAAAGTTCTAAAACCAAACCAGGATTCTGCTAAACTATCATTCATGTCAAATAAACCTATTTGATCAGGAAACAAATTTCAAACAAACACAATTCCTTTGTTCGGGTACCTGGTATTCTATTTCCCATCTTAGCTCAATTTGCTTAATTGTACAACTGCACACTCTAAACCGAATATGCTATATCAGCAGTGAGGAATGTTACCCTTGTGTGAATTGTTAGGAATATGATTTGATAACAGATAATTATAATGCAATCAAAATGCAATTTAAAAAAAGTATATTTGCTAAAAAAATTCAACGAGTTCGGTCTTGTATTGCAAACAATAAAAGTTAATTTGAAAATATTGCAATATCATGTTTAAATGTAATTTCAATCAGCATAGCACATTCAATAAATTTACAGACAATCACTTAAGAAACACTATACTAGAATCTGACTTCTAGCGTGTTGCACTACTTTTTGGAAGTAATTAAGGTTCTGCACGAAATCCTGGAAGTTTGGAACTCATCTTGACTTTAAAGCATGAACCTTTAAAAAGTGACTTTGGCCATAATCTTTCCCTTCTTTTCTGCAGATTTGCTTAAGAGGCAACCATTAGGCAGTATGGCCAACACCCTAATGGAATTCCAAAGTGAAGCTAAGTAAGCATCATATGTTTATAGAACTTCATTTTGAAAACAAACTGATAGATATATGTCAGCCATATTGCTTAGTTGTTGCCTCTCAGGCAAATTCCTGAAGCAGAGGCAAAACGAAGAAGAAGAAAAAAAAGATACTACTTTTCTTACAGAATTTTAATGCAGGAAACAATTAAAAAAATTCTATAGAATGTTTAAGCAATTTCTGTATGTGACTGATTACCTTTTAAAAGCATGCAACAGTTCAAAATTAAAAGAAAAATAAGTAAAACAAAACAATTTCTCATCTGCTGCCAAAACATTAATATTTTACATAATAGTTTCTTATCTACAACATACCAGTAAAAATCTCATATGTTGAACAAGCCAAATAATTTAGTATGATGCATTATATTGGGAACAGATTCATGTGACATATTTGAGCAACTTATAACAACCTTGGATTTATGAAGGCATTTATGGCCAAGAAACAAATATGTCACTTTAAAAAAAACCATCAAGCCAGAATTTTTTTATGATTCTTAGCATTTTCCTTCTTAAAACAACTTTGAACCCCCCAAAGTTTGGTCTGTTACTTGAAACATGAAAAACAAAGCATTTTGCAGCTTCTTGAAACAAAAATGTTTTGTTGAGCACAAACTGCTCTTAGGATGCTGTGCTTGGGTTTTGCTGAATGCTCAAATGAAGAACATCTTTGTTTCATGCATGAAATGGGTTGTGCAGAAGCCCTTAACAAATACTGGTGTCTTTTTTTACAGTCATTTAATAAGCTGAAGCCATGGTTGCCAATTTGTACGAACGCAAACACCATTCCCTTTGTTAACCTTGTATCTAAATTTCTAAGCAACTAATCTTAGACTGGATGCTTTATATTTTATGGTAAATTGATTAGCTGTAGTCACGTCTGAAATTGTAGATGAATTATTTACTCATGGTATATAATACAGTTGGATTAAAAAATAAATACAACCTAGGCATTGATGCTGATCAGAGGTTTATCGAGAACTTATTGTATATATATTAAATGAAGCTCTATGACTTGGGATTTATGTTGATCACAAGGAATGAACCAAAATTAATAATTTGGCCATGTCAATGCATCATTATATCTGCCTTTTCTTGGTAGATGGTAGAAATCAATGAGCATATGAATACATAATGTATATACAATGGCTCAATTGAAATGCATTATTACCTATGCTAAACATTGAAATTATTTATTTTTTATTGTGTCAATAACGCAGCAGCTCAGGAGACCATAAACAGTATTTCATTTAAAGTGCCATGTGTGTGTAGCAAAGTATACTGACATCTATCATGTTTATGTCCCTTTTGCATCTTGTAAGGACCACTTTACCCCATGCATGTGGCTCCTCCTAGCATCTCTCTGTTCAACGTCATTAAGGGGATGATTTATTTTGGGTAATTCCACTGGTCGACCTTGCTGTAATAAATTAAGGAGCCACAAAAATAACAAGGAACATAATAGTCTTCCCTCAGAAGGTTGTAAAGTAGATTGAGGACTTTTTGGCCTGATTAGCTCTGCAAATGATTTTGCCTTCTCAGTAAGAACTGCACCCAGCTACTGCAACATAGTACAGAAAAAGACCAGACTTGATTTCAAGGCTCTTTCAGAAGTCCATTAGATTGATTTAGCACGTAATTAGGCTCCAATTTACAGAAATACCGCAGAAAGGTCACCAAATCAATAATAATGGGAAAAAACAGCAAATTCCCCTAACTCAGGGCAAATGGTACATTATGACCACCTAATCATTAATATAAGTAATTAAGATAAATTAGGGGTGCACAGGAGATAGCCTTAATAACGAGGTTCTAGTAACAAGAATATAAGTTTTTCAGAACCCCACTATAAAACCACTTCACTATTAAGGCTACATTTACACCACATATCATCATTGAAACCACCCATTCGAATCCAAATGCATCCTAGACATTGTATTTTAGTTCTCTCTTAATGGCAATGTGATCTTATGAGAGATTTGAATCCAAGACCATCAGTAGAGCTGGTAAATGCCTTAACCACTAGACCACCCAGCTGGCTACAAATATCATCAGCAGAAGAAAATATGTGGTCATTATTAAAGCTCCATTGTCTGTGATAATTACTATTTTCTAAAACTTCATCAAATGATCATGGCACACTAAATATGTGTAAGCTAATGCAACTATTAGGGAATTAATCAAGAAAAATAAATGATACATTAAAAGAAATCTAGACCAGAACTATTTACATTGGAAATGCAATGGAATGGGCATCATCTCCCGTTGTCGAGTATTGTGATGTCATCACTTGGTTTGTTTACATATTGGATTTTTATGGCATGAACAATTTAATATTAGTTAGGTGAAGTTCATTTATCTTATAGAGAGATGGTGAACCCAGCAAGGCTCTGGGTGGCAGGTATCCAGTATTTAGAAGACAATGAAGTGAATATAATCGATTTTGGCCACTGTCATATTGAGTGAAAATATGGCTTAAAAGTCCGATATCTCAATATAATATCTTTTTAAAGTCTCATATATGTAAATTAGAATCAACATTAAAACTTTTTAACAAGCAATGTCTCGGAATGTCACTCAATTTAAATCTAATTTTTATTCACCCACCTAATCCTATAAAATGAAATATCAACTCACAAAGTGCTCTAGTATGTAAATCCTGCAAGGCACTATTTGTCTATAATGTTTTTTTTATTTTTTTTAAGTCTTATTTAGATGTTTTTGAATATGTTTATGGTTTCGTTCCAGGTCCATCTTAAGTCATTATTTATACTTTAATTCAATTTTACAGTTGACTGGAATATAAAGGTTTTTCCTTTATTTTGTTTAAAATCCCTTAATTATATATACAACAAAAGGTAACTAATATTATGATATGTCTTCATGGAATGATTTTTCCTGAATTTTGACTAAATCATAATTTTAAGTATAGCCAAGCAATAAAAAAATGACTGAGAATTTCTTTCCAAATGTGTCCTTGAGATATTACGTATCATTCTACGTCTATCCTAGGGTATGCCTCCAGAAAGATAGATACAACTGTACAATAGGCCCAATAGTTTCGTCGGTCAATAATATCCGAGAATGACATTTGAATAAGATTAAGGGCAAGTAATAACACATGGCAATGAAAAAGATAGCATGCACAAAATTACCGATTCCATACCCTTATTCTTGATAGTGTATAGTTTGTGTATTATTTATTAACAGAGAAATTATTGTTATGACTTTGACGTAACATGTTTTCATTACAATTAAACCATCCTAATATTATTGCAAGATAAGATTGTCTCATAAAATCAAATATAATCTGACTCCATCATACCAAAGTCTATGGCAGAATTATTACATCTATATCACTTTTCTAATCCAAAAGCAAAACATTTTTGTAACCCCAACCATTATCAATGGTTTTGCTTTGCAATATTTCCATATTAGCCAGTGATTGCATAGGGTATTATTATTAAATTTGGATTGTGCTTTTACCCCAATCTGACTTTTGATGACCTAACCCTGTGTTATAGCACCCTTCTAGGCCTAATCAGAATAACTATAAAGGCTACTTACGAAGAGTCCAAGGTTAGCAGATTGCCTGGGGTTAATTGCCCCCTAATAACCCTTATCGCAGGTGTTGGGCCTCTACCCCTTAATGTCTGTATTTAATATGATATTGGCCAAACCTTAAGGCATACTGCAAGCCCTTAATTTGATCTCCTATAAGATTTGGCTCACATGTCAATAAGGACAATTGCCTTAGAGATGGCATGGATTAGATTAGTCTCAAAGTTGGGCTAGTAAAAAGAATGTATATGTAAATCGATGATTAATGTACTTTTCTTTTAGGACTGCAATGTCAGCTTAATGGTCTGGTGGTTCAATCCTGAATATTGAGCGTTCAATTCCAGGAACATCATGCATCATATCTGAATGAATGTAGATGTGTAATAACTTTCAATACGTATCTCAGCAATAGTGTCACCATGTCATGGTAATAGGGGTTGTAAGGTCCAAACAAATGTTCTTGCCCTGTCTCAGACCCTGAGTAAAAAGTTCTAAAACCAAACCAGGATTCTGCTAAACTATCATTCATGTCAAATAAACCTATTTGATCAGGAAACAAATTTCAAACAAACACAATTCCTTTGTTCGGGTACCTGGTATTCTATTTCCCATCTTAGCTCAATTTGCTTAATTGTACAACTGCACACTCTAAACCGAATATGCTATATCAGCAGTGAGGAATGTTACCCTTGTGTGAATTGTTAGGAATATGATTTGATAACAGATAATTATAATGCAATCAAAATGCAATTTAAAAAAAGTATATTTGCTAAAAAAATTCAACGAGTTCGGTCTTGTATTGCAAACAATAAAAGTTAATTTGAAAATATTGCAATATCATGTTTAAATGTAATTTCAATCAGCATAGCACATTCAATAAATTTACAGACAATCACTTAAGAAACACTATACTAGAATCTGACTTCTAGCGTGTTGCACTACTTTTTGGAAGTAATTAAGGTTCTGCACGAAATCCTGGAAGTTTGGAACTCATCTTGACTTTAAAGCATGAACCTTTAAAAAGTGACTTTGGCCATAATCTTTCCCTTCTTTTCTGCAGATTTGCTTAAGAGGCAACCATTAGGCAGTATGGCCAACACCCTAATGGAATTCCAAAGTGAAGCTAAGTAAGCATCATATGTTTATAGAACTTCATTTTGAAAACAAACTGATAGATATATGTCAGCCATATTGCTTAGTTGTTGCCTCTCAGGCAAATTCCTGAAGCAGAGGCAAAACGAAGAAGAAGAAAAAAAAGATACTACTTTTCTTACAGAATTTTAATGCAGGAAACAATTAAAAAAATTCTATAGAATGTTTAAGCAATTTCTGTATGTGACTGATTACCTTTTAAAAGCATGCAACAGTTCAAAATTAAAAGAAAAATAAGTAAAACAAAACAATTTCTCATCTGCTGCCAAAACATTAATATTTTACATAATAGTTTCTTATCTACAACATACCAGTAAAAATCTCATATGTTGAACAAGCCAAATAATTTAGTATGATGCATTATATTGGGAACAGATTCATGTGACATATTTGAGCAACTTATAACAACCTTGGATTTATGAAGGCATTTATGGCCAAGAAACAAATATGTCACTTTAAAAAAAACCATCAAGCCAGAATTTTTTTATGATTCTTAGCATTTTCCTTCTTAAAACAACTTTGAACCCCCCAAAGTTTGGTCTGTTACTTGAAACATGAAAAACAAAGCATTTTGCAGCTTCTTGAAACAAAAATGTTTTGTTGAGCACAAACTGCTCTTAGGATGCTGTGCTTGGGTTTTGCTGAATGCTCAAATGAAGAACATCTTTGTTTCATGCATGAAATGGGTTGTGCAGAAGCCCTTAACAAATACTGGTGTCTTTTTTTACAGTCATTTAATAAGCTGAAGCCATGGTTGCCAATTTGTACGAACGCAAACACCATTCCCTTTGTTAACCTTGTATCTAAATTTCTAAGCAACTAATCTTAGACTGGATGCTTTATATTTTATGGTAAATTGATTAGCTGTAGTCACGTCTGAAATTGTAGATGAATTATTTACTCATGGTATATAATACAGTTGGATTAAAAAATAAATACAACCTAGGCATTGATGCTGATCAGAGGTTTATCGAGAACTTATTGTATATATATTAAATGAAGCTCTATGACTTGGGATTTATGTTGATCACAAGGAATGAACCAAAATTAATAATTTGGCCATGTCAATGCATCATTATATCTGCCTTTTCTTGGTAGATGGTAGAAATCAATGAGCATATGAATACATAATGTATATACAATGGCTCAATTGAAATGCATTATTACCTATGCTAAACATTGAAATTATTTATTTTTTATTGTGTCAATAACGCAGCAGCTCAGGAGACCATAAACAGTATTTCATTTAAAGTGCCATGTGTGTGTAGCAAAGTATACTGACATCTATCATGTTTATGTCCCTTTTGCATCTTGTAAGGACCACTTTACCCCATGCATGTGGCTCCTCCTAGCATCTCTCTGTTCAACGTCATTAAGGGGATGATTTATTTTGGGTAATTCCACTGGTCGACCTTGCTGTAATAAATTAAGGAGCCACAAAAATAACAAGGAACATAATAGTCTTCCCTCAGAAGGTTGTAAAGTAGATTGAGGACTTTTTGGCCTGATTAGCTCTGCAAATGATTTTGCCTTCTCAGTAAGAACTGCACCCAGCTACTGCAACATAGTACAGAAAAAGACCAGACTTGATTTCAAGGCTCTTTCAGAAGTCCATTAGATTGATTTAGCACGTAATTAGGCTCCAATTTACAGAAATACCGCAGAAAGGTCACCAAATCAATAATAATGGGAAAAAACAGCAAATTCCCCTAACTCAGGGCAAATGGTACATTATGACCACCTAATCATTAATATAAGTAATTAAGATAAATTAGGGGTGCACAGGAGATAGCCTTAATAACGAGGTTCTAGTAACAAGAATATAAGTTTTTCAGAACCCCACTATAAAACCACTTCACTATTAAGGCTACATTTACACCACATATCATCATTGAAACCACCCATTCGAATCCAAATGCATCCTAGACATTGTATTTTAGTTCTCTCTTAATGGCAATGTGATCTTATGAGAGATTTGAATCCAAGACCATCAGTAGAGCTGGTAAATGCCTTAACCACTAGACCACCCAGCTGGCTACAAATATCATCAGCAGAAGAAAATATGTGGTCATTATTAAAGCTCCATTGTCTGTGATAATTACTATTTTCTAAAACTTCATCAAATGATCATGGCACACTAAATATGTGTAAGCTAATGCAACTATTAGGGAATTAATCAAGAAAAATAAATGATACATTAAAAGAAATCTAGACCAGAACTATTTACATTGGAAATGCAATGGAATGGGCATCATCTCCCGTTGTCGAGTATTGTGATGTCATCACTTGGTTTGTTTACATATTGGATTTTTATGGCATGAACAATTTAATATTAGTTAGGTGAAGTTCATTTATCTTATAGAGAGATGGTGAACCCAGCAAGGCTCTGGGTGGCAGGTATCCAGTATTTAGAAGACAATGAAGTGAATATAATCGATTTTGGCCACTGTCATATTGAGTGAAAATATGGCTTAAAAGTCCGATATCTCAATATAATATCTTTTTAAAGTCTCATATATGTAAATTAGAATCAACATTAAAACTTTTTAACAAGCAATGTCTCGGAATGTCACTCAATTTGAATGTAATTTTTATTCACCCACCTAATCCTATAAAATGAAATATCAACTCACAAAGTGCTCTAGTATGTAAATCCTGCAAGGCACTATTTGTCTATAATGTTTTTTTTATTTTTTTTAAGTCTTATTTAGATGTTTTTGAATATGTTTATGGTTTCGTTCCAGGTCCATCTTAAGTCATTATTTATACTTTAATTCAATTTTACAGTTGACTGGAATATAAAGGTTTTTCCTTTATTTTGTTTAAAATCCCTTAATTATATATACAACAAAAGGTAACTAATATTATGATATGTCTTCATGGAATGATTTTTCCTGAATTTTGACTAAATCATAATTTTAAGTATAGCCAAGCAATAAAAAAATGACTGAGAATTTCTTTCCAAATGTGTCCTTGAGATATTACGTATCATTCTACGTCTATCCTAGGGTATGCCTCCAGAAAGATAGATACAACTGTACAATAGGCCCAATAGTTTCGTCGGTCAATAATATCCGAGAATGACATTTGAATAAGATTAAGGGCAAGTAATAACACATGGCAATGAAAAAGATAGCATGCACAAAATTACCGATTCCATACCCTTATTCTTGATAGTGTATAGTTTGTGTATTATTTATTAACAGAGAAATTATTGTTATGACTTTGACGTAACATGTTTTCATTACAATTAAACCATCCTAATATTATTGCAAGATAAGATTGTCTCATAAAATCAAATATAATCTGACTCCATCATACCAAAGTCTATGGCAGAATTATTACATCTATATCACTTTTCTAATCCAAAAGCAAAACATTTTTGTAACCCCAACCATTATCAATGGTTTTGCTTTGCAATATTTCCATATTAGCCAGTGATTGCATAGGGTATTATTATTAAATTTGGATTGTGCTTTTACCCCAATCTGACTTTTGATGACCTAACCCTGTGTTATAGCACCCTTCTAGGCCTAATCAGAATAACTATAAAGGCTACTTACGAAGAGTCCAAGGTTAGCAGATTGCCTGGGGTTAATTGCCCCCTAATAACCCTTATCGCAGGTGTTGGGCCTCTACCCCTTAATGTCTGTATTTAATATGATATTGGCCAAACCTTAAGGCATACTGCAAGCCCTTAATTTGATCTCCTATAAGATTTGGCTCACATGTCAATAAGGACAATTGCCTTAGAGATGGCATGGATTAGATTAGTCTCAAAGTTGGGCTAGTAAAAAGAATGTATATGTAAATCGATGATTAATGTACTTTTCTTTTAGGACTGCAATGTCAGCTTAATGGTCTGGTGGTTCAATCCTGAATATTGAGCGTTCAATTCCAGGAACATCATGCATCATATCTGAATGAATGTAGATGTGTAATAACTTTCAATACGTATCTCAGCAATAGTGTCACCATGTCATGGTAATAGGGGTTGTAAGGTCCAAACAAATGTTCTTGCCCTGTCTCAGACCCTGAGTAAAAAGTTCTAAAACCAAACCAGGATTCTGCTAAACTATCATTCATGTCAAATAAACCTATTTGATCAGGAAACAAATTTCAAACAAACACAATTCCTTTGTTCGGGTACCTGGTATTCTATTTCCCATCTTAGCTCAATTTGCTTAATTGTACAACTGCACACTCTAAACCGAATATGCTATATCAGCAGTGAGGAATGTTACCCTTGTGTGAATTGTTAGGAATATGATTTGATAACAGATAATTATAATGCAATCAAAATGCAATTTAAAAAAAGTATATTTGCTAAAAAAATTCAACGAGTTCGGTCTTGTATTGCAAACAATAAAAGTTAATTTGAAAATATTGCAATATCATGTTTAAATGTAATTTCAATCAGCATAGCACATTCAATAAATTTACAGACAATCACTTAAGAAACACTATACTAGAATCTGACTTCTAGCGTGTTGCACTACTTTTTGGAAGTAATTAAGGTTCTGCACGAAATCCTGGAAGTTTGGAACTCATCTTGACTTTAAAGCATGAACCTTTAAAAAGTGACTTTGGCCATAATCTTTCCCTTCTTTTCTGCAGATTTGCTTAAGAGGCAACCATTAGGCAGTATGGCCAACACCCTAATGGAATTCCAAAGTGAAGCTAAGTAAGCATCATATGTTGTCATGAAAATTATACACCATAAAAAGTTCATTCACATGAAGATTTTTCAGAGTGGCATGAAATTTTCATTTTGATGTTGGATATGTGATACTGCAGGGGTAGAGCATTCTTTTAAATCTGTATTGTATTGTAAAGTTTGAAGTTGTATTGTATTGTATTGTATGATATTATGTTGTATTGTATCAATGCTACTGAGCTAAATCTTCATAAGATTATATGATCATCTGCCAATGCAGACATTATGATGAGGAAGATAGGGCTGGTAGTCCACACTATGCCTCACATTTATTTACCCAATAGGTAGGGAGGGTCTTTTACTTGCTTACATGGCAAGCCAAGGTTCAACTAGACCACTTAGATATTATGTTGTATTGTATTGTATCAATGCTACTGAGCTAAATCTTCATAAGATTATATGATCAGCTGCCAATGCAGACATTATGATGAGGAAGATAGGGCTATATATATATATAATGAGTTTAGAAATGGGATGTGCAATTATTATTGACGGATCATTTCAAGAAATGTGATCAATTGTCTTAAAAGATCAAATTAGAGGTAACTCATTAATTGGTAAATGAGCCTTATTACATCGGCTTATCATAATATCCACATAGGTGTTCTGTTAGATTATTCTTCATCCCATTATACTTTAGAAATAGGATTACTGAGGCTCATCATTCACCAAAAAACTTCTTGAATTAAAGATATTGGGATTTTATGTTCTTGAATGCTTGAAGTTAAAATGTGGGACAGCAATTTTGCATTATCTGACATAAATAGTATTGTTTTGTTTGGTAAAACCAAACATAAATGGATTTCTGTCTGGAGCAATGATTCACGTCATTTGAGTATGCAGCAAAAAACATGTAGAGCGTTCAAAGAGTAGTTTGTAAATGAGGCATCAGCACATGTTTGCATGTGCTCAAAAGAATGCCTTCATTTGAGAAGGAGAGAAAACAATATCTCTCCTGAAAATTCAAGAAGTACAAAACTTTTGAGTCTGCTTTCATATTAAAAATGCTGGCATTATTTTCTGAAATTTCAAAATTTCTTCATTCAAAAATTGAATTTAAAAAAAAATGGTAGACTTTTGCTGAATTGTTGAAATTTATAAACGGGCAGATTTATATTTTGCATGTGAACCATTCAGTTGGTTTTTTTTCGAACATCAGATTAACCTTTTATTGCCTTTTTATTAAATCAGTCAGTGGTGGCATTTAAAAGATATTGATTAAATCTTAATGATAGGTCATGGAAGAACAAAAATACCTATAATGCTACTATTGTGCTATGGACTGATAAAGTGATAGAGTTTCATTTTAAATCTGAACATGTGTTCTCTATCACGCACACATGCAATCACAGTCGCCAGCCACATTTCACGAGATGATTCTCAGTCCATAGCTGTCATTAATTGGGTGAATTTAATTGAAAAAATTTTGGCAAAGCAGAAATCTTACATTGCTGCTGATCAGATGGGAGATGTCTTAAGCATGATTCTACCAGATGCTTCAGTTTTACAACCCATTGCATTTAGCAAAATGACAAGCTTATATGAAATCTTTCAGAGTGGGATTTCTGAGGATGGTTCGCAAATATGTTTCTAAATATTAAATTCTGGTCGGCTTAAGTTTGTTGGTCACATTTAATGGTAAGTTGCCATTTGTTGAGTTTATTGTGGGATATAGTGATATGTGAAGTATCACACACATTACATAGAGGACCGTGTTGGAATATCTTCTCATTTAAACAATGAACCATCATCAGTGGCAACTGGTCTACCTTGCCTGACCAATGGAGATGGTCTCATTCATATGTGCATGAAGTACACTGCCTTGCATTAACTCAGGGCTGTACTGGTCTGAAGCTTAAGAAGTAATGATAAGATGATAAGTCTTGTAGTCCGGCTCATTCCATGGAGCAACTCAATAAAACAATTTGAGAGCAATCCTATGGATTTTGTAGATTACATTGTAGAATACTTTATGATAATTAAACAAATCCTGATCATAGATTTAGATTATTTTATTTGCCAGATATAGATACAAAACATAAGTCACATGGTACATTACCAAATTTGGTAGGGTGAAAATAAATGATAAATAATTATGCTTAGCTGCCAATGGTAAGCATATATTTAAACTTTCATTATATTTAAATTGATATGCATGAGTCATGATTATTCAATAAAAGACAGAGAGGGAAAGAAAACCAAGAAGTTTACAAATTTGTGTACAAGGAAAGTTCAACTGCACTTTATCAACATTCCAGAATGTTGAATTTACATAGTGATTCATTATAGGATGCCTAGATTACTAAAGGATCTTGACCCAGGCCCATGAAGCAAAGCTCTGTCATCCAGGATTGAACTTTGAAGATCTTCATAAAGCCTTGTCCAGCTTCGGGCTACTCAATCGGTCAACAGTGGTCATTTCTTCCTGTGACAAAGCACAGGTTCAACATTTGAATCAATTCTTTGGACAAATCCTACCAAGAAAAGATAGGCATCATTCTGAGCTGAAAAAGTGATTGATGAAAAATTAAGTTATTCAAATACCTATATCAATAATATCAATCAACATGGATTTACCACAATACGATCATGTGCTTTAATCAATAGAAAATATGACCTTTTTATTAACATTGCATTTATTTCATCTTCTCATCAGTACGTTACCTACTGATATAAAACAAAGCAACGTATGACTCATTCTTGGTCATTGCCTCTCGCTCCTCAAATGTGTTTTATGTCACCTAAAACCACACAGCTATATATCTCTTTCTCCACAGCTTTTCGACATGCTAAGTGCCAGTTTTGAAGTCTTTTAGACCCTTTTTGTCTTAACTTTTTTGACCTCATTAAGAGTGAAGTCCAGACGTTACCAATCAGGCTCTCGTAAAACTACAACCATTTCACCGGAGATTCGTGCATTGAAGTTGGTGCATTACCTCTGTTTTGGGTGCTTTGTTGTGTGTTTATTGCAGGCTATTACTAATATCATTCTTTGTCGACATATGGGTGTAGGGTGTGTGATTGATATATTTGTGAGACTTGTACATGATGCCATTGTTATTGTTTTTCTTTGAAGATGCATGAAACATTAAAACTCTCTCTGCTGTTTTCTTAATTCACACAAAAAGCTATGAATTATAGTTATCTCTCTGACTAAATTGATCAGTCTTTTTTAGTCGGGAGATAAATATAATACCGGACAAGGCACACTTCATAAACCTAATCTCTTTTCGATGTTTGTTGTGTAATGGTGTCTTGTACTCACTGTCCATGCTGAGGCTTGTAAAATGTCCTACACATGAGGTAAATGTGTAACCTGGCTTGAACTCCATTCCTTATCATTTCATCATGATGTCCGCCTCTATGTGATGATAAGGCTTGTAGTCCACATTGTGTTGGACATATAGGGTCCAAAACAGGCTGGGTCTTTTTCTTGTCTCAGCATGGACATCGAGTACAAGGCACTGTCATTTCAACGTTTCGTGCAAACAGACATTCAACTGGGATGTAGCTCATGAAGAGAGCCAAGACCAGTGATCAAACCTAGGACATTCAGAGCAACCAGCCAGTATAATAACAGATTGGTGCCTTTAGCTACCAGGCCATCCAGCATATAGGTTTTCTTTTGACACTGATACAACCTTTCAAAGACAAGTACAAGTGGCTTAATGCGAAATGTCCTTTCGTACTGCGTAAGATGGCTGGAAATCTCAGCCTGGGGGACATGTTTGCAGAGGCTAATTGGATATGTACTTGCATCTTCAGCAACCAGATTAATTGTGTCTGAGACCTCTAGTCACCTGTTTGCCTTGTTGAAGCGTTGCTGATATGAAATGTCAAAACAAAATGCAGTGGAACCAAACTTTAAGAACCCTCTCTCTTGTACAACTTTGCGCCATTAAGACACCCAATATTTGCTCTTAATCATGTCTTTTTATTTATCTATTTTTCCTTTCCTATCAATACCACATCCTTATTAAGACCAGTATTATTTGAACCAAGTGTGAACTGAATGTGTCTCAATTTTGTATCCAACCCACCATGGCACACCTTCACTATATACAATGGGGATTGCTATAGTCTACACTCATTACAGCACCCAGTGCGATGTTAGATTTTGTCCCATATGTATATATCCAGTTGAGTTTGATATGCTAGCTCTTTGTGTTAAAGAAATTAACTTTTCTCACCTTCATTAATTATTTCCATAGTGTAATTGTAATTGTGTATTTTGTTCAATTCAACTCACAAAACAAGAAAATAATAATTGATAAATATAAAAAAAAACAGAATTGCATTAAGAAAGTGTTAAAGTTGATGAGTACTTTTAGAAATGGAGTGCATACTAATAAGACACAATATTTCTCAGCCATACTTTATACTCTTCTTATCAGAGGCACTCTCTCATTGAGGGAAGTAAATTATAAATTTATCCAATTTGCTTTAGGCTACTGTACAAATGAGATGCCATGCAAAAATATCTGCAATGATCATTAAAATACTCAAACACAAAATTGCTTGTCAATGATAAAGAAAACTATAATTTGTAATTGCTGGGTAAATTGCGGTCAAACCCTAGAACTGGTTCAGGAAGCCCTGATGGAAATACAACTACAAATCTCTCATATCACGGAATGCAAAGGGTTGTAAAATTGATGTATCTTACATAACCATGCTTAAGACATTTCCCATCTAATAAAACGTGATGTACTAGTTCCTCTTTGGCTCAATTTTTCAATTAAATGCATCCGAAAAGGGACAGCTATGGACTGTGAAATTTGTCGTGAAATTTGTCGAGGGACAGTGAATGCATGTTTGCATGGTAAAGATAATGTATGACTCAAATCACAAGTTCTTTCATTGTGTTAGTCATTGAAATGATTGCCTTGGGATCTGTCCAGCTCAATATGTTTTTATTACAAAATCACTCTATTGATCGATGTTTTGACTAACTGCCAGATATAGCTTATTAAATGAGGTTCTCGTTGTGATTATTTTGTGGTAATGAAAAAGAAATAAAATCCATCATTCAGTTCTAATTAAAATTAATGTTTTAACAAATTAATTACTTCGAGAATAAAACATCATCCATGAGACTACAAGACGTTTATATAGCTTCATTTTGAAAACAACCTGATAGAAATATTTCGTCCATATTGCTTAGTTGTTGCCTCTCAGGCAAATTCCAGAAGCAGAGACAAAACAAAGAAGAAAAAAAGATACTACACGAAACAATTTCTTAATAGTTTCTTATATACAAATTACCAGGAAAAATTGTATATGTTGAACAAGCCAATTCATTTAGTAGCATGCATTATATTGTGAACAGATTCATGTGTCATATTTGAACAATTTAGGATGACCTTTTTGGAAAAATGAAGACATAAACGGCCAAGAAACGAAGATGCCACGTTTGAAAAAGAAAACTATCAATTAAGCCAGAATTTCTTCATGATTCTTAACATTTTCCTTCTTAAAACAAATTTGAACCCCCCAAAGTTTGTCTGTTACTTGAAGCATCAAAAACAATGCATTTTGCAGCTTCTTGAAACAAAAATGTTTTGTTGAGCACATGCATCTGTGCTGATGCTTCATTTCCAAGCAGCTCTTAGGCTGCCATGCAAGTGTTTTGCTGAATGCTCAAATGAAGAACATCTTTGTTCCACACATGAAATGGTTTGTGCAGAAGCCATTAACAAATACTGGTGTCTTGCTTTACAGTAATTTAATAAGCTGAAGCCATGTTTGAAAATGTGCAGGAATGAAAACATGTTCCAATGGTTAACCTTGTAGCCAAATTAACTTTCAAACAACTAATCTTAGAGTGGATACTTTTATTTTGCAGTAATCTCACAAGCTGTAGTCATGTCTGAATATGTAAATTAAAAATTTACTAATGGTAATGTGGTTAACCATGCAGCTGGATTAAAACAGAATAAAAGTTTACCTTGATGCTTATAAAAGGTTTATCTAAAACTAAATTTCTATAAATCAATGAAGTTTATCGAGAACTAACTGTCTATTTATTAAACGAAGCTCTATGTCTTGGGATTTATGTTAATCCCAAAGAATGAAGCAATGATTAACAATCCGGCCATGTCAATGCATCATTATATCTGCCTTTTCTTGGTAGATGGTAGAAATCAATGAGTATATGAATACATAATGTATATACAATGGCTCAATTGAAAAGCATAATTACATATACTAGACAATGAACTGAATTTATTAATTTTTATTGTCTCAGTTACATAACAACTTAGTAGACCATATGTGTGTGTAGCAAAGCATACTGACGCTTATCATGTTTATGTCCTTTTTGCATCTTGTAAGGACCACTTTACCCCATGTAGGTGGCTCCCCCTAGCATCTCTCTGTCCAACGTCATTAAGGGGACGATTTATTTTGGGTAATTCCGCTGGTCGACCTTGCTGTAATAAATTAAGGAGCCACAAAAAAAACAAGGAACATAATAGCCTTCCCTCAGAAGGTTGTAAAGTAGATTGAGGACTGATTAGCTCAGCAAATGATTTTGCCTTCTCAGTAAAAAACTGCATCCAGCTGCAGCAATATAGCACAGAAAAAGACCAGACTTGATTTTAAGGCTCTTTCAGAAGTCCAGTAGATTGATTTAGCGCGTCATTATGCACCAAATTACAGAAATACCGCAGAAAGGTCACCGAATCAATAATGGGAAAAAAACAGCCAATTCCCCTAACTCAGGGCAACATGGTTCATTTAAAATTAATTGAATTAATTTGATTAGTTTTACTGGGGGTGATTAATGTTGTTTCTTAGTATAGGATTACAGAAGGGTAATTATTATGATTGGAGTAGAACAACACTTTTACCAAGCCTCTTCATTATGGCCACCTTATCATTAATATAAGTAATTAAGATAAATTTGGGTTGCACAGGAGTTAGCCTTAATAACGAGGTTCTAGTAACTACATTTAGACCACATATCATCCGGTGAATTGGTTGTAGTTTTACAATTGCCTGATTGGTAACGTCTGGACTTCACTCCTAATCAGGTCATAAATGTACGCCGAACGGCTGAAGCTCTTTAAGGTAGCACTCACGGGGATAAAAGTTAAGGCAAAAAAGGTGTGGTTTTAGGTGACATAAAACACATTTGAGGAGCAACTCTGTCATCTTGTTAAGAATGGCGAACAAAGCCATCTCTTAGTGACAGGCAATGACCAAGAATGAGTCTTACATTAATTTGTTTTATATCAGTGGCTAACGTAATGATGAGAAGAGAAGCAAAGCCAATAAAAAGGTTATATTTCCTATTGATTAAAGCACATGATCGTATTGTGATAAATCCATGTTGATTGATATATTGATATAGGTATTTGAATAACATAATTTTTCATCAATCACTTTTTCAGCTCAGAATGATGCCTATCTTTTCTTGGTAGGATTTGTCCAAAGAATTGATTCAAATGTTGAACCTGTGATTCGCCACAGGAAGAGATGACCACTGTTGACCGATTGAGTAGCCCGAAGCTGGACAAGGCTTTATGAAGATCTTCAAAGTTCAATCCTGGATGACAGAGCTTTGCTTCATGAGCCAGGGTCAAGATCCTCTAGTAATCTAGGCATCCTATAATGAATCACTATGTAAATAAAACATTCTGGAATGTTGATATAGTGCAGTTGAACTTTCCTTGTACACAAATTTGTAACTTTCTTGTTTTTCTATCCCTCTCTGTCTTTTATTGAATAATCATGACTCGTGCATATCAATTTAAATATAATGAAAGTTTAAATATATGCTTACCATTGGCAGCTAAGCATAGATACTTTATCATTTATTTTTAGGTGGCCTCCTGACAGCGCTTTGTTAAATATCATCTGGAGGTCACCCTACCAAATTGGTAATGTACCATGTGACTTATGTTTTGTATCTATATCTGGCAAATAAAATACTCTGAATCTATGATCAGGATTTGTTTAATTATCATGAAGTATTCTACAATGTAATCTACAAAATCCATAGGATTGCTCTCAAATTGTTTCAAGAAGATCTTATAAGTTCAATAAGTGTTAGGCTCACAAGTCACTTGTTATCAAATTTGGGTCATTCAATGGAGGAGTTGCTCCATGGAATGAGCCGGACTGCAAGCCTTATCATCTTATCATTACTTCCTAAACTTCAGACCAGTACAGTACTGAGGTAATGCAAGGAAGTGTACTTCATGCACATATGAATGAGACCATCTCCATTGGTCAGGCAAGATAGACCAGTTGCCACTGATGATGGTTCATTGTTTAAATGAGAAGATATTCCAACACTCACTCTATGTAATATGTATGATACTTAATTAAACTAGCAGATCTGAATCTACAAATGGCAACATACCATTACAGGTGACCAACAAAATTAAGCAGACCAGAATTTAATATTTAGAAACATATTTGGACACATCCTCAGAAATCCCACTCGGAAGATTTCACGTAAGCTTGTCATTTTACTGAATGTAATGGGTTGAAAAACTAAAGCGTCTGTCAGAATCACACTTAAGACATCTCCCATCAGATCAGCAGCAATGTAAGATTTCTGCTTTGCATCATTTTTTTCAATTAAATCCCCCAATTAATGACAGCTATGGACTGAGAATCATCTCGTGAAATTTGGCGGGTGATGGTGATTGCATGTGTTCGTGATAGAGAACACATCTTCAGATTTAAAATAAAACTCTATCACTTTATCAGTCCATAGCACAATAGTAGCATTATAGGTATTTTTGTTCTTCCATGACCTATCATTAAGATTTAATCAATATATTTTAAATGCCACCACTGACTGATTTAATAAAAAGGCAGTAAAAGGTTAATCTGATATTAGAAAAAACCAACTGAATGGTTAAATATAAATCTGCCCGTTAATAAATTTCAACAATTCAGCAAAAGTCTACTACCTCATTTTCTAAAATTTAATTTTTGAATAAAGAAATTTTGAAATTTCTGAAAATAATGCCAACATTTTTAATATGAATATGAGACAAAAATATTGTATTCTTGAATTTTCAGGAGAGATATTGTTTTCTCTCCTTCTCAAATGAAGGCATTCTTTTGAGCACATGCAGACATGTGCTTATGCCTCATTTACAAACTACTCTTTTTGAATGCTCTACATGTTTTTTGCTGCATACTCGAATGACCAGAATCATTGCTCCAGACAGAAATCCATTACTGTTTGATTTTACCAAAGAAAACAATACTGCAAAAATACTGTCCCACATTTTAACTTCAAGCTAAAATTCAAAAACTTAAAATCCCAATATCTCTAATTCAAGAAGTTTTTTTGGCGAATGATGAGCCTCAGTAATCCTATTTCTAAAGTATAATGGGATGAAGAATAATCTAATACTAGAACACCTATGTGGTTATTATGATAAGCCTCAGTAATAAGGCTCATTTGACAATTAATGATTCACCTATAATTTGAATGAAAGACTAATGTTGATCTTTTAAGACAATTGATCTCATTTTCTTGAAATGATCCATCAATAACTGCACATCCCATTTCTGAACTCATTATATATATGCCTGTTCACAAATTGGCATTCCAAAAAATGAAATTCTATATGCTAGAGATATATTTTATACATGGACCATTGGACTAATCTCTTGGAAATATTGAAGTTTTGGTAAAAATCAAGTTAAAACTATGACAACACTAGTGGTAGGTAAACTGATTCATTAAGAGAACAAAGTATATACGAGTTTCACTGTTATCTTATCTCTTTTATTATCTTATATCAACCTGAATCTCCATTTTGGAGAGGCACTCCCAATAATAGAAGTGATTTGTGTGAATAGTCTATAATAAAACCTAATTACTGTGTGATTCAGAGCCTGAATCTGCAGAAAAGAAAGGAAAGATTATGGCCAAAGTTTCTTTTTAAAGGTTTAAGCTTTGAAAGTCAAGATGAGTACCAAACTTCCATGATTTTGTGCAGAACCTTAATCACTTCCAAAAAGTAGTGCAACATGCTGGAAGTCACATTAGAGAACAGTGTTTCTTAAGTGATTGTCTGTACATTTATTGAATGTGCAATGCTGATTGAAATGACATTTAAACATGAAAATTGTCTGTAGCTGTGGGTGAGAATTTTGTCGTTTAAAAATTTAGAGTAGTATTGAAAGTTTAATAGGTCTAGCTGTACGTTCTGTATTTCTGCACCTAATGAGCTAACTAGGAAAGGCAGGGACCATAGCAAGGTATAAATGAGTACTTGGCTATATGAAATGATAGCAATTGTAGAATGTTTGAGCTGAGTACAGCCCGAGTGTATTCTCTTCGGGGAACTGAGAAAGATCCATGCTTAAACAGGCCTGCCAAGGGTGTATTTGTAGTCAGTTGAGCTTAATCCTGAGGATGACAGACAACATTTCCTTCTTGAATATGGAGTTTTTTTTTTCCTCAACCATTAATACTAATAACAGCAGACAACATAAGAGACTGAATTTCTGATATATCTAACAATTCGACATCTGAGAACGAAAAGTTCAAACATCATCAGGTTTCTGCGTCAACCTTCGTTATTTCCTGGCTTTTGTTTTTGATTGATGATTTTCATTTCTTGGAGACTACTTTGACATAATTCCATAACATATTACAAACTCATTCATCAGGAGAAAAATGAGAAATTTCACATGGAATCATTTTCAACAACTTCTTGCAATGCTCACAACTATGTGGAGTTTGAAAAACATCAGTTTCAATGATTGATAACTGTTTAACTTCTAGATTTGATGAGATGTCATTTAGCAAAATAATTTTCCTCATTTGATAAAGCTGTTGGGGGTTGATGTATTGATGATTAATTTTCTTTAAAAGTTAAAATCAGAAGTTTCCTAATTCAACTGAGTTTACTGCCAGGGCAGATCTACATCAAAGGCGGAGCAAAAATATAATATGAAACAATGTGAATCATTATTAATTTCTTTCTTTATTAATGAATCTGAAGCGATATGACCAATCCACATTGGCTAACTCAGATGAAGTTCTCGAGTTTGATCTTTCTGTGCAAAATAAGTGTCCCTTGACCCTCTGTTTCTCTTTTTTATGTAATCCAAAACATCATTATATTTGAATATTTTGGGTCAATAAATTCATTTCATTGTCATTGTCATAATCTTTAGGAGCTACATCCCAGCTGGAAAATGGGGAACATGGTGTGGACTCCAAACCTTGTCTCATCATTATGGCTGCCCCTCTGACAACTGATCATAATCTGACTAAGCTTCACACCCAGTAGCATTGAGCAAACATTGTGTCTATAGAGAAATGCCATCAAGCCACTAGTTGCTGTTCCAGGGAAATTTCAGCTATCAGTAATATTCTGAGTACATATATAGACAGAGTCACTTGCAGCCTTGATATTTGAAGACCAGAACCAGACCATCCCACAAAGACGAAGCTTATCTCTTTAATAAGACCATAAACCCAATCTGCCTTGCATTTTACAGCTGCCTTAAAGCATTTTACTGCATGGTTCATGGTTTTCCAAATATACGATTCAATCAAGATCGCACAAGGCTGCAAGGCATAGCTTCTGTAATGATATATAATGGGGATAAAAAGTATCACTGAGAACATAGTCGGTAAGTAATGTTTAATGATGTCAGATATATCGTGACGTCATCAATGTAGCAATTAAGTAGCGATGTCAACTTATTGCCTTTTTATGTGATACAGCGGTCGTAGGCTACTTTTTCTATCCATTGCTTCGTCATTTCGGGTAACCTTTAAAAGCTAGTAATAGTCACCACAATAGAACTTGCCATGGGGCCCTGGGCTGTAGTGCAGTTTAAATTGCAGGGAGTTTTAGATGCTTATTTGCATTTTCCTCACAGTCTTTAATTTCCCAATGTCCTTGGAATTCATTGAGATAAGGTCTTAATAGTGTCCTCATTGTTTGTTTCATGGGTTTAGTGCATTAAAGAAGACCCAACTTTATGCCCATATTTGGGGGACAAGGCAGACAGAATATATCACAATTGTTACCAAGTTTTGAAGATCTACAATTAAATGACATTGGTGCATTTACGTGAGGGCTTGAGGCTACCCCATGAAAATAAAATACCGCTTAGCCTTGAAAAATTAAATCCGCCGTTGTTTGTTTTTGATGTCATTCATTGAAATAAAGCATTTGACGTCATAAGCATAGCAACGAGACTCGCTAAATATGGATAAAAATTGGGTCCACTATACTGCACTTTTTCCGGTCTCATTTTGCAACAATAGCTGTTCTCTAGATGTGATTCAGTTTGCAGGAATTAAAAAATGAATTTGTTATACAACATAAAAATTTGATAAAAAAAAGCTGAGGTAATCCTTTATTTAATCGATGATGGAAATCGCTGTGCATAGTTCGCAGATGAGTGATTACAAAAGAAACTTTATTCTCAAGATATAAAACCAACATTTTTTGTAACATTGTATTTGTTATACAGTGTTGATCAGTCGTAAGGCATTTTGTATTGGAGTTAAATTTCTAAACATTGTTTTAACTACTCTTTAATATATGTACATTGTACCTCTATAAAAAATACTTTGATGTGCGTGAAACTAATATTGAGAGTAAGACCAAATGTTTATATTGCTGTTGTATATTAGCTTTTAATAAATTGTTTTTATTTTTAACTATTGTGCATTTTCTTTTATAACAGGGCCCTGATTTTGATAAACTGATTTAATTGTCTGAACTTGTCACCCTGTACAAATATGTTTTACAAATAAAATAGTTCAAGTTTTTTATTGTATTCAATAAACAGGATTACAATTCAAGCCAGCTGCTATCTTTGCATACAATGCCACATGATAAATAAATAAATATTGCAGCTTCAATGTTAAAATCTTTGACATATATCCTCTGATGTCAACTTTGAAAGTGTAGCCACCACTGAATGAATGTGAAAGTTGTGGTGTGGCTACAAACCAGTAAATCTCTTCTCGGTTTCATCCTGTGTTTGTACGATCACATGTCAAGTTGTCATAGGGCTGTCTTGTGGTGAAACTTTTGAAACCATCACAAAATCTCACCCTGAGGTTAATCCACTGATCTACAGGCCAGGCTTTTTCTTTTCTAGGAAGTGCCAAGTTTTGTCAGTCCTGAAGAGTGTTTATGGTACAATGTCAAAGATATCTCATGATGCCACTTCATTTTTAAGCGATGTCACATATTCGCAGTCCTGGGTATTGTTACTGGATCACCTATCCACCCAAAAATTCTGGGCTTTGAACCCATGCACCAGCAGCCATTGTCATACATGATATGGCGATGAAAAATTGAATGTAGCAGATGGGAATTGAACGTATCTCATGTGATGGGACAGATGGGAATTGAACGTATCCCATGTGATGGGACAGATGGGAATTGAAAATATCCCATGTGATGGAACAGATGGGAATTGAACATATCCCATGTGATGGGACAGATATGGGACAGATGGGACAGACGAGACAGATGGGACAGGGACTGAGACCCCAAGCATCCAAAGTCACTGCCTTAGATGCTTGCCATGCTATTATTGTTGTAATAATTACATAGAATACCCTTTCGAACGTTTCTTCTTCATCCGTGACATCATGAGGGATTTAGTCAAACTCACTGTTAACTGCTAAACTGTTTTGATTAAGTCTGAGTTATGTCAGATAGGCTTTTATAACAATTCTATCTTGTTTGGCTTGAGTATTGTTTTGTTTCTTTAGAAAATGACACCTACAATTTATATTGCAAACACAGGAGAA
This sequence comes from Alitta virens, assembly GCA_932294295.1. NCBI lineage: Eukaryota > Metazoa > Annelida > Polychaeta > Phyllodocida > Nereididae > Alitta > Alitta virens. The sequence continues at coordinate 36,638,925 of OW028583.1, forward strand.
AACTGTGAAATCATGCTCTTAGAATCAAGAGAAAATTGAAGAGTGATTCTACATAATCATTACAACGTAATTGTTACAACGATAATAACAAAACACCAGTAATAACATTAATCCACCTTTATAAACACCATAGACCACGACGTAATAGTTGCCTTTCTACCTCTAACAAGCCATTTAAGTCTTTCCTGTCTTTCATTTTCAACCCTCGTTGGCTTAATTTAATGTGCAGCGGAGTGCAAAAACTTGACAAGGAAACAAAACCATCTTCCTTCTGTTGTTATTTGCAGGACAATCACAAAGCAGTTATGCAAGCATGAAGTGTGAGGGGGTTAATTGTGCTCCCCTCCACATCCATCATTTGATAGAATTAAGATGTATAAAAAACCACCTCATCAATTAACAGGGCTTTGAATTAACTAACACCCTTTGGCATATTAGGGATTAATTAATCTTATTTCATTGCCACCAGGACGAATAGCACATTCTAACCAGAGGCTATTAATTAAGATTTAGCTCCAAAGCAAGTCTTTGTATTAATGTGGACTGTTTCCTCTGCATACACCAATTATTGTGCATTTATGGATTTATGTTAAGAGCATTTCTATTCAACCTTAAACTAGGTTTAGTGTCATCTCATGAAACAGTTGGGTGGCCAAACCTGGCAATCATTTGGCAAACTGTAGCATTTAATGACTAGGCTAAAGGTTCTTTTTTTTGTCATCCTGGTCTGGGCACTCTTCATGAGCTACATCTCAGCTGGTTGTTATTTGCATAATGTGATAATTTCACCATTTAAGCCAGTAAGTATTATACTTTCTAAACATAATCTCAGTATTGGTTAAAATTGGCTTTATTTCTTGGGTTGGCCATAAGGTAAGATGTCTATGTGCTTCATGAATTATTATTATTAGAATTGTGACTTATAAGATATTGTATGCTTGGCATTCATTGAATTTATCTTCCACCAGATCACAAGCAATGGTTTGACACCTAACAACAACTGATCACAGGAGACCGCAAACAAAGAAACAACAGCTGTGCATAACATGCAGCAATCAAAGTGTGTGTGTGTCTCACCGCGATACACACAAATCCATAAGAAAAGGAAAGAAACCTGACCTGCAATTGACCAACCTGATCAAAAAGCTCAACTCAATAGGAGAGTGAGAGAGTTCCAAGTTGTCAGGGGCATTGATTCAGGAAGGGGGATGTGGGGGATATAACTCCCCCCTTCTTTCTGAGAAGGGGGGGATGATCAATGCAATCATTCTGAGATTCACAAATGAAAATTACCCTTTTTCACACACTTTGGTTTGGATCATTTGTGCTTTGTTAAACAGCTTTACACTTGATATCACATATTAATACAAGTTTATAAGTTTGGCATAAGTGATCCACCATTAATGTACCTCTTGGCCAGTGTCCGTGCATTAACTGCTACTACTTGTACGAGCGAGGGAAAGTCACAGTGGGACAGACAAAGTAGGCCTACATCCCCCCCAACTGTCACAAGAAATCGACGCCCCTGCAAGTTTTGCTTTGTGTGGCCAACTATAAATATTTATGGTCCTTTGATTGGGATAAATCTAGAAGTGAGTGTGCGGAAAGAAAGTTATTTCAGCTGATGGCTCTTCTGTCTCGTCCTAAGTAACTTAGTATTTCATCTTCCACAGTTCTTGTATTGTAGAGGAGATTATATATATTATTCGCTTATACAGACACAAGTTTTATCATTGATGTTCTCATACTCAGTCTTAGTTTCTACTGCATTGGTTATGTTTGTTTAATAACCTGACAATGGGTAGACTTCCTTGTTTTTACTATCATAATAGATTCTCAGCTGGCTTATATCTGACATCTTAAGTGGCGTCTTAACTTCTCAACTGCTTTTGGAGTGGAGTGAATTTGTTGTAATATTTGTTTAGAAATACGATGATTTGTAGCTTTCTCTGTTTTACTGTATAATTTCAATTTCAAGCGATATATTCTCAGCTCGACTCATCCCTATCGCTTTAAGTGGCATCTTAACCACTTCTCAACTGTTCCTATCAGCTTCTGAGGAAACAGGAAGAGGCAAGAGGAATCGTCAATAATATGCTAATGGGGGCCCGTGGGATCTACGCTCTGGCTTCTGGCCATATAATGTGTAAATGGAGCCAAGAAAGGTATGGTAGTCAAGGCTAATGTGATAAAATGCCCTAAGATAGGTCCACAGCCACTCAAAGATAGTACTGTGTATTTTGTACTGATCGGGCACCCTTAAAAATAACTTGACATACCATGATAGAGCAGTAGAGAGTTCCTTATTTAGTTTTTTGTGGATTGAAAAAAAAAAGGCAAACGAACAAAGACTGCATGAAATACAATCACATCAAGAACTGCAGATTACAAAATGAAATGTGCAATATACGAATTGTCTTTTATTCATATACTTCTAAGATAAGATTATTAAATACAATGGAAATATTATCTTATACCTTTTCATACCTGGGCCTAGACCTTTATTAAGTATAGAACTACCATACCATGTTCTATGACAGACCAGGTATATTTAAGCGAACAAACACTCTGAGGTTTGAGAATATATCGGTCAATGCAGCAGCAGCGTAGGCAGCACAGGCAGGGAAGGGGTTGCCTGTGCTATGGCATATATACTTTAAAAGGCTGCTGCTCTTCTAATATTGGTTCGATTTTATTGCAGGAAAATGTGTAGAATTTATATTTATACAAAAGATAAATAAATTTGTAAAATTCTGAGTAAAGAATGGAGTATACAAGGCACCAGCACTGGTCTCAATGAGGCAGTAGCCATCATACTGTATTAAAGTGTTCACATTGTAGGCCTAGCGCTGCTGGCATTCTACACACAACACCAGGTATCTATTATTTTTTTGAAAAATTATATTCTTGTTAAATGCAGATGCCATTTTAAAACTTTAAAAGCTAAGTGTCTATCATTTTATTAATACAATTTGGGTTCCTTTTTTCTCAGCCAGTCTAGTGGTAGCTCAACTCACAGTTTCTAGGGATGGGATTTGTGCCTGAGGCATAGAACTTTCTCTTTGGGGGCCTTCAACAAGCCACTTATTCCTAACTATCAGTGGCTCTAGAGATGCAGGATGCTGCAGAAATAAGTTGATATCCACTGAAACTAAGAAGAAGGCATTTGTATGGTTGTATACTCCCAAGGGAGGTTTGAGGCCCAGGAGGTACTGTACACCTCCTGATGGTTGAGCAGCTTCTAAAACATAAAAATCAGTAGTAGTCGAGAATTATATAACCCATCCTTTAGGTTGCAAAAAGGCCTGTAATACGAACGGATGGTATTGGATTTTTCGTGGTGCCCAAACAGAAAGTTATACGCATGAGTCTTAATGTTGAAAACTTTTGGATTCTTTACAAAGTGTGTGACAAGGTTTATAGCTTCCCATAAGACATTGAGTGTCATAACAACTTCGCATCAATGCAATTTCCAGTACACGAGATCAGCTTATTCCATATATCCTTGGACTTTGATTGCAAATGCTTAGTGCTTCCATTAAGTTTGGCCTTGAGCTTTTCATTCTGTCACAAGATCCTGATGAAAATGGTAGAAGATCAAGATCCCATATGAATATGTATAGTCAAGTCAAAGATACAAGCTAATATATATTGTTGGAGACCATGACCTTACTAATTGATCATAATAATTGATCATAATATCACAGTGTATTTTTAGACATTTTTTTATTGACAATGCAATATCAGTACAGAAACATATGTCAGACAAAAATTCTTGAATACTGTGCAGTACATTGTAGGGGACACTGTCATTTGACATCATAATTTACAGTTATGCAATTTTAAATATTTAAGATATGACGCATTTGCAGTGGTAGAAAGCTTGCTTTCAGCTTCCCTGCTAATCCACTTGAAATTTTCAGGTACTAACGAAATTCTATATTTGCAAGTTTGGGCAATCACCATAGGAAATAGTTCAGAATTTACAAAAGCGGAGCAGCATGTAAGCGGCCAGTTGATATTTTATTACTTCAAGTTTCTGATAAATTTGACCAAACAGCTGCATATAGTCATATGCTGGAAAAGTCAAAGTAGCTTAAAATAGCCAAGAATGAGTAATATATATATTTGTTATATCTATGGCAAATATAATGATGAGAAGATGAAATAAATGTAATGTTTAAAATTAAAAAAAAGTCATATGTTTTTTGAAGTACATGGTGTGCTAAGTCATATTGATTGATATTATTGACATAGATATTTGACTAACTTAATTTTTCATCAATCACTTTTTCAGCTCATAATGATACCTATCTTTTCTTGGTAGGATTTGTCCTAAGAATTGATCAAAATGTTGAACCTGTGCTTCATCACAAGAGGGATGACCACTATTGACAATTTAGTAGCCCAGAGCTGGACCAGGCTTTATGAAGATCTTCAAAGTTCAATCCAGGATGAAAGAGCTTTGTTTCATGGGCATGGGTCAAGATCTTCTTGTAATCAAAGAAAGGCATCCTATAATAGATCACTATGTAAATAAAACGTTTTGGAATGGCAATAGTTTGTAGTCATGCAGAGGGCCAGAGGCTGGATAGAGCTTTACGAAGATCTTCTAAGTTCAATCAGGGAAAAAATGGATTTGTTCCACGTGTTGAGGTCACGAGTCATTTGTTAAAGTTGGGTCATGAAAATAAAAGGTGTTGTTCTATGGAATTGGCTGGGCTGCTTTACTAGCCTTATCATCTTATCATTACATCTGCCTCTGCTTCATGGAGATATGAATGAGACCTTCTGCATTGGTAGACCAGTTGCTACACATTAAAAAAGCAGATCTGAATCTACAAATGCCAACTGATCATTAAATGTACCCAACAACATTAAGCAGACCAGAATTTAACATTATTGAAACATATTTGGGATACATCCTCAGAAATCACACACAGAAAGATCAACACAAGCCTGTCATTACGCTGAATGCAATGAGTTGTAAAATTGATGCGTCTGAGAGAATCATGTTTGAGACATCTCCCATCTTATAAGCAGCAATTTAATAGTTCTGCTTTGCCTCAAGTTTTCAATTAAATTCACCCAATAAATGCAGCTACAGACTGAGACTCATCTCGTGAAATTTGGCAGGTGACGTTGATTGCCAGCTTGCGTGATAGTGATAATAAGAAACACATGTTCTGATTTAACCAGAAGCTGCATACATTTATAAGTCTATTGCACTATAGCAGCATTATATAGGTATTTTCGTACTACCATGTCCTATCAGTAAGATTTAATCAATATATTAGAAATGCTGGCACTGACTGATTTGATAAAATGCCAATAAACAGACACCTGATGTTCAGATAAACCAACTGATCGGTTTACATGCTAAATATAAATTTCCTCATTAATATATTTGAACAATTCAGCAAGAGTCAATATCATTTATCAAAATTCAAATTTTTAAATTTCAGTGTAGACAATCTGAAATTTTCCAAATTAATATGAGTCTGAGACCTAAAAGTTTGAACATTGAATTTTTCTTCTTCTCAAATAAAGACATTATCTTGAGCACGTACAGACATGTGCAGATGCTTCATTAGCAAACTGCTCTTCGAATGTTCTGCTTCTTATTTTGCTGCATACTCAAATGGCAAGAATCTTTGCTGCGGACCAGAAATCCATTTTTTCTTTGGTTACCGAAAAATACAATTGATGCACATGGCATAGCATTGTATACTTTATGTAACCCACATTCTCATTTCAAGATATATTAATTAATCCCAGCTGTTTCTTTCAAAATATAAATCCCATTTTAAAATTAATGAGATGAAGAATAGTTCACTGTTAGAACCACAATGTAGTTTGCGGATATTATGGTGGAAACTTTAAAACACGAGTTTCCTCTACTTGAATAGAGTCTTGTCACTGAGCAGTCGTGAATTCAGCTAGACGTAATTCTTTCTTGTCCTATTATTACTTGTTTTGCTTTTCGGACATGGCAGATAGAAACTAACTGATTCTATTAATATAAATTGCTCCGGGAAACGACTGAAATAAATTGCACGGTAAAATGTCAAATATATATTAAAATGCACTAAAAATACTGCTGCTAGGATGCACTTTGCTTCAGCCAATCACATCCAAGGGCGGGAACTTTTTCAGTCAATATAAATGCAGTATTCTGTCGTATTCACCTGGTGGCAATATAGAGAACGTTCCGTGTAAATCCACTATTAAGGGGGATGATAATATTTCAGGGTAATTTATTAAGCATACATGAAAAATGGCGAAAGGTGATACTTAATTTAGCATAACTGCTTTGATATTCCAGCATTTCTCACAATTCATGCCTGAGGCTTCACGTCTTCTGTCAAAATGGCATTTAGGTGGTAAGTCAAGAGTAAGCATCCACCATCTTGTGTGTCACATGATATGACACATGATCAGTTAGCCAGAGCACTCTTCAAACAAACTGGATGACAGAATGCCAGTCAGGCTCAGGAGAAGTCTTCAGAGTAAACCTGACTCAAGGACTTTTTATTGGGCTATCAGTGCTTGTATTACCTTAAAGTTGCACATAAGGAAAAAATCGGTGTGTTAAAAAATGTAATGTGCATATATATACAGTACACATCTAGCATCAGAACTGAAGTTAATAATTTAATGAATCCGTTAATTGGCATTTGTGCATTGTATCGTTTCAACGGCATAAGAAACTGATAAAATTTGGAGTCACTGCATGTAACATATGCCCCAGCACAGACACCAAGTACAAGGCACCACCAATTTATTCATATTACATAAATATGCATAGAATTGTACATGGATCATTATTACACACATTGATGATTAAGACACAAGGTGCACACATGACATATATATGTAATAAGGGTGTTACCTCCAGTATATCGCTACTGAGGTGCCACCCATGATTCAGAGGATCCCCTTCCAATCCATACCAATAAGATCATTGTCAAAATTAAATTCTGTGCACCCAGACATATGACCTCCACATTAAAATAGCACAACAATGAATTGCTGATAAGGAACCAATATCAACTTTTCTTATCATTCATAACATTTGTGTTGGATAGTTCTGAGGTTTGCTAAGTGCATGATTTTATGGAAACCACTGCGCAAATAACAATACTTGGTAACTTTTAAAAAGCTTTTATGCACATATTTCAGCTGTCCTTGACATTTAATCAGGGAAGCCAAAAACTGCAGATTAAATTAATCTTGTGCTTGATGGTATTATACACACAAATCTTGTAAAATATGAATTTTTCCAAGGGAGCACGGTAATATTTATTCAGGAATAAAGGAGTTACTTACTGCAGCTGAGTGATCTAGTGGTAAAACGATTGCCTGCTCCTCTGAAGGGTTCAATTCCTGGCCTGGGCATCCATTTTGAGCAACATCCCAGCTGAATGTTGTTCAGATGAGACATTAAACTGGCAGTCCCTTGTACTAAGTGTCTATGCCGAGGCAAGTAAAAATCCCACCCATGGGGTAAATGTGTAGCATGAGTCTTAGAGGGCTGCACTTTTAACATCTATCTAATCGTAGAATATTGGGCCCTGTGTTTGGTCTATAGTTAGTTTATCATATTCCATAAAATCTAAGAAATTTGATTGGTACAATGCGCAAGTTAGATTTACATGTAACTCATTTTTGTCAATTCAGTCAATTTTCTTTTTTTGGAATTCTATGAAAGAATTAGATAAAAAAAATATATTTCATACACTGTAGTTGTCTATTGCCAAGTACCCATTACACCTGGGTGGAGTGAGGCAGTGGCTGCATGAGGATCTGCCCAACTCCTCAATGCCATGGTGGGGTTTCAATCCTACGATGTTGAGGGTACAAGGCGAACACCTTAACTGCTAGGACACTACAGCCCATAATAATTATCATTATCCACTTAATGTATACCGCAGCCGGTATTAACCACAATGAGTTACACTTTTATCGAATTTCTTTTCTTATCTTATATTATATACAACCGAATCTCCATTTTTGAGAGTCAATCCCAATAGTAGAGGTGATTTGTGTGTATAGTCATATGTTGCGGGATATTAGCTGAATCTGTAACTTGCAAAGGACTCAACATAAAATATGAGTTGCACTATATTATAACGTATTAATTAGTAACATCTTAGGATATGCAATGCTAGCACTTTATGCTTCTGGTAATTTTGTGAATTATGTGAGTTAACCAGCTATACAATAGGCAAATTCACACTTATATATTGCCTAACTAACCAGTCCCAAAAACTGTATTTCAATATTTACAAACTGAGCACAGTAAATTTGTGGGTCATAAAAATCAACTAAACCATAGCCCTGAAACATGTTCTGGAAACCCTTTACAACATCGGATATGACAAGGCTGTCATGTTGGGAGTGAAGCGGGTTGTGAAATTGAGGATTTTGACAGAATCATAACATGCTGAAGACCCATCCTTTTTCAATCATTATCTGAGTGGTTTAGTTGAACCTTGGCTTGCTATGTAAGCAAGTAAAAGACCCTCCCTACCTATGGGGTAAATAAATGTGAGGCATAGTGTGGACTACCAGCCCTATCTTCCTCATCATAATGTCTGCATTGGCAGATGATCATATAATCTTATGAAGATTTAGCTCAGTAGCATTGATACAATACAACATAATATGATACAATACAATACAATACAACTTCAAACTTTACAATACAATACAGGTTTAAAAGAATGCTCTACCCCTGCAGTAACACATATCCAACATCAAAATGAAAATTTCATGCCACTCTTAAAAATCTTCATGTGAATGAACTTTTTTAAGGAGTATAATTTCCATGACAACATATGATGCTTACTTAGCTTCACTTCCGAATCCCATTAGAGTGTTAGCCATATTGCTTAATGGTTGCCTCTTAGGCAAATCTGCAGAAAAGAAGGGAAAGATTATGGCCAAAGTCACTTTTTAAAGGTTCATGCTTTAAAGTCAAGATGAGTTCCAAACTTCCAGGATTTCGTGCAGAACCTTAATTACTTCCAAAAAGTAGTGCAACACGCTAGAAGTCAGATTCTAGTATAGTGTTTCTTAAGTGATTGTCTGTAAATTTAGTGCATGTGCTCTGCTGATTGAAATTACATTTAAACATGATATTGCAATATTTTCAAATTAACTTTTATTGTTTGCAATACTAGACCGAATTTGTTGAATTTTTTTTAGCAAATATACTTTTTTTTAATTGCATTATAGTTATCTGTTATCAAATCATATTTCTAACAATTCACACAAGGGTAACATTCCTTACTGCTGATATAGCATATTCGGTTTAGAGTGTGCAGTTGTACAATTAAGCAAATTGAGCTTAGATGGGAAATAGAAAACCAGGTTCCATAGGTTGATTTGACATGAACGATAGTTTAGCAGAACCCTGGTTTGGTTTTAGAACTTTTTACTCAGGGTCTGAGACAGGGCAAGAACATTTGTTTGGACCTTACAACCCCTATTACCATGACATGGTAACACTATTGCTGAGATAAGTATTGAAAGTTATTACACATCTACATTCATTCAGATATGATGCATGATGTTCCTGGAATTAAACGCTCAATATTCAGGATTTTACCACTAGACCATTAAGCTGACATTGCGGTGCTAAAAGAAAAGTACATTAATCATCGATTTACATGTACATTCATTTTACCAGCCCAACTTTGAGACTAATCTAATCCATGCCATCTCTAAGGCAATGGTCCCTATTGACATGTGAGCCAAATTTCATAGGAGATCAAATTAAGGGCTTGCAGTATGCCTTAAGGTTTGGCCAATATCATATTAAATACAGACATTAAGGGGTAGAGGCTCAACACCTGCAATAAGGGTTATTATGGGCAATTAACCCCAGGCACCCATAAAGCAATCTGCTAACCCTGGAATCTCCTCTAGTAGCCTTTATAGTTATTCTGATTAGACCTAGCAGGTTGCAATAACACAGTTAGGGTTAGGTCATCATAGGTCAGATTGGGGTAAAAGCACAATCAGAATTTAATAATAACACCCACCCAATCACTGGAGTATTGCAAAGCAAAACCATGAGTCATGATTGGGGTTACAAAATGTTTTGCCTTTGGATTAGAAATATGATATGAATGTAATAATTCTGCCATTGTGTTTAATAAACATGATTCACATACTATACACCATCAAGAATAAGGGTATGGTATATAATTTTGTGAACACAAACTTTTTCATATTGCAATAGCTAAATTATTTGCTTTTTAATCTTATTCAAATTGAATATATGTTTTTTTGTAAATCATCATTGTCTGCCTATCTATCTGCAAACCATAACATAGATTAATAACTAATTACTTTTCCCTATCAAGGGAGTTTGAAAAAAAAAAATAAATAAATAATATACAATGGCATAGATTGAATTATGAAACAATTAATTGGTTTATTATAGACCTAGAATGAAACTATAGACATATCCCAAAATATCAAACTAAGATTTCGAATAAAAAAAAAACGTTATGGACAAATGGTGCCTTGCAGGATTTACATTCAAGAGCACTTAGTGAATCGATATTTCATTTGATAGGATTAGATGGGTGAGAAAAATTAGATTTAAATTGAGTGACATGCTGAGGCCTTGGTAGTTATTAAGTCTTTATGTTACTTCCAAATAAATCTAATTAATATTTGACCTTTATTATTAGCTTTATCATGACCTTAAGTATGATATTGTAAGCAGCTGGGTGGTCTAATGGTTAAGGTATTGGCCAGCTCTGATGATGGTCCAGGTTTTAAATCTCTAATCAGACCATATCGCCATTAAGAGAGAACTAAAATGCAATGTTCAGAATGCATTTGGATTCAAATGGGTGGTTTTAATGAGTATGTGGTCTAAATGTAGTTTTAATAGTGAAGTGGTCTTATAGTGGTATTATATTCTTGTTACTCTAAGCTCGTAATTAAGATTAACCCCTGTGCAAAGCTATTTTATCTTAATTACTTATATTAATGATTAGGTGGCCATAATGAAGAGGTTTGGTAAAAGTGTAGTTCTACTCCAATCATAAAAATAACCTTTCTGTAATCCTATACTAAGAAACAGCATTAATCACAACCATGAAAATTAATCAAGTCAATTCATTTAATTAAAAATTAACCATGTTGCCCTGAGTTAGGGGAATTGGCTGTTTTTTTTCCATTATTGATTCTGTGACCTTTCTGCGGTATTTTTGTAATTTGGTGCATAATTACGTGCTAAATCAATCTACTGGACTTCCGAAAGAGCCCTGAAATCAAGTCTGGTCTTTTTCTGTACTATGTTGCAGCAGCTTGGTGCAGTTCTTACTGAGAAGGCAAAATCATTTGCTGAGCTAATCAGGCCAAAAAGTCCTAAATCTGCTTTACAACCTTCTGAGGGAAGGCTATTATGTTCCTTGTTATTTTTTTGGCTCCTTAATTTATTACAGCAAGGTCGACCAGCGGAATTACCCAAAATAAATCATCCCCTTAATGACGTTGAACAGAGAGATGCTAGGGGGAGCTACCTACATGGGGTAAAGTGGTCCTTACAAGATGCAAAAAGGACATAAACATGATAGGTGTCAGTATACTTTGCTACACACACATGGCACTTTAAATGAAATACTGTTTATGGTCTCCTGAGCTGCTGTGTTATTTACACAATAAAAAGATAAATAATTTCAATGTTTAGCATAAGTAATAATCTTCATTTGAGCATTCAGCAAAACACAAGCACAGCATCCTAAGAGCAGTTTGTGCTCAACAAAACATTTTTGTTTCAAGAAGCCGCAAAATGCTTTGTTTTTGATGTTTAAAGTAAGAGACCAAACTTTCGGGGGTTCAAAGTTGTTTTAAGAAGGAAAATGCTAAGAATCATAAAAAAAATCTGGCTTGATGGTTTTTTTTAAAATGACATCTTTGTTTCTTGGCCAAAAATGCATGAATCTGTTCCCAATATAATGCATACTACTAAATTATTTGGCTTGTTCAACATATAAGATTTTTACTGGTATGTTGTAGATAAGAAACTATTATGTAAATTATTAATGTCTTATCAGCAGATGAGAAATTGTTTCGTGTAGCATCTGTTTTTTTTCTTCTTCGTTTTGTCTCTGCTTCAGGAATTTGCCTGAGAGGCAAAATCTAAGCAATATTGCTGAAATATATCTATCAGTTTGTTTTCAAAATGAAGCTATATAAAAATCGTGTAGTCTCATGGAAATACTACTCATTATTTAGTTCTTGATGTTTTATTCTGGAAGTAATTAATTTGTTAAAACATTAATTTTAATTAGAACTGAATGATGGATTTTATTTCTTCTTAATTACCACACAATAACCACAATTAGAAACTCATTTAATAAGCTATATCTGGCAATTAGTCAAAACATCGATCAATAGAGTAATTTTGCAATAAAAACATATTGAGCTGGACAGATCCCAAGGCAATCATTTCACTGACTGACACCATGAAAGAACATTATAATTTGAGTCATACATTATCATTACCATGCAAACATGCATTCACCGTCCCTCGACAAATTTCACAGTCAATATTTTACATTTTTCAGGTGAGTTTAATTGAAAAATTTAGCCAAAGCAGAACTCTTACATCGCTGTTTATCAGATGGGAGATGTCTTAAGCATGGTTATGTAAGATACATCAATTTTACAACCCTTTCCATTCAGTGATACGACAGATTTGTAGTTGTATTTCCATTAGGCTTCCCGAACCTGCTCTAGGGTTTGACTACAATTTACCCAGCAATTACAAATTATAGTTTTCTTTATCAATGACAAGCAATTCTGTGTTTGAGTGTTTTGAAGATAATTACAGATATGTTTGCATGGCATCTCATTTGTACAGTAGTCTGATGCAACTTGGATTCATTTATAAGTTACTTCCCTAAATGAGAGAGTGCTCTGATAAGAAGAGTACAAAGTATGGCTGAGAAATATTGTGTCTAATTGGTATGCACTCCATTTCTAAAAAAAATACTTATGAACTTGAACACTTTCTTAAAGCAACTCTGTTTTATGTATATTTATCAATTATTATTTTCTTGTTTTGTGGGTTGAATTGAACACAATACACAATTACAATTACGCTATAGAAATAATTAATTAATGTGAGAGAAGTTAATTTCTTTAACACAAAGAGCTAGCATATCAAACTCAACTGGATATATAAATATGGGACAAAATCTAACATTGCACTGGGTGCTGTAATGAGTGTAGACTATAGCAATCCCCATTGTATATAGTGAAGGTGTGCCATGGTGGGTTGGATACAAAATTGAGACACATTCAGTTCACACTTGGTTCAAATAATACTGGTCTTAATAAGGATGTGGTATTGATAGGGAAGTAAAATATATGAAAAGACATGATTAAGACCTAATATTGGTGGTTTTAATAGTGCAAAGTTGTACAAGAGAGAGGCGTCTTAAGTTTGGTTCCACTGCATGTTTATTGAAATTTTATATCAGCAACGCTTCAACAAGGCAAACAGGTGACTAGAGGTCTCAGACACAATAAATCTGGTTGCTGAAAATGCAAGTACATATCCAATTAGCCTCTGCCAACATGTCCCCCAGGCTGAGATTTCCAGCCATCTTACGCAGTACGAAAGGACATTTCGCATTAAGCCACTTGTACTTGTTTTTGAAAGGTTGTATCAGTGTCAAAAGAAAACCTATATGCTGGATGGCCTGGTAGCTAAAGGCACCAACCTGTTATTATACTGGCTGGCTGCTCTGAATGTCCTAGGTTTGATCACTGGTCTTGGCTCTCTTCATGAGCTACATCCCAGTTGAATGTCTGTTTGCACGAAACGTTGAAATGACAGTGCCTTGTACTCCATGTCCATGCTGAGACAAGAAAAAGACCCAGCCTGTTTTGGACCCTATATGTCCAACACAATGTGGGCTACAAGCCTTATCATCACATAGAGGCGGACATCATGATGAAATGATAAGGAATGGAGTTCAAACCAGGTTACACATTTACCTCATGTGTAGGACATTTTACATGCCTCAGCATGGACAGTGAGTACAAGACACCATTACACAACAAACATCGAAAAGAGATTAGGTTTATGAAGTGTGCCTTGTCCGGTATTATATTTATCTCCCGACTAAAAAAGACTGATCAATTTAGTCAGAGAGATAACTATAATTCATAGCTTTTTGTGTGAATTAAGAAAACAGCAGAGAGAGTTTTAATGTTTCATGCATCTTCAAAGAAAAACAATAACAATGGCATCATGTACAAGTCTCACAAATATATCAATCACACACCCTACACCCTTATGTCGACAAAGAATGATATTAGTAACAGCCTGCAATAAACACACAACAAAGCACCCAAAACAGAGGTAATGCACCAACTTCAGTGCAAGAATCTCCGGTGAAATGGTTGTAGTTTTACGAGAGCCTGATTGGTAACGTCTGGACTTCACTCTTAATGAGGTCAAAAAAGTTAAGACAAAAAGGGTCTAAAAGACTTCAAAACTAGCACTTAGCATGTCGAAAAGCTGTGGAGAAAGAGATATATAGCTGTGTGGTTTTAGGTGACATAAAACACATTTGAGGAGCGAGAGGCAATGACCAAGAATGAGTCATACGTTGCTTTGTTTTATATCAGTAGGTAACGTACTGTTGAGAAGATGAAATAAATGCAATGTTAATAGAAAGGTCATATTTTCTATTGATTAAAGCACATGATCGTATTGTGGTAAATCCATGTTGATTGATATTATTGATATAGGTATTTGAATAACTTAATTTTTCATCAATCACTTTTTCAGCTCAGAATGATGCCTATCTTTTCTTGGTAGGATTTGTCCAAAGAATTGATTCAAATGTTGAACCTGTGCTTTGTCACAGGAAGAAATGACCACTGTTGACCGATTGAGTAACCCGAAGCTGGACAAGGCTTTATGAAGATCTTCAAAGTTCAATCCTGGATGACAGAGCTTTGCTTCATGGGCCTGGGTCAAGATCCTTTAGTAATCTAGGCATCCTATAATGAATCACTATGTAAATTCAACATTCTGGAATGTTGATATAGTGCAGTTGAACTTTCCTTGTACACAAATTTGTAAACTTCTTGTTTTTCTTTCCCTCTCTGTCTTTTATTGAATAATCATGACTCATGCATATCAATTTAAATATAATGAAAGTTTAAATATATGCTTACCATTGGCAGCTAAGCATAATTATTTATCATTTATTTTCACCCTACCAAATTTGGTAATGTACCATGTGACTTATGTTTTGTATCTATATCTGGCAAATAAAATAATCTAAATCTATGATCAGGATTTGTTTAATTATCATAAAGTATTCTACAATGTAATCTACAAAATCCATAGGATTGCTCTCAAATTGTTTTATTGAGTTGCTCCATGGAATGAGCCGGACTGCAAGCCTTATCATCTTATCATTACTTCCTAAACTTCAGACCAGTACAGCACTGAGTAATGCAAGGAAGTGTACTTCATGCACATATGAATGAGACCATCTCCATTGGTCAGGCAAGGTTGACCAGTTGCCACTGATGATGGTTCATTAATTAAATGAGAAGATATTCCAACACTCACTCTATGTAATATGTATGATACTTAATTAAACTAGCAGATCTGAATCTACAAATGGCAACATACCATTACATGTGACCAACAAAATTAAGCAGACCAGAATTTAATATTTAGAAACATATTTGGACACATCCTCAGAAATCCCACTCGGAAGATTTCACATAAGCTTGTCATTTTGCTGAATGTAATGGGTTGAAAAACTAAAGTGTCTGTCAGAATCACACTTAAGACATCTCCCATCAGATCAGCAGCAATGTAAGATTTCTGCTTTGCATCATTTTTTTCAATTAAATCCCCCAATTAATGACAGCTATGGACTGAGAATCATCTCGTGAAATTTGGCGGGTGATGGTGATTGCATGTGTTCGTGATAGAGAACACATCTTCAGATTTAAAATAAAACTCTATCACTTTATCAGTCCATAGCACAATAGTAGCATTATAGGTATTTTTGTTCTTCCATGACCTATCATTAAGATTTAATCAATATATTTTAAATGCCACCACTGACTGATTTAATAAAAAGGCAATAAAAGGTTAATCTGATATTCGAAAAAACCAACTGAATGGTTAAATGTAAATCTGCCCGTTAATAAATTTCAACAATTCAGCAAAAGTCTACTACCTCATTTTCTAAAATTTAGTTTTTGAATAAAGAAATTTTGAAATTTCTGAAAATAATGCCAACATTTTTAATATGAATATGAGACAAAAAAAATTGTATTCTTGAATTTTCAGGAGAGATATTGTTTTCTCTCCTTCTCAAATGAAGGCATTCGAATGAGCACATGCAGACATGTGCTTATGCCTCATTTACAAACTACTCTTTTTGAATGCTCTACATGTTTTTTGCTGCATACTCGAATGACCAGAATCATGGCTCCAGACAGAAATCCATTACTGTTTGATTTTACCAAAGAAAACAATACTGCAAAAATACTGTCCCACATTTTAACTTCAAGCTAACATTCAAAAACTTAAAATCCCAATATCTCTAATTCAAGAAGTTTTTTTGGCGAATGATGAGCCTCAGTAATCCTATTTCTAAAGTATAATGGGATGAAGAATAATCTAATACTAGAACACCTATGTGGTTATTTTGATAAGCCTCTGTAATAAGGCTCATTTAACAATTAATGATTCACCTATAATTTGAATGAAAGACTAATGTTGATCTTTTAAGACAATTGATCTCATTTTCTTGAAATGATCCATCAATAATTGCACATCCCATTTCTGAACTCATTATATATATGCCTGTTCACAAATTGGCATTCCAAAAAATGAAATTCTATATGCTAGAGATATATTTCATACATGGACCATTGGACTAATCTCTTGGAAATATTGAAGTTTTGGCAAAAATCAAGCTAAAACTATGACAACACTAGTGGTAGGTAAACTGATTCATTAAGAGAACAAAGTATATACGAGTTTCACTGTTATCTTATCTCTTTTATTATCTTATATCAACCTGAATCTCCATTTTGGAGAGGCACTCCCAATAATTGAAGTGATTTGCGTGAATAGTCTATAATAAAACCTAATTACTGTGTGATTCAGAGCCTGAATCTGCAGAAAAGAAAGGAAAGATTCCATGATTTTGTGCAGAACCTTAATCACTTCCAAAAAGTAGTGCAACATGCTGGAAGTCACATTAGAGAACAGTGTTTCTTAAGTGATTGTCTGTACATTTATTGAATGTGCAATGCTGATTGAAATGACATTTAAACATGAAAATTGTCTGTAGCTGTGGTTGAGAATTTTGTCGTTTAAAAATTTAGAGTAGTATTGAAAGCTGTACGTTCTGTATTTCTGCACCTAATGAGCTAACTAGGAAAGGCAGGGACCATAGCAAGGTATAAATGAGTACTTGGCTATATGAAATGATAGCAATTGTATAATGTTTGAGCTGAGTACAGCCCGAGTGTATTCTCTTCAGGGAACTGAGAAAGATCCATGCTTAAACAGGCCTGCCAAGGGTGTATTTGTAGTCAGTTGAGCTTAATCCTGAGGATGACAGACAACATTTCCTTCTTGAATATGGAGTTTTTGTTTTCCTCAACCATTAATACTAATAACAGCAGACAACATAAGAGACTGAATTTCTGATATATCTAACAATTCGACATCTGAGAACGAAAAGTTCAAACATCATCAGGTTTCTGCGTCAACCTTCGTTATTTCCTGGCTTTTGTTTTTGATTGATGATTTTCATTTCTTGGAGACTACTTTGACATAATTCCATAACATATTACAAACTCATTCATCAGGAGAAAAATGAGAAATTTCACATGGAATCATTTTCAACAACTTCTTGCAATGCTCACAACTATGTGGAGTTTGAAAAACATCAGTTTCAATGATTGACAACTGTTTAACTTCTAGATTTGATGAGATGTCATTTAGCAAAATAATTTTCCTCATTTGATAAAGCTGTTGGGGGTTGATGTATTGATGATTAATTTTCTTTAAAAGTTAAAATCAGAAGTTTCCTAATTCAACTGAGTTTACTGCCAGGGCAGATCTACATCAAAGGCGGAGCAAAAATATAATATGAAACAATGTGAATCATTATTAATTTCTTTCTTTATTAATGAATCTGAAGCGATATGACCAATCCACATTGGCTAACTCAGATGAAGTTCTCGAGTTTGATCTTTCTGTGCAAAATAAGTGTCCCTTGACCCTCTGTTTCTCTTTTTTATGTAATCCAAAACATCATTATATTTGAATATTTTGGGTCAATAAATTCATTTCATTGTCATTGTCATAATCTTTAGGAGCTACATCCCAGCTGGAAAATGGGGAACATGGTGTGGACTCCAAACCTTGTCTCATCATTATGGCTGCCTCTCTGACAACTGATCATAATCTGACTAAGCTTCACACCCAGTAGCATTGAGCAAAGATTGTGTCTATAGAGAAATGCCATCAAGCCACTAGTTGCTGTTCCAGGGAAATTTCAGCTATCAGTAATATTCTGAGTACATATATAGACAGAGTCACTTGCAGCCTTGATATTTGAAGACCAGAACCAGACCATCCCACAAAGACGAAGCTTATCTCTTTAATAAGACCATAAAAAAACCAATCTGCCTTGCATTTTACAGCTGCCTTAAAGCATTTTACTGCATGGTTCATGGTTTTCCAAATATACGATTCAATCAAGATCGCACAAGCTGCAAGGCATAGCTTCTGTAATGATATATAATGGGGATAAAAAGTATCACTGAGAACATAGCAGGTAAGTAATGTTTAATGATGTCAGATATATCGTGACGTCATCAATGTAGCAATTAAGAAGCGATGTCAACTTATTGCCTTTTTATGTGATACAGCGGTCGTAGGCTACTTTTTCTATCCATTGCTTCGTCATTTCGGGTAACCTTTAAAAGCTAGTAATAGTCACCACAATAGAACTTGCCATGGGGCCCTGGGCTGTAGTGCAGTTTAAATTGCGTGGAGTTTTAGATGCTTATTTGCATTTTCCTCACAGTCTTTAATTTCCCAATGTCCTTGGAATTCATTGAGATAAGGTCTTAAAAGTTTCCTCATTGTTTGTTTCATGGGTTTAGTGCATTAAAGAAGACCCAACTTTATGCCCATATTTGGGGGACAAGGCAGACAGAATATATCACAATTGTTACCAAGTTTTGAAGATCTACAATTAAATGACATTGGTGTATTTACGTGAGGGCTTGGGGCTACCCCATGAAAATAAAATACCGCTTAGCCTTGAAAAATTAAATCCGCCGTGGTTTGTTTTTGATGTCATTCATTGAAATAAAGCATTTGACGTCATAAGCATAGCAACGAGACTCGCTAAATATGGATAAAAATTGGGTCCACTATACTGCACTTTTTCCGGTCTCATTTTGCAACAATAGCTGTTCTCTAGATGTGATTCAGTTTGCAGGAATTAAAAAATGAATTTGTTATACAACATAAAAATTTGATAAAAAAAAGCTGAGGTAATCCTTTATTTAATCGATGATGGAAATCGCTGTGCATAGTTCGCAGATGAGTGATTACAAAAGAAACTTTATTCTCAAGATATAAAACCAACATTTTTTGTAACATTGTATTTGTTATACAGTGTTGATCAGTCGTAAGGCATTTTGTATTGGAGTTAAATTTCTAAACATTGTTTTAACTACTCTTTAATATATGTACATTGTACCTCTATAAAAAATACTTTGATGTGTGTGAAACTAATATTGAGAGTAAGACCAAATGTTTATATTGCTGTTGTATATTAGCTTTTAATAAATTGTTTTTATTCTTAACTATTGTGCATTTTCTTTTATAACAGGGCCCTGATGTTGATAAACTGATTTAATTGTCTGAACTTGTCACCCTGTACAAATATGTTTTACAAATAAAATAGTTCAAGTTTTTTATTGTATTCAATAAACAGGAATACAATACAAGCCAGCTGCTATCTTTGCATACAATGCCACATGATAAATAAATAAATATTGCAGCTTCAATGTTAAAATCTTTGACATATATCCTCTGATGTCAACTTTGAAAGTGTAGCCACCACTGAATGAATGTGAAAGTTGTGGTGTGGCTACAAACCAGTAAATCTCTTCTCGGTTTCATCCTGTGTTTGTACGATCACATGTCAAGTTGTCATAGGGCTGTCTTGTGGTGAAACTTTGAAACCATCACAAAATCTCACCCTGAGGTTAATCCACTGATCTACAGGCCAGGCTTTTTCTTTTCTAGGAAGTGCCAAGTATTGTCAGTCCTGAAGAGTGTTTATGGTACGGTGTCAAAGATATCTCATGATGCCACTTTATTTTTAGGCGATGTCACATATTCGCAGTCCTGGGTATTGTTACTGGATCACCTATCCACGCAAAAATTCTGGGCTTTGAACCCATGCACCAGCAGCCATTGTCATACATGATATGGCGATGAAAAATTGAATGTAGCAGATGGGAATTGAACGTATCTCATGTGATGGGACAGATGGGAATTGAACGTATCCCATGTGATGGGACAGATGGGAATTGAAAATATCCCATGTGATGGGACAGATGGGAATTGAACGTATCCCATGTGATGGGACAGATGGGAATTGAACGTATCCCATGTGATGGAACAGATGGGAATTGAACATATCCCATGTCATGGGACAGATATGGGACAGATGGGACAGATGAGACAGATGGGACAGGGACTGAGACCCCAAGCATCCAAAGTCACTGCCTTAGATGCTTGCCATGCTATTATTGTTATAATAATTACGTAGAATACCCTTTCGAACGTTTCTTCTTCATCCGTGACATCATGAGGGATTTAGTCAAACTCACTGTTAACTGCTAAACTGTTTTGATTAAGTCTGAGTTATGTCAGATAGGCTTTTATAACAATTCTATCTTGTTTGGCTTGAGTATTGTTTTGTTTCTTTAGAAAATGACACCTACAATTTATATTGCAAACACAGGAGAAAACTGTGAAATCATGCTCTTAGAATCAAGAGAAAATTGAAGAGTGATTCTACATAATCATTACAACGTAATTGTTACAACGATAATAACAAAACACCAGTAATAACATTAATCCACCTTTATAAACACCATAGACCACGACATAATAGTTGCCTTTCTACCTCTAACAAGCCATTTAAGTCTTCCCTGTCTTTCATTTTCAACCCTCGTTGGCTTAATTTAATGTGCAGCGGAGTGCAAAAACTTGACAAGGAAACAAAACCATCTTCCTTCTGTTGTTATTTGCAGGACAATCACAAAGCAATTATGCAAGCATGAAGTGTGAGGGGATTAATTGTGCTCCCCTCCACATCCATCATTTGATAGAATCAAGATGTATAAAAAACCACCTCATCAATTAACAGGGCTTTGAATTAACTAACACCCTTTGGCATATTAGGGATTAATTAATCTTATTTCATTGCCACCAGGACGAATAGCACATTCTAACCAGAGGCTATTAATTAAGATTTAGCTCCAAAGCAAGTCTTTGTATTAATGTGGACTGTTTCCTCTGCATACACCAATTATTGTGCATTTATGGATTTATGTTAAGAGCATTTCTATTCAACCTTAAACTATGTTTAGTGTCATCTCATGAAACAGTTGGGTGGCCAAACCTGGCAATCATTTGGCAAACTGTAGCATTTAATGACTAGGCTAAAGGTTCTTTTTTTGTCATCCTGGTCTGGGCACTCTTCATGAGCTACATCTCAGCTGGTTGTTATTTGCATAATGTGATAATTTCACCATTTAAGCCAGTAAGTATTATACTTTCTAAACATAATCTCAGTATTGGTTAAAATTGGCTTTATTTCTTGGGTTGGCCATAAGGTAAGATGTCTATGTGCTTCATGAATTATTATTATTAGAATTGTGACTTCTAAGATATTGTATGCTTGGCATTCATTGAATTTATCTTCCACCAGATCACAAGCAATGGCTTGACACTTAACAGCAACTGATCACAGGAGACCACAAACAGAAACAACAGCTGTGCATAACATGCAGCAATCAAAGTGTGTGTGTCTCACTGCGATACACAAAAATCCATAAGAAAAGGAAAGAAACCTGACCTGCAATTAACCAACCTGATCAAAAAGCTCAACTCAATAGGAGAGTGAGAGAGTGCCAAGTTGTCAGGGGCATTGATTCAGGGGGGGGGGGGGTGTGGGGGATATAACCCCCCCCCCACCACTTTCTGAGAAGGGGGGGGGATGATCAATGCAATCCCCCCCCCCTGAGATTCACAAATGAAAATAATTATTACCCTTTTTCACACACTTTGGTTTGGATCATTTGTGCTTTGTTAAACAGTTTTACACTCGATATCACATATTAATACAAGTTTATAAGTTTGGCATAAGTGATCCACCATTAATGTACCTCTTGGCCAGTGTCTGGCATTAACTGTTACTACTTTTACGAGTGAGGGAAAGTCACAGTGGGACAAAGTAGGCCTACATCCCCCCAAACCATCACAAGAAATCGACGCCCCTGCAAGTTGTGCTTTGCGTGGCCAACTATAGATATTTATAGTCCCTTGATTGGGATAAATCTAGAAGTGAGTGTGCGGAAAGAAAGTTATTTTGTCTGATGGCTCTTCTGTCTCGTCCTAAGTAACTTAGTATTTTAGTATACCTCTTCCACAGTTTTTGTATTGTATGGAGGAGATTATATATATTATTCTCTCATAAAGACAAGTTTTATCATTGATGTTCTCATACTCAGTCTTAGTTTCTACTGCATTCGTGCAGTTATTTATTATTGTTATGTAGGTTTAATAACCTGACAATGGGTAGACTTCCTTGTTTTTACTATAATAATAGATTCTCAGCTGGCTTATATCTGACATCTTAAGTGGCGTCTTAACTTCTCAACTGCTTTTGGAGTGGAGTGAATTTGTTGTAATATTTGTTTAGAAATACGATGATTTGTAGCTTTCTCTGTTTTACTATATAATTTCAATTTCTAGCAATAGATTCTCAGCTCGACTCATCCCTATCGTTTTAAGTGGCATCTTAACCACTTCTCAACTGTTCCTATCAGCTTCTGAGGAAACAGGAAGAGGCAAGAGGAATCGTCAATAATATGCTAATGGGGGCCGGTGGGATCTACGCTCTGGCTTCTGGCCATATTATGTGTAAATGGAGCCAAGAAAGGTATGGAAGTCAAGGCTAATGTGATAAAATGCCCTAAGATAGGTCCACAGCCACTCAAAGATAGTACTGTGTATTTTTTACTGATCGGGCACCCTTAAAAATAACTTGACATACCATGATAGAGCAGTAGAGAGTTCCTTATTTAGTTTTTTGTGGATTGAAAAAAAAAAGGCAAACTAACACAGACAGCATGAAATACAGTCACATCAAGAACTGCAGATTACAAAATTTGATATTGAGCAACGAAAGCAGTGGTCCATCCAGGAGTATTTCTCAGATTTAGATAAATGAAATGTGCAATATACGAATTGTCTTTTATTCATATACTTCTAAGATAAGATTATCAAATACAATGGAAATATTATCTTATACCTTTTCATACCTGGGCCTAGACCTTTATTAAGTATAGAACTACCATACCATGTTCTATGGCAGACCAGGTATATTTAAGCGAACAAACACTCTGAGGTTTGAGAATATATCGGTCAATGCAGCAGCAGCGTAGGCAGCACAGGCAGGGAAGGGGTTGCCTGTGCTATGGCATATATACTTTAAAAGGCTGCTGCTCTTCTAATATTGGTTCGATTTTATTGCAGGAAAATGTGTAGAATTTATATTTATACAAAAGATAAATAAATTTGTAAAATTCTGAGTAAAGAATGGAGTATACAAGGCACCAGCACTGGTCTCAATGAGGCAGTAGCCATCATACTGTATTAAAGTGTTCACATTGTAGGCCTAGCGCTGCTGGCATTCTACACCTAACACCAGGTATCTATTATTATTTTGAAAAATTATATTCTTGTTAAATGCAGATGCCATTTTAAAACTTTAAAAGCTAAGTGTCTATCATTTTATTAATACAATTTGGGTTCCTTTTTTCTCAGCCAGTCTAGTGGTACCTCAACTCACAGTCTCTAGGGATGGGATTTGAGCCTGAGGCATAGAACTTTCTCTTTGGGGGCCTTCAACAAGCCACTTATTCCTAACTATCAGTGGCTCTAGAGATGCAGGATGCTGCAGAAATAAGTTGATATCCACTGAAACTAAGAAGAAGGCATTTGTATGGTTGTATACTCCCAAGGGAGGTTTGAGGCCCAGGAGGTACTGTACACCTCCTGATGGTTGAGCAGCTTCTAAAACATAAAAATCAGTAGTAGTCGAGAATTATATAACCCATCCTTTAGTTTGCAAAAAGGCCTGTAATATGGATTCTTTACAAAGTGTGTGACAAGGTTTATAGCTTCCCATAAGACATTGAGTGTCATAACAACTTCGCATCAATGCAATTTCCAGTACACGAGATCAGCTTATTCCATATATCCTTGGACTTTGATTGCAAATGCTTAGTGCTTCCATTCAGTTTGGCCTTGAGCTTTTCATTCTGTCACAAGATCCTGATGAAAATGGTAGAAGATCAAGATCCCATATGAATATGTATAGTCAAGTCAAAGATACAAGCTAATATATATTGTTGGAGACCATGACCTTACTAATTGATCATAATAATTGATCATAATATCACAGTGTATTGCGTCGTTAGGTTTGATAACAATCGTATCATTGCTGTAACCATATATCAAATTTGGAATTTGTAAACATTTTTTTGTGAGACTGGTGATCATAAATGGTGTAAACATATATAAATATATATATATATATATTTTTTTTTTTTTTAGACATTTTTTTATTGACAATGCAATATCAGTACAGAAACATATGTCAGACACAAATTCTTGAATACTGTGCAGTACATTGTAGGGGACACTGTCATTTGACATCAAAATTTACAGTATGCAATTTTAAATATTTAAGATATGACGCATCAAAGCATTTGCAGTGGTAGAAAGCTTGCTTTCAGCTTCCCTGCTAATCCACTTGAAATTTTCAGGTACTAACGAAATTCTATATTTGCAAGTTTGGGCAATCACCATGGGAAATAGTTCAGAATTTACAAAAGCGGAGCAGCATGAAAGCGGCCAGTTGATATTTTATTACTTCAAGTTTCTGATAAATTTGACCAAACAACTGCATATAGTCATATGCTGGAAAAGTCAAAGTAGCTTAAAATAGCCAAGAATGAGTAATATATATATTTGTTATATCTATGGCAAATATAATGATGAGAAGATGAAATAAATGTAATGTTTAAAATTAAAAAAAGTCATATGTTCTTTTGAATAAAGTATATGGTGTGTTAAGTCATATTGATTGATATTATTGACATAGATATTTGACTAACTTAATTTTTCATCAATCACTTTTTCAGCTCAGAATGATGCCTATCTTTTCTTGGTAGGATTTGTCCTAAGAATTGATCAAAATGTTGAACCTGTGCTTCATCACAAAGAGAGATGACCACTATTGACCAATTTAGTAGCCCAGAGCTGGACAAGGCTTTATGAAGATCTTCAAAGTTCAATCCAGGATGAAAGAGCTTTGTTTCATGGGCATGGGTCAAGATCTTCTTGTAATCAAAGAAAGGCATCCTATAATAGATCACTATGTAAATAAAAAGTTTTGCAATGGCAATAGTTTGTAGCCATGCAGAGGGCCATAGGCTGGACAGAGCTTTACGAAGATATTCTAAGTTCAATCAGGGAAAAAATGGATTTGTTCCACGTGTTGAGGTCACGAGTCATTTGTTAAAGTTGGGTCATGAAAATGAAAGGTGTTGTTCTATGGAATTGGCTGGGCTGCTTTACTAGCCTTATCAGCTTATCATTACATCTGCCTCTGCCAGATGTAAGCTGGCTAAGCTTTGACCAGTACAGCACTGAGGCAGTACAATTCAGTGTGCTTCATGGAGATATGAATGAGACCTTCTGCATTGGTAGACCAGTTGCTACACATTAAAAAAGCAGATCTGAATCTACAAATGCCAACTGATCATTAAATGTACCCAACAACATTAAGCAGACCAGAATTTAACATTATTGAAACATATTTGGGATACATCCTCAGAAATCACACACAGAAAGATCAACACAAGCCTGTCATTACGCTGAATGCAATGAGTTGTAAAATTGATGCGTCTGAGAGAATCATGTTTAAGACATCTCCCATCTTATAAGCAGCAATGTAATAGTTCTGCTTTGCCTCAAGTTTTCAATTAAATTCACCCAATAAATGCAGCTACAGACTGAGACTCATCTCGTGAAATTTGGCAGGTGACGTTGATTGCCAGCTTGCGTGATAGTGATAATAAGAAACACATGTTCTGATTTAACCAGAAGCTGCATACATTTATAAGTCTATTGCACTATAGCAGCATTATATAGGTATTTTCGTACTACCATGTCCTATCAGTAAGATTTAATCAATATATTAGAAATGCTGGCACTGACTGATTTGATAAAATGCCAATAAACAGACACCTGATGTTCAGATAAACCAACTGATCGGTTTACATGCTAAATATAAATTTCCTCATTAATATATTTGAACAATTCAGCAAGAGTCAATATCATTTATCAAAATTCAAATTTTTAAATTTCAGTGTAGACAATCTGAAATTTTCCAAATTAATATGAGTCTGAGACCTAAAAGTTTGAACACTGAATTTTTCTTCTTCTCAAATAAAGACATTATCTTAAGCACGTGCAGACATGTGCAGATGCTTCATTCACAAACTGCTCTTCGAATGTTCTGCTTCTTATTTTGCTGCATACTCAAATGGCAAGAATCTTTGCTGCGGACCAGAATTCCATTTTTTTTTGGTTACCGAAAAATACAATTGATGCACATGGCATAGCATTGTATACTTTATGTAACCCACATTCTCATTTCAAGATATATTAATTAATCCCAGCTGTTTCTTTCAAAATATAAATCCCATTTTAAAATTAATGAGATGAAGAATAGTTTACTGTTAGAACCACAATGTAGTTTGCGGATATTATGGTGGAAACTTTAAAACACGAGTTTCCTCTACTTGAATAGAGTCTTGTCACTGAGCAGTCCTGAATTCAGCTAGACGTAATTCTTTCTTGTCCTATTATTACTTGTTTTGCTTTTCGGACATGGCAGATAGAAACTAACTGATTCTATTAATATAAATTGCTCAGGGAAACGACTGAAATAAAGTGCACAGTAAAATGTCAAATATATATTAAAATGCACTAAAAATACTGCTGCTAGGATGCACTTCGCTTCAGCCAATCACATCCAAGGGCGGGAACTTTTTCAGCCAATAGAAATGCAGTATTCTGTCGTATTCACCTGGTGGCAATATAGAGAACGTTCCGTGAAAATCCACTATTAAGGGGGATGATAATATTTCAGGGTAATTTATTAAGCATACATGAAAAATGGCGAAAGGTGATACTTAATTTAGCATAACTGCTTTGATATTCCAGCATTTCTCACAATTCATGCCTGAGGCTTCACGTCTTCTGTCAAAATGGCATTTAGGTGGTAAGTCAAGAGTAAGCATCCACCATCTTGTGTGTCACATGATATGACACATGATCAGTTAGCCAGAGCACTCTTCAAACAAACTGGATGACAGAATGCCAGTCAGGCTCAGGAGAAGTCTTCAGAGTAAACCTGACTCAAGGACTTTTTATTGGGCTATCAGTGCTTGTATTACCTTAAAGTTGCACATAAGGAAAAAATCGGTGTGTTAAAAAATGTAATGTGCATATATATACAGTACACATCAAGCATCAGTTCTGAAGTTAATAATTTAATGAATCCGTTAATTGGCATTTGTGCATTGTATCGTTTCAACGGCATAAGAAACTGAACTAATTTGGAGTCACTGCATGTAACATATGCCCCAGCACAGACACCAAGTACAAGGCACCACCAATTTATTCATATTACATAAATATGCATAGAATTGTACATGGATCATTATTACACACATTGATGATTAAGACACAAGGTGCACCCATGACATATATATGTAATAAGGGTGTTACCTCCAGTATATCGCTACTGATGATTTTATGGAAACCACTGCGCAAATAACAATACTTGGTAACTTTTAAAAAGCTTTTATGCACATATTTCAGCTGTCCTTGACATTTAATCAGGGAAGCCAAAAACTGCAGATTAAATTAATCTTGTGCTTGATGGTATTATACACACAAATCTTGTAAAATATGAATTTTTCCAAGGGAGCACGGTAATATGTATTCAGGAATAAAGGAGTTACTTACTGCAGCTGAGTGATCTAGTGGTAAAACGATTGCCTGCTCCTCTGAAGGACTTGGGTTCAATTCCTGGCCTGGGCATCCATTTTGAGCAACATCCCAGCTGAATGTTGTTCAGATGAGACATTAAACTGGCAGTCCCTTGTACTAAGCGTCTATGCCGAGGCAAGTAAAAATCCCACCCATGGGGTAAATGTGTAGCATGAGTCTTAGAGGGCTGCACTTTTAACATCTATCTAATCGTAGAATATTGGGCCCTGTGTTTGGTCTATAGTTAGTTTATCATATTCCATAAAATCTAAGAAATTTGATTGGTACAATGCGCAAGTTAGATTTACATGTAACTCATTTTTGTCAATTCAGTCAATTTTCTTTTTTTGGAATTCTATGAAAGAATTAGATAAAAAAAATATATTTCATACACTGTAGTTGTCTATTGCCAAGTACCCATTACACGTGGGTGGAGTGAGGCAGTGGCTGCATGAGGATCTGCCCAACTCCTCAATGCCATGGTGGGGTTTCAATCCTACGATGTTGAGGGTACAAGGCGAACACCTTAACTGCTAGGACACTACATCCCATAATAATTATCATTATCCACTTAATGTATACCGCAGCCGGTATTAACCACAATGAGTTTCACTTTTATCGAATTTCTTTTCTTATCTTATATTATATACAACCGAATCACCATTTTTGAGAGTCAATCCCAATAGTAGAGGTGATTTGTGTGTATAGTCATATGTTGCGGGATATTAGCTGAATCTGTAACTTGCAAAGGACTCAACATAAAATATGAGTTGCACTATATTATAACGTATTAATTAGTAACATCTTAGGATATGCAATGCTAGCACTTTATGCTTCTGGTAATTTTGTGAATTATGTGAGTTAGCCAGCTATACAATAGGCAAATTCACACTTATATATTGCCTAACTAACCAGTCCCAAAAACTGTATTTCAATATTTACAAACTGAGCACAGTAAATTTGTGGGTCATAAAAATCAACTAAACCATAGCCCTGAAACATGTTCTGGAAACCCTTTACAACATCGGATATGACAAGGCTGTCATGTTGGGAGTGAAGCGGGTTGTGAAATTGAGGATTTTGACAGAATCATAACATGCTGAAGACCCATCCTTTTTCAATCATTATCTGAGTGGTTTAGTTGAACCTTGGCTTGCTATGTAAGCAAGTAAAAGACCCTCCCTACCTATGGGGTAAATAAATGTGAGGCATAGTGTGGACTACCAGCCCTATCTTCCTCATCATAATGTCTGCATTGGCAGATGATCATATAATCTTATGAAGATTTAGCTCAGTAGCATTGATACAATACAATACAACATAATATCTGAGTGGTCTAGTTGAACCTTGGCTTGCTATGTAAGCAAGTAAAAGACCCTCCCTACCTATGGGGTAAATAAATGTGAGGCATAGTGTGGACTACCAGCCCTATCTTCCTCATCATAATGTCTGCATTGGCAGATGATCATATAATCTTATGAAGATTTAGCTCAGTAGCATTGATACAATACAACATAATATGATACAATACAATACAATACAACTTCAAACTTTACAATACAATACAGGTTTAAAAAAATGCTCTACCCCTGCAGTAACACATATCCAACATCAAAATGAAAATTTCATGCCACTCTTAAAAATCTTCATGTGAATGAACTTTTTTAAGGAGTATAATTTCCATGACAACATATGATGCTTACTTAGCTTCACTTCCGAATCCCATTAGAGTGTTAGCCATATTGCTTAATGGTTGCCTCTTAGGCAAATCTGCAGAAAAGAAGGGAAAGATTATGGCCAAAGTCACTTTTTAAAGGTTCATGCTTTAAAGTCAAGATGAGTTCCAAACTTCCAGGATTTCGTGCAGAACCTTAATCACTTCCAAAAAGTAGTGCAACATGCTAGAAGTAAGATTCTAGTATAGTGTTTCTTAAGTGATTGTCTGTAAATTTATTGAATGTGCTATGCTGATTGAAATTACATTTAAACATGATATTGCAATATTTTCAAATTAACTTTTATTGTTTGCAATACAAGACCGAATTCGTTGAATTTTTTTAGCAAATATACTTTTTTTCAATTGCATTATAGTTATCTGTTATCAAATCATATTCCTAACAATTCACACAAGGGTAACATTCCTTACTGCTGATATAGCATATTCGGTTTAGAGTGTGCAGTTGTACAATTAAGCAAATTGAGCTAAGATGGGAAATAGAAAACCAGGTTCCATAGGTTGATTTGACATGAACGATAGTTTAGCAGAACCCTGGTTTGGTTTTAGAACTTTTTACTCAGGGTCTGAGACAGGGCAAGAACATTTGTTTGGACCTTACAACCCCTATTACCATGACATGGTAACACTATTGCTGAGATAAGTATTGAAAGTTATTACACATCTACATTCATTCAGATATGATGCATGATGTTCCTGGAATTAAACGCTCAATATTCAGGATTTTACCACTAGACCATTAAGCTGACATTGCGGTGCTAAAAGAAAAATACATTAATCATCGATTTACATGTACATTCATTTTACCAGCCCAACTTTGAGACTAATCTAATCCATGCCATCTCTAAGGCAATGGTCCCTATTGACATGTGAGCCAAATTTCATAGGAGATCAAATTAAGGGCTTGCAGTATGCCTTAAGGCTTGGCCAATATCATATTAAATACAGACATTAAGGGTAGAAGCCCAACACCTGGGATAAGGGTTATTAGGGGGCAATTAACCCCAGGCACCCATAAAGCAATCTGCTAACCCTGGAATCTCCTCTAGTAGCCTTTATATTTATTCTGATTAGCCTAGCAGGTTGCAATAACACAGTTAGGGTTAGGTCATCATAGGTCAGATTGGGGTAAAAGCACAATCAGAATTTAATAATAACACCCACCCAATCACTGGAGTATTGCAAAGGAAAACCATTAGTCATGATTGGGGTTACAAAATTGTTTTGCCTTTGGATTAGAAATATGATATGAATGTAATAATTCTGCCATTGTGTTTAATAATCATGATTCACATACTATACACCATCAAGAATAAGGGTATGGTATATAATTGTGTGAACACAAACTTTTTCATTGCAATAGCTAAATTATTTGCTTTTTAATCTTGTTAAAATTTCATC
This sequence comes from Alitta virens, assembly GCA_932294295.1. Classification (NCBI taxonomy): domain Eukaryota; kingdom Metazoa; phylum Annelida; class Polychaeta; order Phyllodocida; family Nereididae; genus Alitta; species Alitta virens. The sequence continues at coordinate 36,670,535 of OW028583.1, forward strand.
ACATTCAATAGATTTTGGCAGCTAAATTGTTCAGCTGCAAAACTGTGTAGACACTTTCATAAGCTTTTACTGTTTGTCCTCAGCATAGCATGCTAGATATTAGCAGTAGACCTACAGGATATTATTGACAGAAGAATTAACATCAAGACAGGAACTAATAAACAGTGGAATTGTTTTTTCTGCAGGCATGCCTAAATTATTCGTAGCCAAGGATAGACATAGAACGTTATGTAATATCTCAAGGACAAATTTAGACAGAAATGCCAGGACAATTTTTATTGCATGGTTGACTAATGAGAAAAATATGTACTTAAAATTACCATTTATTCTAAATGCAGAGAAAATCATTACATAAAGATATTTCATAAAGTTGTTATATTTTTATTTAATTTTCCATATGTTTTTTTGTAAATCATCATTGTCTGCCTATCTATCTGCAAACCATAACACAGATCAATAACTAATTACTTTTCCCTATCAAGGGAGTTTGAAAAAAAATAATAATAAATAATATACAATGGCATAGATTGAATTATGAAACAATTAATTGGTTTAGTATAGACCTAGAATGAAACTATAGACATATCCCAAAATATCAAACTAAGACTTCGAATAAAAAAAACACGTTATGGACAAATGGTGCCTTGCAGGATTTACATTCAAGAGCACTTAGTGAGTCGATATTTCATTTGATAGGATTAGATGGATGAGAAAAATCAGATTTAAATTGAGTGACATGCTGAGGCCTTGGTAGTTATTAAGTCTTTATGTTACTTCCAAATGAATCGAAATAATATTTGACCTTTATTATTACCTTTATCATGACCTTAAGTATGATATTGTAGGTTAAATAGGTTTCAATTGTGAAGTTTGTTCTACCGAGGTAATCTATGAGCAGCTGGGTGGTCTAATGGTTAAGGTATTGGCCAGCTCTGATGATGGTCCAGGTTTTAAATCTCTAATCAGACCATATCGCCATTAAGAGAGAACTAAAATGCAATGTTCAGAATGCATTTGGATTCAAATGGGTGGTTTTAATGAGTATGTGGTCTAAATGTAGTTTTAATAGTGAAGTGGTCTTATAGTGGTATTATATTCTTGTTACTCTAAGCTCGTTATTAAGATTAACCCCTGTGCAAAGATATTTTATCTCAATTACTTATATTAATGATTAGGTGGCCATAATGAAGAGGTTTGGTAAAAGTGTAGTTCTACTCCAATCATAAAAATAACCTTTCTGTTATCCTATACTAAGAAACAGCAATAATCACAACCATGAAAATTAATCAAGTCAATTCATTTAATTAAAAATTAACCATGTTGCCCTGAGTTCGGGGAATTGGCTGTTTTTTTTCCATTATTGATTCGTGACCTTTCTGCGGTATTTCTGTAATTTGGTGCATAATTACGCGCTAAATCAATCTACTGGACTTCCGAAAGAGCCTTGAAATCAAGTCTGGTCTTTTTCTGTGCTATATTGCAGCAGCTGGATGCAGTTTTTACTGAGGAGGCAAAATCATTTGCTGAGCTAATCAGTCCTCAATCTACTTTACAACCTTCTGAGGGAAGACTATTATGTTCCTTGTTATTTTTGTGGCTCCATAATTTATTACAGCAAGGTCGACCAGCGGAATTACCCAAAATAAATCATCCCCTTAATGACGTTGAACAGAGAGATGCTAGGAGGAGCCACATGCATGGGGTAAAGTGGTCCTTACAAGATGCAAAAAGGACATAAACATGATAGGTGTCAGTATACTTTGCTACACACACATGGCACTTTAAATGAAATACTGTTTATGGTCTCCTGAGCTGCTGTGTTATTTACACAATAAAAAGATAAATAATTTCAATGTTTAGCATAAGTAATAATCCATTTCAATTGAGCCATACATTTTGTATTCATATGCTCATTGATTTCTACCATCTACCAACAAAAGGCAGATATAATGATGCATTGACATGGCCAAATTGTTAATTTTAGTTTATTCTTTGGGATTAACATAAATACCAAAACATAGAGCTTCATTTAATATATATACAATTAGTTCTCGATAAACTTCTGATCAGCATCAACTGTATTTTTTACCATGAGTAAATAATTCATCTACAATTTCAGACGTGACTACAGCTAATCAATTTACCATAAAATATAAAGCATCCAGTCTAAGATTAGTTGCTTAAAAATTTAGCTACAAGGTTAACCATGGGAATGGTATTTGCTTTCGTACAAATTGGCAACCATGGCTTCAGCTTTTTATATTATTGTAAAATAAGACACCAGTATTTTTTAATGGCTTCTGCAGAACCCATTTCATGGGTGAAACAAAGATGTTCTTCATTTGAGCATTCAGCAAAACCCAAGCACAGCATCCTAAGAGCAGTTTGTGCTCAACAAAACATTTTTGTTTCAAGAAGCTGCAAAATGCATTGTTTTTGATGTTTCAAGTAACAGACCAAACTTTGGGGGGTTCAAAGTTGTTTTAAAAAGGAAAATGCTAAGAATCATAAAAAAATTCTGGCTTAATGGTTTTTTTTAAGTGACATCTTTGTTTCTTGGCCATAAATGCCTTCATAAATCCAAGGTTGTTAAAAGTTGCTCAAATATGTCACATGAATCATAATGCATCATACTAAATTATTTGGCTTGTTCAACATATGAGATTTTTACTGGTTTGTTGTAGATAAGAAACTATTATGTAAACTATTAATGTTTTGGCAGCAGATGAGAAATTGTTTTGTTTTACTAATTTTTCTTTTAATTTTGAACTGTTGCGTGCTTTTAAAAGGTAATCAGTCACATACAGAACTTTTTAATTGCTTCCTGCATTAAAATTCTGTAAGAAAAGTAGTTTTTGTATCTTTTGTTTTCTTCTTCGTTTTGCCTCTGCTTCAGGAATTTGCCTGAGAGGCAACAACTAAGCAATATTGCTGAAATATATCTATCAGTTTGTTTTCAAAATGAAGCTATATAAACATCTTGTAGTCTCATGGAAATACTACTCATTATTTATTTCTTGATGTTTTATTCTGGAAGTAATTAATTTGTTAAAACATTAATTTTAATTAGAACTGAATGATGGATTTTATTTCTTCTTAATTACCACAAAATAACCACAACTAGAACCTCATTTAATAAGCTATATCTGGCAATTAGTCAAAAGATCGATCAATAGAGTAATTTTGCAATAAAAACATATTGAGAAAGAACATTATAATTTGAGTCATACATTATCATTACCATGCAAACATGCATTCACAGTCCCTCGACAAATTTCACAGTCAATATTTTACATTTTTCGGGTGAGTTTAATTGAAAAATTTAGCCAAAGCAGAACTCTTACATCGCTGTTTATCAGATGGGAGATGTCTTAAGCATGGTTATGTAAGATAAATCAATTTTACAACCCTTTCCATTCAGTGATATGACAGATTTGTAGTTGTATTTCCATTAGGCTTCCCGAACCTGCTCTAGGGGTTGACCACAATTTACCCAGCAATTACAAATTATAGTTTTCTTTATCATTGACAAGCAATTCTGTGTTTGAGTGTTTTGAAGATAATTACAGATATGTTTGCATGGCATCTCATTTGTACAGTAGTCTGATGCAACTTGGATTCATTTATAAGTTACTTTCCTAAATGAGAGAGTGCCTCTGATAAGAAGAGTACAAAGTATGGCTGAGAAATATTGTGTCTAATTGGTATGCACTCCATTTCTGAAAAAAATACTTATGAACTTGAACACTTTCTTAAAGCAATTCTGTTTTATGTATATTTATCAGTTATTATTTTCTTGTTTTGTGGGTTGAATTGAACACAATACACAATTACACTATGGAAATAATTGATGAAGGTGAGAGAAGTTAATTTCTTTAACACAAAGAGCTAGCATATCAAACTCAACTGGATATATAAATGTGGGACAAAATCTAACATCGCACTGGGTGCTGTAATGAGTGTAGACTATAGCAATCCCCGTTGTATATAGTGAAGGTGTGCCATGGTGGGTTGGATACAAAATTGAGACATATTCACTTCACACTTGGTTCAAATAATACTGGTCTTAATAAGGATGTGGTATTGATAGGGAAGTAAAATATATGAAAAGACATGATTAAGACCTAATATTGGTGGTTTTAATAGTGCAAAGTTGTACAAGAGAGAGGCGTCTTAAGTTTGGTTCCACTGCATGTTTATTGAAATTTTATATCAGCAATGCTTCAACATGGTAAACAGGTGACTAGAGGTCTCAGACACAATAAATCTGGTTGTTGAAGATGCAGTTACATCTCCAATTTATCTCTGCCAACATGTCCCCCAAGCTGAGATTTCCAGCCAAAAGATCTTACGCAGTACCAAAGGACCTTTTGTATTAAGCTACTTGTACTTGTTTTTAAAAGGTTGTATCAGTGTTAAGCAGGAAGCTTCACCAAAAAGTAATACAATAAAAATATACCTATATGCTGGATGGCCTAGTGGTTAAAGGCATCAGCCTGTTATTACTGGCTAGCTCCTCTGAATGTTCTGGATGTGATCAATGGTCTGGGAACCCTTCATGAGCTACATCCCAGTTGGATATTGGTTGCATGAAACATTGAATTTATAGTGCCTTACACTTGATGTCTAATAATTGTCTACGTTTGGGCATAGAGACACTGCTGAACTGTCACTAACAAGGGCCAAACCAAGATAATGTTTAGTTACATCTCTTAAAAAAACAATAACGATATATGGCATCAAGCGAGGGAATCATGAATTTAAACTAGAGCTTAACATTTAAATGAGAATGTCATAATCTAAATAAAGAATGAAGAATTGGATGCATACCAAACACCATCCCTGTAGATCATGTACAAGTCTCATAATATATTAATCACATACTCTTCACCCTGATGCAGACAAAGTATGATATTAGTAACAGCCCACTATAAACACAAACAATGTGTGAGCTTAAATTATATCAATACTCACAAACCAATGCCCTTAACTACAATACAGCATCCAAATAATGCACCAACTTCAGTGCCACAATTTCAGCTGTAAATGGTTGTAGTTTTATGAGTGCCTGATGGGTAACATCTGGACTTCACTCCTAATGAGGTTGTAAATTTACGCAGAACGGATGCAGCTCTTTAAGGTAACACTCACGGAGATAAAAGTTAGGACAAAAAAGGGTCTAAAAGACTTCAAAAGTGGCACTTAGCATGTCTAGAAGCTGTGGAGAAAGAGATATATAGCCATGTGGTTTTAGGTGACATAAAAGACATTTCAGGGGCGACTCTGTCATCTAGTTAAGAATGGCGAACAAAGCCATATCTGAGTGACAGGCAATAACCAAGAATGGGTTCTATGTTTTTCTTGATATCAGTGGCAAATGTAAGGACGAGCAGATGAAATAAATGTAATGTTGCCAATGAAAAGGTCATATTTTCTAATGATTAAAGCACTTGATCATATTGTGATAATCCATGTTTATTGATATTATTGATATAGACATTTGACTAACTAAATTTTTTATCAATCACTGTTTCAACTTAGAATGATGCTTATTTTTTCTTGGTAGGATTTGTCATAAGAATTGAATCAAATGTTGGACCTGTGATTCATCACAAGGAGAGATGACCGCTATTGTCCAATTTAGCAGCCCAGGGCTGGACAAGGCTTTATGAAGATCTTCAAAGTTCAGTGTGGGATGAAGGAGCTTTGTTTCATAGGCCTGGGTCAAGATCCTCTTGTAAGAAAGGCATCCTATCTTAAATCACTACGTTCTTGCATGATAATATGATCAAGATTTGTTTAATCATTATTAAGTACTTGTACAACATAATCTACATCAACAGTAACTGTACATGATTGCTGCACAAACTTATCCTGTCTGCAACAAAAGGGCACATTCCATTAGCGATACAACTGTGGCTTCTAAATACACAACCCCACTCATCTTCATGATCATATATATCCTAACCCTAACCCTGAATGACACCATCTGATTGGTAAGGCAAGGTAAACCAGTTGCCACAGATGATGGTTCATTGTTTAAACTTGGATGAACTAGAGAAGGATTGGACACTTCGGAAAGTAATAAAACAATATTCATTATTAGGTGATTTAAGAAGAGTCAAATTCGCCCAGAGCTTGCCCAAGGACCTCTGCTGCTTCCCTAAATACATTGCTTCTTTGATGTTCTCACTGCGCTTCAGTGAGCACACCCCTCATCAGTGATGCCCTGCATCAGCAGCAATTAACTTCCTAAATTTCTAAGTCGAAATTCTTTTTTTCTTATTGTATATTCTTGACATCACTGCCAGTGAATGCCGCATGATCCAAGGATTCTAAAAGTGTTTTCACCAAATTTCTAGCCCTAATATTAAGAAAGTTATGGACTAAAATTAGCCAGATTGGAACTAATATTTTGTGCTGGTTATTATGCCTTAATCGTCGAAAGTTGTCGAACGTAGATACAGACCTTCAAAGATGCCGAATTTTCAAAAGATGTGCAAACAAATTTTGACAAAAAAATGTCTATTTATATTTTCCAAAATATTCTTGCCTACAAAAATAAAATTTAAAGTCAGAAAAAACAATAAAGGAAAGAAATGTCTAGTTTATACTGTGTGCAGAGGAAAGATATGCATGTCAGCAGATATGAATACATATTTAGCACCCCTTTCCATTGTTTCCCAGTGGAATCAGTGAGGGGGAGTTGTAAAACTTGGCTCATATAACAGCATCATAAACTGGTCATTAGGACGGTAGCGAAACGCAGTGTGAACCTTTGAAGTATCGAAGTGTCCAATCCTTCTCTAGTTCATCCAAGGTTTAAATGAGAAGATATTCCAACATGGTCCTCTATGTAATGTGTGTGATACTTCACATATCACTATATCCCACAATAAACTCAACAAATGGCAACTTACCATTAAATGTGACCAACAAACTTAAGCCGACCAGAATTAAATATTTAGAAACATATTTGGGACACATCCTCAGAAATTCCACTCGGAAAGATTTCACGTGAGCTTGTCATTTTGCTGAATGTAATGGGTTGAAAAACTAAAGCATCTGGCAAAATCATGCTTAGGACATCTCCCATCTGATCAGCAGCAATGCAAGATTTCTGCTTTGCTACAATTTTCAATTAAATTCACCCAATTAATGACAGCTATGGACTGAGAATCATCTCGTGAAATTTGGCGGGTGACGGTGATTGCATGTTTGCGTGATAGAAATAATGAGAACACATGTTCAGATTTAAAATAAAACTCTATCACTTTATCAGTCCATAGCACAATAGTAGCATTATAAGGTATTTTCGTTCTTCCATGACCTATCATTAAGATTTAATCAATACATTTGAAATGCAGACACTGACAGATTTAATTAAAAGGCAATAAAAGGTTAATCTTATGTTCGAAAAAACCATATGGAACCATGGCTTATATTGAAAATATAAATCTGCCCATTAATATATTTGAACAATTCAGCAAAAGTCAATCTCATTTCTCAAAATTCAATTTTTGAATGAAGACATTTTAAAATTTCTGAAAATAATGCCAACATTTTTAAATGAATATGAGACAAAAAAAATTGAATTCTTGATTTTTAAGGAGACATTGTTTTCTCTCCTCCTCAAATGAAGGCATTCTTTTGAGCATGTGCAGACATATACTGATGCCACATTTAGAAACTTCTCGTTGAACGTTCTATTTCTGTTATGATGCATACTCAAATGACAAGAATAATTACTCCAGACAGAAATCCATTTCTGCTTGGTTTCACCAAACAAATAAATACAATTTATGTCGGACAATGCAAAATTGCTGTCCCACATTTTAACTTCAAGCTATCATTCGAAAACATAAAATCCCAATATCTTTAATTCAAGAAGTTTTTTGGTAAATGAAGAGCCTCAGTAATCCTATTTCTAAAGTATAATGGGATGAAGAATAATCTAACAACACCTATGTGGATATTATGATAAGCCACTGTAATAAGGCTAATTTACCTATTAATGAGTTACCTCTAATTTGAAAGAAAGACTAATGTTGATCATTAAGACAATTGATCTTATTTCTTGAAATTATCCTTCAATAATTGCACATCCTATTTCTAAAACCATTATAAATATGTCTGTTCACAAATTGGCATCCCTGAAAATGAAATGCTATATGCTAGAGAGATAAGTTTCATACACGGACCATTGGACTAATAGACTATCTGAATTGGCATTTGAATCTCTGAAATATTGAAGTTTTAAGCTTTTAAAGTCAAGATGAGTTCCAAACTTCCAGGATTTCATGCAGAACCTTAATTACTTCCAAAAAGTAGTGCAACACGCTAGAAGTCACATTAGAGAATAGTGTTTCTTAAGTTGTCTGTAAATTTATTGAATGTGCTATGCTGATTGAAATTACATTTAAACATGATATTGCAATATTTTCAAATTAACTTTTATTGTTTGCAATACTAGACCGAATTTGTTGAATTTTTTTTAGCAAATATACCTTTTTTCAATTGCATTTTTATTGCATTATAATTATCTGTTATCAAATCATATTCCTAACTATTCACACGAGGGTAACATTCTTTACAGCTCATATAGCACATTCTCTTTAGAGCGTTAAATTAAGCAAATTGGGCTAAGATTGGAAATAGATTACCAGCTTCCCGAACAAAGGAATTGTGTTTGTTTGAAATTTGTTTCCTGATCAAATAGGTTTATTTGACATGAATGATAGTTTAGCAGAAACCCTGGTTTGGTTTTAGAACTTTTTACTAAGGGTTTGAGACAGGGCAAGACAATTTGTTTGGACCTTACAACCCCTATCACCATGAAATTCTCAGCAATAGTGTCACCACTATTGCTGACATAAGTATTGAAAGTTATTAAATTCTACATTCATTCAGATATGATGCATGATGTTCCTGGAATTGAATGCTCAATATTCAGTCAAGCTAGAAAGAGTTTTACACAAGACCATTAAGCTGACATGACATTGCAGTGCAAAAAGAAAAGTACATTAATCATAGATTTTCATGTATATTCTTCTTACCAGCCCTTCTTTAAGACTAATCCAATCTATACCATCTCTACGGCAATGGTACCAAATCTCATAGGAAATCAAATTAAGGGCTTGCAGTATGCCTTAAGGCATGACCAATATCATATTAAATACAGACATTAAGGGTAAAAGCCCAACACCTGCGATAAGGGTTATTAGAGGGCAATTAACCCCAGGCACCCTTAAAGCAATCTGCTAACCCTGGACTCTCTGTAAGTAGCCTTTATAGTTATTCTGATTTGGCCTAGCAGGATGGTACAACTGGATTAGTTCAGGTCATCACAGGTCAAATAGGGGCAAAGGCACAATCCGAATTTGATAATAATACCCTACGCAATCACTGGCTAATATGGAAGTATTGCAATGCAAAACCATTGATCATGATTGGGGTAATACAAATGATATAGATGTAATAATTCTGCCATAGACTTTGTTATGATGGAATCAGATCATATTAGATTTCATGAGACAATCTTATATTTTCAATAATATGAAGAATAAGGATATGTAATACAATTTTGTAACACAATCTTTTTCATCGCAATATGGGCTTTTTAATCTTATTCAAATTTCATCACATTGAATAGAATTTGGTAGCTTAACTGTTCAGCTACAAAACTGCGTAGACACTTTCAGAAAATGTTACTGTTTGTCTGCAGTTAAGTATGCTATATATTAGCAGTAGAGACCTGCAGGATATTATTGACAGAAGAATTAACATTGAGCGCAAGGCTTAATATACAGCTGAATCAATTTTTTGCAGGCATTCCTAAATTATTTGTAGCCAAGGATAGACATAATATCTCAAGGAGAAATTTAGACAGAAATGCCAGGACAATTTTTATTGCATGGTTGACTAATGAGACAAAAATATATACTTTAAATTACGATTTATTCTAAATGCAGACAAAATCATTACATAAAAATATTTCACAAAGTTGTTTTATTTATTTAGTTGGTGTTGTATTTTTTCCATGTGTTTTTTTGTAAATTTTTTTTATCTGCCTATCTATCTGCAAACCATGACAAAGATTAAATACTAATTACTTTTCCCTATCAAGGGAGTTTAAACAAAATAAATAAATATAATAAATAAATAATATATATATTCCAGTCAACTGTAAAATTGATTTAAAGTACAATTAATTGATTTATTATAGACCTAAAATGAAACTATAGACAAAAATATCTAAATAAGACTTTAAATTAAAAAAAAAAGTAAATATATTCATTTTATACAATTAGATTGGTGAGAAAAATTTGATTTAAATTGAGTGACATGCTGAGACCTTGGTACTTACTAAGTTTTAATGTTACTTCCAACTGAATCGAAGATTTGACCTTTATAATGACCTTTATCATGACCTTAAGTATGATGTTGTAGGTCAAATATGTCTCAATGTATTCCAAATATGTTTCAAGAATGTTAAATTCTGGTCTGCTTAATGTTGTTGGGTACATTTAATGATACGTTGGCATTTGTAGATTCAGATCTACTGTTTATTGAGTGACAACTGGTCTACCAATGCAGAAGGTCTCATTCATATCTGCATGAAGCACACTGCATTGGAATGCCTCAGTGCTGTACTGGTCAAAGCTTAGCCAGCATACATCTGGCATAGGCAGATGTAATGATAAGATGATCAGGCTAGTAAAGCAGCCCAGTCAATTTCGTAGAACAACACCTTTCATTTTAATGACCCAACTTTAATAGTAAATGACTCGTGACCCCAACACGTGGAGCAAATCCATTTTTTCCCTGATTGAACTTAGAAGATCTTCATAAAGCTCTGTCCAGCCTCTGGCCCTCTGTCCAGCCTCTGGCCCTCTGTCCAGCCTCTGGCCCTCTGTCCAGCCTCTGGCCCTCTGTCCAGCCTCTGGCCCTCTGTCCAGCCTCTGGCCCTCTGTCCAGCCTCTGGCCCTCTGTCCAGCCTCTGGCCCTCTGCATGGCTACAAACTATTGCCATTCAAAAACGTTTTATTTACATAGTGATCTATTATAGGATGCCTTTCTTTGATTACAAGAAGAACTTGACCCATGCCCATGAAATAAAGCACTTTCATCCTGGATTGAACTTTGAAGCTCTTCATAAAGTCTTGTCCAGCTTCAGGCTACTAAATTGGTCAATAGTGGTCATCTCTCTTTGTGATGAAGCACAGGTTCAACATTTTAATCAATTCTTAGGACAAATCCTACCAAGAAAAGATAGGCATCATTCTGAGCTGAAAAAGTGATTGATGAAAAATTAAGTTAGTCAAATATCTATGTCAATAATATCAATCAATATGACTTAACACACCATGTACTTTATTCAAAAGAACATATGACTTTTTTTTAATTTTAAACATTACATTTATTTCATCTTCTCATCATTACATTTGCCACAGATATAAAAAAATATATATATTACTCATTCTTGGCTATTTTAAGCGACTTTGACTTTTCCAGCATATGACTATATAAAATAAAATAAATATATATATATAGATATTTATATATGTTTACACCGTTTCTGATCACCAGTCTTACACAACTACTTTTTTACAAATTTGAAATTTGATGCATGGTTACAGCGATGATATCAAATCTTACGACGCAATACACATCATTATGATCAATTAGTATGGTCATGGTCTCCAACAATATATAGTAGCTTGTATCTTTGACTTGACTATAGATATTCATACGGGATCTTGATCTTCTACCATTTTCATTAGGATCTTGTGACAGAATGAAAAGCTCAAGGCCACAATGAATGGAAGCACTTAGCATTTGCAATCAAAGTCCAAGGATATATGGAATAAGCTGATCTCGTGTACTGGAAATTGCATTGATGCGAAGTTGTTATGACACTCAATGTCTTATGGGAAGCTATTAACCTTGTCGCACACTTTGTAAAGAATCCAAAAGTTTTCAACATTAAGAATCATGCGTATAACTTAGCCATTTATTAGTTTTCAATTATCCAAGCCATACATGAATATTGTATAATATAATTGTATATAGTTTACCAAATATGCACATATTAAAGTATATATGCCATAGCATAGGCAACCCCTTCCCTGCCTGCACTGCCTATGCTGTTGTTGCGTTGACCGATATATTCTCAAACCTCAGAGTGTTCGTTCGCTTAGATATACCTGGTCTATCATAGAACATGGTATGATAGTTCTATACTTGATAAAGGTCTAGGCCCAGGTATAAAAAGCTATACGCTAATATTTCCATTGTATTTAAAAATCTTATCGTAGAAGTATATGAATAAAAGACAATCGTATATTGCACATTTCATTTAACTAAATCTGAGAACTATTCCCGGATGGACCGCTGCTATCATTGCTTAATATCAAATTTTGCAATCTGCCGTTCTTGATGTGACTGTATTTCATGCTGTCTGTGTTAGTTTGTCTCTTTTTTTTTAACCACAAAAAACTAAATAAGGAACTCTCTACTGCTCTATCATGGTATGTCAAGTTATTTTTAAGGGTGCCCGATCAGTACAAAATACACAGTACTATCTTTGAGTGGCTGTGGACCTATCTTAGGGCATTTTATCACATTAGCCTTGACTTCCATACCTTTCTTGGCTCCATTTACACATTATATGGCCAGAAGCCAGAGCGTAGATCCCACCGGCCCCCATTAGCATATTATTGACGATTCCTCTTGCCTCTTCCTGTTTCCTCAGAAGCTGATAGGAACAGTTGAGAAGTGGTTAAGATGCCACTTAAAGCGATAGGGATGAGTCGAGCTGAGAATCTATTGCTAGAAATTGAAATGGTAGCAAGACAGTGAAGGTTATCATATTACTAAACAAAGAACATAGCATAACAATTTTGCAGTAAATCATCTTAGCAGCAGTTGACAAGTGGTTAAGATGCCCACTTAAGGTGTAAGGGATGAGTCGAGCTGAGAATCTATCGCTTGAAATTGAAATTATATAGTAAAACAGAGAAAGCTACAAATCATCATATTTCTAAACAAATATTACAACAAATTCACTCCACTCCAATAGCAGTTGAGAAGTTAAGACGCCACTTAAGATGTCAGATTTAAGCCAGCTGAGAATCTATTTTGATAGTAAAAACAAGGAAGTCTACCCATTGTCAGGTTATTAAACCAACATAGCAATAATAAATAACTGCACGAATGCAGTAGAAACTTAGACTGAGTATGAGAACATCAATGATATAACTTGTGTCTTTATGATAGAATAATATATATAATCTCCTCCATACAATACAAGAACTGTGGAAGAGGTATACTAAAATACTAAGTTACTTAGGACGAGACAGAAGAGCCATCAGACAAAATAACTTTCTTTCCGCACACTCACTTCTAGATTTATCCCAATCAAGGGACCATAAATATTTATAGTTGGCCACACAAAGCACAACTTGCAGGGGCGTCGATTTCTTGTGACAGTTGGGGGGGATGTAGGCCTACTTTGTCTGTCCCACTGTGACTTTCCCTCGCTCGTACAAGTAGTAGCAGTTAATGCACGGACACTGGCCAAGAGGTACATTAATGGTGGATCACTTATGCCAAACTTATAAACTTGTATTAATATGTGATATCAAGTGTAAAGCTGTTTAACAAAGCACAAATGATCCAAACCAAAGTGTGTGAAAAAGGGTAATTTTCATTTGTGAATCTCAGGAGTGGGGGGGGGAATGATTGCATTGATCATCCCCCCCTTCTCAGAAAGAAGGGGGGAGTTATATCCCCCACATCCCCCTTCCTGAATCAATGCCCCTGACAACTTGGCACTCTCTCACTCTCCTATTGAGTTGAGCTTTTTGATCAGGTTGGTCAATTGCAGGTCAGGTTTCTTTCCTTTTCTTATGGATTTGTGTGTATCGCGGTGAGACACACACACTTTGATTGCTGCATGTTATGCACAGCTGTTGTTTCTTTGTTTGCGGTCTCCTGTGATCAGTTGTTGTTAAGTGTCAAACCATTGCTTGTGATCTGGTGGAAGATAAATTCAATGAATGCCAAGCATACAATATCTTATAAATCACAATTCTAATAATAATAATCCATGAAGCACATAGACATCTTACCTCATGGCCAACCAAGAAATAAAGCCAATTTTAACCAATACTGTGATTATGTTTAGAAAGTATAATACTTACTGGCTTAAATGGTGAAATTATCACATTATGCAAATAACAACCAGCTGAGATGTAGCTCATGAAGAGTGTCCAGACCAGGATGACAAAAAAAAGAACCTTTAGCCTAATCCTTAAATGCAACAGTTTGCCAAATGATTGCCAGGTTTGGCCACCCAACTGTTTCATGAGATGACACTAAACCTGGTTTAAGGTTGAATAGAAATGCTCTTAACATAAATCCATAAATGCACAATAATTGGTGTATGCAGAGGAAACAGTCCACATTAATGCAAAGACTTGCTTTGGAGCTAAATCTTAATTAATAGCCTCTGGTTAAAATGTGCTATTTGTCCTGGTGGCAATGAAATAAGATTAATTAATCTCTAATATGCCAAAGGGTGTTAGTTAATTCAAAGCCCTGTTAATTGATGAGGTGGTTTTTTATACATCTTAATTCTATCAAATGATGGATGTGGAGAGAAGCACAATTAATCCCCTCACACTTCATGCTTGCAAAATTGCTTTGTGATTGTCCTGCAAATAACAAGGGAAGGAAGATGGTTTTGTTTCCTTGTCAAATTTTTGCACTCCGCTGCACATTAAATTAAGCCAACGAGGGTTGAAAATGAAAGACAGGAAAGACTTAAATGGCTTGTTAGATGGTGTTTATAATGTTATTTCTGGTATTTTGTTATTATCGTTGTAACAATTACGTTGTAATAATTATGTAGAATCACTTTTGAATTTTCTCTTGATTTTAAGAGCACTCTTGAATTTTCTCTTGATTCTAAGAGCATGATGTCACAGTTTTCTCCTGTGTTTGCACTATAAATTACAGGTTTCATTTTCTAAAGAATCAAAACAATACTCAAGCCAAACAAGATAGAATTGTACTAAAAGCCTATCTGACATAACTCAGACTTAATCAAAACAGTTTAGCAGTTAACAGTGAGTTTGATTAAATCCCTCATGATGTCACGGATGAAGAAGAAATGTTCGAAAGGGTATTCTACGTAATTATTACAACAATAATAGCATGGCAAGCATCTAAGGCAGTGACTTTGGATGCTTGGGGTCTCAGTCCCTGTCCCATCTGTCTCATCTCTGTCCCATCACATGGGATACGCTCAATTCCCATCTGTCCCATCACATGGGATACATTCAATTCCCATCTGTCCCATCACATGGGATATGTTCAATTCCCATCTGTCCCATCACATGGGATATGTTCAATTCCCATCTGTCCCATCACATGGGATACGTTCAATTCCCATCTGTCCCATCACATGGGATACGTTCAATTCCCATCTGTCCCATCACATGGGATATGTTCAATTCCCATCTGTCCCATCACATGGGATACGTTCAATTCCCATCTGCCCCATCACATGGGATACATTCAGTTGTTCATCGCCATATCATGTAGAACAATGACTGTTGGTGCATGGGTTCAATGCCCGCCCAGGATTTCTGCGTGGATAGACGATCCAGTAACAATACCCAGGACTGCAAATGCGTGACATCGCTTAAAAATGAAGTGGCATCATGAGATATCTTTGCACCATACCATAAACACTCTCTTCAGGACTGACACAACTTGACACTTCCTAGAAAAGAAAAAGCCTGTCCTGTAGATCAGTGGATTAACCCCAGGGTGAGATTTTGTGATGGTTTCAAAGTTTCACCACATGACAGCCCTCTGACAACTTGACATGTGATCGTACAAACACAGGATGAAACCGAGAAGAGATTTACTGGTTTGTAGCCACACCAGAACTTTCACATTTATTCAGTGGTGGCTACACTTCCAAGGTTGACAGAGGATATATGTCAACGATTTTAACATTGAAGCTGCAATACTTATTTATTTATCATGTGGCCTTATATGCAAAGATAGCATCTGGCTTGTATTGTATACCTGTTTATTGAATACAATAAAAAACTTGAACTATTTTATTTATAAAACATACTTGTACAGGGTGACAAGTTCAGACAATTGAATCAATTTATCAACATCATGGCCCTGTTATAAAAGAAAATGCACAATAGTTAAAAATAAAAACTATTTATTAAAGCTAATATACAACACCAATATAAACATTTGGCCTTACTCTCAATATTAGTTTCACGCACATCAAAGTGTTTTCTTATATGCGGTACAATGCACATACAGTATATATTAAAGACTAGTTAAACTAATTTTTAGAAATTTAACTCCAATAAAAGATGCCTTATGACTGAACTACACTGTATAACAATACAATGTTACAAAAAATGTTGGTTTTACATCTGGAGAATATATGTTTTTTTTGTTATTATTCAACTGCGAACTATACACAGCACTTTCCATCATCGATTAAATAAATGATTACCTCAGCTTATTTTATCCAATTTCTATGTTGTATAACAAATTCATTTTTTAATTCCTGCAAACTGATTGCAAAATGAGACCGAAAAAAGTGCAGTATGCCTTTGACGTCAAATGCTTTATTTCAATGAATGACATCAAAAACAAACAACGGTGAATTTAATTTTTCAAGACAAAACGGTAATTTTTTTTTCTCGGGGTAGCCCCAAGCCCTCACATACATACAAAAATGTCATTTTAATTGTATATCTTGAAAACTTGGTAACAGTGGTGATATATTCTGTCTGCCTCATCCCCCCAAATATGGGTATAAACTTGGGTCTTCTTTAATGCACTAAACCCATGAGACAAACAATGAGGATACTTTTAAGAACTTATCTCAATGAATTCCAAGGACATTGGGTAATTAAAGACTGTGAGGAAAATGCAAATAAGCATCTAAAACTTCCCGTAATTTAAACTGCACTACAGCCCAGGGCCCCGTGGCTAGTTCTATTGTGGTGACTATTACTAGCTTTTAAAGGTTACCCGAACTGACGAAGCAATGGCGAGAAAATGTAGCCTGTGACCGCCATACCACATAAAAAGGCAATAAGTTGACATCACTACTTAATTGCTACATTGATAACGTCACGATATATCTAACATCATTAAGCATTACTTACCTGCTATGTTCTCAGTGACCTCTGGTGGTACTTTTTATCCCCATTAAATATCATTACAGAAACTATGCCTTGCAGCCTTGTGCGATCTTGATTGAATTGTATATTTGGAACGCAATGAACCATGCAGTAAAATGCTTTAAGGCAGCTGTAAAATGCAAGGCAGATTGGGTTTATGGTCTTATTAAAGAGATAAGCTTTGTCGTTGTGGGTGGTCTAGTTCTGGTCTTCAAATATCAAGGCTGCAAGTGACTCTGTCTATATATGAAATCAGAATATTACTGATAGAAATTTCCCTGGAACAGCAACTAGTGGTTTGATGGCATTTCTATATAGACTCAATGTTTATTGCTCAATGCTACTGGGTGTGACGCCTAGTCAGATTATGATCGGCTGTCAGAGAGGCAGCCATAATGATGAGACAAGGTTTGGAGTCCACTCCATGTTCCCCATTTTCCCCATAAGTGGGGGCATTTTACTCGCCCCAGCATAGACACCGAGTATGAGGCACCTCCAATTTAATGGCTCATGTGATTGACATCCAGCTGGGATGTAGCTCATAAAGATAAAGACAATGACAATGAAATGAATTTACTTGACCCAAAATATTTAAATACAATGACGTTTTGGATTACATAAAAAAGAGAAACAGAGGGTCAAGGGACACCCATCTTGCCCGGAAAGATCAAACTCGAGGACTTCATCAGAGTTAGCCAATGTGGATTGGTCATATCGCTTCAGATTCATTAATAAAGAAAGAAATGAATAATGATTCACATTGACTCAAACATGTAACGAGTCATCAGTCATGTCAAATACCGCTAAGTTTGAATTTTCCCTTTATGTAAGAATAGGAATTTAACAGATCATATTATATTTTTGCTCCGCCTTTGATGTAGATCTGCCCTGGCAGTAAACTCAGTTGAATTAGGAAATTTCTGATTTTAACTTTTAAAGAAAATTAATCATCAATACATCAACGCCCATCAACTTTATTGAATGAGGAAAATGATTTTGCTAAATGACATCTCATCAAATCTAGAAGTTAAACAGTTATCAATCATTGAAACTGATGTTTTTCAAACTCCACATAGTTGTGAACATTGCAAGAAGAAGTTGCTGAAAATGATTCCATGTGACATTTCTCATTTTTCTCCTGATGAATGAGTTTGTAATATGTCATGGAATAATGTCAAAATAGTCTCGAAGAAATGAAAATCATCAATCAAAAACAAAAAGCCAGGAAATAACAAAGGTTGACGCAGAAACCTGATGATGTTTGAACTTTTCGTTCTCAGATGTCGAATTGTTAGATATATCAGAAATTCAGTCTCTTATGTTGTCTGCTGTTATTAATATTAATGGTTGAGGCAAACAAACAAAAACTCCATATTCAAGAAGGATATGTAAGCTCATTAGGTGCAGAAATACAGGACATAAAGCTAGACCTATTAAAAGTGGGCAAATATTTCATTTTATATGTTACTTTAAAGGTTCCCATGCTTTTGGGCCTGAAAAAGCCAAATATCAACCATTTTGATCTCAAATGTTGGGAAGCATCGGCTCATGTAGCCTAAAGTTTTGAATATTAGATTATGTACGATCCCTAATGTATAGCGTATCCAAATTTATGACCATATTTAGCAAGTCCGTTGCCAGGCCTTTGATGTCAAATGCTTGAATTTGATATGTGACATCACAAACAAATGGCAGCTTCAAGGCAACAACATAGTTTATTTTTTTACTTTAAACTCCTGCTACTCTACTCAAATGTATTCTTATTCTTTACCAGTACGAAATTTGGAAAATAATTATGATTATTTTCATATTTTATGGGTGCCAAATATGGATATAACTTTGGGCTTCTATGCTGCACTAAATCCAAATCTTTGTTTTGTTCTTATAGTATATTTTATTGGCTTACATTTGGTAGCTTAATTGTTGCTCTATCCTGTTTGGGTCATGAGTTATGACAAAACATTTCAGAAAATTGGCGTTTTTTAGTTGTTTTCAATAGTCAAAATGTTAGGCTCCAATGCATGGGAAATTGTACAGTAACAACATGAAATTAAAATATTGCCAAATTTTTAGAAGGTCTAACGTAAAGTCCTAATCATCCCACCCACCCATTTACACCAGGGTGGAGTGGAGCAAAGATTTACTGAGGATCTGCTCAGTTCCTCCATGCTATAGTAGGGGTTTGAACCCACAACATGGCATTTTACAGGTGAGCTCCTTGACCTCTAAGCCACATAAATTATATATAAGAAATGACATGGTCCACTGGTCAATGCACCCCTAAATATGCATTAAATTATGGACACTAACTCTTAGCTTATTATTGTGATAACTATAACTGACCACCGACCACTTATTATTACAATTAAGACCTATGATATAGATGTATTACCAAACCATACAGTATTGTATGATATTACCCATCATTTAAACATATCGGAAGAGAGATTAATGTATTTGTCTGTGCTATCAGATGTGGAGGTTGTATATTTACCTTTTATATTTACCCAGTAAATTGCCATATATAATGCTTTGGAAACTTCAATATAAATTTCAATAATGATGTCATACACACATGGCATGTAAGATCAGTGAACAGCTGAATCATCTTTGGAAAATACTGATTACATATGATTTGTAGCCAAGATGCACCCCGTCCGAGAAAATGTGTTTACGGAATAGTGTGCGCAGAATACACAAGAGGGCGCTAGCCACACATATTCAAATTGTTCTTGAATGCCATATTTGGAGTAGGATATTACATCAAGTCAACTGGTAAATGTGAAGTGTGACTGATGCTATTCTTAATATGAATGCATGCGTATATATTCACATCACAGTCATTTTAATCTCGTAAATTAAAAAAAATGTATATAAACTAAACTTATCTATGAAATTGACTTAGTTACTGCAGGTAGCTTAATTGCTATGGATAATTCAACCATAAACTGATAGATAAATAGTTAGATATGAAAAGTGCAACCCTCTAAGGCAGGTTCTTGCTGCTATCGAGGGTTTATTGATGAGGTGAGAGAGGAGGAGTCCATCCATGTTACACATTTACCCCATGGGTGGGTTTTTTTTTTTTGCCACAGCATAGACACTGAGGAGGAGCAGGCGAGTGTCTTACCACTAGACCACCTAGCTGCCTATATGTTTATATAAACATATGATATCTCCCCCCCCCCCCTTTGGGAAATTCTCATTGTAGTCATCAGCCTTTGAGATTTTATCCATAGAACAATTAGATACAAAGTGGAATCATGTAATTTTTTTAATATTCAAAATTGACCCATATAAAAATTTCTGCCGACTCCCAAATGGTTATCATATGATCACTGGGTGTTATCAACAGTGGTTTTTCTTGGGTTATTTACGACATGACAGTGTCTGTAATGTCATAATGCAGTCTGACTTGCATCAACCTAAGCCTGATTATGTCATATTATTCCTCTGGGCCTAATCACAATTGCTAGAGTGGCTTACTTAAAGCTTGGCTGATATTTTGGTATATTGCTTGTGGGGTTGGCTTAGGTCACTGACCCATATCACAGGTGCTGGGGTCTTATACCCCTAAGTGTTTCTATTTAATGTGATATTGGGAAACCCAAACTGAATCCTTTGGGCCTCTGTGAGATTTGGCCCTGCAGAGGCGTCAATAGCAGCGCATTCCTTTGGAGATTCTGTTATCAGGCTGGCTAGAAGGAAGATATTTTTACTTTGAAGATAATCGCAAGAAAGAAACTAATCTGCAGGCTGGTCAAGATCTATGAACTTTTTTAAGAAAGTAAGCTGATGATGGAACAAGAAGTTAACTGCTGAATCTGAAATCAACTAGCTAAACTTTTCAAATATGGTCAAGTCTCGATATAACAAACACTGGTATTGTCATGTCATCATTACGTCTGCCTCTGGCAGCTGGTCATATAAACTTATTGAACGTAGCACAGTAGCACAGCAGCACAGTAGCACAGCAGCACAGAGACATTGCTACATTTACCATTAAAAATCAGTTGTGTGAAGTATGGATGTGTTTGATGGTTCCCACAGAGCCCCCAAATCTTCAACTGACCATTGAAGATATTTGTAGAGCCCTGTCCAACCCTGGGCTACTTTCGGTCAACAGCGGTCTTCCAAATACAATGTACAATGCAAACGTATGGTAAGATCACTCTTTATACTTAATCTGACAGTAGCTTTAAACTTTATAACATAGTATACTGTACTCAATTGTTGCACTGAATAACTTCATCCCTTTGACAAATGTTTATACAAGATCTTTGAATCACTAGCAAGCACAAGGCTAATGTGATATGCAGGACTTAGCTTTCACAAACTAAAATCAAGGACAGTCGAGATATACGCCTAAAAGCTAATCTCACACCTAGAATATATGCAATGATTCGAAGCTCATGTTGTCTGATGGTGTCATGTTCGAGCACCTAGAAACTATGCATCAAGTGCAAAAGGAAGAAAATCTTTATTACTGTCATAAATATTTGCAGAATACAAGGACAAAGGATTTTATTGATATCATAGAATCTCTTGCAGATAATGATAGTAAGTTAATGGCTGATGTATTGATTCTGTATCTCACATTAAGTTTACAATAGATGTGTGGATACAACGCCTATGAACAGTTTGCTCAGAAAAAGTCTGTGGGAATTTAATGATAGATGGATAGATATATTGAAAGAAAGAAAGAAAGATTGATAGAAAGGTAGCACATATATAAATAGGCACATTTGTCCAATGGGTGGGGGCTTTTACTAGCCTCAGCATAGACACTGACTACAAGGGACTACCAATTTAATGCCTCATCTGTTTGAAATTGGGATTTATCATGGACATTGCAAATTGACTCGAAGAATTGAAACTCGTCAATCAAAGAAAAAGCCAAGAAATTACAAAGGTTTACAGAAAACTGATGATATTTGGACTATTCATACCCCGAGTGTCAAATTCTTAGATGTATTACCATTCAGTGTCGTCTGTTATTTATATGGATACAGGAATCCCTCCACGTTCTTAAGGGAATCCCAAGAATCCCCTGGAAAATACCTGGATCAAGGGGAGTCCCTCGCTTCATTTCCAGTCAGCCGATTTGCAGTCATATGAGGCTTTGCTGTGATGTAATGCATAGCTATCTCTATCCTTCTGTAGTTATTCATAGCTATTCATAGCTTAGCGTGACTTCTATTGGCCTTCCAGGAAGTGTGGAAGACCTTAGCTGGAATGATAGCAGACTTACATCATTTCCAAAACATCATAATCTTCTAATTGTCCTGACTAATTAGCAATATAGACCAGTCCTTTATAACTGTGAGATTTTATTTTCATAATAAACTAACCCTGATTCTGGTGGATTATATATCTCATACCAGTAAGATACTTAAGTAAATTGCTGAGAATGTAAAAGATCATCTTTAATTGAGATTTTTCGACTCATTTATATTCATTCAGTTCTGTTACAAAATAAATTGCCTCTATTTTCTCCATCCAGGCTTTTTCAAATAACCATCAACTACCCAGTTAGTCCAACTGCAAGAAATGCATTATTTACTCAACTATCAATATTCAGAACATGACAAATCTTCACGTGTCATGCATCGTAGTTGCAAATGGTTCATTCTCGATCGTTTCAAGAGCTTTTGCTAGGGATGAAAGATTGCCTCCACAGTTGAACCATTTCATTCAAACCTCTGATTACTTGACTCTTCTGAATCACTGGATTCGTAAGAAAACTGCACCATCCAAGAAAATGTGTTTACAGAGTAGTGTGTACAGAATACACAAGAGGGTGTTAACCACACATATTCAAATTGACCTTGAATGCCATATTTGGTGAAGGATATTACATCAAGTCAACTGGTAAATGCGCACTTTGATTAATGTTTGTTGCAGTATGGAGGCATTCTCCTGCAGATCTAAAGCTTGCCTTGTAATCTTTCTACCTTTATTTCATTTCCCTTTAAATGTAAGCTTTAGTAAAAAAAAAAAACAGAATAAATAAACTCTACATTTAACAAGAACGATCTATCCCAGATGACTTTCTCGGTCAGAAATACATCAGCAAGATATCGGCGTTACAATGCAATACAATACAATACAATATAACAGAGTTTACAACAAAATAAATAATTTTTATTTTAAATTAAATAATACATCGTTTATTTTAAATTTAATCAAGCTATGTTATCTCTGTAATATATTTCCACAACTTCAGAGGAAAAACAATTCAAACAATATTAAATATAATATGTGGGATCTTGATGATATCCTGTCTTGAATTCATTTGGGCCATTCTACATTTCGATTCAAATGAGCAAAATAAATCCGCTGACCCAAATGATTTTCTCTGCGTGTCAACATTAAAGTAATTGGTTTTGCCTGATATGATTTTCAGCAAGATATTCCTACATTTCCCTTTCTTAATTTACTTCAGACTTTAGCAAGCCTTGCACAGTTTGTTTGGGCGAATTGGCATGTGGACAAATTGACTAGCGGCTGGATTGAGGTTGAATTCAATTTGTATGTAAATTTTCCACATCATTGATAAACTCGTTCGAACAGTATGTACATTTCTTATTAGTCTCCAAGATAAGAGAAGAACATTTTGGAATATTTCTGCTATACAGCAAAATCACCATTGCAATGGATAAAGCATGTTATTCATTACATGTAATGCCCTGATATTTCATTCTTTATCAATGCATCAGTTTTACTTAAAGCAGAGATATGATTATATCATTGGTGAACCTTTTTTTCAGTCATGTAAAGTTAATTGGAAGAGTTGCTGTTTTCCCAGTAGTTTCCCTTCAACATTAATCAGTTCATTCATGAGCAAGATGAGATAGATACCTTTTACAATATGTGAATTGTGATCTTTTGGTTTCCAGGAGTTGTGTGGGGGTAAGCGACATCCATTCTGAGTAAACAACTGAAACTTTTCATTTCCTGGAGGATAAAAATATTTTATCATTCTCGGACAGTTTTGAATGAGTAGCAAATCATTGGATTTAAGAAGATTATGGGATTTAGTTAAAAAGTGATTTTTGCTTCTTTAGGGAAAGCTGCTAGCCTTCTATAACCTTTAGTTTGTACACAATGATTTGGAATGAAACGCGGGGACGTGTGTTTCAATATATAACTCACAGCCTGTATTTTCATTGAATTAAATCATACATTGGTCTTACTATCAGTACGCTGGAATTTCTATTGACACCACACACCACACTTAGGGCAAAACTTCCTAGTCTTAATGGCGAGGTGGTCTTACTGAAGAGGTACGTACATTACGATAGCTAAAATAAAATCAGGTCAAAGTATTAATTGTGAGGTCATCTTACAATTATTTTATTGCTTAATAATATTAGTGAAAAATTGTTACATAAACTTGAATAAACTTTACCATCCATTCAGAATACAATCTACAGGCATCCCAAAAATACAGACAATTAAAGTTTTCTATTTATTCTTACAGTTAGCTCCTACCAATCTAACCTGACTGTTTTCTACACTTAGGCACGTTTTTCATTCGGCCTGTCAAAATGTAGTATTCTACGGCATTACTTCTGGAAATTCTAAACCTCAAAATGCTTAATGTGTAATAGAAGAATCACATACACTGATCTAGAATTACTAGGATTATAGATATCATGACAATACCGGGTGTTGTTTGTGCAACTTTTAAACTTAAAACCTGACAAAGCTGGAATATAGATGAGCGATTTGGATCTGAACTTGGTAATATAGATTTACCCGTTTAAAACAAACTTATCCAGACTTTTAGTAAGTGCCACAGCAGTGGTGGGGTGTACTACTTCCTTCAGCATATATATAGAGTACAAAGGACGGCCAATTTAACGTCTCGTCCAAATGACATCCCAACTGAGATGTTGCTTAAATGGTCTGAAGGGTGCCAAGGCCAGGGATTAAACTTGAGTCCTTTAGAGAAGCAAAAAATCCAGAATATTGAACCACCAATTAAGATACTAAATGACTAATCAGCTTCTTGGTCAACATCATAACAGCTGACCAAAGACTCTTTTAAAATGTTTCCCTGCAAGTAGGTCTGTGACTTTCGACATATGAGCGACATTGCCACTTCTGCAGTGAAACAAATAATCTAAAACACCAAATTGCAAGGAATTTTTTTAAAACCACAGAAAACCGAGATGGGATGCCTATATTTCTTGTCTAGATTGTGGAAACAAATTTTTAATTTTCATGAAAACACTTAAAGATGCCAACTTTAAAAAAAAACACAAGAAATACACTGGAAAGAATATAATAAAAAGGGATACTTATGCTGAACAGTGGAAGAAATCAAGAATGTACAAAACTTCTGTTTGCCGTTTTTTTTTTGGTATTGATGGATTTGGTAGTTTTGAAAAAATTATGATTCCCCAGAAATTTTAGGCAAAAAGAGAAATTTGTGTTTAATCGACAAATTGAAAATTTACATACAAATTGAATTCCACCCCAATCCACCCACTAGTCAATTTGTCCTATTGCCGATTCGCCCAAACAAACTGTGTGTGAGATTTGTTTAAGTTCAAAGCAAATCATGGGAAATGTAGAAATATCTAATAAATGTTTCGAAATTTTAATAAGGAAAGAAATTGCTTTAATGCAGATATGAGATGGAAAACCAGCTGTGTCACCTAAAGTTGGTCTCATCTTATGTAGAACCAACATTTAGTAGAATGATTTAATTAGGGAAGCTTCTGATTATAAATATTGTTTTTGATTATGTGAGATTATTCATTGTAGGATGCATGTGAATATAGACAGCGTGCTCAAAATTAACTTTGTACAGTATTTCTGCAGAAATGTAATTATAATTATAATTTTGATGATCACTAATCCCATGATGAACATTTGTCAGGCTGTATGGTATGTTTATTTCTATATGTTAATGGGCCTAAAGCTTTTGAAGTCAGCTTATGCTAACAGCTGACAGCAACAGATATAATGATGAGATGATAAGGCTTGAAATCCATGTCATGTCACACATTTACCACATTGGTGATCTAAATAAATTATACACATTAAATGATTGAATAAAGTTCCATGTTAATTTGCTTAAATACATAATTTATATTGAACTCCCTCTTGTGGCTCATTCCTGCTGGAGGTGAAATATTATTTCAAATGATACCACAGAATATCATTATGTCCAGTAACTTTTGACAATCCACCGCTGAAGTCTTACACAGGCATCGGAAGCACAGTGAAGGCCAATCGAAGCCGTGCTAAGTTATGAATAGCTATGAATAAATACAGAAGGATACAGATAATGCATTACATCACAGCCAAGCCTCATATGACTGCAAATCGGCTGACTGGAAATGAGGCGAGGGAATCCCCTTGATCCAGGTATTTTCCAGGGGATTCTGGGGATTCCCTTAAGAACGTGGAGGGATTCCCTCATCAATAACAGAAGACTACCTCCGACACTGAATGATAACACAATCATCTGATAATTTGAAACTCGGGGTATGAAGAGTCAAAATGTCATCAGTTTCTCTGTCAACCTTTGTGATTTCTTGGCTTTTTCTTTAATTGATGAGTTTCATTTCATCAAGTCAATTTGCCCATTTTATCCTTGGACAATCCCAGTTACATTATTTATCAGAAAATAATAATGAGTACTGTCACACAGTATCACTGCCGGTTCAACTTAGTTTTAAATTGACAATTCAAAAGTCTCTCATTGTAGTGTGGAAATAGCTTTTGGTAATGTTCAGCAAACATTGTGCAAATTTGAAGGCAATAAAGGAAGTTATCAAATTATTAGTTTTCAAAATAGGAAGTTTTATTAATCAATCTGCTATACAACAAAAACAACAAATATTAATTTACCGTCTTACGTTCACAGTACTATTTCACATATTACTTTGATAAGTATGTATAATGTGCTGGTTTAATCAGATCTCTTCATTCATACCATGATAATATGACTGTATAACAATTTTGCTTTATTGAGCAGGTAAAGTTAAATGGGTTAATGCAAATATAGCTTTTCTCATATAAATCTCTATATAAATTGGTAGATTGATAGATAGATAGATAGATAGATACGGAAAGTGCAGCCCTCGAAGGCAGGTTCTTGCTGCTATCGAGGGTTGATTGATGAGGTGAGAGAGAGGAGTCCACCAATGTTACACATTTACCCCATGGGTGGGGTCTTTTACTTGCTTCAGCATAGACACTGAGTACCGCTTTAGAGGAGTGGGCGAGCGTCTTACCACAAGACCACCTAGCTGATAATAAAAGTATACAATTTCTAAGAGACTAATTGTTCATGAACACAATTAAAGCTACAAAATTTTCTTGTACCAGACCACACACAGCAACAAAGATTATGAGCCAATTGTCTGTGTTAAGACCATAAACCCAATCTGCCTTGCATTTTACAGCTGCCTTAAAGCATTTTACTGCATGGTTCATGGCTCTCAAAATATAAGATGTGATCAAGATTATACGTAGCTGCGGGACACAATCTAGAACACTGTCTTGAATATCTGCAGGAAACAGCAGATCGCCGTGAGGTAACACTTGATGTATTAGATATTTTCAGTTTGCATGATGTACTTTAATATATAGGGTATTGTTTACTATAGCATTATGAACCTGACCATGAGATGATGACATAAATATGTTTAAATAAGACTAGAATGAAACAATGTACATATGTAAACTGTTTGATGATCTGAAATAAGGAATTTTACAAAGAGGGATATGCACCTCTCTCATACAATAATACAGAGATCAATGACCCCACTTGTTGATATCACTCTCTCCCGCAAGAAGCTACAGGCAAGTTGCAAATCTCATTAACGGACAATAAACTGCTCTTTATATACAATCTACTTCACAATCATACACATCTTTTTTTGTCATGTACAGGACATTCATTGCAAAAAATGAATAACTAGAGGCCCTGAGATCTCGAGTTATAAATGTACACGACCAAATGAGTTTATGTCATTTCTATTGTAGTAAGTCTGCTTTTGTGTGTTTCTTGGCAAATCCATTGGAAATTCCGTCAAGTTGTTTGTGAGCCAACGTGGAAGGGTGCATTGAAAATTTACCCTACATACCTTACATATTGCATTCGGTCTGTCAAAATGTAGTATTCTATGGCATTAAAGTTTGTGTTAAATGTACACGACCAAAAAGAGTATATCATTTTTGTTGTAGTGCTTCTGCTTTTGTGTGTTTCTTGACACATCGATTGGACACAAGTTGTTTGTGAGCCAACGTGGAAGGGTGCATTGAAACTCTGCACTATATACCCTACATATTGCAACTGGGTGGTCTAATGGGTTCAACATAAGATTATTCGACTCATTTATATTCATTCAGTTCTGTTACAAAATCAATTGCCCAAACTTTTCTGTATCCAGGCTTTTTCATTTAAATAACCATCAACTACCCAGTTAGTACAACTGCAAGAAATGCATTATTTACTCAACTATCAATATTCAGAGCATGACAAATCTTCACGTGTCATGCAGCGTAGTTGCAAATGGTTCATTCTCGATCGTTTCAAGAGCTTTTTGCAAGAGATGAAAGATTGCCTCCACAGTTGAACCATTTCATTCAAACCTCTGATTACTTGACTTTTCTGAATCACTGGATTCGTAAGAAAACTGCACCGACCAAGAAAATGTGTTTACATAGTAGTGTGCACAGAATACACAAGAGGGCGTTAGCCACACATATTCAAATTGACCTTGAATGCCATATTTGGTGAAGGATATTGCATCAAGTCAACTGGTAAATGCTCACTTTGATTAATGTTTTTGTAGTATGAACGCATTCTGCTGCAGATCTAAACCTTGCCTTGTAATTTTACTACCTATATTTGATTTTCCTTTTGATATTAGTTGTGAATTTAAGCTTTAGTAAAAAAAGATAAAAATAAAATAAATTTTACATTTAACACGAAAGATCTATACCAGATGACTATCTAGATCGGAACAACAACAGCAAGATATCGGTGAAGTTGATACTCTGTTGTACCAACAGCAGAATATTGAAACAACATTGGCCTCATTTGGAATGCTATCTGGAATTTAAAAAAACAGTGGTTTGATATACGATGTGAATTGTTAAAACTTGACCAAGGCAACAAGAGGTATAATAATTTTAAATCTTGAATTCTCATGAAATTTCCTGTAAATCCTTTTATGGTCCCTTATAAAATCATGAATGGAGCTATATGTACTGGGTGTCTATGCTGGGGAACTTAAATGACTCCAAACCTATCATCTCATCATTAGTTTGCATTTTATAACTTGTCATTTAAGGTGGCTATGTGCCAGACTGGTAACACTAAGACAATGCAACACAATACAATACAATACAATACAACAGGGTTTACAATGAAACATATATTGTTTATTTTAAGTTAAATCATTAATCGCTTCTTTGGAATTCAATCAGGCTATGTCATCCCTGTATATTTTGCAAATTGCAAATTCCACAGCTTTAGAGGAAAAACAATTCAAACAATATTAAATATAATATGTGGGATTTTGTTGATATCTTGTATTGAATTCATTTGGGCCATTCTACATTTCGATTCAAATGAGCAACATAAATCCGCTGACCCAAATGATTTTCTCTGCGTGTCAACATTAAAGGAATTGGTTTGCCTGATATGATTTTCAGCAAGATATTCCTACATTTCCCTTTCTTAATTTACTTCAGACTTTATCGAGCCTTGCACAGTTTGTTTGGGCGAATTGGCATGTGGACAAATTGACTAGCGGGTGGATTGAGGTTGAATTCAATTTGTATGTAAATTTTCCACATCAGTGATTAAACTTGTTCGAACAGTATGTACATTTCTTATTAGTCTCCAAGATAAGAGAAGAAAATTTTGGAATATTTCTGCTATGCAGCAAAACCAACATTGCTATGGATAAAGCATGTTATTTATTACATGTAAAGCCCTGATATTTCATTCTTCATCAATGCATCAGTTTTACTTGAAGCAGATAGGGTTATATCATTGGTGAACCTTTTTTTCAGTCATGTAAAGTTAATTGGAAGAGTTGCTGTTTTCCCAGTAGTTTGACTTTAACATTAATCAGTTCATTCATGAGCAAGATGAGATAGATACCTTTTACAATATGTGAATTGTGATCTTTTGGCTTCCAGGAGTTGTGTGGGGGTAAGCGACATCCATTCTGAGTAAACAACTGAAACTTTTCATTTACTGGATGATAAAAATATTTTATCATTCTCGGACAGTTTTGGATGAGTAGCAAATCATTGGATTTTAGAAGATTATGGGATTTAGTTGAAAAGTGATATTTTGCTTCTTTAGGGAAAGCTGCTAGCCATCTATAGCCTTTAGTTTGTACACAATGATTTGAAATGAAACGCGGGGACGTGTGTTTCAATATATAACTCACAGCCTGTATTTTCATCATTAAATCATACATTGGTCTTACTATCAGTACGCTGGAATTTCTATTGACACCACACTTAAGTCAAAACTTCCTAGTCTTAATGGTGAGGTGGTCTTACTGAAGAGGTACATACATTACGATAGCTAAAATAAAATCAGGTCAAAGTTTATTTGGTTTTAATTGCAAGATAGTATTAATTGTGAGGCCATCTTACAATTATTTTATTGCAGTAATAATATTAGCGAAAAATTGTTACATAAACTTGAATATACTTTACCATCCAGCCAGAATACAATCTATATGCATCCCAAAAATACAGACAATTAAAGTTTTCTATTTATTCTTACAGTTAGCTCCTACCAATCTAACCTGCATGTTTTCTACACTTAGGCACGTTTTTCATTCGGCCTGTCAAAATGTAGTATTCTATGGCATTACTTCTGGAAATTCTAAACCTCGAAATGCTTAATGTGTAATAGAAGAATCACATACACTGATCTAGAATTACTAGGATTATAGATATCATGACAATACCGGGTGTTGTTTGTGCAACTTTTAAACTTAAATCCTGACAAAGCTGGAATATAGATGAGTGATTAGGAACTGAACTTGGTAATACAGATTTACCCGTTTAAAACAAACTTATCCAGACTTTCAGTAAGTGCCACAGCAGTGGTGGGGTGTACTACTTCCTTCAGCATATATATAGAGTACAAAGGACGGCCAATTTAACGTCTCGTCCAAATGACATCCCAGCTGAGATGTTGCTTAAATGGTCTGAAGGGTGCCAAGGCCAGGGATTAAACTTGAGTCCCTTAGAGAAGCAGGCAAGTGTTCTAACAATAAAACTCCCAGCTGCTAAAAAAAATCCATAATATTGAACCACCAATTAAGATACTAAATGACTAATCAGTTTCTTGGTCAACATCATAACAGCTGACCAAAGACTCTTCTAAAATGTTTCCCTGCAAGTAGGTCTGTGACTTTTGACATATGAGCGACATTGCCACTCCTGCAGTGAAACAAATAATCTAAAACACCAAATTGCAAGGAATTTTTTTAAAACCACAGAAAACCGAGATTGGATTCCCATATTTCTTGTCTAGATTGTGGAAACAAATTTTGAATTTTCATGAAAACACTTAAAGATGCCAACTTAAAAAAAAAACACAATAATGCATGAAGACCATTCCAAGATAATACAACATACTTATGAACCCAAGCTGTATATCTGAGTAATAAAATATTATCTTAAATAAAAGTTATGAACAATTGAGATCTAATATTATAAAGCAGTTTTGTTTTGAGATAGTTAGTAAATATTATGATGTAAAAAGTTTTGGATCAAATTCTGAAGCGACCTAACTGATATTTAAGAAATACACTGGAAATAATATGATTAAAAGGGATACTTATGCTGAACAGTGGAAGAAATCAAGAATGTACAAAACTTCTGTTTGCCTTTTTTTTTTTGGTATTGATGGATTTGGTAGTTTTGAAAAAATTATGATTCCGCCAGAAATTTTAGGCAAAAAGAGAAATTTGTGTTTAATCGACAAATTGAAAATTTACATACAAATTGAATTCCACCCCAATCCACCCACTAGTCAATTTGTCCTATTGCCGATTCGCCCAAACAAACTGTGTGTGAGATTTGTTTAAGTTCAAAGTAAATGATGGGAAGGAAATGTAGAAATATCTAAAGAATGTTTCACAAATTTTATCAAGGAAACAAATTGCTTTAATGCAGATATGAGATGGAAAACCAGCTGTGTCAGCTAAAGTTGGTCTCATCTTGTTTAGAACCAACATTTACATTAATGATTTAATTAGGGAAACTTCTGATTACAAATATTGTTTTTGATTATGTGAGATTATTCATTGTAGGATGCATGTGAATATAGACAGCGTGCTCAAAATTGAATTTGTACATTTTATTTCTGCAGAAATGTAAGGCTCTATAATTATAATTATCACAAACCCCATGATGAATTATTGTCAGGTTATATAGTATGTATACATGTCTCAATGCTACTGGGTATGCTTAGTCAGCTAATATGACTAGCTGCCAGAGGCAGATGTAATGATGAGATGATAAGGCTTGAAGTCCATGGCATGTCACACATTTACCTCATGAGTGGGGACTTTTTCTTGCCTCAGTATAAATAAATTATAAGTTATTAAATGATTGAATTTTTGCCCATGTTAATTTGCTTAAATATACAATGTACATTGAATTTCCTCTTGTCAGCCATTACCGCTGGAGGTGAAATTATTATGTCCAGTAACTTATTTTTCTTGACACATATTTTGAGATGCTAGGAGACAACCTGCTGCTGAAGTCTTACATAGGCATCAGAAGCACAGTGAAAGCCAATCGAAGTTGTGCTAAGCTATGAATAGCTATGAATAACTACAGAAGGATAGAGATAGCTATGCATTACATCACAGCCAAGCCTCATATGACTGCAAATCGGCTGACTGGAAATGAGGAGAGGGAATCCCCTTGATCCAGGTATTTTCCAGGGGATTCTTGGGATTCCCTTAAGAACGTGGATGGATTCCCCCATCCATTTCAACACCAAGACTACCTCAGACACTGAATGATAACACAATCATCTAAGAATTTGACACTCGGGGTATGAAGAGTCATAATGTCATCAGTTTCTCTGTCAACCTTTGTGATTTCTTTGCCCATTTTATCCTTGGACAATCCCAGTTACATTCTTTTTCAGAAAATAATAATGAGTACTGTCACACAGTATCACTGCCGGTTCAACTTAGTTTTAAATTGACAATTCAAAAGTCTCTCATTGTAGTGTGGAAATAGCTTTTGGTAATGTTCAGCAAACATTGTGTAAATTTGAAGGCAACAAAGGAAGTTATCAAATTATTAGTATTCAAAATAGGAAGTTTTATTAATCAATCTGCTATACAACAAAAACAACAAATATTAATTTACCATCTTACGTTCACAGTACTATTTCACATATTACTTTGATAAGTATGTATAATGTGCTGGTTTAATCAGATCTCTTCATTCATACCATGATAATATGACTGTATAACAATTTTGCTTTATTGAGCAGGTAAAGTTAAATGGGTTAATGCAAATATAGCTTTTCTCAAATAAATCTCTATATAAATTGGTAGATTGATAGATAGATAGATAGATAGATACGGAAAGTGCAGCCCTCGAAGGCAGGTTCTTGCCGCTATCGAGGGTTGATTGATGAGGTGAGAGAGAGGAGTCCACCAATGTTACACATTTACCCCATGGGTGGGGTTTTTTACTTGCTTCAGCATAGACACTGAGTACCGCTTTAGAGGAGTGGGCGAGCGTCTTACCACTAGACCACTTAGCTGATAATAAAAGTATACAATTTCTAAGAGATTAATTGTTCATGAACACAATTAAAGCTACAAAATTAACTTATACCAGACCACACACAGCAACAAAGATTATGAGCCAATTGTCTGTGTTAAGACCATAAACCCAATCTGCCTTGCATTTTACAGCTGCCTTAAAGCATTTTACTGCATGGTTCATGGCTCTCAAAATATAAGATGTGATCAAGATTATACGTAGCTGCGGGACACAATCTAGAACACTGTCTTGAATATCTGCAGGAAACAGTAGATCGCCTTGAGGTAACACTTGATGTATTGGATATTTTCAGTTTGCATGATGTACTTTAATATATAGGGTATTGTTTACTATAGCATTATGAACCTGACCATGAGATGATGACATAAATATGTTTAAATAAGACTAGAATGAAACAATGTACATTTGTAAACTGTTTGATGATCTGAAATAAGGAATTTTACAAAGAGGGATATGCACCTCTCTCATACAATAATACAGAGATCAATGACCCCACTTGTTGATATCACTCTCTCCCGCAAGAAGCTACAGGCAAGTTGCAAATCTCATTAACGGACAATAAACTGCTCTTTATATACAATCTACTTCACAATCATACACATCTTTTTTTGTCATGTACAGGACATTCATTGCAAAAAATGAATAACTAGAGGCCCTGAGATCTCGAGTTATAAATGTACACGACCAAATGAGTTTATGTCATTTCTATTGTAGTAAGTCTGCTTTTGTGTGTTTCTTGGCAAATCCATTGGACATTCCGTCAAGTTGTTTGTGAGCCAAAGTGGAAGGGTGCATTGAAACTTTACCCTACATACCTTACATATTGCATTCGGTCTGTCAAAATGTAGTATTCTATGGCAATAAAAGTTTGTGTTAAATGTACACGACCAAAAAGAGTATATCATTTTTCTTGTAGTACTTCTGCTTTTGTGTGTTTCTTGACACATCCATTGGACACAAGTTGTTTGTGAGCCAACGTGGAAGGGTGCATTGAAACTCTACACTATATACCCTACATATTGCAACTGGGTGGTCTAATGGGTTAAACATAAGATTATTCGACTCATTTATATTCATTCAGTTCTGTTACAAAATCAATTGCCCAAACTTTTCTGTATCCAGGCTTTTTCATTTAAATAACCATCAACTACCCAGTTAGTACAACTGCAAGAAATGCATTATTTACTCAGCTATCAATATTCAGAGCATGACAAATCTTCACGTGTCATGCAGCGAATGCAAATGGTTCATTCTCGATCGTTTCAAGAGCTTTTTGCAAGAGATGAAAGATTGCCTCCACAGTTGAAGCATTTCATTCAAACCTCTGATTACTTGACTTTTCTGAATCACTGGATTCGTAAGAAAACTGCACCGACCAAGAAAACGTGTTTACGTAGTAGTGTGCACAGAATACACAAGAGGGCGTTAGCCACACATATTCAAATTGACCTTGAATGCCATATTTGGTGAAGGATATTGCATCAAGTCAACTGGTAAATGCTCACTTTGATTAATGTTTTTGTAGTATGAACGCATTCTGCTGCAGATCTAAACCTTGCCTTGTAATTTTACTACCTATATTTGATTTTCCTTTTGATATTAGTTGTGAATTTAAGCTTTAGTAAAAAAAGATAAAAATAAAATAAATTTTACATTTAACACGAAAGATCTATACCAGATGACTATCTAGATCGGAACAACAACAGCAAGATATCGGTGAAGTTGATACTCTGTTGTACCAACAGCAGAATATTGAAACAACATTGGCCTCATTTGGAATGCTATCTGGAATTTAAAAAAACAGTGGTTTGATATACGATGTGAATTGTTAAAACTTGACCAAGGCAACAAGAGGTATAATAATTTTAAATCTTGAATTCTCATGAAATTTCCTGTAAATCCTTTTATGGTCCCTTATAAAATCATGAATGGAGCTATATGTACTGGGTGTCTATGCTGGGGAACTTAAATGACTCCAAACCTATCATCTCATCATTAGTTTGCATTTTATAACTTGTCATTTAAGGTGGCTATGTGCCAGACCGGTAACACTAAGACAATGCAACACAATACAATATAATAGAATACAACAGGGTTTACAATGAAACATATATTGTTTTTTTTTTAAATAAATCGCTTTTTTGGACTTCACTCAAGCTATGTAATTTCGATATATTTTGTAAATTGCAAGTTCCACAACTACGGAAGAAAAACAGTGCCAACAATATTAAATCTAATATGTGGGATCTTGTTGATATCCTGTGTTGAATTCATTTAGGCCATTCTACATTTCGATTCAAATGAGCAAAATAAATCCGCTGACAAAAATGATTTTCTCTGCGTGTCAACATTAAAGTAATTGGTTTTGCCTGATATGATTTTCAGCAAGATATTCCTACATTTCCCTTTCTTAATTTACTTCAGACTTTAGCGATCCTGGCACAGTTTGTTTGGGCGAATCAGCATGTGGACAAATTGACTAGCGGGTGGATTGAGGTTGAATTCAATTTGTATATAAATTTTCACATCACTGATTAAACTTGTACGAACAGTATGTACATTTCTTATTAGCCTCCAAGATAAGAGAAGAATATTTCGGAATATTTCTTGAAATACAGCAAAATCACCATTGCAATGGATAAAGCATGTTATTTATTAATGCCCTGATATTTCTTTCATCAACACATCAGTTTTACTTAAAACAGATATGGGTTATATTACTGGTGAACCTTTTTTCAGTCTTGGAAAGTTAATTGGAAGGGTTCAGTTTATCCAGTATTTTGCCTTTAACATTAATGAGTTAATTCAACAAATTTATCTGATTAACATACAATAAGCAAGATGAGATACATACCTTTCACAATTCAAATTGTGATATTTTGATTTCCAGAAATTGTGTGGTGGAAAGCCACTAATTGACATCCATTTTGAATAAGCACTTGAACTTGAAACTTGAAATTTCCTTGAGAAAAATAATATTTAATCATTATAAGACATGTATTAGACTAAATAGCAAATGTAATTTGTTGGATTATAGGAGATTGTGGGATTCGGTTGAAATGTAATATTTTGCTTCTTCAGGGAAAGCTGCTAGCCATCTATATCCTTTGGATTGTACACAATAATTTGGAATGAAACGAGGGTACATGTATTTCAATATAACTCACAGCCAGTATTTTTATTGAATAAAGTCAAAGATTTGTCTTTCCGTCAACCCGCTGAAATTTCACTAATGTGATCATATTTAAGTCAAATCGTCCTAGTCTTAATGGAGAGGTGTCACGATGATTGTAATGTTACAAGAAATATAGATAGATCTATTAGTTACAAAGCGATATAATGTCACTTTTGCAGTAAAATGTCATTTTTGGTACGATCATGAATAATACTGAGAAAAATTATCAAAAACCTGAAAATATAATTTATAATTATAAGATAACAAACTTTTGTGGATAGCTTTGATCACTTGTGTAAATATTGATATACTAAATAAATTCTGAGGACCTAGGTTGACAGGTAGAGACATAAAAAAAGACCAGAAAACACAGAAAATATCTTCAAGATTAATATTCAATGTTGAAACACAAGATTATCACTTGTATACAACAAGTGACTTCATTATTTTGCAGAATTATAAAGTGCATTATCAATGGCATTATTGGATTTTATGATTTTGAAAAATGATGATGCCGCCAGAAATTTTTGGCAAAAAGAGAAGTTTTGAGTTTAATCGACAAATTGAAAATTTCCATACAAATTGAATTCCACCCCAATCCACCCACTAGTCAATTTGTCTTATTCCTGATTCGACAAAACAAACTTTGAGTGAGATTTGTTTAAGTTCAAAGTAAATGATGGGAAGGAAATGTAGAAATATCCAAAGAATGTTTCGCAAATTTTATCAAGGAAAGAAATTGTTTTAATGCAGATATGAGATGGAAAACCAGCTGTTTCAGCTAAAGTTGGTCTCATCTTGTTTGGAACCAACATTTACATTAATGATTTAATTAGGGAAACTTCTGATTACAAATATTGTTTTTGATTATGTGAGATTATTCATTGTAGGATGCATGTGAATATAGACAGCGTGCTCAAAATTGAATTTGTAGATTTTATTTCTGCAGAAATGTAAGGCTCTATAATTATAATTATCACAAACCCCATGATGAATTATTGTCAGGTTATATAGTATGTATACATGTCTCAATGCTACTGGGTATGCTTAGTCAGCTAATATGACTAGCTGCCAAAGGCAGATGTAATGATGAGATGATAAGGCTTGAAGTCCATGGCATGTCACACATTTACCTCATGAGTGGGGTCTTTGTCTTGCCTCAGTATAAATAAATTATAAGTTATTAAATGATTGAATTTTGGCCCATGTTAATTTGCTTAAATATACAATGTACATTGAATTTCCTATTGTCAGCCATTACTGCTGGAGGTGAAATTATTATGTCCAGTAACTTATTTTTCTTGACACATATTTTTGAGATGCTAGGAGACAACCAGCTGCTGAAGTCTTACATTGGCATCAGATGCACAGTGAAAGCCAATCGAAGTTGTGCTAAGCTATGAATAGCTATGAATAACTACAGAAGGATAGAGATAGCTATGCATTACATCACAGCCAAGCCTCATATGACTGCAAATCGGCTGACTGGAAATGAGGCGAGGGAATCCCCTTGATCCAGGTATTTTCCAGGGGATTCTTGGGATTCCCTTAAGAACGTGGATGGATTCCCCTATCCATATCAATAACAGAAGACTACCTCAGACACTGAATGATAACACAATCATATAAGAATTTGACACTCGGGGTATGAAGAGTCATAATGTCATCAGTTTCTCTGCCAACCTTTGTGATTTCTTGGCTTTTTCTTTGATTGATGAGTTTCATTTCATCAAGTCAATTTTCACATTTTATCCTTGAACAATCCAAGTTACATTCTTTTTCAGAAAATAATAATGAGTACTGTCACACAGCATCACTGCCGGTTCAACTTAGTTTTAAATTGACAATTTAAAAGTCTCTCATTGTAATGTGGAAATTGCTTTTGGTAATGTTCAGCAAACATTGTGCAAATTTGAAGGCAACAAAGGAAGTTATCAAATTATTAGTAGGAAGTTTCATTAATCAATCTGCTATACAACAAAAACAACACAAAAATAACAAATATTTATTTACTGTCTTACGTTAGCTCACATAGCATTATAATTGCAGATATTACTTAAATAAGTATGTGAAATATGCTGGTCCAATCAGATCTCTTCATTCATACCATGTGACTGTATAATACTTTTGCTTTATTGAGCAGGTAAAGTTAAATGGGTTAATGCAAATATAGCTTTTCTCATATAAATCTCTATATAAATTGGTAGATTGATAGATAGATAGATAGATAGAACACGGAAAGTGCAGTCCTCGAAGGCAGGTTCTTGCTGCTATCGAGGGTTGACTGATGAGGTGAGGGAGAGGAGTCCACCAATATTACACATTTACCCCATGGGTGTTGTCTTTTGCTTGCTTCAGCATAAACACTGAGTACAAGGGACCGCCAATGTAACATCCTTAAGAGGAGCGGGCGAGCGTCTTAGCACTAGACCACCCAGCTGATAATAAAAGTATACAATTGCTAAGAGACTAATAATCCATGAACACAATTAAAGCTACAAAATTAACTTGTACCAGACCACACACAGCAACAAAGATTATGAGCCAATTGTCTGTATTAAGACCATAAACCCAATCTGCCTTGCATTTTACAGCTGCCTTGAAGCATTTTACTGCATGGTTCATGGCTCTCAAAATATACGATATGATCAAGATTATACGTAGCTGCGAAACACAATCTAGAACATTGTCGTAAATATCTACAGGAAACAGCAGATCGCCTTGAGGTAACACTTGACATATTAGATATTTTCAGTTTGCATGATGTACTTTAATATTCAGGATATTGTTTACTCTAGTATCATTATGAACCTGGCCATGAGATGATACATATGTTTAAATAAGACTAGAATGAAACAATGTACATTTGTAAATGTTGATGACCTGAAATAAGAAATTTTACAGAGGGATATGCACCTCCCTTGTACAATAATACAGAGAATGACCTCACTAGTTCTCGGTATAACTCTCTCCTTGATGAAGCTACAGGCAAGTTGCAAATCTCATTACAGGACAATAAAAAGCTCTTTATATACAATCTACATTCATTGCAAAAAATAAAACAATTTAAAACTAGAGGCCCTGAGATCTCAAGTTATAAATGTACACGACCAAATGAGTTTATATCATTTCTATTGTAGTAAGTCTGCTTTTGTGTGTTTCTTGACACATCCATTGGACATTCCGTCAAGTTGTGTGTGAGCCAACATGGAAGGGTGCATTGAAACTCTACACTATATACCCTACATATTGCAGCTGGGTGGTCTAGTGGTAAGACGCTCACCTGCTACTCTGAAGGACCCCAGGATTTTTGGGCACCAATGAGCAACATCCCAGCAGGATGTCATTCGAATGAGACGTTAAATTGGTGGTCCCTTGTACTAAGTGTCTATGCTTAGGCAAGTAAAAGATCCCACACATAGGGTTGATATGTAACAAGGGGGATTGCCCCCTCACCTTGATGACGGCAATAACCTGCCTTAGAGGGCTGAACTTTCCACATCTATCTATCTATCTATCTGTCTATCTATCTATCTATCCATCTATCTATCTATCATTTAGGCTTTCCATATATGTACATTATACAATGTGCTGGTGTGGTGTTTGTGCAAGTTATTGGTCAGCTTTCAGACATTTTTTATACCTGGGCCTAGGCCTTTATCAGTATAGATCTATCATACTATGTTCTATGACAGACCAGGTATATTTACGAACGAACGCTCTGAGGCTTGAAAATATATGGGTCAACGCAGCAGCAGGGTAGGCAGCATAGGCAGGATGGGCAATAGCGCGGTTTTACATAATAGGAAATTCTGCCAAAACTGTACAGCTGTAATTTGCACACCATTAGAACCATAATACAAACGTGCAACTTACAAATCAAACTTGACGAAGATCCGACCAGTAGAAGCTGAGAAAAGTTTGATTCCAGTAGAAATTCAAGCCTGTCAAAATCCTTGATTTTTTGACGTCATACAAATTGTCCTAAAACGCCTATGATGGAAGGGTTTGCCTACGCTATTATATACTTTAAGAGGCTGCTGCTACCCTAATATTCGTCCGATTTTCGTCAAATAAAGACTGAATTGTTCAAACACTAGATGACGGTACTTTTCATCTTCAAAATGGTTTGTGAAAACAGAACAAATTAGTAATTATATTATATAGTGTACTTGGGTGGCATTTAACAATGCATTTCGTCGTCCAAGTCTAGACCAGGAGTCCAGGACCACACAGAAACAAAGATTATGAACTGATCTTTTATTAAGACCATAAACCCAGTCTGCCTTGCAATTTACAGCTGCTTTAAAACATTTCCTTGCACGGTTCATGGCACTTTTCAAATCATGTGATGCTATAAAGATTCTACGAGGCTCGGAGACAGCTTAAAATTGTTTGGATCAAACATTGTTAAATAATCTGAAAGCACTGGAGGTAAATCAGGAGTAAATATCACCGTACAAGTTAAGCAAAATAATCAAATTACTGTTGGGATATTATCACCAAAACATCACATAAAGGCACTTTCTCCACATAGAGAAACCTGGTGTGCCATTTCAGATTATTCCAGCTGA
Source organism: Alitta virens (assembly GCA_932294295.1). NCBI lineage: Eukaryota > Metazoa > Annelida > Polychaeta > Phyllodocida > Nereididae > Alitta > Alitta virens. The sequence continues at coordinate 36,712,333 of OW028583.1, forward strand.
GTAAGTCCATCTCATTTCTTATCTTAGTATTTCATGGCTGAGCCTATGCTCCACCAATCCCCATTATTTACCTCAAGTGCCAACTTTTGGAAATGCTGTTCAAAGAGAACCCACAAACCATTGGTTGCCCTGAGTGTCACAGATGGACTAGCAATGCCAGTCATCCAAGAGCTTTCATCCTATGTGACTGACAAGTCCCATAGTAATTGCTGACATCTTCAGAGATTGTAGATTGAGGTAAATGTTTACTCATGACTTGGCATCTGAGCTCTTGGCAATGTTTGTTGAGCTCATGGCTGTTCATCTTATCCCTAGGTGAAGGGATAATACTTTTTCTCATAAAAAAAAACAACAGTTACTCTTGGGTATTTTATAATACTTAATTGTTTTTTTTTTCTCATAAAAAAACAACAGTTACTCTTGGGTATTCTGAGTATGAATGTAAATAAAGCCTATATATATTCCACACACCAGTCATGGGCATTATAATTGTCTTTTTTTATGTTGGAAGAGAAAATTCCCTATATAAGATATAGTGTAATTCTGCTAAATTACTATTTCGTCATTTGAAAGAAATGCTGCCACATCGAAAATACATATCATGTGCAAGAGTCTGAATTAAGTCTGACTTTCTTAAGAACAATTCATCAAATAGTCCACCACCCACCTTACAAGTTATTCTTTGCCATATCCCTTTCTTTGTGCTGCATTTCTGCATCATAAATCAGGATTTTGACTTGTGATCACCAAGACTTTCTCAACAGTTGGCATTCGCATACACAAAGACTATTAATTTCCAACAGATCAAAAGCTTCTGTTTGACACACAATGACAACTGATCACAGAGGATCAAACAAGATGGCTGCATAGAAAAGCAATGATATATGATGCCATTGCGAGTGCATTGACTGCATACTAAAATTCTCGCACAGTACCCATAGTCGTGTTCTCCGGTGATTGATTGCGCCGACAACTTTACTGCTGCGCTTTGGTAATTTTTTTGCGTAGAATAAAAGAGTATTAAAGGCATAGGAGTCCAGCGCCTGTATTTCTGTTCAAACGTATATAATAAACCAGATCATGTGCAAGACTAATAACAAGAAAACCTCTTTCAAATAATTTTGTATCAGGTATAAGTTGTCAAAACTTGGTCACAGCTTATACAAAGGCAGTCAGGGGCAAATTGATTCATCAACTTATTATGATAAATGTATTCTCTGAGATAAAACATTTTGCAAATCCCTTCAGGACAGCTCACTTATTATCCTTGATTAGGGATAATTAAAATTCACACTGAATGTACTCATAGCAAACACATGACATGGGAAGTGACAAATGTTGTTATTCTTTGAAAGCGACATGGGCAGTGTGCCAGCAACACCTTCTTTCCGAACTAACCATGTGCTCTCAAGCAAAGTTGCTAAGCCATGCCCAACATGCAGCAATCGAAGTGTGTGTGTGTCCCACCCCGATACACACAAATCCATAAGAAAAGGAAAGAAACCTGAGCTGCTACCGACCGACCTGATCAAAAAGCTCAGCTCAATAGGAGAGTGAGAAAGTGCCAAGTTGTGCTTTGTGTGGCCAACTATAAATATTTATGGTCCCTTGATTGGGATAAATCTAGAACTGAGTGTGCGGAAAGAAAGTTATTTCAGCTGATGACTCTTCTGTCTTATACTAAGTATAACAAACTCTTTAGTATATTTCTTCTACAGTTCTTATATTGCATGGAGGAGATTATATATTTGATTCTCTCATAACGACACATGTTTTATCATTTACGGTCTCATACTCAGTCTTAGCTACTACTGCATTTGTGCAATTATTTACACAGCCACTTGTTATGTTTGTTTAATTACCTGACGATGTGTAGAGTTCCTTGTTTTAATTTCCATAGCAATTTCAAATATATTCCCAACCTGGCTTATATCTAACATCTTCTGTGGTGTCTTAAGTTCTCAACTGCTTCTGGAGTGGAGTGAATATTGTTATAATATTTGTTTAGAAATATGATTATTTGTAGCCTTCTCTGTTTTACTACCATTTCAATTTCTAGCGATAGATTCTCAGCTTGACTCTTTCATTACGCCTTTTAAAAGTGGGCATCTTAACCACCTGTCAACTGCTACTCAAATCATTCACTGTAGAACGTTATTGCGATATTCTTTGTTTAGTAATATGATAACCTTCCCTGTCTTGCTTCCATTTCAATTTCTAGCAATAGATTCTCCGCTCGACTCATCCCTATCGCTTTAAGTGGCATCTTAACCACTTCTCGACTGTTCCTATCAGCTCCTGAGGAAACAGGAAGAGGCAAGAGGAATCGTCAATAATATGCAAATGGAGGCCGGTGGGATCTACGCTCTGGCTTCCAGCCATATAATGTGTAAATGGAGCCAAGAAAGGTATGGGCGTCAAGGCTAACGTGATAAAGTGCTATAAGACAGTTCTATACTGCTTTAAGGCTGGTTTGTGTGTGAACTTGTGTATGTTTTAAATCAATGCCTCATGAAAACAATGGGGAGAAAAACTAACAGAGCCTACAGGGGGCACTACGACCATAACACATGAAAAGACAATAAGATGATGTCACTAAATAATCGTTACATGCATGACATCATAGAATAGATGATGTCATCCAACCGTACTTATCTGCTACGGTGTCAGTTACATCTTATGGTACTTTTTCTCCCCATTAGATCAGCACAAGAGAACAGTTGGTGTCAAAAAGAGTAGTACGTGTATCTGAAAGATTTGATGGATTTCAGAGATATTGCTTTTGAAGGGTAAATATTGAGCCAATGTTGGGCCAACGGTAATGGCACCAAACCTATGTTGGTCTATGTTGGCCTATTTTGGCATATCTTATCTAGTTTAAGTTGGCAATTGAGAACCCATCGAATCAAATAGCATTGTGTAGAATCTAAACCATATAAAACTCATCATTATGCCATCTTCAATAACATCTATACATATTACGATGTATATATATGCAAGATTTATTGTGCTTTTGGAATAACAGTAACCCTTGCACTATATGGTCTTCATTATAGAAGTTCTCTAAAATTGACTTGCATGCGGTTTATGTGTGGCAGAAACGTCAGAAAGTCTCAGTATTGACACTGTAAGATAATAATGAGCATTGAGTGAATGCAAGTGTAAGATTATGTTTCCTTCCTTCCCCTTCCTTCTTTCCTTCCGTCCTTCCTTCTTTCCTTCAATCCTTCCTTCCTGTCCAGGTATCCTTTTTTGCAAGGGGGGGGGGGTAACATTTGAGGTAAGATTCCTAAAAAAAGTTGGCATTCCTTGTGGTTTCTTGTGGTAAAAGCAGATATATAAGTTGACTGCAATAATCAAACTATGATGAAATCTCATTGAGAGAGGAGACAAACCAGAGACAGTTGGTTCAATTCGTATTTCATCAATCATATTCTCTGCTCAATCTTATTGAGTGATATTCATATCTCAGAAATCAAGGATCTGGTCAGAAGAATTGAATCAAATGGTAAGACTGCCATTCGTCAGAGGAATGTCCACTCGATTGGGCAAGACAAATGATGGACATGACCTCTGGCTTGACCTGGCCTGGACATGGATGTGTGGGGATCCCCATAGCTCAACAGGGAATAACAAGGGTTTGTTTCAAGGGTTGGGTCAGTTGTCATTCAGTTGTCTGCTCTTTTATATCACTGTTACTAGTCTGAAGTTTCACTAGCTTATAATTATGGTCACCTTTGAGATAAGATAAGATAAGATAAGATAAGATAAGATAAGATAAGATAAGATAAGATAAGATAAGATAAGATAAGATAAGATAAGATGCTGAGATAAGGTGAGAGAGGAGAAAGCAAAGCAAGACAAAACGAGATGAGATGAAATGAGATGAGATAAGATAGGATGCTGAGATGAGATGAGATGAGATGAAAGAAGAGAAGAGAAGAGAAGAGAAGAGAAGAGAAGAGAAGAGAAGAGAAGAGACGAGACGAGACGAGACGAGACGAGACGAGATGAGACAAGAAAAGATACGATAAGATTAGATAAGATAAATAGGATAAGATAAGATTAAATTTAAATTAACTTAAGTTAACTTAACTTGAGTTGAGATGAGATAATATGAGATGAGATATGCAATGCTGTCTGCGCTCTACATGACTAGTCTAACTTAGGCTGATGAACTTGTGTAAAAATGAAAAACTTGTAGGTTTGTATTTCTGTTTTTTTATAATATGCATGGTATCAAATATCACAGGATGCCAAGCAAAAATACAGATTTGTCATCAAAAGACTTTTGCATCCAAATTGCATCCGGCATTATATATCATTTTCTTCGAAGTATTACATTTTCTAAGCAGATCCTATACTCCAAACAGCATGAAGATATAATTATAGAGAATTCATATTATGTGGGTGTTATTATGGAGATTTTGCCGATATATTTTTAGAAATATCAATTGTGATTTTCAACAATGTATGGTTATTTCATAGAAGAAATTGGATGTCATGCATTAGTGGTTAAGGCGTTTGCCTGCTTTTCATGAGGTAGCAGGTTCAAATTCTCCCCACCCCCACCATGGCAGCGAGGAGTTGAGCAGATCCTCTCCAATCACTGCCACACCCCGCCCGGGTGTAATAGGTACTTGGCAATAGGCAACCACAGTGATGGCACTGGTTTGAGCGCTTTTAAAAACCCTTGTGGTTAACCCTGTGTTGAAGGCTGAATACTCCCCAGGGAGTTGAGAAAGACTCTAGATTGACCTGCAAAGGATGTAATTGTAAAGTCGGCAGAATGTGTAACAACCAACACACCAGCAGTCTGTCACAGTGATATGTGTATGAGTGAGGAATATTCCTGCCGTATGGAGTATGCATGATGACACATGACCGCCAGCAGGTCTGAAGATGTGTCATAACAGTATTATGCAGGTTAAAGTCTATCATAATGCTTACCCACATTCTAAGCTGAGAGGTGTGCTGTTGCAAATTGAAGGCTTATCCCAATACTTGATCAGCTGTCTGAACATCCCAGATTCACTGATCTATATCATCACTGGGCAGATCAGCCGGCCTCCTGGTGTAAAAAAGGCAGACAGGCCATGTGACAGCGGTTTCTGGCCCATGATGAGTCATCATATTCATTTTGACTTGATGTGAGTACAGTTATGAGTCACCAAGGTAACATGGGACACATCGGAACATGACTCATCATACCCACTTTTCAGTTACAAAAAAAAGAACTGAAGTCTTCACTATTAAACATATGACTGTAACTGATTACATCTAATTGATAACATCTACGTTTATAAAATAATGTGTTGGTTGTTTTTGCTATATAGCAGTGGTGGTGTATATATTCTCGAGTCTTGCAATATAACCTGAAAACCAGTGTAACCTCTCTTGCCAAAGGAGAGTGACTGATATACACTCTCTCTCTCTCTGGTCACATGACTTGCTTTTTTCCTGCAGTCTCGTTGTAATTAAGGTCACGTCCTGGGGAAGGTCACATGACCTCACACAGGATAGAGGGCGCTTCATGACGGACCCGGGGGTACGTCTTCCACCCTTATTAGACACCCTGGACCTCTCACACACACAAGATGTCACGACACTGGCCAGGGCAGCTAGCTGTCTGCCATGTTTCTCTATTCTGTGTCAGATTTCTGTGTCAGAATTCTGTGCAAGGATTCCAAAATGCTGCACCGCCCTCACAATGATATATAGACGGAGAATATTTCTTATGACACTGGTCAGTGGCAGTGTCTAAAGAAATATGACGGCCTCAGACATATTGCAGGAAAGGTACAAATTAAAAAAAAGCACACGAGGGATTGGTAGGTCAGTGGTGGGTCAGCTGTGGGTCAGTTGTGGTCAGTTGTGGCACTGGAGTGACAATGGACAGACTACCGAATTAATAACAATTCGCTGGTCACTGTTTGAGAAACACAGTTTTCTTTTCGTTGTATGTTTTTTGTTTGTTCGATGGCTTTCTTTAATGAAACAAGATCAGCTTTCAAGAGAGAAAAAATACTTTAATTACATGTATATACATGGCCAAATGTGCCACGTGCGTTTTCCATGAGAAGGATACCCACATGGAAAACGCATGTTTTTTGCCTAATTAAAATGAGGTGAAAACCATGCTTTTTCCCACACTTGGCCATGTATATATATATGTTTCCTCAAATGTATAAATTGCAATATATTCCCTTTAAGGCAAAGAAAGATATAAGCTGGAAAATGCACGAAAAGGTCCTGTCACCCAAATTGGCGATTTCAAATGACAGACCCATTCCTTCATGTAATTTTAAACATTTTTAATTGAACAAAGTTGATAACTTGATATTGTCTCAAGATGCTGTAATGAGATTGAATCCACATTCTTTCAGTTAGCAAGCAAACATAATAGCCATTTGGTCTAAAACAACCCTTTAACATGTTCCACTACAAGTGGGATGCCTTGGTCTAGTGGTTAAGGTGTTCGCCTGCTATCGACAAGGTTGTGGGTTCGAACCCCCATCACAGCTTGAGGAGTTAGGCAGATCCTCATCAACCATTGCCTCGCCCCACCCAGGTGTAATGGGTACTTGGCAATAGGCAGCCACAGTGATGGCACTGGTGTGAGCTCTTAAGCCCTTGTGGTTAACCCCGTGTTCAAGGCTAAATAATCCCATGGCAGTTGAGAAAAACTCTGGATTGGCCTGCTCAGGGTGTAATAGTGAAGTCTGAAACTGCTGAGCGGTGATTCTAGACTATAATCACCAACATTCACAAGTCAATCAGCCAGCCAACCAGTTAATTAATCAATTAATCAGTCTTTGAGCCTAATCAATGAACCATTATATCATTAAACATCCTCGAAACTTAACAGTGTCCATCAATAGCATCCCTGGGCTGCTGTCTCTGCAACATCATGGCTGGTAGCATCCCCCCTCCCCAACCCCAATTGGCTGAGACTGATCAATGTCATAGATGTCTCGGGGTGCTGAAACCCCAGCCCCTGACTTAATCAGCCCTGACCCCTTCGGATTAGATGGCGCTGCAGTCGCTAGGGGTGATCTATAGCACCCCACCTGACACAGGGCGCCCTCTGGGGCAGGGAGCATGCACTATCCTGTGGGAAGGGTAGGGTACTAACCCCTCAGGAAATGGAAGGAAACAGTCCCTCTTCCAAGCATCTAAGAAATGAAGGGGGAAATAAGGGCTCTTTTAGAAAGCGTAGTTTATAAGTTTTAGGCATGGAGGTAGTGATTATGACACATTATAATATAGATAGATAGACTGATAGACAGACAGATAAATAGACTGATTTATTGATTGATTCATAGTTAGATAGATAGATAGATAGGTAGGTAGATAGATAGATAGGTAGATAAATAGATAGGTAGATAGATAGAAAGATACATAGATAGATAGATACATAGATAGATACATAGATAGATAGATACATAGATACATAGATAGATAGATACATAGATAAGATAGATACACAGATGGACAGATAGACAGATATACAAACATATGTATGTATAGATAGATAGTAGATAGATATTTGTATAGATATATAGATCGATAGATAGATAGATAGATAGATAGACAGACAGACAAATATAGATAGATAAACTGACTGACAAATTTACTGACACTACTGACAGACTGATTGACTGACTGACTGACTGACTAAATGACTTGCTGACTGATTGGCTGACTGACTGACTGTCTTGCTGACTGACTGACGAGCTAGCTAGCTGACAGACTGGCTGGCTGACTGACAATCCTATTGCCAATATATATCCCTTTTACAGCAGCCTTTTAACACAGCTACACCCAACCTACACATGTAGCCCTCTGAGCTGTCAATGTGAGCTGCAGTTGGACGGCCGTCGCAGCGTCCTGCTCTTTTGAAGACGCAGCGTCGACGCAGCCTCCTCAGTTGCAAACAAGGTGCTCGACGCTCAGGACGTACCAAATGACGCTCCAGACGCTCTGACGTCATGAAGATGCTACGGCCCGTGGGAATTTAACCCGATATGGATGTGATTACACTGGATATGTGAGAGAAGGATTTTTATCAGTGATTTTTGGATGTAGTACAGACTTTTAAACATATTTTGATATATAAAAAAAAAGCTTTTATATAAGCTATTTCTGATAATATATTATACAGGAAAAAACTATAAATACTAACAAATGAATTTATGGTAAATAACTATTAAATTGCAATGACCTATTCCATACGTGGAAAGTGTTAAAAAACTAAACTACCATTGTTGTTTTTACATTGCAAAACAAATACAATACAGTCTTAATAGTTTTGCAGTTTACAGGATATCATAACTGCAAAACATAAACTCAGATTAAATTGTAAACATATCTAACTGAAATTGTTGAATACGTTCAATTGAAATTGATACTATGGTGAACTTTTCGTCTACAATGGAGTTTTCGACTGGCCTTTTTCTCAAACTAGGAATTTTACTGGCATCATTATGTTCGCTGGAAGCGGGTAAGTGGGGTCCTTTATTAATTCTTTATTTATCTATTTCATTGATATGTTTATTTCATGGTTGGCTGCACATTGGTATTGCCAGATTAACATGGATTATAAATGGTCTGGTACTTTAAGGCAACTCTAAATAACTAGTTATTGGACGAATAGATTGCACAAAATGTATTGACTGACAGACAGACATAGACAAACAGACAGACAGACAGACGGACATACATTATAGTATAATGTACATACAGTGCATGAACTGGATAGTTAAACATATTTGACACAATAGAAAAAAGTCATTTATGAGATTTGATTGGATAATGGTACATTTCTTCCAGTAAATAAAACAGTCACAACTCAATCAAACAAATATACAAACAAAAAAGACATATATACAATTCTAGATCAAATAACTTTCTAAAAATTTCCCGTTTAATTAGTTAAGAAATACACAAACAGTCAAAAAGTCCAACAGTCAAATTGGCATCTTAAAAGACGTGGAATACAGCACAGACTTTAATCTGTAATAAAAAGTAAACTAATAATATGCAGGAAAAAAACTCATAGAAATACACAAATATGCAGAAAAATACTTTAAGAAATACACAAATATGCAGAAAAATACTCCCAGACAACCACATTTTACATTAAACCAGTTCCTTAACTCAATCTAAACTTGGTGAAAGCCAGCAACAACAGTGATCTGGGGAGTTCTATAAGCTAGGAAAGCTGAGTTGTGCACTAGGAGCATCTTGGCACTGTCTTCAATGATGAATTGGGAAACAGACAGAGCCAGTCTCATGGGAATTTGTAGGCCCACCCCACATGGAGAGATAGAATCTCAGAAGGGTATATAAATTTCCCTCCATATATGTACTTATTCAATTTACCCATGGAGGATAGGGCAGATTTTTACATGGCATTGTTGGGTATAAAGAACATGCATAATTAAAGTCGCCACTGGTATTACCAATTTATAGTATTTTAAAATGTCTCAATAATTCCTGCTTTTCGTTGAATTCTTACTTTAACTAACGTCAAATTTATCAAGTTTGCAAGTTTTGAATTGTTTTATATAGACCATTGTTAAAATTCTATATTTACAGATCCATAATTAATTTTGATTAATCTAGCCAAAATGCCAAGTGCACAAAACTATTCTATAATAATAATATTAAGAACACACTTCAACAGAATAGCTATGCAAAATACTTAGATTTTCCAGTAAAAGCCTTCATTTTCTTGTAATAAAATATTAACACAAATATCCCATAAGCCACAACGAGGTCAATATGATCAGAGAAGTAGGTCAGTGTCCTTAAGATATCCTTAAAAGCATGAAAGTGCTTTGTATGCAGGACTGCAGGCAAACCCACTTAATACAGAGCATTGATATAATTGAGGCAAAAATATTTAAACCGAAACAAATTTACTATTACTTTCGAAATTAAGTTAGCTAAATTATATTCATTGAAAAAAATATTTCTTTTATATTTGAACTCGGTGTTAAAGAGCAATTTTTTTTTATTGTTGATATTTGATAATCTAAAAAGAGTCAAATATAAACTTTTTTGGTGTTCTTTTTGATGATATATAAGATAGACATGTGCAACACTTCCTTCCTTCCTTCCTTCCTTCCTTCCTTCCTTCCTTCCTTCCTTCCTTCCTTCCTTCCTTCCTTCCTTCCTTCCTTCACAGCCAATCACTCTCCGATCACTCAGAATCAAATATTTCTGAAGCCAATGATTGGAGCTACATCCATCCTGGATGTTGTCTCAATTTCTATTTTTGTGACAAATGCCAATTTTTTATGACTTTTTTCCCTGCAAAAGCAATTGGAATTCGTGTTTGCAACACCCTGTGCCCCAAACGCAACAAACGCAAACATCAAAGGAATACGAGATTTGGTTCAAATTGACAAATTCTGCATTTCATGAAAATCACACCCCTACCCCCGAGAAATTATGCAACATTATTCAACATTATGCAACATTATGCCACGGGGTCTCGACATGATTGAATGCATGGCATAAAAATATCCCAGGATTTTCCAAGTTATTGGAAGCATGGTAAATATCCCACACGCTAAAAATGTGATTCATAACCTCGCTATAACGTATATACTATAAATAACACCTCCCTTATACATGCAACTGGGTTAGTTAATGAAAGGTGGAGAGTTCAATATAGCGAAGTTGCTGTTATAGATAGATAGATAGATAGATAGATAGATAGACCGACAGATAGATAGAGAGATGGATAGATGGATAGATAGGTAGATAGATAGATAGACCGACAGATAGATAGATAGATAGATAGAGAGATGGATAGATGGATAGATAGAGAGATGGATAGTTAGATAGACAGATAGACAGATAGACAGATGGATAGATAGGTGCTCCATAGACATAGTGCCTCCATGCAGAGATATGCCAACATGTTTTATGACGTTGGAAAATTGACGAAATAATAAATTTTTGCTGCATAAATCTTTGAGGATTAAAACACACAAGTCATAAATGCCACCAACGCCAAATGTCAGCATAAATTATTGAATATTTGCGTCGGAATGCCACAAAGTTGACATTAATTTGAAGTTACTTTAGCTCTTAAAATTAGTCGTGCATATTTTTAAACCTAATGTTTTACTACATTAGTTTGCGATGCAGTGCCTGAGTGGTTGTGGGTTCGAACCCCCACCATGGCATGGTGGAACTGAGCAGATCCTCTGTAACTCTTTGCTCCACTCCACTCAAGTGTAAGTGGGTACTTGGCTATAGGCTGTGATGGCAATAGAGTCTTTTTACTGAACAGCCCTGAATTCTACAGGAAATCAGTCTTTCTTCCCCTCTTATTACTCATTTTGCTTTTCAGACACAGTAGGTAATAACTAACAGATTCCATAAATATAACTTTCTTTGAAAAATAACAAACATCAACTAAATGATAAAGTGTCAAATATACATTAAAATGCACTAAAAATACTGCTGCTTGGATGCACTTTGCTTCAGCCAATCACAGCCAAGGGCGGGAACTTTTTCAGCCAATAGAATTGAAGTATTCAGTTTTAGCCACCTGGTGGAAATACAGAGAACCTTCCGTGAAAATCCACTATTGCAGAGAGCTTAGCCTGAAGCACTGACTGTGGCTGTTCAGCTGTTGGTCTATAGTCCCCAGGGAGTTGAGAGAGACTCAGGCTTAAACAGGCATGCTGAGGATGTTTGTGAAATAACTTCAGAGTTTGTTGAATGTTACAATGTAACTATCAACCATACATTTCATTTGCATATTTAACAAATACATTAAGACATTTATACATTAAATTGCTTGTTATCTTGCTGGTTTATTGTGGTAAATGTAGCTTTGCAGTGCCAGTCCCGTCGTGCACGCTATGTAAAACGGAGGGTACCTTTTGTCCAGTACATGTGATTTGGCAAGGAAAAGACCCACCCTTGGGGTGATGTTCATAATCATCATATTTTGACACTGGTGGTTTTCTGTTGTCAAAGCAGGATCAGTACAAAGTATAAAACACCATTTTTTTCAATTTTTCTTTTTTAGATAGTAGACTTACACATAACTCGAATACTTTACAGCAATAAACTTCCTAAATAATAATTAACATGTCACGACAGCCACTAAAATTCAACATTAGAACTACACTATACAAATATTCCATTGTCAGGCCAGCAACTGGATTGAATTACAAAATGTAGCTCACACAATCTATTGTCACCAGAGCTGTAATTAATTTGATTTTTCAAGCGTAGAATTCCGAATATTTCGAAATTGAAGTAGATTAAGACAAAACTAAGTTATCGGGCTAGAAGTAGAATTATTTCTTCAATAAATCCTGGGATTTAAAGTAAGGAATTTATCCATTTTGAAGCTAGTAGGAATTTAATATGATTATTGCTGAAATGCTATTAGTAAATATGAGAATTTCTGTCGTATGAACACTAAACTCATTGTGCAAAATCCGTTCATTTCCAAAAAAACTGCTTTTGAGTATAGCTCCTATAGACTCACCAATAATATTCAGGGACAAATACATAAATTTATATCGATTAGGCTATAAATCCATTATTCATAAATGTCATATTTCTGACTTTTAACATTTGGCTGTTATGTTTGACAAATAGTAACATAGCTATGAAACCCTCACAAATGAATGAATACCTCACTACAACGGCATTTCACTATTGAGAACACGCTATAATCAGGCAAACTTCACTATGAAGACACTTCACTTTTAAGGCCACCTCACTATTAGGAACACTTCACTCTTAAGCTAATCTCATTATTAAATTAACATTGCATATTACCTCACTATTAAAACTATCTGATATAGTGTAACCTAGCCATTAAGAACATCTTAGGTGAAAACGTTACTGGTCTGAATGGCGAGGTGGTCGTAATAGTAAGGTTGTCTTAATAGAGAGGTTGTCTTAATAGAGAGGTGGTCTTAATAGTGAGGTGAACTTATAGTGAGGTTGTCTTACTGGTGAGGTGGTCTTAATAGTGAGGTGGTCTTAATGGTGAGGTGGTCTTAATAGTGAGGTGGTTTTATAGCGAGGTGGTATTAACAGTGATAGCTAGGTGATCTTAATATGGAGGTTTTCTTAATAGTGAGGTTGTCTTAAAAGTGAGGTGGTCTTAAGAGTCAGGTGGTCTTAATAGTGAGGTGGTCTTAATAGTGAGGTAAAATAAAATGGCAAAAATAAAGTTTAACATGTTTGAAAAACATTGTGTTCCTAAAAGTGAGGTGGTTTTAATAGTGAGGTGATCATTAGCGGGTTTTCACTGTACCTCACTATTAAGACAACCTCGCCATATAAAACACCCTTAATTATTTTAAGAAAGAGTTCTAATATTGCCACATGGAATATTGGCCTAATTCCCTCGATATAGCGACCACTTCAATATAACGCAGTGTTTAAGAGTGTTCTTAATACTTATATCTTATATTATAAACATTCAAATAATACTAAGTGCGAATTTGTTAAATTTGATGTTAATTAATTCATACTGGTCAAAATTGAAGAAATCTCATGAAAATTACCCTCAGATTTGCACCACTTTTGTCAATCCGATTTCTCACGTCACGTGATTGATTATGTAATTATCCTAGGGAGATTTTGGAAGCTTAGACAATGGAGGTTTTTTGGTTCATTAGCGGAGGAATAATTCCACAGCTCCCTGCAAGGGAAATATTTCTTTCTATGGGAATTATTTCTTTCCATGCATAATCATCTGCTCTTTGAGCGATAATCGATCATTTTAAAAATCGCTTTGAACTTAATGGAAGCACGCCTTAAAATAACTAGTCTTTCATATCAAAGAGTTGTAATTCTATTGTTGCCAGAAATTATTAAAGATGAAGAATAAATGATTTATGAAAGACAAAAGAGATAAATTATTGTTTTTTTGTTTTTCATAAGAGACAATTCATGTAATTTGAGTTCTAAATACTTTTAATCTTGAATAATTAAAGTTACTTTTTTTTTAAAGTTTAAGCTTACTAAAGAGATAAAAGATTTGCTCTTTATTTAAACATAAGAGATTTCACGTATCTTAAGACATTGCATTAAAGATACAATAGATAGTTTCTCGACAGACAGACAGATGTAACATTAAACAGGTACAAGAAGAATGACAAAATTAATAATGAATTTGGAAGGAAAGTACTTAGAGAAAGACAGAGAAATATAATTATTATATAGAAAGAAAAAATTACATCTGCCATTCCACATTGGCCAGCTCTGCTGAAGGACCCAGGTTCAATCCCCGGTCAGGGCGCTCTTCATGAGCTACATCCCAGCTGCTGGACGTCGATCACATGAGACGTTAAATTGGAGGTGCCTTGTACTCAGTGTCTATGCCGAGGTATGAAAAGATCCCATGGGGTAAATGTGTAACATCGTGTGGACTCCAAGCCTTATCATCTCATCATTACATCTGCCTCTTGCAGCTAGTCATATAAGCTGCAACAGTAAGTACAACAGTAAATACAAAAAGCGAAGAAAGAAATCAAGCTAGAGGGAGATAAAGAATAAAGACAGAGAACATAAGATAGAAAAAGGCAAGTGAAAAAGTTGAATAAAAGTCAATAGGAAAAGATGAAAATATAGAAAATGGATACCCTAAATGTGTACCTGTAACAGTTACAAATAATCATTTTCTAGCTATATTCCACTCACCCCCCCCCCCCTTTCCTTTTATCTATATTTTCTTGGCTTGTTTCAGTCCTTTTTCTGCCATTTTTTTTCGGTTGGAAAATCATTGGCGAGGTGGAATTATTTTTGAGCCTGACAAAATCCCAACATGTCATAAGAACTGTCTTGAAGCCCCTCCAGACACCTGACAAGCGGAAGAGGATGTTACAGCGCCACCTATCGATAAATGGCACAACTGCAGCAGCGCCCCTGGTGATCAATCATATGGCAGATCAGTAAATGACACATTACACGGGTCTTATATTACGGCTGATAGGGGATGATATTGCACGGATTATGCAATAGATAGGGGAGGGGTAAGCTAGTGGATGGGGTGTATAAGAGGAGCGGGTTAATAGGGTGAAAATGTCGTGAATTGTTCGGCTAACCAAACTCGTTCGAATACCTGATTTTTGCCCCAGAGAGCTATGTATTTAAATCCAGATTACCTCTGTTTTACAAAAAAAAATTCTATAATTTAAATATTTCACTGGTTTTGGACTATAACTTAGTCAACTTATACGATCAGCTCCCAGAGGCAGATGTAATGATGAGATGATCAAGCTGTTGGAGTTCACACCATGTTGCATATCTATTCCATGGGTAGGGTATTTTACTATCCTCAGGATAGATACAAAGCATAACCAATTTAACATCTCATGTGATCAACATCCAGCTGCTGGGATGTAGCTCATGAAAAGTGCCCAGGCTGGGGATTGAACCTGGGACCTTCAGCAGAGCTGGCCAATGTGGAATTGGCAGATGCCTTAACCATTAGGCCACCCAGCTTTCTACCAGCTGTGTCTATGAGCCACATCTCAGCCCCTGTCCCACCACATAGCATGTAGACTCATTGGCCAATCCATGTCACCCTAGTGGTTTCCTGTGGTGAATGCAGTACTCTATTTTGCCAGATAAAATAAAACAATACCGATCCATAGATATTATCCGAAAGACAAGCAACACTTGACGTACATTACACTCGCGAGTCGCACGACTCTTTTCGGCAGCCAGGAAATTTCAAATTCCTTCCTCGTCCCCAAAGTATTGATTGTGTGAAGGGAGCAGGGATTTTCATTACTCGGAGAAATCCCGAAGAAATCTAGCAAGGTTCTCTTCGCATAAATTTAGTTCTTTCGACAATGTGTTCTTCTTTATGGGTGGACAGGAGCTATGTCATCGGAAGAACGTGGATGCACTTTAAATGCGTATAGTACTTTGCCGTATGCTGGAGTCGCATAGTGTATGTTAGTTTATTCAGGGTGAATCTATTTTTGATTTGTGACTCTGTTCGTAAGCAGGTTTGAAGAAGATCCCAGCCTTGGCACTCTTCATGAGCTACATCCCAGCAGCTGGATGTCGATCACATGAGACGTTAAATTGGAGGTGCCTTGTACTCAGTGTCTATGCTGAGGCAAGTAAAAGACCCCATCCATGGGGTAAATGTGTAACATGATGTGAACTCCGAGCAGGCTTATCATCTCATTATTACATCTGCCTCTGGACTCCAGACCCAGTAGACTCAAGACTCAAGACAGTTTATTCGTCTGTTAAGTGACATATATACATATAAAAATAACCTATATAAATATAAACAGCCCATTAATAAACAACATGATCACAACAGACCAGGAGGATAGATCTAAGACCCTATCTGGGTAGCATTGAGACATTGACATTGCCCACATCACCAATAAGACACCTCACTACTAAGATCACCTGTAGACATTAAGTTCAATAAAGTTTTATTCTTGCATTTCCGGTTGCCATAATGGTGATTGGTGGGTGGGCTAATTAGGACAGGCAGGGACCATGGCAATGAGATGAAGGATGAAACAGCCATCCAACTTTGGCTCGACCGGGAATCGAACCCCACACACCGTTGTTGGAAACTCGGCACGCTACCACTGAACTACCCTGTAAACGTATAATATTTCAAAAATATTTCCAACTTTATTTAGCAGACCTTAGTTTAATATTTCTCAGAAATATTATTGTCTAAGGTGCTACTAAGATTGCCATAACATTTCATTTATTTCTGGAAAAGGTTGTGCCGACATTAGCAGAAAATATTATAATTAAAGGTTTCGGCTAATATTTCTGTAATGTGGAAAAGTATCCTCATTCTTAAATATTGATTGAATATTTGCCAATAATCTCATCAAGTAGAAAATTCAAATTGTCAAAACAATAAAGATGCAATTCATGTACTGTGTCCTTTTTCTTTTATTGTATATGACATACTTGAGTATGCAAGTGTGCAATTAATAACAGAGCACTGTTGCCTATCAACAAATCATAAACTAATATATTTGGAAAAAATAGAACTTCAGCAAAACCCAGTATCAGTATTGAACCAATGAAGTTGTGATCTACTTGGCCACGAGGAAGTTGTAGATTTGCCTCTTTGTGAAACCTCTGCTAACTTCTTCACTCCTACATGGCCAAATGTGCTACATGCATTTTCCATGTGTTTGGATAAACGCATGGAAAATGCAAGGTTTTCACCTCATTATAATTAGCCAAGAACCATGCGTTTATCTTTCTCATGGAAAACGCACCTGGCACATTGGCCATGTATATAATATTGAATTACCTAGCTTTTCACAAATTACAAATTACAAATTTGCAAAAAGACACTGAAACATGCCCATGCACCTATAGGTATTATGCTTTCTGTTTTCAAAGTGTAGCTGATATATTGCTCACATCAATTTTTATAATATGCAAGTTAATTAATTTCAATACATAATCATACTGAACAAGTTATACACTTTCCTGTGATACTTTATTTAAATTCAATAATAACTTAATGCGTTTTCTGGGGTAGGGGTTATCCTCACTGATGTCATGCATTGTTACTGGATAACCCAATAGCAAAATATATAAATTAAGTCTCAATCACTATCATGTATCCATGCATGAGTGGCTTCCCTGCTTCAGGCAGGTTAACATGCACTAATTACACACAGACTGGGCAATTGACCCCTCCCCCCCTCCCTCCTTGGACCGCTCTCCACTCTGCAGTCAGCAGTGGGACAAACATTGCAAGGACTAGCATGCTACAAGGTGAACATGCACAGAATATAGGTAGGTTATTACCCTTTTTTCAGATTGCATATAATCATTTCCAATATCTATCTATCTATCCAGCTATCCATCTATTTTAATTTGCATACTTTATAAACATTTAGGAACCAAAAGTCTTGAAAAATATAACAATATTAATTAGAAGCTGGAATTTTAAATGAATAACCTAAAGTAATTAAATTAATTTAGTAATTAAATAAGGATAAGAAGTCTTTATTAATGCGAATAACCTCAAATAATTAAATTAATTTAGTAATTAAATAAGGATTAGAAATCTTTATTAATGTGACATAACAATTTATAATATATCTTTGCATAACATATATCTAATGTATAGCTTTGTATACTCTTGAATTAGATAGCCCCCTCAATTAGACCCAAATTTCTTGAAATTAACTGTAGCAGAACACTCATTAGCATATATTACAGTATGATAATTGCTCACTAGAGGGGGTTAAAACATATACTGTTCTAAATTATGATTTGAATAGCATTATGAATATGTATATTAAATACAATCGACTTTCGATTGAGTATATGTATCACAGTCTGTTAAAATGCAGATATAGTTTATTGTATGACATTCTACATCATTACATAATCATCTATCTGAAGGGCACTTACACAGTATCATAATTACAGGAAATATCAATGTATATATTTAATATTTACAGAATGTATCCTGTACTGTATTTCAGAAAATTGCAAGACAGTTTAACAGCTTAATTGGATCATCCGGATTGGAGAAATACCACATCATCAGTGACCAGAGACAAAGACTAGTTGCTGGGTACTTGAACTTGGTGTCGATCACTCATGACTTGCAGATATGACTTCTTTGCAAATGTGTGTATGACTTCTTTGCAAATGTGTGTATGACTTCTTTGCAAATGTGTGTATGACTTCTTTGCAAATGTGTGTATGACTTCTTTGCAAATGTGTGTATGACTTCTTTGCAAATGTGTGTATGACTTCTTTGCAAATATGTGTAGATTGCATTAGTTTTCAAATAATAGTCTTCATCATACCCCGCACTCCGCGCATGTACATATCACCAACTTATCTACAACGATCTGAACTAAGAGGTTTCTTAACCCGTGTTCAGTAAACTACATTACATTACATAAGCAAAATATAAGACTTTAATACATGTGTTATTATATTGATGCTTGTCGTAAAGATGTCTTCTTACATGTTATTGAAGAAGAGTGCCATTAAATCTTGTGTCACTTGAATGTTACTACATTTTGTATTATACTGTCTATTTTGTTGTTTTATAGTCAAAATAAATTTGCGAGAGAGAAATTATTTGCATCGTTTGTTATTTGATCAGAATGAGATCTGTCACATAATATTATGATATCATTTATCATACATATTATATCAGCAGTAATTTAAACCTTGAAAAATATGTTTCAAAATATTAATCTGATATAAGAAGATAATGTTATGTAATCTCTCCAAGAAGCTCCTTTCAACATTGTGCAAAATATAAATAAGGTCTGACTAATGTTTTCAGCTGTTTGAGTAAATATCGGCATCATGTTAGTAACTAATATATTGACTAATATTTGTGAAAGCTTGATCAAACCTGAGGAAAATGTTGAGATATATTTGGCTAATGTCAGAATAACCTTAATCAAACATTGTGAAAATGTTAGGTAAACCTTAAATTCTAATATTTTAGGAAATATTATATTAGGATGATATCATGAAACTAATAGTTTAAAATATTATGGATAATAACTGTCCACATTTTAACCCTATAATATTCTCAATTAATATTGGGCTGAGGAATTTCTAATATTGACATTATATCATACAAATATAAAAATGTTTGTAGGGTAGGCCTCCACCCCGCACTAAATGGTGAAGTTTTAATATACATTTCATAATAAATTCTCAATAAAATCTGTCTTTCTTTTCTTTAGACTGCGTTTTCTATAAGTTCGTTCTTATCACTGATTTATTGAATCTCAGTAATGCAGGCTGTAATACACAGGCTCACAGTGATATAGTACTACTTATCCACTTCAATCTAAATCTAGACTCCTTTTCTTTATTTAATTTTTCCATCCTTCTTACTGAGCTTTGGCAGAAATCTGCAGCTTTCTTCCACTTGATGCTACTCCTGGCCTCTGACTCTAGACATCAAAAGTTGCGCACTCAATGAAGTCCCCTCCAAGACCATTGGAAAGCCTATGTTGATCTCACCTTCGAATGGAAAAACATCTGAGTGACTTCTATGTGACTTCTATGTGACTTCTAGGTGACTTCTGTGTGACTTCTGGCTAACTTCAGAATACTCTTAAAACCGAGTACACAGCTATCAGTCTCCTACAGTAGAATAAGTCAGCGCTTTAATTCAAGATAAAAAATGGTCTTTATATTGTACAGTTATATAACATGATATAATACATGGCCAAATGTGCCACGTGCGTTTTCCATGGGAAGGATTAACGCATGGATAATGCATGTTTTTAGCTAATTATAATAAGGAAAAAACCATGCGTTTATCCAAACGCACTTAGCACAATTGGCCATGTAGAACCAAATTAAAAAACACCTCACTATTAGGACATTATTTTGGATCAATTCAATGGTTCATTTGTAATGTGCTTTTATAATAGCGAATCTGTTTGTCTGGATCATATAATATTACGACTTATATAAATATCTATATTTTAACTCGTATAAAAAGAAACCTATGTGTACTTTATGCTTTATATTCACATATATTCATGCAACCATGAGTTATATTCTATATAACATACATAATTCGGCCCTAAATGACATAATAAAGCCTCTTGTCATGTTTATGGGATTTTCCAGTACATAAAAAGGGCAAAATATGCGGGTCATTTCCTGTATGACCTCGTTGCAACATATTAATTATTTTTTATAAACAGTCAAGCTACTAATATTATATGGAAAGTGCAGCCCTCTAAGACAGGTTATTGCTGCTATCGAGGGTTGACTGATGAGGTGAGAGAGAGGAGGAGCCCACCCATGTTACACATTGACCCCATGGGTGGGATCTTAACTTGCCTCAGCATAGACACTGAGTACAAGAGACGACCAAGCCAATGTATCATCCGAACGACATCCAGCTGAGATGTTGCTCATGAAAGGTGCCCCAGCCTAGGATTGAACCCGGGTTCTTCAGAGGAGCAGGCAAGCGTCTTACCACTAGACCATGCAGCAACCAGCATGTTACTAAAACGGAAACTTTTCAATTTAAATTATTGAGCCCTGATTTTTTGTTGTCATTTTTATTAACTGGGTGACATAAGTATTATGCATATGACAATTGTCTATGAGAAGTTATCCCGCATATATGTGATTAACTTCGACCACAAAAATTTCAGTACAAGCTGTTTTAGTCCTACGTGAAAACTTCATCTAATGTTGAGGTGGTCATTTGAAATTATGAAGTTTAGATAGCTTCCATATCAAGTCTTAAATAACACCGTTTGAATGTTAACTTGGTTAAAGCTCAACTTTAAATCCCCTGCATTATTCACAGTGTGCAACTTTTCCTTATTTTCCACGATGCTTGATCATTTTAACTTCATTGTGGCCATTTAATGCATTAGGTGAGAAATATTTTGCAATTTTGTTGATTTTGTGAGTGGATTTGTTGCCTAATCTCAGACAGCCTTGGTTATAATCACGGATTTCTGATTTATTCCAAGGAGGTTTGCTCCTAAATCCAAAGATGGTGCTGTTCTGCGACAAATCTAATTAACAGACATCCCCCAGAATTCAAAGACACAATCGGGTGCTAATTGCTATGAGAAAAAACATATTTAATATTTGAGAGGAGAGGAGAGGAGAGGAGAGGAGAGGAGAGGAGAGGAGAGGAGAGGAGAGGAGAGGAGAGGAGAGGAGAGGAGAGGAGAGGAGAGGAGAGGAGAGGAGAGGAGAGGAGAGGAGACAAGAGAAGAGGAGATTATTATTATTATATTGAACAAAAAAATCTCCAGGATAGGATAGGATAGCATATTCAAAAGTAATCACAAGGATAGGATAGGATATTATAGTATAGGATAAGATAGGAAAGGATCTGCTAAAGGTCCCGGGTCTGATTCTCTGCCCAGGTACTCTTCGATGATGAGCTATGTCGCAGCTAGATCTCGATTAAGCGAAAGGTTAAATTTGAGGTGCTTTGTACTCGGTGCCTATGCTGAGGCAAGTAAAAACCCCACCCATTTGGTAAATGTGTGACATTGTGTCCATGGACTCCAAGCAGCCTTATCATCTCATCATTATGTCTGTCTCTAGGATATGTGAACCACCTTATTTTAAAGGCAAAAACTTAATTAATAAATTTTGGATCTCTATAGGAAGTTCTGCATTTCTTTCAATAAATGGTTTTACTGGTGAGGTTTGTTTTGAATCATTTGAGCCGTCTTCAAAAGTAGGTCACTGTGACCCAATTAATTCCGTAAATTGAATGAGAGACATTTCATATCATCTGTAAGAGCACAATTTTTCGTGATTTCAGAATTTTCTCGAAAAGATTTAATTGCTCTGAAAGCCTCTTATTAAGACCTATTGAGAATCGCACAAATTATGAAATTGAAGTTATTGTTAGTAGCATTTCCCCATTCATAGTTTTGAATTATGAGTTGCTTTGAATTTCAAAAATTAGCAAAAAAATGAATCAAGACAATGGTTGTTATTTTGAGCATTAAAAAAAAACATCTTTCCATGATGTCTTAATTATGCTGTCAGGGAGGCTTGGATTTTATCAATGGCCCTAATTAGAGCATTCATTAATATTTAATTGCGTTATAAAAGAAAACCCATTTTACCTACAAAATAATGATGTAAGTAATAGTTTCAATTTCAGTGGTTTTCATTAACCATAATTTGATTATTTAATACTTTTATTTTCATAATATTTAGGCTTATAATTATGTTAATGATTAGAAAATTCTGGCCAGTATATGCCACAAGGTATAAAGCTGCAATGACAATGTACTGGAACCTATAGTTACTAACTACTGTTCAACAAATATTTTGAATATAATTAAGTATCATCTTGAATTGCACTGAACTAATTTGAATATCAGTATTTTCAAAGTGCAATAAATCAAAAGTTAGTGTATAGTCTATAATTTTTTAGTGGCAAATTGTTCTGTAGTAACACAAATTCAAAATGTTTGCATTGGGAATCGAACCCCGAACATTTGGAGGATCCGACAAGCACCTTAACCACTAGCCCAAAGTAGTTGTTATTTTGCACTATTATTATTATTTTTTGACAGCATTACAAATTCAGTCTGTATTCCTATGCCCAGAAACTTTCTGCTATCACGAAAGTAAAGATAGATTGTTCCCACGTAATAGATTACTCATATAGTACCCAGCCTGGCCACTAGGAGCGCTGGGGGCACTTCCTGTTATAAATGGCGGCGGTACTACTTCCTGTGGCAGGCTCTTCGTCTATGTCAGCGGAGTAATATCTATGGTCAGCGATTTGATGTATGCCGGATGATGTAATTAAGTTCCGTCAATGGAGTCTGAAGGTCTAATAAAAACTCGAAGATTAATGGAAATGCATGCGGAGGTATTTTTCGTGAGAGGATAAAATAGTACACGCTGAAAGGAATGTCTAGTACATTGCCGCCCACTCTTGAGAAAAAAAGGATAAAAAAATAAATAAAGAAAAAAGGATGAAAAAAGAAACCTGGGAAGTGGTTATCATATTCAGTCTTAAATTACAGTACATGGGTGCATGGGTTCAAAGCCCACTCCTTGCACTGTTTATGGGACTTTTCTCAGGCCATTTTAATTATTTGAAATATGCCGGACTTTAATAAGTAGGTTGGGCACTTTACTGTAGCAACTTCCAATCACAGAGAATGACCTAACTTGGATTGTGAAAAAAATAAGTGTCTGCTCTAACGTCCGCGACTGTCTCTGACCAAACAAAGTACTCATCAGTTCATCATACAAGCATATACATGACATTCTTTAAAACTCCAACAACCTTCTAGCATCGAAGCTCATCGAGTCTTTTTGGCTGAGTCAGCATGACTAATGACCCTGAACCCCAAGGGGTGTATACTGCTTGCCCTAGATATTCAAGACAATTGAACAATGCCCCTATTATCGATTGTGTTATTGATGACGTAGAAGCCCACGTGTCAATGAGCGATATTAGGGTATTTAGGAGAATAATATTTACAATAAGGTCATAGCATGGAATGATGAATATGTATAGTAATTTTATGAATCAATATTTAGCCCAAGAGTGCTAAATACTATTAGTAAAATGATATTAGATTTCCTTAGTGTGCCACATGACATTGCATATGAGATTAGAAGCCCCCTGTTTTAAGAAAACATCACTATTAAGGAAAATACTCCACAATTGCAAACTCATTATAACGATACATAGGCCTATGAATAGAACCAAGGCTTGTATTTTAATGTCAGACTCAACTTTTACAAGGTCCTGTTTTTTTCTTTAGATAAATCTCAAGGAGAAACTGAAAAATTAAATGGAGATGGAATGTACTTGTATTCTACCGACTACGACTATATATTGCTTAAAACATTTTGAAATATATTTCCATTTTATAAAGTTCTGATCTCATATCAGAGACCCACATCATTTTATAAACGCAACTGAGCCTCCTAAAAGCGGACGAAAATATCTGAAATCTGAGAACGTCAGATAGAAAAGCACAAGAACAAACCTTCATTTGAGATTTTCCAGATTCAGGTTTCTCTCAGAATGTCCTTATTTTGCATGGAGTCATTTTTGTTTTGAGTGATCGCTGTGAAATGATCTCATTTAAATACACACTCCATTGAGAGGGACTAGTCTGGAGAAATGCAAAACACTCCGTCCATCAAAATTGATCACTTGCTGCTGAGACGGGTAGAAGACTACTCAGAAAGTCATCAGGATAAATGAATGATAGAAAAGAAATTGATGCAAAAGAAATGGTTGGTGTACAAACTTTGTGTTATGAAGGGTGGGAAAAGAAATGGTACATAAAAACAGAGAAGTTATTTAGACAAACAGAACAGCTTGATAAGCAATAATGGGATAAATATACAATGTAGATGGATAGATATATAGATTGACTCAGACTCAGACTCCGAACAGTTTATTTCATATATATGCATATACACAACGATTAATATATATATATATATATATTATATCTTAATGAAAGTATGCAATATGAAGTACACTTCAAAGATAATGAAATATCGCTAAAGAAGTGCCCCCAGTTTCAAGATTTCCCCATCCAAATCATTCTCATATTACACAGGAAACAGAAGGACATAAGCGTAGATAGATTGGTAGATAGATAGACAGACGGATACACTAGATAATCGGTATTATACCTAGTATCAATCAAACATAATTCAGTATTTTTCACTACAATTCCTACTTATTTTGTCACCATGTCTGACCTTAGCGCAGTGCAAATAACTCAGCTTATACAAAATAAGTTATAAACCTCAGCTAACAAGGTTCTGTAATGCAAAGATCTACAACTACCTTACTCTATGGTGACAGCAAAACTCCTCTGGGAATAGAATAAAAAAGAAAATATCCGAACGTTGAGGAGTGTCGTCAACTGAAGAGTTAGCAGCGTCTAGCTGTCAATTTAAGCCACTAAATTCCCGAGGGGTGAGATATATATATATGTTCAAAATACTTAGAGAGACGATATATATATATAAATATATGGTCTGGCTATATGCTGGACATTGCTATATACGTGTTGCTTTAATATGTGTGATAATATATTAAACATATCAAATTATACATAAATTAAGTTTTATTTGCTTTAAGAAAAATATAATTAGGTCCTCTTATTTCGTGGAATATGTTACGTAATACATCTGTTCTTATTTAAGTTATTCTAACGCATATTGTTATGTGTAGAGAAGGTAAAAATTCTGTTGATGAAATTCTACCATAGGCTGTTATTATTCTGCTGTCTATGTCATATTTATGCAGAAAAATCAGTTATGATAAGTTTGATGTATAATCGATGTATGTAGCTAAGGCCATTTATTTTCTGACAATTACTACTTAGATAACATTCCAAATTGAATTGGTGATGCCAGCAATGTTGAAACAATGTTGTATGTACGACGGCCTATATAGAAACGATGCTGGCCTGATTTGAAATGCTATCTTGATATAGATACATAGATAGATAGATTGATTGATTGATTGATTGATTAATATATATAGAGATAAATAGATAGACCGATAGATAGGCCTATGGACAATTTATCCCTCTAAGGCAAGTTCTTGCCACCATCAAGGGTTGATTGATGAGGTGAGAGAGATGAGTCCAATTGTGCTACATATTTACCTTATGAGAGGGGCTTTTACTTGCATCAGCATAGACACCCGAGCACAAGGACATCCTGCTGGGATGTTGCTCATGAAGTGTGCCCGGTTTCAAGATTGAACTGGGATTCTTCATAGGAGCACTCAAGAGTCTTACCACTAGACTAACCAGCTGCAAAAAATAAAAGGGAATTGATAGAAACGAAACGATTGAAAACAAACTATAGAATTCCGAAAGAAGAAAGAAGAAAACAGATAGGACAGGATGGAAAAGAAACTACAGAGACAAGTTTATTAAACCGAAGGACCGTGTGAAAGGGTGGAAAATAAAAATGGAAAAGATAATTTAAAGAGACTGAAAGAGATTGGAAGTGAGAGGTGAAAATTAAATTAGATGAAAATGGAGTGGAATGAAAAAGAGATGACAAAAGTATAAGACGAGATGAAAAAAATTTATCATAGAAAGACCTTAAATATCTAACTTAAATTATTTAGTTTTCTTTCATTGGAACCATGGAATTACTTCCTATACTCAATTCATGTGTGGCTCATTTCTTACAAGCAAAGTTTGAAGCATATCTGCAGCTTGTAAAGCCAAAAAATCCTCCAGTAATCTGAGGTAATCCCTCTCCTTTATAGCCCTGATGGTTCATTGTGAGCCCCACATATGTGTTTGCAAAATCCATCACTCTAAATGAAAAATTTGTAGCCCTCTAGCTTTGTACTTCATCAAACATTTCCTGGCAGTGGTGTTTTGACTCCGAGCACACCACTGGAATGGAGATATGACTTTGTGCGCCAGATCATTTATAATGGAACAGTCAAAACACAAGTTAGCTGTTTGTATATCTACTTGTTTGTCAATTTAGACTAATATATTTCTACTGAAAAGGATGTTAGTTGGAAATGATGATTCAGAAATTGTCTGACTGCATGCACTCTGTTCAGACCTCTCCTCTCCTCTCCTCTCCTCTCCTCTCCTCTCCTCTCCTCTCCTCTCCTCTCCTCTCCTCTCCTCTCCTCTCCTCTCCTCTCCTCTCCTCTCCTCTCCTCTCCTCTCCTCTCCTCTCTTATCCTGTCCTATCCTCTCCTCTCAATTATTAAGGATTTGTTTTGTATCCTATCCTATCCTATCCTATCATGTCCTATCCTATCCTACCCTATCATATCCTATCCTGTCCTATCCTATCCTATCCTATCCTATCTTATCCTATCCTACCCTATCCTATCCTATCCTAGTCATGTTTCATTTTAATCCATTTGTGTTCTTGAAATATTGTCTGCCGTCCCTTGTTATTTTAAGTGATGGAACACCTTAAGAATAGTTCCTTTCCCCTTAAAGAACACACCCTGCAGGATAGTTACGTCACACCATCCATCATGAGGCATATGAATGCACCCTTTACAGTCTGTACCCCAGTCTATTTATTACGTGAGGGTTTTTCTATGTGGCGCCATCTGTCTTAAGATTAAAGCACTAGCTTCGATGCATGACTGAGACTGGATGAAGGATCTTATATCAAAAGAAAATGAGAAAAAAAAGATTATAAAAGGAAAAAAAACACTGATCAGAAAGGTAACAGGATAGAAGGTCATTAATTTTTATATCAGTTTTAGGTGAAGAAATGTAGTCTTAGAAAAGTGGTTACTTTTTTAAAATTGAAAAATACAAATATAAGTTATATTATTACTGAAAGTCAATTTTCTATAATCATAGCAACAAATATCACATGGAAAAACAAAATAACATTAATACTTTACAACCAAACCTTTCCCAGTCAAGAATTTGGGGTGGGGGGCCTAGCTCAATGGTAGCACGCTGCGCTTCCAACCACTGGTTCCCGGGTTCAATTCCTGGTCGAGCCTAAGTTGGATGGCTGTTTCAATCCGTCATCTCATTGACATGGTCCTTGCCTGTCCTATTTAGCCCAATAGGTGCAGAAATACAGGACGTAAAGCCCTAATCCACCCACCGCCATCAGGGCCTGATTTTTCTCATGGCTGATTTTTTTGCCATTCCGTTGAAAGTAATCGCCTCAGCTGCTCCTCGTTTGAGGTCCTGCCACTAATGTTCTATCAGATTCATGTCAGGAGACTAAGGAGACCAGTCCAGAACACGCACTCCATTTGCCTGGGACCGTCCTGCGTTCTAGCTGATGTGTGGCATGGAGCGTTATTCCGCTGAAATGCAATTTCTGCTGTTCCTGAAAAGCTTAGCAGCAGAAGGAAAAAGGTGTTCTCCTAATAGAGCCCACTCATGCTAAGACGATGCAGTACTCTGTCCTCACGCGGTGTTGTGAGTCTTGGCCGATCAGATCGAGATTTGTCCTTCAAATCTCCACCTCTCTGATAGCTTCTGATGACAACTCCAACCCCAGATGGTGTTCCAAAGAGCATTTGGCGATAGCTGTACCTCTCTTCGTACAAAATCATAATTTTCTGTTGGTTCATCAGTATCCCAGAGAGCATTCCAAATCATTTCAACATCGGCGCGATGTTGGCTATGTTAATATAATGTTGTTGTAACGACAGTGGCATACATGGAAACGATGCTGGGCCGATTTGGAAGGCTATCTGGGGTGTAAATCTTGGTTTTACCCATCTTGTGGCAGAAGCAGTCAGACATTGAGTTCATGAACTTAACCTGTGCAATTATCTAGCCAAGCAAGCTGGGCCCTCATTTCATTCGAGTTCACAGAATAAGGGCCATGCGGCGATGGTGAAATTTTTCGCAGCATTCCATGTGCATGTGGTTTCACAGCCTTCCTACCAATATCAATATATTATTTTCAGAAAATAAGGAGTGCACACACCATTATTACCTATAAATAAAAGTGTGTGCACTCATTATTTTTCAATATAGAATAGAGTGATATTGGTAGATTAACTTCAACACATTAACATTCCATGAAATAACAGTAACTAATTATATTTGTCTTTAAGCCAACAAAACATTTATGTATGATATTGTATGCTTATATATTATCACACACTGCACCATCATATTCAAGCACCATGTCACCATATTAAAGCAACATATATAGCAA
This sequence comes from Alitta virens, assembly GCA_932294295.1. Taxonomy (NCBI): domain Eukaryota; kingdom Metazoa; phylum Annelida; class Polychaeta; order Phyllodocida; family Nereididae; genus Alitta; species Alitta virens. The sequence goes on from OW028583.1 coordinate 36,741,514, forward strand.
TGTCCAGCATATAGCCAGACCATATATATATATATCTTCTCTCTAAGTATTTTGAACATATATATATCTCACCCCTCGGGAATTTAGTGGCTTAAATTGACAGCTAGACGCTGCTAACTCTTCAGTTGACGACACTCCTCAACGTTCGGATATTTCCTTTTTTATTCTATTCCCAGAGGAGTTTTGCTGTCACCATAGAGTAAGGTAGTTGTAGATCTTTGCATTACAGAAACTTGTTAGCTGAGGTTTATAACTTATTTTGTATAAGCTGAGTTATTTGCACTGCGCTAAGGTCAGACATGGTGACAAAATAAGTTGGAATTGTAGTGAAAAATACAGAATTATGTTTGATTGATACTAGGTATAATAACAATCATCTAGTGTATCTATCTATCTATCTATCTATCTACCTATCCATCTATATATCTATATGTCCATCTATCTATATATATATATATATATATATATATATATATATATGTCTGTCTGTCTGTCTGTCTATCTATTTATCTAGCTACCTACCTATCTATCTATCTATCCATCTATATATCTATCTGTCTATCTCTCTATCCTTCTATTACTCCCTCTACCTATCTATCTATCTATCTATATATCTTTCTCTCTGTCTATATATCTATATATCTAGCTATTTATCTATCCATCTATCCAATAATAGTTTGTTGTTATGAATTAATGTAGATTATGTAATAATATTGAAATAATTAACAAATTATGAAATGCACTAAATAGACTCTATATTGCCAGTTAACTCGCTGGCACCATTGCTATTATGTTTAGAAAACAATGAAAATATGTCATTCAAAGTTGCTTATATATATATAGCTGGCTATTTAGGCATTTTGACTATTAGGAAGTTTTAAGTCATTTTTGACCAGGCCTCGATATATGACTGAAATACAATATCCATTGTGAACAAGAAATTGATCTTTATTTAACAGTCAATGGTCTTAATTCCTGGTATGTTTTTATATCAGGGGGGGGGGGGTCAATTATATATAGTGTAGCTCCTATATATCAATTGTACTAAATGACTCCCATGCTATTTCGTTTTCCAGTGATAGCCACATCAATGTAAAATATCGGAAAAGCCATTTGTAATTGGAAGAGTCAGAGACAGCCTGTGTGGATGTCACGTGGTCCTTGTGACGTCACAGGTGTATCGAATTCGCGGAGACAGAGATTTGGTTCTGGAGCGGAACTAATCAACAGGGCCAGCAAAAAGATTAGGCGGACAGGGTGGGCAGAAAGGGGATATTGGGCTTATTTGGTTGACAAGGATATGATAGGGTAGGATAGGATAGGATAGAAATGGGATAGGATAGGATACTAATGCAAGTATTTGCTTCTCATATGCATTACATAGGAAAGGATAGGATAGGATAGGAAGGGATAGGAATGTATAGGAATGAATAGGATATAGGATAGGAATGGATAGGATAGAAATGGATAGGATAGGAATGGATAGGATAGGATAGAAATGGGATAGGATAGGATACTAATGCAATTATTTGCTTCTCATATGCATAGGATAGGATAGGATAGGATAGGATAGGATAGGAATGGATAAGAATGAATATAATAGGAATGGATAGGATAGAAATGGATAGGATAGGAATGGTTAGAATAGGATAGGATAGAATGGATAGGATAGAAATGGATAGGATAGGATGGGATACCATAGATAGGATAGTTCATTTTGTACACAGTGTCCATGCTGAAGCAAGTCAAAGACCCCATCCATGGGGTAAACGTAAAAACATGATGGACTACAAGCAGCCTTATCATCTCATCATTACATCTGCCTCTGGCAGCTTCTCATATAAGCTGGCTAAGCTTCAGACCCAGTAGTATTGAGACTTTCAGACATTGCCTACTCTGAGACTATTACAAGCAAAGCCATCTTTGATTTACGATTCTTTTATAGCAATTTTTTTTGCTTTTTCATTAAATTGTTGGCTTTTATCCATTTATTTTTCTTCGAAAGTTAAGAGACTTTCAGATGGCTTCTATTCAAAGGGAGATTTTAAATCAAGCAAATGTGACTCCGTTTTGAAGGTAGCTTAGCCAAAATGTCAGAAAAATCCCATAAAAGTGAATAATTATCAGTCTCTTTTTGTCAAAGGAATTTTAAGACAGGTTTAGGCATAGCCTCGCGTTCATTGGATGGAGGGAATTGAAGGAATTATTTATTGAATTCAGAAAGGAATTAGTTATTACTGATATTTAGAAGGAGACACTGAAAGCAAAATATTCCGGTTGGAAAATATCAGAACTGCCATAGTATTTGACATTGGTAAAAATATTTTCATATGAAGCAATTCAAATATGAATTCCATAGTGTCACATATATTTATATTAAGTTATTGATAATAAATTACAATTTGCGGTATAAATGAGTGGTTGATATCAATATAATTTATTAAAGTTACACTTTTTGTTGGTATCTGTAGAAGTAAAGTTGTTTTATTCACATTTCTGTGCACTTTATACATTTTCCATCCTCAGTATATAAGTCAGTTAACAATAAACGCCCATACCTGTTTAGTTATAGGTGCAACAAATGCCAATTATGCCAATTTTCAAATGTCTATAACTTTTTTCTCTAACTTAAAATCCAATTATAGATGTAAAAATTTCCAATAGTCATAACTCTTTTCTGTTCCTTAATATGCAGTTATAGATATAAAAATTGGCCATAGAAGAATGGGCAACATTCATAAGTATTTTCTCTTAATGTATAACAATTGCCAATAGTAACAACTATTTTCTCTTCTTTGAATGCCCAGTTATAGATATAATAATTGAGAGATATAAGAATTGGCAACATTCATAACTATTTTCTCTGAAGTTTAGTGCAGCTTAAATGACCAGCAGCCAGAGGCAGATGTAATGATGAAATCATGTCATGATATTGTAATGCTGGTTGGAGTCCACACCTGTTACTACCTTTCTGCAGATAAATTATTATCTTAATGCATAACAATTTCCAATCGTCATAACTCTTTTCTGTTCCTTAATATGCAGTTATAGATATAAGAATTGGCCATATTTCGAGATAGAAAAATTGGCAACATTCATAAGTATTTTCTCTTAATGTATAACAAATGCCAATAGTCATAACTCTTTTCTGTTCCTTAATAGGCAGTTATAGATATAAGAATTGACCATTTCCATAACTCTTTATCCCTCACTACAGTCACTCAGTCATTTGGTGTTGGACCTGGCACCAGCTAGCCACCCCAGCCAAGAGAAAGACTCCTCAGGATTTAGTGGATAAAAGATCGACTCTGTATCCATGGCAACTCAGATGTCTTGCCCATTACCATAAAAATGAAACAACTGCATTCATGCCCCTAAACTGCCCTGGCCTTTTTGCCTCTCAAGGAATTAGTGTGTAGGATTTCTTTGTCAAGGAATTATATTGTGGTATTTCCCTGTCAAGGAATTAGATTGTGTTGTCCAGTTAATACATTGAGGAATTATTGGAGGTTTGAAATATAGTTGGTATAATGATGCAAAAGTTTCAAGAACAGACAGAACAGTGAAGTTATGATATTAGTAAATTACATACCTTTGCCCTTTTGTGTTCTATTCTGCGCTATTATACTCCATTCTATTATATTTTATTGTATTCCATTATATTATATTATATTATATTATATGTATTTATTTTTATTATATATTTAATTTGGAAAAGTTCTAAATTATATTCTATTATATTCTGTTCTGTTCCATTATATTCTATATTCTATTCTACTCTATTCTACTCTATTCTATATTATATTCTATTATATTCTTGAAAACTTTCAAGTTATTGTCTTCTATCAAACCATTTAAGTTGTAATTATTTACAATGAGAATAATTAATTTAAATAGCGTGCATACATTTCATTCCTAACTCAGTGGACGTAATTGTGAGGTGACCCGATGCTATGGCTTATTATTGTCAGGTTCTACTTTGTTTCCATAGCAACCTTTTTGCTAAGCCAGACATTTTTCATCATTAGTGGATGCCATGTTCAGGGGCAATGAAGAGCCATACTGGGGTCTCCTGCTCTCTAGGCTAATTGCATTGTTTTGATCACGGCTGAGAATGTGTTCCAGTACATGAAGAGAAAAAGTAGGTTAAAAGTGCCAAAATGTCATAGACACTAAGCTAAGAAAATTGTTTCAGACTTTTGACAGATAAATAATTTTGCTTTATAGATATATATTTGATTAATACACATTATTATGGTATACATATTAATTAAGATTATCAAAAAAATTCAAAGTATTATAGATAGTGTCCAAATGCAAAATTGAATGTATAACCAATAAATGTCAAAAAGTGATAGTCTATGAAGTACAAAGAACAGTTATGAAGTCTACTTTTCTTCATCACGCCATTGTGTGATAGCCCATCTAGACTTATATTATGTTGGATGATTGCAGGACTTTCCATACTATATCAGAATTGGCAAATTTGAGGGATGGACTGTTTGATTCAATTCTTACAAGAAATGAGACTATTGAACTTTTAAATACTCTTTGCTTACAATGATTCAATTAATTTATTCAATGTAAATTTTTAAATGTGATATGATTATATGACTCAAACTTTGCACCAATGGTGTATGATTAAAGATTATATATATATATATATATAATAATACATTGCTGTACAAAAAGGGAACCTTCAATTATAAACCAAAATGTGTACTTTTTTAAATGAGAACTATGGTAATATTACTGAAAATGTAGTACCATCTTTTAAGTACAGATTGATTTTTTGTTAAAATTTGGAAATTTTCTGACAAATAATTCGCATAATTTATGGACTGTATTATTAAATGCTGATGTTAATAAGAGACCCTGCTGATGGGGTAAACGCATGACGTGGTGTGGACTCCAAGCTTTTTCATCCCATCATCACGTCTGTCTCTTGTCTGCTCTGGCAGCTGGCCATATAGGCGGACTAAGCTTTTGACCTTGAGACATTGAGATGTTGAAACATTGAAACATTGAGATGTTAAAACATTGAGTCATTGAGATGTTGAAACATTGAGACATTGAGATGTTGAAACATTGAGATGTTAAAACATTGAGTCATTGAGATGTTGAAACATTGAGATGTTAAAACATTGAGTCATTGAGATGTTGAAAGATTGAGTCATTGAGATGTTGAAACATTGAGTCATTGAGATATTGAAACATTGAATCATTGAGATGTTGAAACATTGAGTCATTGAGATGTTGAAACATTGAGTCATTGAGATGTTGAAACATTGAGTAATTGAGATGTTGAAACATTGAGATGTTGAAAGATTGAGTCATTGAGATGTTGAAACATTGAAACATTGAGATGTTGAAACATTGAGTCATTGAGATGTTGAAACATTGAGTCATTGAGATGTTGAAACATTGAGATGTTGAAACATTGAAACATTGAGATGTTGAAACATTGAGTCATTGAGATGTTGAAACATTGAGTCATTGAGATGTTGAAACATTGAGATATTGAAACATTGAGTCATTGAGATGTTGAAACATTGAGTCATTGAGATGTTGAAACATTGAGACATTGAGATGTTGAAACATTGAGATGTTGAAAGATTGAGTCATTGAGATGTTGAAAGATTGAGTCATTGAGATGTTGAAACATTGAGTCATTGAGATGTTGAAACATTGAGTCATTGAGATGTTGAAACATTGAGATGTTGAAACATTGAGTCATTGAGATGTTGAAACATTGAGTCATTGAGATGTTGAAACATTGAGTCATTGAGATGTTGAAACATTGAGATGTTGAAACATTGAGTCATTGAGATGTTGAAACATTGAGTCATTGAGATGTTGAAACATTGAGTCATTGAGATGTTGAAACATTGAGATGTTGAAAGATTGAGTCATTGAGATGTTGAAACATTGAGATGTTGAAACATTGAGTCATTGAGATGTTGAAACATTGAGTAATTGAGATGTTGAAACATTAAGTCATTGAGATGTTGAAACATTGAGATGTTGAAACATTGAGTCATTGAGATGTTGAAACATTGAGATGTTGAAACATTGAGTCATTGAGATGTTGAAACATTGAGTCATTGAGATGTTGAAACATTGAGTCATTGAGATGTTGAAAGGTTGAGTCATTGAGATGTTGAAACATTGAGTAATTGAGATGTTGAAACATTGAGTAATTGAGATGTTGAAACATTAAGTCATTGAGATGTTGAAACATTGAGTCATTGAGATGTTGAAACATTGAGTCATTGAGATGTTGAAACATTGAGTCATTGAGATGTTGAAACATTGAGTCATTGAGATGTTGAAAGGTTGAGTCATTGAGATGTTGAAACATTGAGTCATTGAGATGTTGAAACATTGAGTCATTGAGATGTTGAAACATTGAGTCATTGAGATGTTGAAACATTGAGTCATTGAGATGTTGAAACATTGAGTCATTGAGATGTTGAAAGGTTGAGTCATTGAGATGTTGAAACATTGAGTCATTGAGATGTTGAAAGGTTGAGTCATTGACAGATAGACAAACAGACCAGCATCAGACACAAACATTATAACAATCGTGTTTGGTGAGAAGACCAACATATAGTTTTGTGGGATGAGGAAAATTTTATTGCCTAGGCCAATATACTTCTTCATAATATATATTACATTCTCCATTGAATATAATCATATTCTCCAGTGATTGTTTGGCATACGCTGCATTCATCCAACATATACCCATGCTGGATGACAAAGAAGCCTTCTGATTGGTTCACAGGAGCTGGGTGGGGAACTACATAAGCACAGCGTTTGCACAATTTTATATCTACAAAGTTAAAAAAAAGAGTAAAATGCTATTTCCTCTGCAATGTTTTGCAAAAATGTACAGCTTGGGGAATATGAAAGGATATCATATTTTATCTAAATAGCCAGACGGAATATCATATTCAAAATGAAACGTTTTTGCAACAATACTTCAAATCAATTTCAGGCGTGACAATTTGTATTACTTCAAAATGTAGAAATCTGTTTTGTGGACAATATATAATATGACTTATATCTAGTTTTATACAAGATACCAACTTTATAAAAACATCTTGTATTGAAATGGTCCTGTTTTAGCAAGCAACTTTTAACCAAAATAAGTCTATAAAAAGTTAGGTTTTATTCTAAATATTTCAGAATATAGTCCATAAAAATACTGTAAAAAAGTAACTTGTACAGTATTTGCCAAAAAATACACAAAATTATATGTATATATGTCACAACATCAAGATTTACCTCCTTAAAAAACGAAGAATAACAATATATTCTTCAAATGTTTTGCCAAAATAACTAATGAGGTAAACTGGCCACGTTTGTTCCACTTATGCAGTTTTCATGTGCTTAGGTGTTTCTAGCTGTTTGTCTGTCATTACATATTTCATGGGTTTCCAGAGCGAACACCCACAGCTGTGTGTAGATGCTAGAATTTATTTTCCTGTTATATAGTGCAAAAACATGGTGATAGATAGATAGATAGATAGATAGATGGACAGCTAGACAGACAGATATATAGATATATAGATAGATAGATAGATAGATAGATAGATATGGGAACTGCATCCCTCTAAGGCAAGTTCTTGCCACTATCGAGGGTTGACTGATGAGGTGAGAGAGAGGAGGAGTCCACCCATGTTACATATTGACCCCATAGATGGAGTCTTTTACTTGCCTCACCAAAGACATCGAGTGCAAGGGAACACCAATTAACATTAAATTTTCATCTGAAGGACCATCCTATCTAGAGACAGGGATAGACCGATCTGGATAATTCTGGCTTCTGGTACAGGTTAGAGTTATTCACCTTCTCTACCTTGATAATGTCTAATTGGTGAAGGTTGAAAAAAAATTTTGTAAATGTGAAATTTCCATTAAATTGACAAGGTAGCATTTAATTGCATGGATAAAATCTGGCATGAACGGTTGTGGTTTCATTTATGATGTAACGGTAGCCTCAAGGTAATCGCATAATTTTCCAGCAACTCGCTTAAAAAAATAACCTTTTTCCTCAATTTTTCACCTTCCGGAAGAATAACTAAGGCAAGAGACAGCAACGAAGTGAATCGAAACCACAGGAGTGGCAAGGAATTGAACTGTAAAGAGGGTGACAACTTGTCATCCATTTTGTGGCCCCTTTCCCTCTACCCAGCCCAACAGGACGCCCTACAGGAACTGTGGCCATTTATAAAGCAAAGAAGAGTCAACATTGGCTAGGGCGTCATTCATAACTCTGGTTTCCACTACAGGGTCTTGACACTGATTTATTGGTGTCGTACAAGTCATTATGGCCTCAGCGTCCCTTTTGGCCTCAGGTCAAAACGGCCAAGAAAGAAACGTCCCACATGGAATATTCTCAGAGCAACAAAATATGAACTGCAATGATTTATTCTCTGCGGAGTTAAAGATATGATGACAATTGAATAAACAATGTACCTGATTCAATAACTCTGTGATTTAACAATTGAGTCAAGGAACGTAGATTAATTGTCACATATCAGCCATTGAGACTACTCATGACTCTTGGCAATCCTTTGTCATAAGTACTAGCTACAGTTCAACTCATAAATATCGTTCACTTCAAGCTAGCTAGCTACATAGAGCCAGAAATAACTTCAGAAAGTTGCAACGGGCCTAACATAGCTACTTTATGTCACATTTTAACATAAAACGTCTTGTGTTGAAGGATTATAACAGTAATGGATGGTGAGTCCAACATTGAGTTTTGTGGGATGAGGAAAGAGTATAATGACACCTCATCCAATACAGCTTTCTTCAATCAATAAATACGCTATGTTGGACTCCTTAGCATCCGCTATTGTTGTAATATTTTTTACATCTTTATCTTAATAGTGATTTCGTCATATGTTGAGATTATGTGTGAGCCTATATCAAATGAAAACTTCGAGTTAATTTTTATGGAATTGCTTTGAAAGCTTATTTTTATTTTCTGTGCAATATTTTCTAAAACTTTATCAAGTACATTCGTTATAGTATAATAACTACGATATATATATATACTTCAAAAGTTAGGTCTTATTTGATGGAATAGATGGATAATAGCCAAAGAGCCTTACTTAGAAGCTTTATTTAGAAGTCTGTTCTTGAAATAGCTTATTGACTACAAGTATAAGTAGATGTCAAGCAAGCTTTGTGGATGATCAGTAACTAAATGTTCTTTCATGTGCTTCTATGACGTCACTCTGTCATTTATAATGGGCAATTAGCTTCATACTATATACTAAATGTTTCAAACAAGTATAGGCTTATTATAGACCATCAAGAGCCAAATGTAAATTTGTTTTTGTCATAATTTTAACATTGGATTTAGGACGTATCATTTTCAACTAATCAGTGTCATAAATGTATGGTTTTTAGTTGCAAGGAGATGTAATGATGAGATGAAATGGACACATACTTCACTGTGTATATATTTACTCCATCAGCGAGAGCTTTTACAGTAAAACTTATTGAAAATGGTTGAAGTTGCTAAGTCTATACTGATTGCAAAAAAAAATAAATAAATAAAATAAATATATATATATAGATGGCTCATTCCTGCTCCATACCAATATTTCCTCAGTACTTGTAATGTTTATTGCAGTGTGGCCATTATTGGCTTGTGGCAATTATTAGCTTGGACGGTATAGTTCTGGATTTCAAGGAATAGATAAGAATGACTTGATTAGTTTAGCAGCAGGTGTCACAGAATAGACATATTGGTGTAGCTAAGTACCTTCAGCAGAGCAATTAAGGGTGCACAATACTATTCAGTATGGATTTAGGTCAACTATTTATCAAGGTGCTTTGATTTGGAAAACTTTACCAACTGAATTAAAATGAGAAGACGAGTTGTAAAATTCAAAGAAATATATTTAAAAGTAGTAGTTTCATGGACATATGCAATTGTGGATCATGTATAATTTGCCAACTAAATAATTTATGATTCTTTATGAATATAATCAGTCATAATCTCCATTTCTCATCTGTATATATCCTCATTTATTGTTGTCGGCTAAAAGCTTTGTAGCTTATGTTCTATTGTTTCTTTACACCACCGTCTTTAAATAAAGTTTTATCTTATCTTATCTTTATCTTATCTCAGCTTATCTTAATGAGCAGAACGTCTTCATTGCGAACAAATTCTCGCTGCGATGTAGCCCATGAAAACGTGGAACATGAACTGTAGACAGGACTGACACAAGGATTGTCAATATAACCTTATACTTTTCCTTTCATTCCTACTTCTTCAAAAAAGTCTATTCAGGCTAAGACACTTCATACATCCACAATGGCACAAATCATGGGCATTGAAATTGAAAATTCTCAATATGTTTCTTTACAACCTATTGTCTGTCTTAGGCTGAGACTGTAAGAAATACTTATTTCATACTTTTCTGGTTGACTTTTGTTTATTGGAAGCCATCGGTCAGTAAACACGATTACCTCCGACTGTTCTTATTTCAGTCATTGCAGTCTCACTTCGTCTTACTTCGGTCGTGACTCTCCGAAAGGTCAGTCGTATGCGTTCCAGTCTTCGGCTATTTGATCGGCCTGGCTCCTGTATTAGCCGATAATGGTTCTCGGCGGCAAAAGTTTGAGAAGCCAATATGAGTCGGCTACAGTCTGTAAACTCTGTTCTGATTTGATGTATAAATGTCAATGCGTTTTGTCAGTGAAGTGATGTTCACTTGCATATTGGCTAAATTGCCTGCTCCGAGAGAGCTTGGCCTTTTACACCACACTCAAATGTGATGTACAGATCTGGAATATCTTCTGAATGACTGCAAAATGTACCTATATGTTCTGTCTATATAGACAAGTTGTATGAAGTCTGTAGAGCTGGAAAAACCTACACAAATTACACCATATTTAGTGTTAGTGCAGTAGGAATCTTTGTTGATATCAAAATCTAAATTGCCTCAAGAGTTAATAACTGATATTTTACTTTACCAAAGTTAAAATAACTTATTACTTTCTTCCTTTTTATACTCATCCTATTCTACCAATAACAATATTATTTTTTTCCTTTATTCATTACAGAAAAATCTCTCATAAAACCATTACTGAGACCACCTCAATATGACCTGACTTGGTGTGATACTTTGGAAAAACAAAGCAATGCTATCTTAATAGTGATTTAACAGATGATTTTGAATACGAATTTTTCTTCCAAGGTTTTAGTACTATGTGAACTTTGGCAATTTTGAATTTTTGACTTATAAAAACAAAAAAATATTGATTGCAGATTGCAGATTGTTTATCAGCTATGGATGACACTACTTTTGAGTGCATTATTATTTTTAATATTTCTGTCATTTTTTGCCTGCTTTGTGTCTTGGTTACTGTGATACCACAGCAAGACTGATTGACGCACTCATTCGTGCCATCGTGCCATCAATATTTCAGTGTTTAATGATTTTTCTTCTGAAAGAGCCCACTGACTGAACTCTGATAATTGATCTCATTGAACTGTTGAACTTAACCGGAGGTGACATCAAAAGGAAGATCCTTGCATTGAAACCTTTGATCTTAAGGCTGATGTCACACTGGTTGTAATCACATTGGTGGCCCTTAACTAGAAAGTGTACTGGTTAAGAGGTAGATATATCTAGCTGTGCACAGATACATCATTAGCCCAGTGGATAAGGTGTGTAACTAAAACACAAGGTTGTGGGTTCGAACCCAGCCACCGCATGGAGGAACTTAGTAGATCCTTCTTGAACAATGTAAATAGGGAGGTGGGCTATAGGTTTTAAATAGCATTGGATTGCTCATAGAGTGTTCAATTCAATTTATGTCACCAACTGATTAGAATAAAATCCAGGGGGTGGGGGCTTAGCTCAGTGGTAGCACGCTGGGCTTCCAACCACTGGTTCCCGGGTTCAATTCCCGGTCGAGCCTATGTTGGATGGCTGTTTCCTCCTTCGTCTCATTGCCATGGTCTCTGCCTGTCCTAATTAGCCCATCAGGTGCAGAAATACAGGACGTAAAGCCCTAATCCACCACCACCACCAGAATAAAATAAAACTGTATGTTCTTCAGATGGTGCCTTGAGTGTATATTCAACGTCTATGCTGGGCCAGGTAAAATACTCCACCCACTAGGTGAATGTGTAACATGGTGTGTACTCCGGGCCTTATCATCTCATCATTACATCTGCCTCTGACAGCTGGTCATATACTGATGTAGGCTGACTGAGTTCCAGACCTACATTGACACATAATATTACATCACAGCACATTATGACACAACATTACATTACATCACATCACATCACATCACATTATGACATTAGATTACATTACATGTTACTGTAATGGGCATTTCCAACCAACCTTCGGTCTTTACAAAATGACTGTCACAGTGATATTAATATTGCAGATATTACGCTAGTTTTTGACTAATGAATGATCTGATATAATCTATTCCTGCCATGCCTCATTTTGGAGATAGCCAGCGATTGTATCTACATAATTCATTATGGCGGACACATTGGGCTTGGGACCTATCTTTTTTGGAGCACTGTGGGCTTTATCTAGGCTATCTCAGTCAGTTTTGGTGCAGTTAAATCTCGTTTTGAGAACACCTCTATTAAAACCATCTCGTTACTATGACAATCAATTTTTTGGCATTATTACAATGGTATACAGTGTAACCTGTATTAAGCGACCACCTAGAATAATGATACATTTGGCTGTTTTTAAGCAGAGATGGTCGTTCAATAGAGGGTGAAACAGTGAAATTCAGTCTGAAGAGGTTGAATGGTGTGGTCGCTCTATGCAGGTTTTGGTAAAAATAGGTGTGATTATACTGCCATATATGGTCGAAGTGATTGTTAGACTAGATGTTGTAGACAGTGGTCATAATAGGAAAGCTCCACTGTAAATGATTGATCTACGAAAGCAGTCAAGTTGCACAAACAGGCAACTCTTAGAGACTGTGCCAAAAATTCTCTCTTAAAAAGAAGAAAGTAGAAGAAGTAGTGTGAGAAATAGCAGGCATACCAGATGTCAGAAGGGGTCCTAGAACTCTACAGTACAGCCACAAAACTTATTTGATTGTATTAGAAAAGTCTAGCTCAGAGATGTAGCCGTGTGATTGTGTTAAGCATATTGGACAGAAGCCAGCTCTTAAGGTCCCTTCAATTTTAGAGGAGTCACTTTAGCTGCTGCAAGTTGGGTATTCATTGGCTTATCAAATTAAATGTTAAGGCAAAGGTATGATAATGGTACTCTGCCAATAGGTTGTGTGATTAAAAGTGTTGATATATAAAGTGGTGTGAAGTAAATATATTTCACTGCCTTAAGATATAGACAGCTAGACAGACATCTAGACAGACAGCTAGACAGGCAGCTAGACAGCTAGATGGCTAGATAGCTAGATAGACAGAGGTAATTTATCTATTAACATGTGAGCAAAACACTTTGTCTAGACTTCTCTCAGAGTTCTACCCTCCTCCTCCCTCCTCCTCCTCCCTCCTCTTCCTCCTTCTCTTCCTCCTTCTCTTCCTCCTTCTCTTCCTCCTTCTCTTCATCCTTCTTTTCCTCCTCCTCCTCCCTCCTCCTCCTCCTCCTCCTCCTCCCCCTCCTTCTCCTCCTCCTCCCTCCTCCTCCTCCTCCTTCCTCATCATCCTCCTCCTTCCTCCTCCTCCTCCTCCTCCCCACCTCTTCCTCCTCCTCTTCCTCCTCCTCCTTCCTCCTCATCCTCCTCCTCTCCTCATCCTCCTTCTCCTCCTCATCCCCTCCTCATCCTCCCCCTGCTCCTCCTCTTCCTCCTCAGAAACCCTTTCTTATACATCTTACCACAACACACAAATACTAGGAATACTACCATTACTCCTATGCTTACTCGGACTACCTTACTGATATTTTTTTCCACTAAACGAGATATATGCATCTTCTATAGAAGTCCATAGTTGTTAGTGGCGGCCATTTTCCCTAATTAGCTCAGTTGGATGAAAGGGAAATGGACAGTGGGGCCGGGAACATGGCATCTCCGTGGCTATACATCGCCTGGTTCTATAGAAGGACAGGATGCATTAAGAAGAAGGACTCTTCTGACCGAGCAAAGTTGGAAATGCCTGTCATGGAAACAGAAGTTGTTTGTCGAGCCAGGCAGGTTGCTACAGAAACGTTTGTGCTATTTATGGCCGATGGTAACACAAAACGGTGTCTATGGTAACTTACCAAATGTGGAGAAGTGTAAATTATAGTCCATATAGTTGGTTTCACAAAAGTGTGTAAATTATGAGATAAGTCCATATAGTTAGTTTCACAAAAGTGTGTAAATTATGAGATAAGTCCATATAGTTAGTTTCACAAAAGTGCGTAAATTATGAGATAAGTCCATATAGTTAGTTTCACGAAAGTGTGTAAATTATGAGATAAGTCCATATAGTTAGTTTCACAAAAGTGTGTAAATTATGAGATAAGTCCATATAGTTAGCTTCACAAAAGCGTGTAAATTATGAGATAAGTCCATATAGTTAGTTTCACAAACGTTTGACTGAACAACAGAACAATGTTATTTCTCATAACTCAAAAGGTAACACGAAACGTACTGTCTGCTTAAAATGGTAAATTACAACCTATTTTCGGGAAAATGCTATACAAAACAGACAAATGTATATGTGGTATGCATGGGTATCCATATTTTTGATATGTCGGAAGATCTGCACTTACCATAGTAAAACTACATGGCCTGGTCCAGTTGCTGGGCAGGGGCCTAGCGCTCAGAGGTAGCGTTCTGGGCTTCCAACTGCTGGGTCCCGGGTTCGATTCCCGGTCGAGCCTATGTTGGATGGCTGTTTCATCCTTCAACTCATTGCCATGATCTCTGCCTATCCTAATTAGCCCAACTGGTCCAGAAATACAGGACGGAAAGCCCTAATCACACACACACACACGCCTGATCCAGTTGCCAGTGGCAGACGGAATGATGAAATGATAAGGCAGGGAATGCACATCATGGTGCACTTTTACCCAATGGGTGGAGTCTTTTAGCCTCAGCATAGATGCCGAATGTGGGGAACGAGCTATGGTTGACAAACATTGCAAGAAGTGGGTTTCTTTAGCTCGAACTAGCAATATTTAACTTTTGCATCAAAATACTTTGTACTACAGTCCACAATCAAGCATACACTATCAGCCCACTATCTTGTCAACACCTTCCACAAACACCATTACAACACAGTTGACAAGAACACTTCCACACATCAACACATCTGTGTGTGTAGAAGCGTTCTGGAAGGGGTCCACCACTTAGGTATTTCTGGTGGTGTCCACAAGAAAGCTTCTCTGACACTTTTGATTACCGCTGGACAGGAGAACGTCGGAGCCAAAGCCTTGAATCTAGGAACTGTCAAGAAACACATTTTGTCATCAGCAAACACAATGTATCATCAGGAAACACAATGTGTCGTTAGGAAACACATTGTGTCATCAGTGCAATGTGTTTGGTGACAGGCCGAGACAGCGGGCTATTTGTCCAATGTGAGTTCTGACAGGTATGAGAGAGAGAGTGAGAAAGAGTGCAGTGAGAGGCAAGAGAGTAGGACAGAGTTATAAGGCATCTGTCAATTCCACAGTAGCATCTCTGCTGAAGGTCCCGGGTTTGATTCGATCCCGGCCCAAGCTCACATCCCAGCTGCTGGATGTCGATCGCATGAGACATTAAATTGGTGGTCCCTTGTCCTCCGTGTCTATGCTGAAGCAAGTAAAAGACCCCACCCATGGAGTAAATGGGAGACATAGTGAGGACTACAAGTTGCCGTATTATCCCATCATTACGTCTGCCTGCTAGATGGTCATATGAGCTGACTACTGTTCAAACCCAGTGGCATTGAGACTTTGAGACACTAAGAGAGACAAACTGTTAGTAGAGAGGGCATGGATATGGAAAATAATTGATTTATTCAACCTTTCTCAATACCAACGTTAAGACCATTTTTACTACTTACACGAAATAAGC
This sequence comes from Alitta virens, assembly GCA_932294295.1. Classification (NCBI taxonomy): domain Eukaryota; kingdom Metazoa; phylum Annelida; class Polychaeta; order Phyllodocida; family Nereididae; genus Alitta; species Alitta virens. The sequence goes on from OW028583.1 coordinate 36,757,531, forward strand.
TACATTACTATCGTGGCTAGCTTTTAAGCCCAACCTTCGTCTGGGCAGCTACAAATGAAGACCTGAGCCCAACAATGACTAGATTTGCAGACGTCTTTGCAGACACAATCTCCCTGGCAAAGTGCAAACGATAAAGCAGCACTAAGTGAAGCTTTGCTGGCCCAACTGGCTTTATTTTGCCATAAAAAGGAGCCTTATAGCTTTGGCTGGCAAGCCACCTGATGCCTGTGTTCACACATTTGGTGAATGTTAAAAGACAAAGTTAGAGAGACGCTGACATGTAGCTATTCTGGGGAGATATCTCAGTGCACAGAGTACGTTATGAGAAGCAAATAGAATAGCATATTGTAAATGTCATGTGTATGCTCCAACGACACACAGCAGAAATGCACCATTCCAACATATTGTGGATAGATAGATAGATAGATAGATAGATATCCAGATAGATAGATAGATCTAGATAGATAGATGGATATATAGATAGACAGATAGATAGCTGGATAGATAGGTAGATAGATAGATTGTTCATGTATATATTTGCTTACTTTCTAACTTACTTTTTGACTTACTTGCATACTTACTAACTTGCTTGCTTAATTTCTTACTTACTTATTTATTTACTTACTTACTTACTACTTTCTTATAGAGACAGTCAGACAGACAGACAGACAGAAAAATATTCATCATACAACCCACAGACAGACAAAACAACATTGAAATAAATAAGATACAAATAAAATACCTGTATATTATTAGACAAAACATTGAGACCTAACCAAACTGTGTCATATGAACAACAACCCCATGGCAATAGTACCATGCAATGACAAGTAAACTGGGCAAAAGCCTAGGATCTTGTGACCTATGTCGCCTGCTATCAAAGGAAGGAAGTTTTCTCAGGAGGTGAATTAAGTTACCCTGAGTTACCCTGGCCAAATCAGTTTTGTTGGAGGGCATTCTGTGAGCAATGTAGGGCAATGCCAAGGTTAGGGGAGGGTGACAGGGAGAATTATTTGTAATCTTTGTAGGTATGAATAGAACATAGGCCTAATTTGTGGGTAAGTGTGGATACGTGCTATAAATATAATTGGGTGAATAACATTATAGATTAATGTCATCATGATTTATATTGCATGTATTGTGAGTATGCACTGATGTTGACTTCTGCAACATTTGCTATCAGCTGGTTGTATATAACAGTAAAATCTCGCCATTAAGACCTCCCTTGATGCAGTTACACTGGTCTTAATGATAAGGTGATCTTAGTAGTGAGGTGGACTTAAAGGGGTCGGTTATGAATAATATTTATGTAGGCAGTGAGACCTGGCCATTAGGATCTCCCTCGGTGCAAACTTTACTTTTAAATATCTTTTATAGTTGCACTGTCTGTCAAATTTGCAGTTTTCTAATATGTTATCAAACAGTTGAAAATTACCTTTATTAATCAAGGCACACTAAATGTGTGTGAGGTTAATGATTTTGTAAGACATTAATTACTTAAAAATAAATTATACATTAAGAGAAAAGCCAGACCAAAACATTGGAAACACAATGGAAATGACATCATCACCATTGTTCAGTATTGTGACGTCATCACTGGGTTTGTTTACACCTTGAGTTCTTGATGGCATGAAAAACTAATATTTATATTATTTATTGTAAATTAAAATTGAATTGTTGTGCAAAAGTAGGTATGTAATGGCGAAAAATATCATGAGACAAAAAGGCAGTATTGATTTATATCATTATTTTAATGTGCAAATTTGACAGACAGTGCACCTTTAAATGATGAGTTGATCTTACTGGCTATGCAGTGAGGTGGTCTTATAATTAATATAGGGCTCTATTGTATCTGTACTGGACCATTTGTTGTCAAACCCCAAAAAGTAGCTGCGTCTACCAAAGGAAACCAAAAAGCTCACATTATATCCGCATTGGACTACATGGATAATGTCGGCCATAAAAAACAAAAGCAACAAAGATTCATGCATAAAGACCAAAGTTAAATTTAGCCTTTTCTAGTTACACGAAAAAAGTTTTAGACAGCACAAATCACGTGACTGTTCTCTTAGCGCTCCTAAACTGTGACAAGCTGTAAACTTCACAGACGTTAACAAAACGAGAATGCCACTCCAACTGTCTCTGTGTTGTTAGAAGCTAAAACAGTGGATATATATGTGTTTTAGAATTGGAAGAGAGAGAGAAAAAGTGAAGCAAAACTGAAAAAGTGAAGCAGCATAACTAGGGACAGAGATACAGAGATACAGTAATAGGCAATGATAGACAGACAGACAGCTAGACAGACCGACAGACAGCATGACATAGAAACAATCAAATAACACGCAGTGGTAGACAGACAAACGGATATCTATATATAGAAGAGTTTGGTTTCAGACTAACAGAAAAAAGACAACAGGACAGATACACAGAGACAGATTCACAAACAGCAAGATAGAAGATCTATTGAACAGCTAGACAGATCAATAAAGTGATAGACAACTAGATACAGACAGACAGCAGATATACAGACAAATAGATAGAGACATAGATATACAGCTACTTAAAAGTACTGAAAGACAATGGAAGGGACAGACGGGCAGACAAAGTTGAACTAGGAAAGTTTCAGACCTTTGAGTTGTATTGCTTAGGGTAACAACTTAGTTATGAGACAATTTATTGATTTTAAAATCTCCACACCAAATTAATTTCTACATTTCTGCTTGATTGTACATGGCCAAATGTGCCACGTTCCTTATCCATGAGAAGGATAAACGCGTGGAAAACGTATGGTTTTTAGCTAATTATAATAAGGCAAAATCAATGCATTTTCCATGCGTTTATCCAAACGCATGGAAAACGCACGTGGCACAATTGGCCATGTAGCATAAATTTGCAGCTGTATGAATAAATGAAAGAATGAATGAATGAATGAAGGAATCAATTAATTACTTATTTAATTTTACCGACATGTGGCGGTCACGAAAGACCTTTATGCCTATATGTATTGGTGCGGCTGATATAGTAAGTTATAGAAAATCTCTTTGCAAGATTCAGGAATTCTGTCTTTTAAAACTGCACATCGCAGGTCATGCTAAATGTTTACATATCTCAAATAACTTAAGTAATATAATATAAATATCGAATATAGGTATTTTTATCCTTTTTCGAATTTGTTTTTAATTCAGTGTATTCCTCTTTTGTGTATGATTAAAGAAATATATAAAATGAATATATCTCACATTCCATATTTAACAAGCAAGCACATGCTATTAGTATAGAGCTTATTCTTTCCACATTGCCTCGTAAGTTGTTTGTCCTTCTAAAGCACTTGTGACATTTGGTACAAGAGGCCATTAATTCCTGTTAACATGTCCTGTATAGGTTGTATGAATAATTAATAACTTGACATTTGCAGTCCTGACAGCTATAAAAGATTATGAGGCATAAAAGTAAAAGCAAGAGTTGCACTTCATACTCAAGGTCAACATATGACCCCTCCATAATGTCTGCTGCTTGCTGAATTACATGGCGCCTACTGTACGTAAAAATGTAGCTGTTTTTAAGAGGCTACTTTCTGTACATGGCCAAATGTGCCACGTGCGTTTTCCATGCGTTTGGATAAATGCATGGAAAATGCATGGTTTTCACCTCATTATAATTAGGCAACAACCATGCGTTTCCCATGCGTTTATACTTCTCATGGAAAATGCACGTGGCACAGTTGGCCGTGTACAAACTGAAAACCGTGAAATTTGTGAAAATTAACAAGTGAATGTGAAAGCTGTTGAAGTGGTAAATACTTCGATAATGGACTATTATGAAGACATACTTTTTACAAAAATATACAGAAATAAAACCATGATATTAATGTACTGCAAAGGCCTAGGTGAGATGAGGTGTAGATTAGATTATATTACATTAGTTTAGATTAGGTAAGACTAGATCAGATTATAATAGATGGAGGTGAGATGAGAATTGGCTGAATACTGTGAATATGATCAGTTATAGAATCATAAATGTAACAAATATATGTAATAAAGTAGTTATGTGCACAATAATGGTTATTCTATGATACTAAGGGAAATACGATTTTGTATCTGAATAATTATTATATTTTTTTATGTTGGAATGATATATTCCTCCACAGAAGAGATATATTTTACAATATCTATCATATGATTTGTTAATCACATTAGCTAAAAAAAGGACGCCTTTCTTTATATATTTCATCATGTATTTTGATCTTGCACCAAGTATACATTAAGTTATGGATAGCAAGGTCAATAGCTGGGGAGACAGCATGCGTCCTTGCAGTAACACTTGATTTAATTCATTGCAGCTTTTAGCAGCTTCTCTTTGATGCAGCTTTGCTCTTTAATTTCTGCTCAATCACTCCACCACAATTAATGGGCCGAGCTTTCACAGAATTGTCACATAAAGCCACTCTTTACAAGCTATTAACTCCACAAAATGGCTGCGAACTTCAATATAAATTTGTCCCCTGCCTTCCCACAATGAAAATACACAGCGAGTGAGCTTGGCGTTGTCAGGAGAGCCCTGACACGTTAGTCTCCCCTCCTATTATGGGGTTGCAACTCAATACTGGACTTGTTTGTTCAACAGAAATGGGATCTTCCTAAATGGACCTCACAGCTTAGTGTAAGTCCTGTTCTCTTCAATGGCTTTATACTGACCATTGTACAGGAGAGGAGAGGAGAGGAGAGGAGAGGAGAGGAGAGGAGAGGAGAGGAGAGGAGAGGAGAGGAGAGGAGAGGAGAGGAGAGGAGAGGAGAGGAGAGGAGAGGAGAGGAGAGGAGAGGAGAGGAGAGGAGAGGAGAGGAGAGGAGAGGAGAGGAGAGGAGAGGAGAGGAGAGGAGAGGAGAGGAGAGGAGAGGAGAGGAGAGGAGAGGAGAGGAGAGGAGAGGAGGTCTGAACATAGTGCAGTCAAAACATTTCTGATTCATCATTACCAAATAACATCCTTTTCAGCAGAAATATATCAGTCTAAATTGACAAACAAGTAGATATACAAACAGCCAACTTGTGTTTTGACTGTTCCATTATAAATGATCTTGCACACGAAGTCATATCTCCATTCCAGTGGTGTGCGCGGAGTCATAACACCACTGCCAGGAAATGTTTGATGAAGTACAAAGCTAGCTACAAATTTGTCATTTAGAGTGATGGATTTTGCAAACACATAAGAGCAAAAACATGGATAGAATATGATATCAAATTGAAAAAGATACAACAACAAAAAATACAATATTTTATTAAGTAAATGCGAATGTGTAAGCATTATTTACTGTTTAACATATTTTTCTTTTGTCATTAAAATATCTAAAGAGTCTTAATTGCCAGCAAATAAAACATGGCCTCCATTCTAAATGTAACACAAGTAGTTCTATGCAAGTAATTCTATGGAAGTTTCTATGTGTAATTACAACAATGAAAGATGAAACCAAGTTATGCGAATTTAGATAATAAGGCATTTGTCATTTGGCATTTGAAAACCACATCATTCTGGCAATCATGAGCATTGATTATTTCCTCACTTTGCCGCAACTGCCATTTACAATTTAACGGCATTGTAAATTTTATGACAAGCATGTTTACGGCTTTAGCAACTCATGCCTGTATTTTGTCAGTGTCGTTAACATTCCGAAAGGCTTAGTTTTTCTCACTCAATGTGGATTTAGAAAATTCGAAAATTTTTTTTAAACTCATCTGTGTTTTGTCATTTGGAAAATGGGAGCGATCTCAAATGTTATGGCATTCTGGACATTTGCTAAATTGGAGATGTGGTTCGCTTCATTTGACATTGAAATTTTGTTAAACACCTCACGTTACTGTTTCTTTTGCCTTAATTATTACCCTCTCAATTCAAGCAATATTTTTCTTTTGATACTTTCATCATTTCAATGAAGTTTTTGTCTGATTCCAATTTGCATCATTTCATATTTCACGCCCGTTAGATTTTACGACACCCGGAGCACTGTTTTCGTTTCGATTCCGCGTTAACTTAAACACCCACCGACTTCGATTGAACGTCCCCGGAATATTGCCGTCTCTAGTGCCTTTTCAACGCAGCTTCAAATATTAAAGACAACAATTAGTGAAGTCCATAGAGAGATGTATGGTGCACTGGGCTTTTTATGAACATCTCATCAGGGCAAAATGGAGAATCCCAAAGAGGGAAAAAAGACTTCAGCTTCAAAGGGGCGTTTGTCAAACAGAGCTAAGCCGAGTGTGTTCAGCGGAAGGGATGTAAAGGGATGCAGGAGAGGGAGGGTAAAGGGAGGCAAGGGATGTGAAGGGATGTAAAGGACAGATAGAGAGAGATGAGACTATGAGATGAGATGATAAGAATTGAGATGAGATTGAAACTATATCAGGACTAAATGCTTGGGTAAGGAAGAATTGAAGTCACATATGATGCAATGAAATGAGATAAGGTAAGATGAGATGAAATGAGATGAGGTTAGAGGATGAAAGGATAATAGAATAGATGGAGTCATTTGATCAGATTATGACAGATAAGATAAGGTGAGATGAGATAAGATAAGGTAAGATGAGATAAGGTGAAATGAGATAAGATAAGGTGAGATGAGGTAAGATAAGGTGAGATAAGATCCTGGTCTATGAACTATTCATGAGCTACATCTCACCTGAATGGTGGTATTTTAGCCTGAGGTCCTACTATACTTCCACTAACCCCAGAGCATTTTTGTCCAAGTGTGCAGTTCCACTGTATCACTAGATTCACTACCATGCACTGGTGCAATGTACATTACTCTCTGCAAATGCAGTTGATAGAGAACAAGGAAATATAATTATGCAGTGTAGCAAGCCGTATGCCACCTAGATGCAGAGAGTGTGTGGTCTGTGAACATACATCACTTCCTGGCCTAAGAGTACTAAAACAGAAAGCCTCTACACTCTCAGACTGGGTCAGGTCCTAAGGTCAAGGTCATGGGGCAAAGGTCATAGCCACGGCATGTTGTTATAGTTAAGGCTACGTTTCCCTGTAAGGCATTGTGACATGTGAGGTTATTGTTACATAATTTAAGGTTCAGGTAAGGAACTGTGGTCCAGACCACTACAAGAGGATCATTGAATTAATCTTGCCATATGGTCTGTATCTAATGTGGATGTTTATTTAACGGAAATACAATTCTGCTTTTACCAAAGGAAACTGCAAGATATTAGATATATAGCTAGATAGATAGATAGATAGATAGATAAATCGATAGATAGATAGATAGATAGACAGATAGGTATGGAAGGTGCAGACCTCTAGGGCAAGTTCTTATATACATCAGCGAAAGGACAGTAAGTGGTCTGTGAACCTATGCACTAAACCTCTGCCATATAAATCAAGCGTACTACCCTAACCCGTTAGCTATGCCTAGGCAAGTTTAAAACACCGCCTAGATGCTAACCGGGTGTAAATAGACTCTTATGAAAGAATCAGTGAGATATGACCAAATATAGAGACTGAGAAAATGGGGCACAGAAAAACATGAATCAAAAGGGGCAGTAGACAATATAGCCAGACAGACAGAGGGGTAATGTGACAGACAAAGAGCCTCAGGATGAAATGCTGTGTAACACAGTGAGAGCTTGTTCGATACACAGAGAGTCTTCTCTGACACAGAGAGAATTGTCTGACACAGAGAGAGTTGTCTGACACAGAGAGAGTTGTCTGACAGAGAGAGAGAGTTGTCTGACACAGAGAGAGATTTGTCTGACACAGAGAGAGTTGTCTGACACAGAGAGAGTTGTCTGACACAGAGAGAGAGTTAGCTGACACAGAGAGTTGTCTGACACAGAGAGAGAGTTGTCAGACACACAGAGAGTTATCTGACAGAGAGAGAGTTGTCTGACACACAGAGAGTTGTCTGACACACAGAGAGTTGTCTGACACAGAGAGTTGTCTGACACACAGAGAGTTGTCTAACACAGAGAGAGTTGTCTGGCAGAAGGAGAGAGTTGTCTGACACAGAGAGAGTTGTCTGACACACAGAGATTTGTCTGACACAGAGAGAGTTGTCTGACACACATTAGAGTTGTCTGACACAGAGAGAGTTGTCTGACACACAGAGATTTGTCTGACACAGAGAGAGTTGTCTGACACACATAGAGTTGTCTGACACAGAGAGAGTTGTCTGATACACAGAGATTTTTCTGACACAGAGAGAGTTTTCTGACACACATAGAGTTGTCTGACACAGAGAGAGTTGTCTGACACACAGAGAGTTGTCTAACACAGAGAGAGTTGTCTGACACAAAGAGAGTTGTCTGACACAGAGAGAGTTGTCTGACACACAGAGAATTGTCGGACAGAGAGAGAGAGAGTTAGCTGACACAGAGAGTTGTCTGACACAGAGAGAGAGAGTTGTCAGACACACAGAGAGTTATCTGACAGAAAGAGAGAGTTGTCTGACACAGAGAGAGTTGTCTGACACACAGAGAGTTGTCTGACACAGAGAGTTGTCTGACACACAGAGAGTTGTCTAACACAGAGAGAGTTGTCTGACAGAAGGAGAGAGTTGTCTGACACAGAGAGAGTTGTCTGACACACAGAGATTTGTCTGACACAGAGAGAGTTGTCTGACACACATTAGAGTTGTCTGACACAGAGAGAGTTGTCTGACTCACAGAGATTTGTCTGACACAGAGAGAGTTGTCTGACACACATAGAGTTGTCTGACACAGAGAGAGTTGTCTGACACACAGAGATTTGTCTGACACAGAGAGAGTTGTCTGACACACATAGAGTTGTCTGACACAGAGAGAGTTGTCTGACACACAGAGAGTTGTCTAACACAGAGAGAGTTGTCTGACACAAAGAGAGTTGTCTGACACAGAGAGAGTTGTCTGACACACAGAGAATTGTCTGACAGAGAGAGAGAGTTGTCTGACACAGAGAGAGAGTTGTTTGATACAGAGAGAGAGAGTTGTCTGACACAGAGAGAGTTGTCTGACACAGAGAGAGAGTTGACTGACACAGAGAGAGTTGTCAGACACACAGAGAGTTGTCTGACACAGAGAGAGTTGTCTGACACAGAGAGAGAGTTGTCTGACACACAGAGAGAGTTGTCTGACACCGAGAGAGTTGTCTGCAACACAGAGAGTTGTCTGACACACAGAGAGTGGTCTGACACACACAGAGAGTTGTCTGACACAGGGAGAGTTTTCTGACACACAGAGAGCTGTCTCAAAGCAGATGTATTGTGACAGCCGACTGCTTCTCAGTATGTGAGACTAAGTGTTGTTATCATCCGCAGAAGCTAAATGCTGTCTCAGGAGAATTTGCAAAGTACTTCCATCTCACCACAGTAAACAGACCCTCAGCCTTAAAAGCGGGAGTTCTAGGCCAACAGATAAGTAAGTAATACAGCAGTTGCATGAGACTGGGGTATTTGAGCAAGTATGGGAGAATATCATATCTTTAAATGCAAGATTTTTAATAGTTGTTTCGGTGGGTTTTTTTTTGGGGGGTTTTTTGGATTTTTTTTGTAAGATCCTTCACATTATTTAATATCCATACCTTTCTGACTGATAAAAACACCACTCTGTAACAATTAACTTTTAATTAGCAATTAAGTTTCCATTCTTTGCAGTGAATTTGTTTACAATTGCATCATTTAACTGAGACTCATACTCATACGCCTCTGTTTGAAACAACATGTGAAGAAACACATGTGAACATTCACTTTGGATACTTCTATATTATAGATTTACAACATTCAGAATGCTTGAAACTTTCTGATGACCAAATTCATGTCAATGTCCATAAAGTTTGAGTAGCTATTTTTTGTTATGTTAATTTTGCAGCTGAAGTGAGCTTTATTATTGGATTCATTTGAGGAACTCTGAATGTTGGAATGCTGCAAACAATTTCAAAATTGAAAACACACAGATGAAAATTGATAAACCGGTTCTCATTTTCCAAATGTCAAGCTATCACCAATTAATTCCTAACTGAGATAAAAACTAAGCCTTTCGAAATGTTAGCGACACAGACAAATAGGCATGAGTTGCTATAACCGCAAACGTGTCGTGAAATGTACAATGCCGTTAAGCCAGGTAGAAAATAGACAAAGCTGAAGTGTGTGGTTTCAATTTATTAAAATGACAATTGTATTATTCTCTTTAATTATATTTTCATGACATGCAGGGCGTCATATTATTGTTGGCTGATTCATGGCTTATGTTTCTCAGTACCAAGGATGTTATTTATTATTAGAAATGATAATTTCATATTACAAGACAGACATCTTCTATGACACAATACTCACGTCAAAAGGCTAGATTTTTAGTTTCCCTTATTCTGATTATGGCATGAAAAACCTAAGGTCTAGGGTTCAGTGAGATTTAAAAAAGAAAATCTATAGGTCATAATAGGTGGAGATAGATAGATAGATAGATAGATAGTTAGATAGTTAGATAGATAGATAGATAGTTAGATAGATAGATAGTTAGATAGTTAGATAGTTAGATAGTTAGATAGATAGATAGATAGATAGATAGATAGTTAGATAGTTAGATAGATAGATAGTGCATCCCATCATCACGTCTACCTGTGGGATCTGTTCAAAAAGACTAAGTTTCCAAGAAGAAGAAATATCAAATAAGGCACGTTACAATTTATCTTATGTGTTGGTTATCCACACTCTGTCTCCTTAAGTTAATTACTCGGTCTTTCTGTATTATTGTCCATCTTATCTGTCCTTTTTTCCCCCAAGAAGTTGCAGTATATACCACAACCTTCACCCTGCGGCTGCCCATGTCCTTTCGCTTATGCACACCTCCGGGGATTGCGAGGCCATTTGTCGCTGTTTTAGCCAATTTTTCTGTGTAATTCATCGTGTCATCCCCCAAAGTCCTGGACTTTGGCCGGTCGTCTGCTCCGAGGGACAGAGGACCTTATATGGTGTGTCTTAGAGGACGTAATGACGGTATGACGCTGGTCTCCGGGCGTCAGCCATGATTCATGATTCGGGGACCGCGCGCTGATTCCTGACAGTGATTCATGAATCCGCGACATTCATGAAGGGAGATGCCCCGCGGCCCCCCCCCCCCTTTGCCCCCCAGTTCAAGGCAGATATGTCTAGTTTCTTCTGATACATTGCCCAATGCAACGCCAAGACGCATTTATTTTCCGGCCTGTCTTTACCTAATACGGTGTGACGCCCCAAGGTCCTTCCATATACGGTGTAAAAAGTCTTATATCAGTTCACTTTCTAAATCCTTTAGTCGGTTATATATGATATTTCAAATTTACTGGAAATTTATATCATTCAATGTTACATGCAACAGCAGTTTGACATTCTTTGATTTGTCTAGTAATCTATTTTAGACCTTGTCATATAGTAACTGTTGTTTCACGAAGTGTTATTAAGTGAGCAAATGAATGTCACCAGTTCTTTGCATCATCGCATTTAACTTAATGTCATATCTGGCAGGGATTTACCTCATAATAGAACCCCGGTAGAAGACCTGTTCAAGCATGAGTCTCTCTCAACTGCCTGGAAAAAAGTCTCAGCCAGTCACATATTGCCACTAAATCTTTAAGAGGCTAAGCAATTTATTTTTTTAGAATCACAACCAATGTCCATAGCAAGCTACCTATTTTTACCTCAATTTACAACTGTGGGGCTAGAACCCAACCCTTTCCAATAAGGCCAGTAGAAACTGTGCAGGTCATTGAACCCAGGATCTTATGATAACCAAACCACTTAACCACTAATGGTTAACAGGTTAAGGCATCTGCCAATTCCACATTGGCCAGCTCTGCTGAAGGTCCCACGTTTGAACTCCTGGCCCGGGCACTCTTCATGAGCTACATCCCAGCAGCTGGATGTCGACGCATGAGACGTTAACCTGGCGGTCCCTTGTACTCTGTGTCTATGTTAAGGCAAGTAAAAGAACCCACTCATGGGGTAAATGCATACCATGAGTGGACTCCTCTTTCTCTCAATTCATCAATCAACCCTCGAATGATGCAAGAACTTGTCTTAAAGGGCTGCATTTTCCACACCACTACCACAAGTTCACTCATTCGCCTCTCCTGTCACTACTTCAGCTTGACACAGAACTGACCCAGACATAGATCTATCACCCTGTATCTTACACGGCGGATACACACTATTGACTTAGCCAGGATTATTGACAATGGGTGGTTAAAGTGAGTAGCCCTGTGTTAAACTAATGGAGCACTTTGACAGGGATCAATAAACATGTTGGGCTGAGAAAGGGCACAAGAACAGGGTGAAAAGGTAGTGCCCCAGTCAAGTGAAGGGGGAATTATTGACAACCTCTCTATACAATGAATTGATAGATAGATAAATAGATAGTTAGATATATGGATAGATAGATAGATAGATATATATATGTAGATAGATAGATAGATGGATGGATGGATTGATAGATAGATAGATAGATAGATAGATAGATAGATAGATGGATAGATAGTTAGTTAGATAGATAGATAGATGTATAGATAGATATGTAGATAGGTAGATAGATGGTAATAAGAACAGTAGAGCAAAATATCTTTACAACGTACAATGGAATTTCACATTTTTGTCAATTAAACAAAATAATCACGTTATACCAGTTGTCTAAATCGCATAAATATTGTTCTTTTATTCACATTCACAAAGCATGAAAGAATATCGTTATTTATGACAGTAATCAAAGTATTCATCAGACTGGCATGTCTTACTACATTAGACATACAATATATGCACTCACTAATTACACCAGGTGCATAGCTATTCAGTGTACAGTATACACTGCAGTAGAAGGTTGCTTCGAGGACAGACTTAATCCAAATTGACTGTTCTTAATACTGAGATGGTCAGTGTACCGGTGCATGATACAATTAATATTAATAAGATACATAATACAATTATCATATATTAATAACACACACATATATTAATTCTTAAATAATATTGTGTTTCACCTCTCTCTTAAGACAACTTCGCCCTTAAGACAACTTCGCCCTTAAGACAACTTAGCCCTTAAGACTGATATAATATTCCATAAGAGTAGCCTTAATGGCAATTATTTACTGTATAACTACTCTATAGCTAAATTTCAGCATGAATAATCAACATATCCAACAGGTGATACCATAGCAAACACTTAGCCAACATCGGACCAACATATGAAGCAGTGGGAGCCATTTGTTGGCCTCGTGACTAAACAAGGTGTTTTATAAGAGCTAACCCAAGGTTCAATACTGGGACCTCTATTATTCCTTATTTATATTAATGAAATGTCTTATGCATTTACTGTATTAACACCTATATTATTTGCTCATGATAGTAGTTATTTATGAAGGGTAAAAACATATATGTGATGAGAGACACTATGAATTATGAATTAAGTAAAAAAAAGTCATGGGTAGATGAGAATTAATTGTCAGTGAATCTAGGAAAAAATCATATTTCATGATGTATTCTACTGTTAAAAAAAGAACAAAAGACAAAATAGATAACATACTAGATACAAAGGAAATACAACAGGTATGATGATGTAGAAGCCATTTTGTTGGCCTCATGACTAAACAAGGTGCTTTATTAGAGCTAGCCCATGGTAATGAAACATACATCATCTGGATGCTGAGACAGGCAGAGAAGAGATGCTTATGTTATCACTAAACTACAGGCTGTTCTGTTGCCTAGAAGAGGGCTAGGTACTCTGTTAAACAGGAGATTTTGTGTAGATGCAATATGATGCAATTGCTTGTGTTTTATGATACATTTTGGGTGAATTATATTGTGTAAATGATTATTTTTTGAACTTGAACTTCACAATTATTCTCATACGTTGCTGAACTTGATGATTTAAAGTTTGTCTTCCAGTATAGAATTTTCTCAGCTTACACATGACCAGCTACCAGAGGCAGATGTAATTATGAGATAATAAAGTGTACCCTATGTTACACACATACCCCTTATAGGTGGGGTATTTTATTTGCCTCAGCATAGATACTGAGTACAAGGCACCCTCTCATTCAATGGACATCAAGCTGGGATGTTGCTCATAAAGAGGGACTTGAATTTAAACCCATGAATTTTCAACAGAATTGTAAAATGATAAATGGCCAATGCTTTTACCAATAGCCCAACAAACTGCTGTTTTGGAAAGAATATGTCTGTGACCATGACAAGATCTCAGCTATCAAAGTACCTCGCTAATATGACCACACTGGGTTTCTACTAAGTTGGCTATAACAGGAACCTCCTTCAAGGTTACATAATTAAATACACGGATAAATAAAAAAAAAACGTTTTCGATATTGGCTTCATTGTTAAAATTCACATCCTCAACCCGTCCTTGATTGGCTAATTATTTAGACAGGTTAGACACTGGAGGTCAGCAGAATCTAATCATGCCAATTGGTCTAAAATTAACGTGATTTAGAAGTTATTAGTGTCTAATTAGGCCTAGGGGCATGTTAATGACATGGATAATGAATGTGACATTGACATACTAAAGTGACATTGTTATATGGAAATAAATTTCATATTTGCGGAATAAAGAAGGAAAGCTATTCTAAATTGTTATGAATTATTATTTACCATAATCCAAACTTATGGCATGTATTGAATTGCTGAAACATGACACACAGTAATCATTAAATAACGACAAATTAATTGTTCCTTTAATTCTTTTGAAATTATGTTGTTATTTTCATGCGTGTCATTTGATAAATTCCTCAAACTCTTCTTATGTGCTCACACTTTCAACAATTAAAACAAATTGATCCACTGCGACTAAGAAATAATTAAATAACCTCACCGCACCAATTGCAAAGCTAGTTTTTTCTAATTGTTTTGTCAGAGTACTACTCATATGAAGCTTTGTATGCTTACCTGACATGTTTGACACTAGAGGCAAACTTAATGATGAGATGACAATACATTGGATTCCACACCATGTTACACAGTTACCCCAGTGGTAGAAACCTTTCATGAAAACAAATAATTCTAAATGTAGGAAGATGGATAGATAGATGGATAGATAGATGGAAAGATAGATAGATAGATAGATAGATAGATAGATAGATAGATAGATAGATAGATAGATAGATAGATAGATAGATAGATAGATAGATAGATAGATAGAAAGAAAGATAGATAGATGGACAGATAGATAGGTCGATAAATAGATAGATAGATATATAGATAGAAAGACAGACAGATAGATAGATAGATAGATAGATAGATAGATAGATAGATAGAAAGAAAAATAGATAGATGGACAGATAGATAGGTCGATAAATAGATATATAGATATATAGATAGAAAGACAGACAGATAGATAGATAGATAGATAGACAGATAGATAGATAGATTGATAGATAAATAGATAGATGGAAGGGTGGTTTCTTGCTATCACTTTAAGATCCTAAAAAATTCGGTCAAGATATTCTGGGATCATGAATGAAGCACTCTTACTTAAGTCCCCCAGAGTAGCAACTCTTAAGTACGGTCTAAAGTAACCAATTTAAGATTTAAGCAAAGTAGACTCACTTAAGGTGATTTCTGGCGCCATCTTGGATCATCCGGGTATTATCCAGTGCTGGTCACGTGATGTGTGGGTCACATGATGGCCATAGAAGGTCAGGGGTCACTGAGCATGCTCCCTGGGGTCATCTTAACTTGCACGCTTGCTGGTTACCAGTGCAAAGCAAGGAAGTAAATTTCAACATTGTATTTCCTTCCAGCCAAGTATATTTACAGTGTTCATTACAAGCCTATTATTTTCTTGGCAGTTTAAAACTACTATTACAACTTACTATGACATTTACAGACTATGGTGTCATCCAGTCCTTATAAGCACAATTGCTTGTTTTTTTTAAACATAAAATAATGACTTTTAGAACAAAAATATCATAGTTAACAACTAATATAATGCAACTATATTTTTGGGAACATAATTTATTTCAGATGCTATATGGTATACAACATATTTTATTTAGATTTTAATAATAAGCTGCCATCAAAATGTGTTCAGTGCAATTTCTGGAATAATACCAAGGTATACAGAGTATATAGACAGATAAGATAAAAAAAGATAAGATAGTGTAGTTGTAGGTCATTCATACAGACCAGAAAGAAACAGATTTTGCATACAAGATTATGTCATATATCACAGAATGCAATTCTATGCATTCCGTGCCATGACGCAGCATATGACATCAGTCCATGGGAACAACAAGGGCGAGTGCCCTCAAAATGGCGGACATTGTAAGAACACTGACATTAGCGACACCTGGTGCGGGGTGGAGCTTTTGTGTGTTATATTCCTTATAAAGGAGGCCTGAGTTCTACTGGAAACAGAGACCTTTTGGCCCACACAAGAACATTCTATGCAGAATGAATGGGGCAGATTCCATACATTACTGGACAAAAGAAAGAACTAAGGAAATTCTCTTAACGTCAAGATGCCGGTGAACATGGCAGACATATTATTCCTTTTGTGTCATACATTGAATTTATGTTATTCTCAAACGTGTGATATCAAATACAGAGAAGAGGATCAAGATAAATGTTTATAAAAAGCTGTATGGAAATTTAAAATAATCAAAAGCAGTTAAAAAACGAAAAATAAATAAAATAAACAAAATAAAAACAAGATAACAAAAATTACATGTAATAATAAAAATGACTGAATAATAAAGAGCTATATAATAACATATTAATGGGGAAAAAAAAATTTAATAAGCTATACTTGGTTGAATCCATTGCACGTTTTCTTCTTCGATATTTAATAGTATATATTGCAATTATAGGAATACCTCAGTTAGTGAGTTAATTTCACAATTAATGGTCTCTCAAAATTACGAGGTTTCAGTATTTACAGAATCATGACATTGGTTTGTTGACATCCTGACATCGCACCATAACATGCTGATGATGTTCACATGAGATTGCAAATTGCACTGGCATGACATGCTGCATACATGCTCCATGTGGCTAATTTACATGCATTAGGCATGTCACGTGACATGCATCTAGAACCCCTCATGATGTAACAGGGGTCATGTAACTCCACATCGACCTATCAGGGTTGGTTTAATGCTGTTGTGGGTTGCATTAAGGTAGCAGGGCTAATCTGATTCTAAGTTATTAGTGCTGTCTGTCTTAATCTGTCTCTATCTCTCTGTGTTTCTGTATATCTGATGTATTGCATTGTATGGTATTGTATGGTATTGTATTGTATTGTATTGTATTGTATTTTATTGTATTGTATTGTATTGTATTGTACTGTATTGCATTGTATTGTACTATGTTGCAACATCATTGTATTGTAGTATTATTGTATTATGTCTAATCTAGTCAGCATATAGGACCCGATGTCATAAGCAGACGTAATGATGAGATGATAAGAATGCTAGGAGTCCACGCCATGCTACACATTTAGCCTTTAAGCCAAGTGTCGGTATGCTGGCTTCGAAACCTCACTTTTTGCCTTTTTGTGATCAGATGTTTCCTGTGGTAAAGGCAGATTTTGTTCAAAGTTAGATAAGCCAATAACCATATAACATCGTCCCTATTTTATAACCCCCATTTTGTGACCTCAATTTCTGTAAAAGACCCAATTGCCTGTCATTAACCAAGTCCCAAGAAAGACTCAATTCTCGGAACTACTTCTTGCTCGTAGGCCATGACGTCACAGAGACCTGACTACTGACTAATTTTCTGACTGACTGACTACTCACTCATGTAATTAATGAGAAAACAAGTGGAATGGCATTATTTCCTTTGTGACTCAATTTGGTACCGAAACTCCCAAGGTTATCTTTTCTCCAATCTGATTGGTTGTTTAAATGACCTAGTTATTATGTGTCCTACACTGTGATTGGTCAGTGGAAGATTACTACTATTTGATTAGTCAGAGATAACATTTGTCAATTAACCTTAAATGACCTTATGTAGCATGCATCCATAGCCGAATTATCAATTGATTATTCTTATAATTTTAATGGTCAATTTAAATAATTGTGACGTCATAATTACCATAATATGGTATTACAACACATTGCTATAATATGGTCAAATGTTTATTATAATCGTAAAATTACAAATATTTCTGCAAATTATGAAAAATACACATGTGCTGCCTAGTCTGAAATAACAGATCATAATAATAATAGAGAGATGTTTTCATAAATGTGTCATTACAGTTGGACAAAAATTGTTTCCTAAACTGATACCCCTGACTGCTTGAATAATATTTCAAATATTGCAATAATAAAAATGTAACACACTAAACTGCCATGGTACATTGTGACCCATATGAATTGTACAATTGAATAAAGTAGGTCATACATGTTGTCCAAATTGGGGCACATTGTTCATCACCTCTAGATGAAACCACTCACGAGATTCTCTCATTTTCCACAAATGGGCGCAAAATTCTAAGTGGGTCACAGCTCTCTTCTGTTCTAGTGATCAGTGTGCCTAGTTTATGCTCAGAGTAGTTGAAGATATTTTTAAGGCAGAATTGCAGTGTCTATGCCAGGCAAGTGAAAGACCCCACCCCTGAGGTAAATGTGCCTAGTGTGCTGATAAGCACCAATAGTTTATTATTGCATCATGTTGTATGTATACTTTAAGCCTACAGCTAATAAAGTGGCATTAAAGACAAAAATGAAATTGAGATATTGTATTTTGTTCTGTTTCATTGGATAATAAAATGACTGGTCTGAAACTACAGCTAGCTTAGGATATTTTCCAGTAATACATTTTTGTCTATTGAATTTTAGATTGATTCTTATCAAATATTCAAATGTGAAGCCACATGAGGCATATATATATATGATACTAATATTTTGAATTGATCATATCGAAATTAATTTTTCAAAAATTGATGAATGTTTTTGATGACAAGCCAGTTGGATGATATTTCTGTACAAAGTGTTTAATGGCATTACTGTTATCGGTACAGTGCAATTGCCCTTTATTCACGCAAGTACGAAGGTATAATGATACTTAGAAAATACCTATATATGAAAATACAGAAGCTAGGATTTCTGCTAGCCATATAATATTAAATATTATTTACTTCATTATTATCAAAACTCGCTTCTAAAAGATATATTACTTGCAAGTTTACAAATAATGCATCTTTCCCTATCAGTCAATTTCTTGTAAATTTGACAAATTTTGGACAGTAAAAATATCAACTTGAGAAATGTTGAGACAATTGAAGTGGAACAAATTCACAAACTCCTCAACAAACCCATGGATTGAATTTATTCTGACTTGACAAGGGGGGCAAAGTTGTTTACAAGAGAAAATCCACTCAGGAAAATTGTATTAGGTGGTCCTGGTCTAAATTACAAGGACCAGCCAGAGTATTGGACCCGATTTACACCCACAGAAAAAAGGTAAATTGCCCTGCAAAGAAAAATTGTGAAGGGGCCAGAGGTTAAAATTGATTTAAAGGGTAAATAAAGGCTCAAAGACAGACAGAGAGATACAGGGGGGGGGAATAGAGACAGAGAACAGTGTATGACCAAAAAATATAGACAAATTTATGCATAGTCTTATGAATAATTGTATTGTATTGTATTGTATTGGATATAATTGGATTGTATTGGACTGTGTTGTTTAGCTTTTACTCTGTATAATAAAATGCTGGAAGCAGATGTAATATAGATAGATAGATAGATATAGATAGATAGATAGGTTGATACATAGATACATAGAGAGAGATAGATAGATACATACATACATACATGGATAGATGGATAGATAGATAGATAGATAGATAGATAGATAGATACAAAGATAGATACGCAGATACATAGAGAGAGATAGATCGATAGATAGATAGATAGGAAGATGGATAGATAGATAGATAGGAAGATGGATAGATAGATAGATAGGAAGATGGATAGATAGATAGATAGATAGCCCCATAGAATGTCAGATAGACCTTCATCAAGTCACTTAATCTTAAGTACAGTAGCTACCCCTGTTTATCCCGATGTATCTGGATCTTTGGGGGTAAGGATTCATGGGGTATTACCCTCATCTTTAGATCAATATGGTCTGGCTGAGAAAGCTTTTTGAGGAATGGGCAGGAAATTAACAGTAGATCTGACAAGCACCAAGTTGCAGGAAGCTTTGTCAGCAAATACAGAACCATTCAGCTGGACTCATATTGCATAATATCCTAATTGCTGGTATTAGGTAACATTATGATATTATTTTACAGGATATGAATATGGTTATGCATATCTTTAGAGCTTACAGACAATATGCCGGCTGTTACAGTTATTTATAAAATATAGTTGCATATTATTTGACTTAATAGTGAGGTGTTTCAGTGCTGAGGCCTTTATAAGGATGTCAGGGTCAGCTTAAAAAAAAGTCTAAAAACATTTATAAGG
This sequence comes from Alitta virens, assembly GCA_932294295.1. Taxonomy (NCBI): domain Eukaryota; kingdom Metazoa; phylum Annelida; class Polychaeta; order Phyllodocida; family Nereididae; genus Alitta; species Alitta virens. The sequence goes on from OW028583.1 coordinate 36,777,956, forward strand.
TTCGCAGGCTAATCCAGAGTCGTTCTCAACTGGGTAGAACTCAGCCTTGAGGGTTAGAGTGCTTACACCAGTGCAGCTCAGTGGTCTAGTGGTAAGACAGTTTCAATCCCAGGCCCGAGCGCTCTTCATGAGCAACATCCCAGCTGGATGTCGTTCGGATGAGACGTTAAATTGAAGGAGCCTTGTACACGGTGTCTATGGTCAGGCAAGTTTAAGACCCACCCATGGGGTAAATGTGTAACATGGGTGGATTCCTCCTCTCTCTCACCTCATCAATCTACCCTCGATAGTGGCAAGAACTTGCCTTAGATGGCTGCACTTCCCATATCTATCTATCTTAATTGAGCATTGTGATTTGGATGATAATTTCCACTCCATACAATTCATGGGAACTTCCATCTCATCTGATGTATCTAAAAATACGCTCACTTCAATTTCTCATCTTATCTCATATTATATCTCATCACGTTCCGCTTAATTGGTTTCATCCAGATTGGTATTAGCAACAACAGAGCTCAATCATTTTCTTATGATTGTTTGATTGTCAATTACAATTCACTTTGATTGAGGAGAAAATTTAGTGCAAAATGCACAGATATGTTGTGGCCATTGCAAATTCTGACAAGAGCAATCTGTTACGTTACCAAAAACTGGAACAAGCAAAAGAGCACCTTGCGGTTGCTAGGGCAGTTTCCAAGGCAGACAATCTGCAGATGGACTGGGTTGATAAAGAATTATCAGCGGAGAAACTTTATCCACCCACGAGGTCTGCAGAATTGTTTAGCTGCAGAAATTCGATCAGCGGTAAAATGAGGCAGGTCCTGTGTGCACTGGGGCTATTAGTGAGATACACTGAGTTGGAGGTGAATGCAGTGTGGAATAAATAAAAGAAATAAATAAATAATAATATTCAAGAATAGAAACATTTTAATCTGCGCTGGTTGGTAAACAGTGGTTAAATTAGATATTAGCTCCAAACAGGTCCCAGGTTCGACTCTCCTAATTATGCAGTTTTGGTACCAGTGGCTGAGAAACCATTCAGTTATTCTACATGTCCTGAATTCAGTTGCAAATAATATTCCAGAAATAATAAATGTCATCTGATTAGCAAAAAAATAAAAATAAAAATACATATTATTATTTCTTAATATTTTATTACGTAAAAGACATATCTTGATATGTTTTATTAAAATTTCACTTAGATATATTACTGTACAATTTCTTTAAAACGCTTTCACATTCTACATAAAATTGCTGAAAGGCAAATATTTCTGTTCTGTCCCTTGCATGGAGAAATGTATTTCAATACACAGAAAGATGGCTGACATATTATATTTAATGACGAATTAAATAACAGTTGAAATCACATACAAAACAATTATTCATAAAATACATTTATTGAGTGGTAATGAATTATAGGTGGCGCCACAACATATTTGATTTCAAAATTATCCAACATTATCTTAATATACTATATAATAATAATATCTCATGTGAATGGCATTCTACTGAGATATGGCTGCTGAAAAGTACCTGACTTAAGAGTCGAACCCTGGGTCCTTAAGGGTAGCTGGCCAATGCATTAATCACTAGCCCACCCAGCTGTTATATAATAGTATATTGATTGAATATAACTATTCAGTTCTATTTGGTGAACTAGCTTTCTAAGTTATAGTGACATTGCCTCCAAACGAAGTTGTAGTGCATTATAAATATATATATATGACATATGCAATGAGGGAGGGGATGAATTTAAAAGCTTAAAAGTCAACATAAATCTGCCCTGTATTTGCAACTATATTGGACTCGGCAGAGTGGACCTTATCTCCATTTTGCAGAGGATGTTATTACCTCCGGAATATGACTAGTTCTTTTTGCAGTTTGGAAACAAACAAAAAAAAAATCAGGACAGGGTGGTATCATTTTGTTGCTACTTTATTTTCGAAAGCTTTTGTAGAGATAATTCAACTAGGAAACTAATATAGCTATATTTTACGATTATTATAATATATGACTGCAGGTTATAGCATTGGTATGTTTTTTAACTTTATGACAGCTTGGTGGTCTAGTGGTAAGACGCTCGCCTGCTCCTCATAAGGACCCAGGTTCAATCCCAGGCCCGGGCAACCTTCCATGAGCATCATCCCAGCTGGATGTCGTTCGGATGAGACGTTAAATTGGCGGTCCTTTGTACTCAGTGTCTATGCTGAGGCATGGGGTAAATGTGTATCATGTGTGGACTCCTCCTCTCTCTCTCACCTCATCAATCAACCCTCGATAGTGGCAAGAACTTGCCTTAGAGGGCTGCACTTCCCATACAATATATTTTGATAGGACACAAGGTCTATGCATTTAACTATAGATTTTGCCCCAATTACTGTAATCATAATTCTCTGAATAATTTAACCTTAATAGAGTATATGGTTGCAGTGGCTAAGTGAGTAAGGTGTTTGCCTTGGGATCGATTCACCTACCAAGCATGGAGGAACTGAGCAGATCCTCTGTAACTCTTTGCTTCACTCAACCCAGGTGTAAATGGGGAGCTGGCTATGAGCAGTGATGGCAATTATAGAGTGCTCAGCCTGATACTGCACATTAGTTGAAAAAGACTCATGCTTGATCAGGCCTTCCAAGGGTGTAATTGCAGTCTGTTGAGTTTGTTCATGAAGAGAACAGATTCACAACCCAATATATCTACATTTACATTTGGTATCTAATTTGTAACTTGCCAATATCATTGGTTGCCCAACCCACTCAAAGTTAAGAGCTTCTGCTAGCCCCTTCCAGCTATGTCTTTGGGATAATGTAACCCCCAAATTTGGGCAATAAACAACCCCAGGAGATGTTAGGGACCTACCCCAGCTCTGATCTACTTGAGGGTTATATATCATAGGAGTTCTGGTGCGTAAGAACTCAGTCACCCTGAAACATCTGCGGAAAAACAGCTGAGAAGGGGGCCTTATAGGAATGTGAGATACCAGTAAGATACCTGACTCATCAAAAGTAGATTTTTCTGCTGATTTCGAGCTGTCTGATGCTATAAGCTTACTTATAATGATGTTGCTGTCTCGATCACCATACATATCATCATACCTACTTTTACCATATGTTGAGAATTTGGTTTAATGAACTTTAGTTCCTGGGTTTATCCTAGAAGCTACTATTATATTTCATCTGAATGATGAATATTAAGCTGTCAGTACAGTAAAACGTTTGTAAGTAGCCAATTAGTTAGAAATGTTTTGATACTTACATAATGTTTTCATGAGTTCTCACTTCTGAGGAAAGACAAGACTTTTTGTGGCAACCCACGCACAACATAAACACTCAACAGTCTCAACAAGTTTCAACCAAATTCACAATTACGCCTAGGCAGGCCAATCCAGAGTCTTTCTCAACTCCCTGGGGGAGTATACAGCCTTGAACATGAAGGGTAATCTTCCGGGTTTTAAGAGCTCACACCAGTGCCATCCATCACTGTGAGTGCCTGATGGGTTCACTTGCTAAGAACACTATAGCCTGGTGTTTTGAGTATCCTTAATATAGAGGTTGAACTATTCAGTTTAAACAAGTATCACTCCAATATTTTGCAACCCTCATGAAATTCATAAGGTCTCTCTTCATATACACCTCTCTACATTGTGTGGATTTCATATGGCTGCTGTAAGCCAATCTCTATGACAGATGGTGTCTCTCATGCTAATGTTGGCAAAAACATCTCCATCATATGCTGAGCCTCATCTCTCCAATTTAGAGTGGGACCACAGAATATGATACAACACGAAAATTCCTGCTTTGTTTCCATAGCTTTTCTATGCATTATCCGTCTAGATTTCCACTTAAATGCTACTTTGAGTGGTATGGTGGATATTGGATGTGGTTCTGTAGTTGTTTGTAGGGCTTTGATTGCAATTGGAATGGTGTTAATTAGCAGTGATTGCAATTAAATAAGATAAACACCACACTAGCATTTGACATCATATTGACGTCGATCGGCCCTATGTGGGTGATGTCGGACCAATATCGGACCAATATCTGGTCAACATTTGTCCAACATTGGGCCAACATCGGACCTACTTTGGGCGGACATCGGGCCAACATTGGACCAACATAGGGCCGACATAGCATATTATCAGGTTAGTTCCTGTCATAAGTGGAGTTGAGCTGTATGGCATTTTCCTCTATGACAATGAAGAATGCTCGGCATGCCTCTATATAATAGCTGGACCAGCAGCTGCCTTGTTTGACCCCCGTGTTTCAGACTAGACAGGTTTATCCTGTGCATTGCACTGATTCGTGAGCTCTCGCATAAAATAGAGATGTTGTAATACTAGAAGATTATTTTTATCAAATTAGAACGATAGTATATCATGAGAAATTGACACTGATAATACAGTTAGACCTCCCTATTATGAACACTTTTCAATTGTTGAAACTCGCATTGTCTTCCATGGTAACTTACAGAGGAAGTTGCAGGCAATCATAAAATGATGACCCTTTCATCCACTGCCACATTCTAAGGTCTTAAACTGGAGGTGGTCTTAATTTGGACCCAGTACAAATTTGTATATTCTTATACAAAATGTGTAGCTATTTTTTCTTCTATCATGGAAACAATACTCCCCAGAGCACAGGGTCGATATTAAGTGATCCCTGCATTCTGTACACTGCTAACCATGCCAACAGGTCAATGTAAGGGTCAATACTTTGGACACTACATTGTCCAGTGTGTTACAAGTTGGTAGGTGGCTGCGCAGTCCATTGTATAGTTATTCTACAGCCACATATTCAGGCTGTATTGAGTCTATTGACCTCAAGTCATCAACATAAACTAACACTTGCACATAGACTTTGCACTGGAGGGGCCACCCTGGGTACTTAATCTGGGGCGCATAGCTTCCTGTGTTTGGGGATCCATCATAAGTGGAGAGGGACCCCTTTAGCTGTGGAGTGCTGTGGACCTGCATCTGCATATATTTTCATATATGCATTCACCTCAGATAAGGGAACACCACAAACGCCAAGTAGACGTCTCACCGGGAGTCGAAAAGAGAGATGACACCCTCGGAAGGCATATATGGCATTAGCGATTCATCACCCGCCGTTAAGTTGACAAACATCAGAGCATGATTAAGAAGCCCAAGTGTGGAGCAGCAAAGGAGGCAGAAGTTATTCAGATCGACTTGAGATGGATGTATTGTTCGGCTCGTAAGTCGATCTCCTAGATCGATGTCTGCCATTTGCCCAGGACCGCAGACGCAGCCCGGCTCACAAGCAGGAAATTAACACAGCAGTCAGCAAATTTGTCTCATGTGTATGACCAGTGTAGGGTCTCCCTTTTTCTTATGATGTATACTGCTACTGCTCTCTACTGCAAGCTGATCGCGGGCAGTGGTTGGCATTATCATCGGCATATTTTTATGCTTATCTCAGGTCTTTATGCGAGTGCGCTTTATGACTCGCACATGTGAAACCGCAGACATCGCTTCTTCCTCGAGATGTTCCCTTGCCATCTCTGATTTGTCATGTTTGCTTAGTCTGTTTGTGTCTGGCATGTTTGTTTGACTCTTTGTTTGAGCAGTTTGCCTCCTACAATAGAGGACACCCCTCTTCTCCAAGCAAACCATACAGAAAGATACTCCAATCCGCTAAGCCACAAAAAAAATGTTAGTTGTGATTGGCTCCAAGCAACGTATGCAAATGGAATGGGATCAAATCAGATGTTGTCCTTAATATCTTCTGATCTACATTTTTTGTGTGTATTAAAGAATTCTTGAGCTCCAGAACACATATTGTCTTAATGTTGCCGTTTTGAAGTACGAAAAACTGTTCTGCAATATACCCCACAATTGGGGTGCGATCATCACCGACACTTAGTGGGGAGACTGGTGCCCTTTGGGATGGCATACATTGGGACACCTGCCATATCTGAATGATAAACAACTTCTGAAATCCAAAGCTGGCCTCAAACTAAAGTAGGGGAACCTCTTCATTTCATCTTTGGAAATCATTAAGATCAAGTGAAGCGTTCAACTGTGGTTGATCACTTCATGTTTTTTTTAGGTCGGAAGTAAATTTTCCATTTATACATTCGAACCCTATCATTTCATATGAAAGTACACAGCAGATGCACCATATCTATGTTCCATAAGTGCCTTTCCTAGATATTTGATTAAGCCTTGTAGTAATCTTGCACAGCATGGATGGAAGAGTTAACAAGGGGTTATTTTGAAAACCACTGCATAGGGACCATTGGGACAGTCAGGCAGGGGTTCATTGGGACAGTGCGGTGACTGTAAAATTAAAACATAAATTATGAGACTATATCACTGAGTATCAAACTTAAATGTCAAAATTGTCCGAAGGGGCCCCCGTCTCCTACATGGCATAAATACCTAAAGCTGCACTTTCTCATCACATGTAAATTATCATAGCTGGAATTTATCTCATAAAGAAATGGTCAGAACACATGGAGTATAACTGCTGATTCGATGTCTTTACTGATTTGAATGTGCTCGAACTTGGCACATATGCTGAGTCACTTATACAACATATTGATGTAATCTGTGATAGAGTCTGAAAGTCAGGGACTACAAAATGTGATGGACTTGCTATAAAAGAGCTATCTGCCACCAGAGATGGTCTTATGACAACTGTTTTAAATGTGAATGAACTATATGATATAATTGAATTCATCTGCATTTCTTAATTAAATGTAACCAATACATTTTTCACATGTACGCTTTGAGCGTGAATAAAGATGTTAATAATAATATAACTTGTCAATTCCAAAAATATTTAAGGAATTAATAAAATTTACTGCAGTGGCTTGGAAACATTAAAATTCTGCTCAAAACCATCGTTGAAAACGTGCATAGTACAACATCACCATTTTGTCTGCTTTGCACCAACACAATGTCATCACACCAAAATCCAATTTAAACAACCTCAATTTAAGGCTATGTTTGCACTTAAATGCTTTGTAAACTGAAGAAAAAGTTTGACAGTGTTTGACACAATGTTTTCTGTTGTGCTTTGTGTTTTTCCTTGTGTTTTCTGTGTTCTTGGCGTTTTTACCCTTTTGGAGGTTATCAATTACCGCCTCAACCCCTGACAGCCCGTGTAACACTGCGGCCGGAGGGGATGTGGAACTCTCCAATTAGGAGGTTCTCTGCACGCACGTGGGGGAGTTACATGGCTTGCTCTCTGCCACTTCCGGTGTCCCCGTGACGTCACTTCCGTTCCTTAATGACTAGAGAGCGTGACACGCATGCGCAGTGCCCCACTGGCCAATTTAACGGTGCCTGTTGGGTCTAGCGGAATGTTTGCCAGGGTAGTGACACAATTAAAAGGAAACCTGCTAAGCTACGTCTTCTGTACGAGAATGAATAGATAATAGCCTTATTATCGCCCAGGGGTGCCCACTATGTCTTCACAGTGTCAGAGACAAGATTTTCCTATCAATATGCGGTGTGTATGCTGCCAGTATTGAACGCGTTCACTTCGTTTCTATGAACTGTAACAAAGACGTTTGGTGCGTTAGTGTTGAAAAATTTTCTCAGTGTAGAATATTTATTTCAAGTTAGTGACTGTCCACAGATTTGTATAAAAGGTCATTCATAGCACTGTATCACCAGTTTTTGCATGTCATGTCATCTTATTTGATCTCATCTCATCTTGTCTCATTTTATCTTATCTTATGTCATCTTATATCTTTTCTCATTTTCTCTCATTTTATCTTATCTTATCTCATTTTATATTTTCTTACATCTTATCTCATCTTATCTCATTTTATCTTATCTTATCTAATACTATCTTATCTTATCTTATCTTATCTTATCTTATTTAATTTGATACTCAATAGCTAATCATTCTGCTAATTAGCTCAATACTTCACCAGTTATTTCACTGCCCTGTGTAACTGCCATTACCCAGTGTCAATGCAATTGCCCTGTATAACTTCCATTTCCCTGTTATTCCCTGTTGAGCTCTCCTATAGCACTGGGTCTCAAACCAATATATCAGGGAGGGCCGTCTGAATTTGTGACTGATCAAATAATCCCAGGATCCAATCAGATTAATTCTGCAGGTAAATTGCAGTTTTGCGTGCTTAGGGTCCTGCAGCACCTTCTGCAATTGTGAAGCTGCAGGAGGCTGTGAAAACAGACAGCATGCAGGGGAAGTGGTGTTGCTGAGAAATATTGCCTTGAATAGATGATATCTCTTGGGATATGCTGTGATTAAAAGACTAACTGCTCCTTAGAAAGTGTCATGCACATTTTATTTCAGATAGTATGTGGCGAAATATACAATAAGGAATTTAGTGACCGATACCTCATCATTAAGACCAGTGAATTTTGCACTTGGATATATTTGAAAATCGAAAAATTAAAAAATCTGGCCCAGACTGTCATTTACCAGTCTTGACGCAAAATGCAGGCCTGTACACAGGAGGGGGTCTTGGGGAATTCGGGGGACCAAGAATCCTAGTGGGGGAGGGGGCAAGGGATTTAACATTGTAGAAAGGTTTATATTAATCACAAGACTACAATATGCCACATGCCTGTACTAAATACGCCGATGCAACGTCGTACCGAATGGATTTTAAAGAACTATTTTGTTTGCCACTGAGTTAAAAGTTACGGGTGTAGTGATTGACCTAGTTCCACAGCGTATCTCTCAATGTATTCCAATCCTTCAGACCCTCGTCTGCGATATGGTGTGAGTGTCTGCATGCACACCGGTCATTTACTATGGTCATGTACTATGTTTCAAATCTTCAATCTTTGACATTTTATCTAGTAAGTGTAATACCCATTCACCATGCAATCTTAGCTTCCACTGTAATTAATCAATCAGTCAATGGATGGATCGATCAATCAATCAATCAATTAACCAATCAACCGATCAATGGGCATAAAAGATAATTGACATGTCTCCTTATCAAACCAGATTCCCTTGCATTCCATTGCAATTCTCATGCGAAACAGTTTTTGCTCAAGGGTTTTGTGGTTTTCCTTGTAATTTTGGCAGACGGTGTACCCAACAAAGGGTTACCCCACTTTGAACTTCAAAGTACTCCCAGAGTGCTTTTGCATTAGTGAGTATGTTGAGTTCTTTGTAAAACGAACTTAGTGGGGTAAACAGGGTTTGGTGGCATTTCATGTGGAACAAATTCAAGTCGTTTGCTGCTCACAATGCCTTTATCCCCTGTCCTTTTGTGTCACTATTTGATGGCACTTTTAATGGCAATTCTGATGCACATTAATGGCATTCCAGAAATGCCTTGAAACAGTGATGGCATGTTTTCGTTCCTGGGATTCAGTACGGTGAAATTTCCTGAAGGTCACTTTAGATTGAAGTAATGCTAAGAAGCGATGTAACCTTTCACGAAGTAGTTCACTACAGAATGTTTCCTGCATTAGATGGTAAACTTGTAGAATCTCATCATTACGTTTGCTACGTTACCTGTTCGCATTGATAAGCTATTTTAAGTTTCATTTGATAGTTATACTACTACTACCTACTACTGATACTACTACTACTACTACTACTACTACTAATACTACTACTACTACTACTACTACTACTACTACTACTACTACTACTACTACTACTACTACCACTACCACTACTACTACTACTACAACTACTACTGCTACTACTACTACTATTACTACTACTACTACTACTACTACCACTACCACTACTACTACTACTACTACTACTACTGCTACTACTACTACTATTACTACTACTGCTACTACTACTACTACTACTACTACTACTACTACTACTACTACTGCTACTGCTTCTACTACTACTACTACTACTACTACTGCTACTACTACTACTACTACTACTACTATTACCACTATTACTACTACCACTACTACTACTACTACTACTACTACTATTACCACCACTACTACTACTATTACCACTATTACTACTACCACTACTACTACTACTACTACTACCACTATTACCACCACTACTACTACTATTACCACTATTACTACTACCACTACTACTACTACTACTACTACTACCACCACTACTAGTACGACTACTACTACTGCTACTACTACTTCTGCTACTACTACTACAACTACTACTACTACTAATAACCACTACCTAACTTACAAACAAAAGATTCTAACAGTTGGTTAACTTAACAAACAGTAATTTACTGTTATCAACACATTTGAATACTTCAAAATTGGCTTACAGCCATACATTTATAAAACCCTGCAATATCATATTAACCTTTTTTAGCGCCATATCATCACATTTCTGAGACCACCCGCACCTCCAAAATACTCCAGATCAAGCTGGGAGTTGTGTGGATGCATGAGTCTTATGCCGAGTCCTCTTCCCGAGTCCTGTGGCCGCAATATAGCACTATTGGCATTCAAGACACGGACCCAGATAAACGGGATTTTCTAGTGAAGCAGACATGACACCCAACAGTAATATTTCCAATTTTTCTCTTGGCTAGTTCTGCTTGTAATAAGGAAAAATACTGGGCAACAGTCTTGACACTTGTGGTACACCCTCTCTACATGACATGTTGACTGCAGTTTATATGGGAGTAGTTTTAGGAGTGGGATTTTGTTGGATGTTGTTGTTATTTAGTACTTGCACTATCCAATGCATGACATAAGAATGGGTTCTGTCATATATCAATTGTAACGGCGAACTTAGGGAAGGAATAGACTTTTGGCAATTCAGATTTTTTTGTTGTATTAAGATTACTTTGTGATATCTTGGGATTTGATGGGCAATAGAGTGATTGTGAAAAATGGGATAGAATTTCACTTTTCATAAAATCTAGATCCCCTCACTTTATTACACTGACTAATATTTTTGAAGCAGGCATGCTAATCAATTTGATCAAAGTTCCTATGTCTCTATATTAGCATAGGCAAATGATAATATACACCAATACTACATGCTTCTCTCATGATATTTTTTATCATTACATGCTCATTTGTGCACACCAATTTGACTTTAAGGTACAATAAATAATATAAATAGAGTTTTTCATGCCATCAAAAATTCAATATGTAAACAAACCTAGTGATGGTGTCACAATACTAAACAATGGGTGACGATGCAATTTTCATTGTGTTTCCAATGATTTGGTATGGATTGTCTTTCAATTTATGATTTATTTTTTTTATAATTAATGCCTGATATATTGACTAGCTGATACAAAGGTAGTGTGTCTTGATTTATTGAGGCCAATTTAAAGTATTTGATAAGGTCTTAGAAACTTACAATTTTGACAGACAGTGCAGCTTTAAACGAACTTCTGATAAGACAGATACATTCATGAAATATATATCACAGTCAGAGAGGGTACAATGAGAGCAACAAAAGAGTGAGAGTGCTTGGCAAGAACAGTCTGCCAGTCAGTCGGTCAGTCAGTCGGTTAGTCAGATAAAGTCGGTGAAGTCTGAGCGCACGGCCTGGTATGGCGGAGATAGCAATTCTAGAGATAGCGCTATATCTCTCAGTTGCTGTGTAGTCCTATATCCCAGTCGCTGGAGGGTATCTGACATTATTTGCCTGATAAAGATTAGGGTAAAAAGAGGAAAGTCTAGCCTGGACAATGAGGGTGCTCCTTCTAATCTGCTAAGTCTGTAGCCTTAGGGGAGAGTTGGAGGTTTGTGGGAGACTGCCTGAATGAACGAAGTGCAAATCTCTGTGACTACAGTCACTGCACTAATAGTAAAGGGCAGTGTCTAACTCTGCCTGGTAGTGGCTGACTTGGCATTGTCTGTCTTTAGTGGGCTGTTCTTTGTGTCTGTCAAGCTCTCCTGGGTCTAGAAATTTGGTGAAAGTGTACTCTGCTCATTTCTGTGTTCTTATTTTTTCATATGTTGTCTGTCATTTCTATATTTGTCTGCAAAACCCAGTCTTTCTATATATCTGTCACTTTGTGTTTCTTTGTTTTTCTTTTCTATTATATTATGTAAATCTTGTCTCTTTATTGTAAATAAAGTTGATCTGTCTGTCTGTTTGTCTGTCTGTCTCCGTTTTTCTGTCTCATTACCTGTATGTATCAATCTCAACATCGTTTTGACGTCGCCGACATCGCGCCAACATCGATACGATATCTAGTTGTAGTTTCCTTACTGTTTCAGTGTGATATATGTATATCTTGCTTTCCATCATTCCAAAATTAGTGTCTTTCTTGACACAATAATGCAAATTAAAATCATAAATAAACCAATACAAATAAAGAGAATTTGAACACATAAATTCCTACTGCGATTCAAACTAGAACCCATGTACTTATGAAGGAATTCCACTGTTTCTGCATAACATTTTTGTCTGTCACACCATGAGTCTCTCTAGCTATCTGTCAATCTGTCTATCTCAGTCTTGTACCATCTCTCTGTATATATATTTCTCTGTATCTCTAAGTCTATCTTTCAGTGTGTATGTCTGTGTATCAGTAATCCATCCGCCCCTCCCTAATCTCATCTCGCCAATCTGCAGCAATCATTACGCAATATGTTGTGGATTTCTCGCGTGCGGAGTACTGCTTGCTCCCTTTGAAGTCTGCCATGATTGCGTTTGGGAAACGGAGCACTCGAAAACATTTGTCAATTACCCGGCTCACATCGGATGAATCTCGCTGCTGAGATGTCGGCCATTCGTCATTTTTGTCATGCAAGGCATTTGCAAGAAGTTTCCCTTTAAACCTGTCCTCAAAAGTTTGATACAGGTTATAATCTTGTCAAGTTTCGTGCGTAAGTGCAAATGATATTGCAACCACGAAGAGTTAGTGAGATGGAAAAGAGTGGTGTGATGCGAAGCATCTAGAAGTTGAATGGACCCTAAACTGAGCATTTCATGGATTATTATGATAAGATAAGATAAGATAAGCTAAGATAAGATAAGATAAGATAAGATAAGATAAGATAAGATAAGATAAGACAAGATAAGACAATATTAGACAATATAATATAAGATAACACAAGATAAGTTGCAGATAGGATAAGATAAGACAAGATAATATAAGATAAGATAAGATAAGATAAGACAATATTAGACAATATAATATAAGATAACATAAGATAAGTTGCAGATAAGATAAGATAAGACAAGATAAGATAAGATAAGATAAGATAAGACAAGATAAGACAATATTAGACAATATAATATAAGATAACACAAGATAAGTTGCAGATAGGATAAGATAAGACAAGATAATATAAGATAACATAACATACGTGTCTTCATCGTCATGTCAGCTTATTAGCAAGAAATATTCAATTTCAGTTGAGTTACAAGTATGGACACTATAATATGCACTATAAGATGTTGCATAGTACCAGTTAGTGGTCAACATGTGGCTTGTTTTAAGACAGCTTCTTATGAGGGAAGTTTACGTGCAGTTTGTCAAGTCCAAGGACACTGGGCTAGTTTCGAAGGTCATGCAATTAGCAGAGGAAATGAGGAAAACCAAATAGAGAATTAAGGAAATGAGGTTTGGCGAAATTAATAGACTGGTTCGTTAAGTTTGTCACCAGGAGAGCTATAGCAGTAGTAGTAGTAGTTGTAGTAGTGGTAGTAGTAGTTGTAGTAATAGATGTAGCAGTATTAGTATTAGTAGTAGCAGTAGTAGTAGTAGCAGTAGCAGTAGCAGTATTAGTAGTAATAGTAGTAGTAGCAGTAGTAATAGTAGTAGTAGTAACAGTGGTAGTAACAGTAGCAGTAGTAATAGTAGTAGTAATAGTAGTAGTAGCAGTAGTAGTAATAGACAATCAATGCAATGTCATATAAATATGATGGTGATGAGTTCAGCATACAGTTTTGTGGGATCAATGAGGCAAGAGTACATTGCATCTACTTTGCCTTGTGCAATGTACTTTTTCCTTCATGCTTTGTTGTTGGATACATTTTATTCTAAAAACAAAACAAGGGTAAAATTGTACGGCACTTAGTTTAGGAGGAGAAAAAAATGGCTGTGGAAAAGCAGCATCTGTTCAAGAGATCGTTATTCTAGAAGGCAGCATCTGTGGCAGAGGCAATGCCATTTTTTAAATTCTGTCAACGAACGCCGTAAAAGCTTCTGAGATGAACAAATAATGGATTGTGTTTACTGAATTTAAATCGTGTGAGCACTTTTGGTCTTTCATAAATGTTTTATGAAGTCTGTATCTCCCATTTGAGTGGTTTGTTTCAAGAATATAAACTATTTAAGAAAGACGTTTAGTAATTCTAGTCATGTAGTATGAGCAAGTCTGTGGGAGTCAAGTATAGTGGGTCATAGCCCCTTATTTCAATATCATTGCAATACAAGGAATAATTTCAATTGTGCTTGTATGCAAAGTACCTGTTGAAACAGTGGTTAGGGTGGTAGTTAATTCATGCGAAGGTCCCGGGTTCTATTCCATTGTTGATCTAAGGATGTATTTATTTTTATTGACTATGATGCAAGTAATATACACAACAAGTGGTGTACCATAGAGTATTTTCACTGAGCAGCCCTGAATTCAGCAAGACATAAGTCTTTCTTCCCCTCTTATTACTAATTTTGCTTTTCAGACATAGTAGGACATAACTAACTGATTCCATGAATAGAATTTTCTCTTGGAAATTAACAGAAATCAATTCAATGATAAGATGTCAAATATGCACTAAGAATACTGCTGCTAGGATGCACACTGCTTCAGCCAATCACAGTCAAGGGCGGGAACTTTTCAGCCAATAAAATTGCAGTATTCTGTCTTAGCCACCTGGTGGAAATACAGAGAACCTTCTGTGAAAATCCACTATTGCAATGTGTTTTGATACCAAGCCAAATCATCTCATCATTACGTCTGCCTGTGACAGGCTGTCAATATAAGCTGATAAAATTTCAGAGAAACCATACCAAGGCAGCAAAAAATATAAAATAATAATAAATACAATACAAAATGGTTTCATGATATCTTATACATAGACAGACAAATTCAGATAGACAGACAAATGGACAGACACATAGACAGACATCTAGACATACAGATGGAGAGACAGTGGGAAAAGAAGTCAATTTGTGCAGCCAACTTCATGTTATTGCATTATATTAATATTATTCACGATTATTAATGAAACATTAATCATATTATTATTAATTTATTTTCAGATACAAGCTCTACTCATACATCCACCCAAAAATATAAAAGGCCTCTCGTGGTAACTACCATTGAAGTAAGTGCATTTATTTTTTGCTTAATAAGCTTTTTAATTTCGTTGAAATCTTATATAAAATGCCTACATTTTGACTTCATAATCCATTATATACTTTTACATGCCTACATGTCACCAAATTACATGATAATATAACACATTATGCTTTTCCAGATATTCATAATCATGCACACATGCTGTTATGTAATATCACTAATATGCTGTTACATTACAGTAATTATCATACACTCCCATCCAATGCAAGCAATTAGGAGATTATGAGAGCTCAGCACACTGCCAGATTGCTCTATGCTTTCCGAATAAGACTCGCTACAATTTGGGGCTTCTTTCTACAGTATAACTCGTACAGAATCTATGATTTTTCAGACAGAATAATAGAACAGCACAAAATAGATAGAACCTTAAGTAAATTTTTAGATAGAGTGATATTATAAGTTCCAAAGTTGAATTGACTTATTGTTGATATTTTGTGTTATTTTATAATGTTTTACGATTGATATAAAAAAAATGTAGACTATCACTGAAAAACAATTGAGCATGTCAATGCCCAAGAAAACATTCATAAAATATAGAATTTGCCAATTTTGGCACAATTTGACCCATGGGAACACAGAAAAAGGAAGAAATCCAAAGTGGCTGGAATTGGGTCCATACACCCTAATACTATACAAATATATTTTTATTCATCCCCACTTTATTTTTGCCTACGTTAATTTGTATCTAACATCTCTTGTAGACTACCTCACTATTAAGACCAGTATATTATGTACCAATTGTGGACCTCATAGCCAGGTTAGCCTGTAAGACTATATCTGTTCTTAATTTCCTGACCATGGTTGTGTGAGCTTTCTAAGCCAAACCGTATTGATCTGGAACTGGGTTAGATACCCTATGAAGCCCCACTCATAAAGATCTGGAGACTGACAGACGAAATGGGGTAGCTACTGCATTGAAGAGTCAATGATTGATGGCTGTCTATCTATCAGTCTGTTTCTCTGTCAAGAGCAGCTGGGTGGTCTAGTGGTAAGACACTCGCCTGCACCTCTGAAGGACCCGGGTTCAATCCCGGTCTCGGCCACCATTCATAAGCGACATCCCAGCAGCTGGATGTAGTTTGGATGAGACGTTAGATTGGTGGTCCCTTGTACTCAGTGTCTATGCTGAGGCAAGTTAAAGATCCCACCAATGGGGTAAATGTGTAATATATGGGTGGACTCCTCTCTCTCACTTCATCAATCAAACCTCGATAGCGGCAATAACTTGCCTTATGGGGCTGCACTTTCCATATCTATTCATCTATCTATCTATCTGTCTGTCTTTCTGTCTTTATTTCTGTCTGTCTGTTTACTATTTAATTTAAAATGTCTAGCTGTCTCTGGAGGACACTTTCGAATCAATCAATCAATCAATCAATCTATCTATCTATCTATCTATTTCTTTTTTGTGACCACTTCAAGCAAACGTCAAATTAGAGGTACTTGTTATAAAAGATACTTTTCTGACAAATTATTGGAGGATATAATAAATGGTGGATGTGAAGTCATCCAATATAGAGTTTTATTGGCTTCTTACCTTCCACTATATGTATAATATCTTGATTAATTACATTTAATAGATGTTTAAAAAAGCATTTTCTATTGACAGATCGAGCCTTACTTCATGAGGGTCGGGAACACTACAAGACAAGTGAAGTACCAAGGATACATAGTGGATTTACTGGAAAGGCTTTCCACTACTTTGGGTTTCCAATATAACATCAGACCAGTGACTGACGGTTTGTATGGCCACAGAAAATCGGACGGTTCCTGGACGGGCATGATCGGGGAAGTTGTCAATAAGGTATGTTAGGTAATAGTTATCAATAGCCAATTTAAAGTTATTTCAGCCAGTATAATTATTCTTATTTTTATTTTTTTGCAATTGATTATTTGTATCTAGGATTTTTAAAATAAAAAAAGCTAAATAGTCAATCATGAAATAAGTATACACTAATTATTCTGTTGTTATTAACTATCCCTAAATTAAAACTATCCCTTTCTAGATTATCTTTTTCACTTTAATTGTTAATTAAACTATGATCATTTTCATTTTTTGAGGAGTTCACTCCCTTGTGCTGGGCACTGTAAAATGAATGATATTTAAAAAGTGCAAATTATCAATTGCTGGTTGAACATTATTGGGCTAACTATGGTCTAAAAATATTATGATATTAAACGAGTATGTATTATTGAATAGTAGAAAACACTGTGTTTCACAAGTTCAGCCATACAGGTTTTCTATCAAGAAATTATTCCTTCAAATCAAATAACTAAAATGTGCATTTATATATTACTGTATTTTTTGGTCTAGATCTTGCTTTTTTGTGTGTGGATCGAACAGTAAATGATTGGCCTAACTAATCTTGGCTTTATTGGAGAAATTGTCTTGTAATAATTCTGACTGCTATTGACTGTTCAGATAAAAGGCCTGTTATAATTATCTGCGGTTTAATCCAGGGCAGTAAATTACCAAGATAGGCTTAACCTATTTGATATTTGACTGCATGGAAAGCAAGGCCATTATAAAAGATCAATCGACCTTTTTTGGAACCAGATCACTTCAATCATTTTGGCCAAATTCTGTTCCTAAACAACAAATCTCTTAAAGAGGGCATTATTAAGTTCTTGTTAAGGGCAGATTCTTAAATCACTTGGAAAGTCAGTTTGGCCTGCGAATCAGTTAGAGGACAATAGAACAGTTTTGAATGGAACAATAGACCTTTCTGACTCCAAATCGAGGCACAATTAGGGTCCTTTGTTATCAGAACGAGGGTGAATGGTCTTTAGCAGTTCGTTTCTAAGCCAGTGTCATGGCGACCTCACCAGACCACATTTTTGTGGCAAACCTTAGCATTCAATAGACGTTGTTGCCTAGCAACAGGAAATTAACTAGGCTGAAGTTTTTTTTTTGCCTTCAAGTCTAAGACTTTAAGTAAAAAGTCTGAAGTGAGGAATAAATTAAATTCTAGTAAACAAAGGAAAACGATCAACTTTGTTAAATTTTTTTGGCTGCATTAGAAATAGGTTTCTTATTCATCAGTGAAATTTGTCCTTCAAAAACAATTAGTAATTATTAGAAAAGTGGATTAAATATAAATTTCTCAGTTAACGCTTATTAAGGTGTTATTTATCTGGTTATTTTGTGATAGCACTTGTAAAACAAGACCTACATAAGTCCTTTCTTTAGATGCGGTCAGTAAAAAGTATTATTTTGGTCTGGTAAATATAATTATTATATACAATGGTGTTGATGTACAACACGAAGTCATTGTTAAAATTTGTGTGAGTTTTCATTTTCAAAAATCTTGCAGAGCACGGCAGTAAATACATAGATTTGTAACATACTTTTTCCATTTAAGTGTCACCTCAACATAATAAAGCATCATATTAATCTAAACCAGAAATTAAATTATGGTCAGTCAAATAAAGAAACATTATTAGAGCCAAAAAACATGCACACCACGACAGCCCGATAAGTTCTTGCCCCTCTCCGGGGTCGATTGAGGACCTAATTAATAATCACTAAACACTAAGAACACTTTATTACATGTTCTAGAACTTACCCTACCCGGCTCGAGTCCAATTTAAACCCGTGACGTCATATGCTTCGATGCAACTGATGACGTCACACACTTTATTTTTGATTTATGTATTTTATTTTCTTGGTGGCTCTGACCCCAACCCCACTAAACTACATACTTATTCTGCCAGAGCTAAAAATATGGTCAAAATCACAATATATTATATATAATAATAAACCGAATTACTATTTAAGTTAATATAAGACTTGATCCCACCACCCCTTATTAAGTCAACTATTTTTCAGGGGTAATCTGCTTTATGGGGGTTTACACTGTGGTATTAATAAAAGCAGTGCCGTTGCACAACCCCACAGGGTGTTTCTGGCAGGCTGAGATTGGCCAAGGCTGAGGGAATTTATGTCTAGCTTTATGTATTATCCTCTGTTCAGACACAATTACAATAGTCCGCCCTGAGAAATAATTAAGACTGATTCTGCCAGGAGCTCGGGCCATTGTTACGCTCACTGTTAGAAAGTCTTTATTAATGTAAATATACTTAGGCAAGAGTGTTGTGATAATAAATTGCCCATACAAGCAGTGATTGTTTTATTAAAGAGAATATGTACAGTAAAAATCTGTTATAAGAACACTTTAGTAATACTTAATGTATTTCTTTATTCACATGTTTTCATGTTGTTTACAAAAATCATGCAGTGCCCACTTCACTGTGAAATGTTCAATGTAAAATTTTTCAATGTGACTGGTCTGAAATTGAAGCTTAATCAGTTTATATGACCAGCTGTCAGAAGCAGACGTATTGATGAGATGAGCCTGCTCGAAGTCCACACCATGTTACACATTTACCCCATGAAAATAACATTTAAAAAGGCTCTAAAGTGCTTTAAAAATACGATAACATGTAAATATAGATAAAAATGGAAATACATAGAAAGAATACTGAAATAAAATATAAAGTATTTCAAACACATTAAAATACTAACAATATATGTTAAATCTGGCTTAATAAAGTCTTAATGGCAATATTTTAGTGTTAATATCTTGTATAACCAATGTATGTAGTAAACTTACTTCTTAATGGCAGTTTTCTATGGTATTTATAATATTAGGTTAAAATAATTGGACTCGGTGATCTCATTATTATATGTATCTTGTTATTTTAGAAATATTAATACAAAAATAATAATGACAATTTTATGGTTGCACCTTATAATTTTTTCTGATTCATGATACATTGTAAAATGACTTCACTCATTCCTAATGTTTTATCTTGGGAGAGAAACCAATCATACTAATTCATTTCATAATAGATGCTACATACCAGAAAAAACCATAGTATCAGAATCAATAAAAAAAATATCCATATATATAATGAAATTTATAAGATCCTGTAATTAATGGCAGATAAAACAAATTATGACATTTTAAGAAAAATTGATCCATCCATTAACTAACATGATTAAGAAAAAAAAATATTATGTGCTGCAGTTGCTGTTGTAGTTTTCATTAAGCTCAGCCATAACACTATTCTATCTTATCACATTGCTTATGGACTAGTACCAGTTATTCCTATGTCAATGGAATTCCCGATATTTATGTAATATCATATTGGACCAATACAGGGTGGTATGAGGATTGCCAAACCATATCTTTCGAAATGGAACAACTTACCAATAGATGTAGCTAATGGTAACTCCACCTTAGATGAGGTCATTCAATATGGTAATGAGCAGTCACTCACACCGATACAATATATATATTATTTTATTTCGTACACACCAGGTACAGAGTACATAATTGAAATTGTAATATATAATACATGTAAATAAGAATTTAATTATAATGTAATAGTAAATTTAATAAGTACAAAGATATGTTAAAATAAAATCCATATTGCCTATATCATCATCTTTACTATCGATCATCATATCTAAAAAGTCTATAATTGCTGCAGCTCTCTTCTGATGCTCAGATTGTACTGAGAGATCAGTTTTCAGTCTTGCTTCACCGTAAATGATCTTTTCACTGGTGATATTCCATTTTTGTAACAGATACTCTATGTTTTGTTGGACAATAGTTCACTAAAGACCATTTTACCATTAAGATACATTAAATCAACAATTAACGCAAAGTGGTCTTTGTAGAGAAGCCTTACTGTATATCCCATTGTTCTTGCAATATAAGCACAATCTACTTAAATGCCTGCCACAAAAAGAACAAATAAGCCACGTGAGCTAAATATAGAGAGACAGAGAAGAGGAGTATGGCAGGGAGGCATAATTTCTCCTGCTCTTTCCACTAATGCATTGCAACAATACATAATGAGAAGCCAGCTCTTGTAGTATTGAACAAGGCATGCCTAGAAAGCTCAAGCTAATGGGATGTATTATTCTGATAATCAGGCAAAACAAGATCTTTCTTTGTTGTGCCCAAAATAGGCACAAAAGGAATGAGTTTGACATGAAATTTCTGAATGGTGCAAAAGTAGTTGTTAACAAAGGAAGATGAATGCTCTCCCACTTTTGGAGAAAGGATGTATTTCGAGTGTTAGATTCCACCAGTATGAACACTCGTAATCAGTTATCCATTGGTATCAGCCAGCGGAATGGTCCCACTTCATTTTACAGACTATGCAGCCTTTGGGATCCCTTCCTAGGTTCTCAATACATTATTTAAACTAAATTATATAAATCTAACTTAAGTCTCTTTTTATTATTACAGGAAGCGGATATAGCAGCAGCACCGATTTTCATCACCGAGCACCGAGAAAGAGCCGTGGATTTTACCATTCCTTACCTGGACGTACAAGCCACCATCTTGTTGCGAAAACCTCCAAACGGTGAGGAAAGTCATGTGACTTCTGTCACTGACCTCATCAACCAATCGGAGATCAAGTATGGCACCCTACATACGGGACTCATCTTATGGGAATTTAAGAATACCAATATTACTGCGTATAGGATAATGTGGAGGAACATACAACGATTTACACCCACGGTCTTTACCGAATCAAACGAGGAAGGAATACGCAGGGTCCGCAGGGAAAAATATGCCTACATCTTACCTTCAACTATCGGAGAATATATCGCCAAGCGCCAACCATGTGACTTAATAACCGTCGATCGCTTTTTAATGAACCGAGGATATGGTCTGGCGGTGAAACGACAATCGCCATTGTCAGAAGACTTAAATAAAGCCATAACGGAACTCCGCCAAGATGGCACTTTACAAAAACTTTATAACAAGTGGTGGTTAAGTACTTCCGATTGTAATGGTGTGAAAAGCAGTAAGATCTACAGCGTAAACAGTGCGGCGTCTTTGACACTTTTCCCTACAGCTTTATGTATATCTCTATTCATGGCGATTCATTGATGTACTCTATCAAATGCTTGGTTTATATCGTAGTGTAATGTCATCCAAATTTACTCAGACACTCAAATTGTGATGCCATTTAAAGATAATTAAACTGAAACACCTAATTCAATTCAATTCAATTCAATTCAATATTGTGAAGTTCTATTCAATTATTGATTGTCTTGATTGAGTTTACAGTATTTCCATCTATTTAAGGAAAGACAGATAATATTTGTGAAATATCTAAAGTGTCTTAGTAATTTTGGTATGACTGCATAATCATTTTTGTGTGATTGCATTTTATGATTGTGTGTTATTGCAATTGTGGTCTCCATGAGGCTTGGATTATATGATAATAATGTGCGATGTAAAATTAATATCTGTCAGAATTATATTATTATTTTTCAGTACTGGTTTATGTTGCGTGTAAGGAAATGATACTATATTTGTTAATAACAGTTTATTGCATAACGCATGCTTTAAGTTTGTGATATAAGTCAAAACTATTATTAAAGATGAAACCAATGATGAGTAAACTTTCATTTCTTGACCAAAAGACAAATGACATAAAAATGAATATTAACAACTCCAAAGAGGTGCAAAAATATTATTGTCAACACCAAAATGGATGCCCTCCTAAAAACACTAATAATCATAGTGAGTATCGTCTCAAAATATGTTGTATTTTAATGGGCATTGGTTTTATGCAGATCTGGTGAAAAAGGAAAAATATCCATTTCTGGACAATGCGTCGTTGCAACGGCAAGGTTTTATAAACATGTTCATTATAACAGTTCCCTTCTGAGAATTAGCGAATATCAAACAGAAAATATGCCATGCACTCTATAGAGAAAATAATTAGAGTAAGTAATTTGAGGCAAATCTAGCTGAAATGAAATAAATTCGAGATGCCTACAATTACTTACAACATGCCAGACCAGACAGCGGAATCTTAGCTTAATTAGGAGAATGAAAACATCCTTCAAATTTGAAGTTATCAAATTAATTGCATCACATTCCTCTAGTGAAGAATGGAAATGTAATTAGGATTTAATGTAATTAGTAAAATTCTTAAATAAAGCACTTTTGTAATTGAATTAATTTACAAAAAAGTAAGAAGAATTATTTTCATTATATATGAGCATGCTTGATTAATCTAATTCATTAATATAATTAAACTAATCAATTAATATCATATTTGACTGATTTGTTATGTATAATGCATTTAATAATGCTCAGCCTCCCAATGGTGCTTCAGTATGTGGATAATTATTATAATCATTGAATAAGCTATTACAATAAACCTTGAAATTGAAATAACACTATGAAAGTATAAAGATATATTTTTAGTAGAATGACAGCAGTTATGTCAATTTACAGTGTCACTATAAGGTACGAAGCCACATAGAAATTAACTAATGTATCCAAATATTAATTTATAATAATTAAAATATATAAATACTAATACAAAAATGTTATCAAGATAATAATATGAAGCTATCAAAGTCTTTGTCCAAATTGTTTTTGACAATGAAAAGTGTTTTAATTCTAACTGGTTTTCTGCAACTTTCATATTGTCTAATTGCTTATGAAATACAAATTAATATGATTAATTATACATTTTTGACAGACTGAATATGAAACTACCTTTCTTCGACAGAATAAGTAAACAATAAAATTAATTTCAAGCTATTAATAACTGGCATTACTTATTTATTTGTGTGTCAATTTTCAAGATGATTGTTTATCTGACATAACACATCATAATGATGATGATGATGATATTAAGAATGAAATAATCTGACCACACATCATAAGTGTATGGATTGTCCTTTATGATATTATATATCAAGTGTCAATTGTATGATATTATATTTTGTTGACAAAAGTGAGTGATAATAAAAAGATGTATCAACACAAACCATTGTGCCCATTTATTTCTTCCAGCATTCTTCTATATATGTTGTTTATGCCATTAATAGTCCAGGGGCTGACCAGGTGCATCTAGGTCAAGGTTCAACACATGAGGGCACCACATGGATAGGTTACACCCAAGCCAACTATTAGGTAGCTCCAGCTAGCTATAGTTTGGTTTGACTTGTCTATGTGGCTAATATTATGGGTAGTACTGTATAGATTCAAATAAGCAAACTTTTAGCAGGAATGAATAATTTCATTTTATTTCAACACATAAGGGCACCACGTGAAATTGGTATAATTTGTTTAACTTATACATATGCCCTGCCGGTAAATACCAAAATAATATATCCCTTTGTTTATAGACAAGTCATAATAACTTGTATTTAGGATATATTTAACATGATTAAGCACAATACTGGATTTTGTATTTGAGATAAATATGATGTATGGAATGACATGTGCCTCAAAAGTCTGCTTTATACGAATTAGTGCAGGAACTAGGGTTTGAACCCATGCGCCCAGAATCCATGGCATATAAGCCAGTCGTGTCACCATTTGGTCACCAAGTCTATGCTCCATTTTAGTAATACTGACATTTTACATACTTGGCCAATTGGGAGGGCGCTAAAAGTACTCAACACTGGACAATTCATGTATTATCTCAAATAGTTCATTCAATCTGGAACTTTTCTGTTATTTAATGAAACACCAGATCTGCATTAAATACATACGTCTTGTCAATTCCAGACTACAAAATTACACATCGTTGCTTTATGAAAAACACCGTAATTGTATCTAGGATTCTTGAATTACTTTTAAAAATCGTGATTCCAGCCTACTCGATCTGAAAATCATGGTAAACATTTCAAAGTATAATTAGCTTTCTAATATCAGAAACGTCAGAATATTATACGCAATGGAGCTTTTATTTCCATATTGAGAAATTAATTTGTCAAGGTACATGATGGCTTCTTGTTTAAATAAAAGGTAAATGTGAGAGGTGGGGTTTATACTTTTATACCTGTTAGTTGCATATATCTCTCAGCTGGCTTCATACAATATCTTTGGTTAACAGGTTCTGTTCTGTCTGGAACTTTCTCAACCCTCTGGCGAGTAGCTGTCGCCTCACATGGCGGCACACTACAGTACTGTTTCAAGAACATGCAGACACAATACCAGTGGCGCCCCTACATATTGCACTAGGGGGCTTTTCTTCCTTTGTAACGTCACAACCCAACATATACAAACTGCAGAGTCGATGTCAATCCTATGGACGTTTTCTAAACGCCAAGAAATAGTGTATATACAACTAGGATACAATTATATAAGTTGATCTGGTTTGAGGCAAGGAGCAAAATAAGCCGCCATTTGTCTCCCTGGGCCTTATAGATGCTGATTTATCAAAGCTTGTTAGCCAACCCTCCCCATTTATGCCTGGGTGCAGTGAAGCAGTGCTCAGTTGAAGGAGGATCGCCTCGTACCCACGGGAGTAAACATTAGCCATTTAACAATTTGCCATAACAAGAAACTGTATACAACACCATTATGCATGTTGTGTTATCGAAAATCAGCTGAGCTCATGAAGAGTGCCTAAACGAGGAATTGTGCCTCAATTATTATTTCAATATTTCAACACTCAGTTTATATTATGAGCCACAGCTTGCGTTTTAATGCAGGGTATTATCACCCCCACCCCCCGACAAATAATATCATCATTCAGCAAACGCCTGGGGGGTAAGAAACCTGTATTTAGGGGGAAATTCCCTAAAAACTGAATATTCAACTAGATTTTTTGGACAACACTAGCTGCAAGTCCACACCGTGATGGCCATGTAATGGCAACTAGAGAGGTGGCCATTTTTACTGTCACTGGTCACACAATGTTTGAATTCGTCTTCATTTGCGTTTATCAAAATCCTGTTTCCACGAAATTAACCTTAAGCCTTAAAAGAAAAAGGGGGAATGCAAATTGATTCATGAACTGGCGACACGAAAGCCGATCAGCTATAACGGAGCGGGGATGATATTACCAGAACAAGAAATGGTTCTCGGATGATATTCTGTTACGTTTGCATTGGTTCATTTAAATAGAATAGTTCATGTAGTTACCACAACACATTGCCAGATTCAAATTGTATAAGAATGAAGGATGCAATGTAAAGGATTGTTATATTCCGACTAGGAGGGAGTTAACTAACATTTTTGTTGGTTATATCCCAACGACGAAGGTTAACTCCCGATTGTGAGGGATATAACTAACTTATACTCCATTAGGCATATTTACTAATTTGCTGCCTTAAATTTATTACGCAAAACAAGTTCAGTTTGCACTCATGAGGAAGTTAACTTTCATTTTCGTTGGTTATTGCCCACTCAAAACAATAGGAAAATAGTCTAAGTGGAGTATAAGTATTTGTTTACACTCTACCGAGTCCCAACTGATTTTAAAACAACACCCTTGGCAGGCCGGTTCAAGTATGAGACTTCTTCAACTCCATAGGGGTAGAGCCATGCAGCTGTAGAGTTAGTACATCAGGTTAAGTAATCCCCAGTCTATATCACTATGGTCAGAGTTTAAACCCAAGGCGGGGGCCTAGCTCAGAGGTAGCGCTCTGGGCTTCCAACCGCTGGGTCCCGGGTTCGATCCCAGTCGAGCCTAAGTTGGATGGCTGTTTCATCCTTCGTCTCATTGCCATGGTCTCTGCCTGTCCAATTAGCCCAACTGGTGCAGAAATACAAGACGTAAAGCCCCTAATCACACACACACACACAGGGTTTAAACCCACACCTTCTAATCTACAGGCAATAGCTTTAACCACTAGACCATTCACAAATGATGGTGAGTACATCCTGTGCAATAGAACAATGGCTCATAAACAGTGAAAGGAATGGGTTTTGAGGTCAAGCACCTAGAGTTACAGCCAAAAGCCAGCCAAGTTAATACAAAGACTCAATACTAAGCCCGCCTCATGTTGCTGGCATTATTGTGCAATAAAATTTGATAAACACTCACCAGCCACATGTCTTGGATAAATCAGGTCTCATATGAGTGAATTGATATCATCAATTGATCCAGGGCTGTGACAGAGGAGCAAATGCTTACCAAGGAAAACTAATAAACGCAGTCTGGCAGCCAGAGTAATTCAATAGACTAAAAGGCCAATAACAATAAAAAGACATTGCCTGCAACTAGCCGCGAAAAAACCAATGTCTTTTTCCTGTTTATCCCATTTTATAATTATCTTAGTTTGCTTTCTACGACTTATAAATGCGTATCAGTTGTATTATCAAGTGCACTTGGTTGGAATGTAGTCAAATTATTTTTCAAGTAGCTGACATGATGAGATAACAATGATATAATCAACATTTTCATAGATTTATTTCAAGATAGATGGATAGAACGATAGATGGATAGATAGATAGATAGATAGATAGTTAGCTAGGTAAATAGATAGATATATAGATATATAGATAGATAGATAGATAGATAGATAGATAGATAGATGGATAGATGGATAGATATATAAGATAGATAGATAGATAAGACAGATAGATAGATAGATAAGATAGATAGATAGATAGATAGATAGATAGATAAGATAGATGGATAGATAGATAGATAGATAGATAGAAAGTGCAGCCGTCTAAGACAAATTCTTGCCGCTATCGAGGGTTGGTTGATGAGGTGAGAGAGTGGGGAGGAGTCCACCGATATTACACATTTACCCCATGGATGGGGTCCTTCACTTGCTACAGCATAGACACTGAGTACAAGAGACGACCAATTCAACGTCTCATCCGAAAGACCTCAAGCTGAGATATTGCTTAAGAAGGGTGCCTGGGCCTGGGATTGAACCCGGGTCCTTCGGACGAGCAGGCAAGACCACGCAGCTGCTAACAAAAGAAGTCTTACTTTCTCCATGCATTACACATGCACTGACCACAAGACAACAAAATTTAAACATCCAACTGACCCCATTGATAGATAGAAATATTGATAGATATATGGAAATTACAGTCCTATAAGGGAGAGTCTTGCCACTCACGCAGGTTGAGTGATGATCGAGGTAGGAGAAAAAGGAGGAGTCCATCCATGTAACACATTTACCCCATGGATGGGGTCTTTTACTTGTCTCAGCATAGACACCGAGTACAAGACACCTCCAATTTAACATCTCATGCGATTGACATCCAGCTGCTGAGATGTAGCTCATGAAGAGTTGCTGGGCCAGGGATCTAACCCCCGATCTTCAGAAGACCTAGCAAATGTGGAATTGATGCTTTAACCATTAGGCCACCCAGCTGATAAAGGGTGCCTTGTTTTGAAAATGAAACCAAAGACCTTTAAAGAGACTAACCACTATTTGAACCACAATAAATGCCCTAAGTAGCTCTAAGTAGTTCTGCTGATATATATCGCAATACTGAAGCACCAGTGGCTCCCCCAACTGGACGATTATGCCATAACAATGAGTTATATTTACCCCGATTGCCTATTCTAATTAATCCAGCTTGTTGCTTAAGCCTGGTATGACATGCTCCTATACAATCTCAAATACAAAGCATGTATAGTTAATTCACTTCCTACTGGCAAGAAGCCATTACTTTAATTGACATCTGTTGCTTCAAGAAACGATAAGAAGAGATGCTCAGAAATTAAAAGCAATAAAAAGAGATTGCCAGCTTCTTGCAATGCAATCACATTCTCTTTGGCTGTTGCTGTTGGACTTTTCTTCTGTATTGTAAAACATCACCATCATAAAAGACCTTAGAGAGGCCTCCCACACAAAGAGAAAAATACATTTTGAATATTTCTTTACTTGTTTATTTGTCTATTTGTCTATGTATGTTTCAAACAATGTCTGTATATGAAATGTGTGTCTCTTTGTGTAAATAAATGTCTTTGTCTGTCTGTCTGTCTGTCTAGCTGTCTGTCTGTCAAAGTATGTCGCTGATTTTTGTTGTCCATTTATTTAATGTGCCTTTAAAAGGATATTTATGAATGTCATTTTAATCTTGATAGATGACTAGATGCATCATACCAACAGTATTTTCAAACTGTATCTAGGTTTTCCTATTTCAGATAAGGATTTTACCATCCACACTCCAGTAATGAAAACCGTACGGCACAACACATCTATAGAGACTTCCACCGCGTGTGACAGAAAATGCCATCCCATGCATCTCGCTCGGCAGGCGACATCCCCTTGAGGCCAGAAACAAATTCTTCATCGATTGACATAACATCGATGGATGGCTTCCAATATCATGGCTCCACAAGTGACCATGGAAACAGATCATTCCGTTTGATTACAGATTACACGAGATGTCACCGCGATTGGTGTGAGTTGGAAAGAGCAAAGATGGAAAATGTTCGGCTGAATTGGGAGATTTATGTGGGAAATGACAGATTTATGCAGAAATGACATCTTGTCCCTCTTAAAGGAGGACTGTGATTGAGTTGAGCGTTTAATGCAATGTTGTGATTTGGGCCAGAAAAGGGGCAGAGGAATAAACGTCAGCATGGTAAACTGTGAAAGATGGTTTGGCCCAATTCCTGCATAAGACACTGTTTTTGGGCATAATTAAGTTGGAAGTGGTTTGTAAATAGAATGAGATCAGAAATCAAATGACCTCTTTTTGGAATAGGTAACAAATGTGTCGCCATTTTGTAACCCTTGGTGACTATGGTTACAAGCTATTTAGTGTGAGATTATTTTATTCAAAAGGAAACCCTTTGTCTCATTCTGTGGACCTGACACATATTGAATTATAAGCTATGTTAATTTGTTTATCTATTTCAATCTGTTATGCATGATTTAGGCATGATCCTGTTTTGCTCAGAAACCAAGGCATTACAGATAGATTGATAGATAGACATGAAAAGTGCAGCCCTCTAAGGCAAGTTCTTGCCACTATCGAGGGTTGATTGATGAGGCGAGAGAAAGGAGTCCACCCATGTTACACATTTACCCCATGGGTGGGATATTTGACTTGCCTCAGCATAGACACTGAGTACAAGGGACTTCCAATCTAACGTCTCATCCGAACGACATCCAGCTGGGATGATGCTCATAAAGGGTGCCCGAGCCCGGGATTGAACCCGGGTCCTTCAGAGGAGCAGGTGTGTGTCTTACCAATAGACCACCCAGCTGCCTGTAAGATCAGTCCCACGAAACAATTGGTGTGATTAATGATGCATTAATCTTGAAGCTTGTTAGTGTGACCATGCATTCTTAAATCACTCCACAAAGCTAAAAACCTACTTCAAAAGAACCCTACACTTATGCTGTGCAAATTCCCTCTACTTTGTAGCACTTAAAATCAGCTACATCAACTGCCATCAGACAATAACAGTCTGTCAGTGCAAGGGAAATTATAAAGCCACACAACACATATGACGCTGATATATAACGTGGCAGTATTGTCCTTGTCTATTCATTTCGCCAGACATCAGTCACAAATGACACTAATTGAACTCTCCCACCGGATTCAGACAAAAACCCTAGCAAATCTGTGCCATAGACACCATTCCGTGTATAGAAATGAATGAAAGAAAGGGATGCCTGTGAAAAGAGGGTGGTGACCAGAAAAAGCGGTCAACGACAGGACTGGAACTGCATCCGAGAATAGATTAACTGGAAGGTTTCGCAAACCAAATGCAGAGCATTGCCCCCAGATTAGACCAAAACATTGCTGTCATATTGCAAGCATTCCGCTGATGTCCTGAGTCAATTTGTCAGACTAGCCCCAGATGTTTGTTATGATTCAGAATAAACCTGGTGATGCTTATGGGTGGGTGGGTGGATTAGGGCTTTACGTCCTGTATTTCTGCACCTAATGGGCTAATTAGGACAGGCAGGGACCATGGCAATGAGATGAAGGATGAAACAGCCATCCAACATAGGCTCAACCGGGAATTGAACCCGGGACCCAGTGGTTGGAATCCCAGCGCGCTACTTATAGGAGAAGACATTAATTGTAAACAGCAACAGCAACAACATTGTACCACACAATGGAGGAGCTTATATCATCTTTGATGCACAAAGTTCACCAGTACATTTGAGTCAATACTTCAAAGAGAACATCCTTATCTCGGTAAGGTGTCGATGATTGAATAAGCAGTTTAAGAACAATATGACAACTGAGTTGTATTTGAATAAAGTAATTGCCCTTCTGACCCATTTGATAATGCAATGGGTAAATAATAGGCATCCATCTATCATGATGACAACCGCATGGAATTGTTTATTATTTATTGATAATGCATTAGTATAGTAACTGCCGACCACTGGGTCCTGAGTTCGAATCAAGCCCATGTTGGAAGGTTGCTTCATCCATCATCTAATCGCTTTGCCACCTGCCTGTCCTGATCAGCCTTATCTGGTGTGAAAATAAAAAGCCTGTCTCACCTATCAGACTAATGGCCTTGTCATCATGACATATGTATGGTGCCTATTCTTGAGCCATCACATTATCAAATGGGTCAGAGGGGTCATTATATTAATTCAGTTGTCAGTTGTTCTTAAACTGCTAATTCAAATATCAATACCTTACCGAGATGAGAGTGTTCTATTTCAAGTATTGACTCCATAATTGTCAGTGAAGTCAGGATGCAAAGGGTCAGTCTTGGCAAATTGAAGACATCAAAATTGATCGGACGGACGTGTAAATGGGACGTTTGCTTGGCCCATCACATGCTAAGATCAGACGGTCACCATACGGGGCAATCCACTCTAGCCCCGAATGTCCTTGTGGTCCCTAAAGGGCCCCAAATTCCCCTCCTGGAATTTAACGGCTTCCATTTTATGAGAAAAGAACCTTGGGATCAAGGTGGTCTGAAAGTCAGGCAGGTTTTGAGAAACAGCAAAAATAAAGTTAGAAATTGAAGAATTTAGTTGAAATTGCACATGCAGTTCTATAATGGCAGTCTGATAAACACCATAGTTGAATAGGGGAACATTATTGAAATTCTTAGGTAAGTTGTATATATAATGTGGGAAATATGCATCACTCTATGATATTCCCATGCTAGTATGGCTGATATGTTGAGGCAATACTTTCAGTCTTTAAGGAAAGATATATATGACTGTACAAGTTGCTTTTTGAGTATATGATATCCATGCAAAAGTGCTGCTTCACGAAGAAACTTCAACTTGCCTAAGTTTTTGAATGCAAATAATTACAGAGAGAGAGCAAGACAGTGTAAAGAAAGCTTCAATTACTTAAGAGAGACGAAGGGTGTGTAAATCCCTTGCGAATTGAGGTACATGACGATGTCGCCTCAGACGATCCATCACGACCACTACATCCCCAAGGTGAGTAGCCGAGAGACTGAAATGTCTCCAGGGACCAGTTAGCCACCTTAGAAAGAAACTGATGCCCAGTGACAAAGATATACAGACAGAGCAACAGACAGGAAAACGCCCACATAAATTGTCAGAAATGTACAGGGATATAGGCCTATTATATTATTTAGAAGGAAAGGGGTTGAATTGGCCAACAATGTTAACTTTTCCAGTGCAATCCTAAACATATACTTTAACTATAATGTAAGCAAAGCCAATTGAGTAGATTCCTGCAATATGTACTAATTTAGTTCAATCTAGACAAATTTGGTTGTTGAATTTATTAGTTTTAGAAGCATTTTCTTTCATTTGGATAGCTTTTGTGGGGGTACAAAAACCGTTTGACAATCCAGCTTTAACAATTAACAGAATAAGATATATTGTACAAAATGTACCATCATTTAGAATGCCCTTGGCTTTCCTATTTTAGCACTAGCAGGTAATTCAATTTTGAATAAGATGGCTTCTGGTTTGATTTAAGCTTGGTCAACCCTGGGGACCTCTGCATAGTAGGAGCAGCTGTTAATGCCAGATACGGTGAGGTATGGTGTTGAAATCACAGACAATTAAGAGCTCCTAAATGTGACCCGAGGGTCCTGACCTCTGTCATTCAATGGTGATCAGGTCAAGCTGAATGAGTGAACCAAGTGCATTTACTGACAGATGGAGAATTCCCACTTGAAAATGTTAAGTGATTCTACAGTAAGTAAAAGTACATTTATATGTCAAAAGAAGCTCATTAATCTTTGATAGAACTTTAATCCATTACCTTTTCAATCCAAACGATTTTAAGTTGTTAATGTTTTTATTTTATATTTTTTATGCCTGTATATATTATAAATAACCTCAGTCAGTTCACTTGTGTTTTTGTTTTTATATGACACGACTTTGAATATAATGTACCTCATTTGATCTGATCTCATCTGATCTCATCTGATCTCATCTGATCTTATCTTATCTTATCTTATCTTATCTTATCTTATCTTATCTTATCTTATCCTATTTTATCTTATCTATATTTTCTTGTCTTATCTCATCTTATCTTGTCTTCTCTTGTCTTATCTTGTCTTATCTTGTCTTATCTTTTCTTGTCTTATCTTATCTTATCTTATCTTATCTTATCTTATCTTATCTTATCTTATCTTATCTCATCTTGTCTTGTCTTGTCTTGTCTTAATATCTTATCTTATCTAATCATATCTTATTATTCATAATTTTACATTTAAATCTGATTGAAGTATTAAAGTTAGGCTACTTAAGTTCTTGAGGTGGCACTTTACAATTACTGACTAGCAAATCCCAATGCCTCAACACGATGACAGACCATAGATTATTAGACTTCTTTTCTATTTGGTTTAATACTCCCCCTCCCCCCCCCCCTCATCACTTTGTGAAATGACACTTCATAACTGTAAGGCGATATAGCAGGCATATTTGAAATGTTCTTCTTTGCAATATACACCTGCGTGTACATAGAAGTCTATATTCCATAACTTCAGAGGGCTTTTTTTTTGTTCACATCTTGCATTGCAACATGATCATATTACTTGAGTTTAATGACACTATGAATAATACACAAATAATTATAAAATATATTTGTTGGTCACAGTAGCAGATCTGACTTATATAACACAAGAGCTAATTTATAACATTTTGTAAATATTGTAATTGTTGATGATTTATTGTGAGTGCCTATACATTTTATTTGCCACAAACAAGGATGGCCCAATGAATGGACATCTTGTAATAACACAGGCAAGTTGTCAGATTGGAATCAAATGGATAGCAATGTTATTCCATGTTTTTGATTTCAGATAAACAAGAAATTGCACAATAGCTAAACAAAAATTATTCATTTTCAAAATTGCTGAATCATACTGAAGCCATTTTAGGACATGACAAAAAAAATTGAAATTGCACAAACGATTTACTGAACTGTACAAACCATTTAGTGTTAGAGCAATTTACTACATTATAGACAATATAATTAATAACTTAAACAATTTATTATATTGTTTAAACGTTATATTGTCTAAATTATCTACTGTATTGTTCAGACAATTTACTAAACTTTTTACACAATTTAGTATATTGTACAAACAATTTAATGCATCATAAGCAGTTTATTAACATCTTTGTTCGTTTTGCCTACAATCTAAAATTGAATGGCCCTCATTTGCGTCTGAGTTCGTAGAATGAGGGCCATGGTTTTTCAGCCTTCCCATCTACCTGAATCTATATTATACTGAATGAGTGCACACACTATTACTAATCTTGACATGCTGTTATTTTTCCACAATCATCATTTTTGTGCAGTGAATCGGCAATTTCAACTTCTGCTTCTTAAAAATATTTAATGTGATCACTGAATGACTCAAGCCCCGCTCTCACATAGCCGGTTTTGCCGAAGTGAAGCCGTAGTATGACGTAACGGTTATGCAACAGCTTTTTTCGCCCGGTTAGCGACGGATTCTGGCGGCAAAAAGGGTTCTACGGGTGACTCGGCGGGTTCTACGGGTGACTCGGCGGGTTACTCGGCGGGTTCTACGGGTCACTCGGCGGGTTCTACGGGTCACTCGAATTCAATGCACGCATTGAATTTCCGGCTACAGGGCCCGAGAATCCCGGTTTGGGCCCGAGTCCCAGGATTGACTTGACGAGCCATCGGCTTGGAGCCGAGAATCGCGTTGCGTAACCGTTACGTCATACTACGGCTTCACTACCGCAAAACCGGCTATGTGAGAGGGGGGCTTTAGTCTTCGTCCATAAAATCCTGATTACTCATTTTCAACAATGTGAAATGGGGATAGCTGGCGCTGATGCATGTATATTGTCCAGCCGATATATAA
The DNA here is from genome assembly GCA_932294295.1 of Alitta virens. Classification (NCBI taxonomy): domain Eukaryota; kingdom Metazoa; phylum Annelida; class Polychaeta; order Phyllodocida; family Nereididae; genus Alitta; species Alitta virens. Next base: position 36,813,214 of record OW028583.1, read on the forward strand.
CAGGCACAAAGCAAGATGTTAACGGATATTAATGACAATGTTAAAAATCCTAAGCTTATAACTTACAAACTCTTTAAGAAAGAACTGTGTCTAGAATCTTATTTAAATTACAACCTACCTAGGTATCTCTAATGTATTATAGCCAGACTTAGACTAAGTTCTCATAATCTCCATATAGAATTAGGTAGACACAAGAGACCTTATGTAGTAGCTGAAGAGCGCATTTGTAAACAAACGACATAAATGACACTAAAAATGAGTTTCATTGTTTGATAATCTGGAAAAATTGGGAAACGACTAGAATAGATCTCTATCAAGCAGCTTATAAACATATTGAAAACTTCACAATCTTTCACCCCAAAGAACAACTTTTAAAAGTAATGATTAATAAAAACTCAGAAATGATTTATGCGTTAGGTAAATTCTTAAACATAGTCCTAAAAACTGATAATATTGTTTAATGTACATTTCATTCATAAAGTTCATAAAGTTCATAATAGATTTCAATATGGTTCAATACATGTTTTATTATATTTTCCATATTCATTCACAAACTTCCATGTAATTCATCTCAACTTTATTACATCTTAGTATGTATTCCATATATATTCAGGGATCTTAATGTAGAGCTTAAAAGTGATTTTACTGTATGGTTTTAAAACCAGTTTTATAAACTTCATTGTTTTACCCAGCACAGTTCATATGTCATTGTAAATACCCATTCCTTCATTTTATGTAATCATTATTATTTGTTGATGACAAGTACTTGTGCTTATGTTTTTATTGTACTTTTACTCGATGTTAGATAAAGTTTTACTTACTTAATTACTTAAGGGGCGTTCACACTGTCATGAGTGGGATTGGGAGTGAGCGCATATGACAAAAAATTGTAAATCGTGCTGATCTTTGTTCATATGTAATTCAATCGGTGAGCAATGTAAGGATAATCTCGCTACTCCATAGAATGCTTCTAGTTCCTCCGGATCACTCGTCAATATCCATGCAGAAGGCAAACATTTTTAAACATGTTCAAATAATTTGACGGACGTTTAATGAGTAAAATTGTGTTCCTTTATACGAAAGTCGCTCGGCGAGCGCTTGGCGAGCTGTTGGCTAGTGATCTACGGACGTCCGTTGCCATTCATGGCCATTCGTGGCCACTCGTGGCCACTTGTGCTCACTTCAGGGTTTGCAGGGGAGGCTGTCCATTTGTGTATACTCGCCATCCATTCGCCTTTACTCTTGCACAGCTTGTGGAACGCTCGGCGGACCTCCCTGGCCCTTTCGTCATTCATCCATTGACCGTCCACGCTTGCACCAGTCCCATCCGTAGTCATCCGTAGCCCTCTCCTCTTTCACTTGTGGACCACTTGCCGAGCGATATACAAGTGCCCTATGGACACTCGTTGAAATGATATATATATGACCAACAGAGGCACTCGTGAGAGTGTGAACGGCACTTTACTTACTTTACTTTGGGTTTGGTAACTCTATATTGTGTAAAAGTACATACTTATAAATGTTGTTGCCTATACATAGCTTTTATTTACATTACCACTAACAAAAATTACAAAAATTGTCCCGGGAATAATTATGTGGAAGGGACGAATTTTTTAGTTTTGCTATCAGTTGGCATGTGATTTGAAACTCTAATTGTAATTATTTTGTATTCTTTGAATTGTTTAGTAACATCATTACTTAACATCAGAAACATTGAGAGTATCCAATCACATGCCTTGAAACGCATAATGTCAGCGGCCGACTGAGAGGAAACAAATATTTCACTTTACTATATATCGTTTATACAATTTAAATTGTATTATCATGTCCAAAAATGACTTCCGTAGAATTATGCTCAATATAAACAAATATAAATATATTCTAAACTAGCTGGTTATTATATTAAAGGGAATGAATTGTAGAAGCACGCACAACAAAATGGATGTTTCCAGCTCACGTAAGAATTATTAGGAAATGAGAGATTATGGGAGGAAGCAGCTGTTGCGTCACATTTTCACCACAGCCTGTCTTAATGCAACTTTTGACAGGCCTACATTAGCTAATTAAGCCATAAATTGATGATTGAAAGACTGAGAAATTCACTCAACTTGGTGGCCGCCATTTGCGACTCGCTCTGATGCGAGTCTGGAATTTACTTTGGCACAGCAGAATTGCTTTATAGCGAATGTCCCACGGGAAATATACAAGTAATTCTAAATGTCCTATTGTCCCTCTACATGCAATGCAACAAAAACGCAATGGAAATATAACTCTATTTGAAGCGAAGCTTGTTAACATTTCTATTGCTGGTAATCCAACATTTTTTGTAAAAAAATAACTCGATTTAATAGAACAACAGCACTGAATGAAGGTGCTTTCCCTGGTACATGGCCAAATGTGCCACATGCGTTTTCCATGCATTTGGATAAACGCTTGGAAAACGCGTGGTTTACACCTCATTATAGTTAGCAAAAACCATGCGTTTCCCATGCGTTTATCCTTTTCGTCAAAAAATGCACGTGGCACATTTGGCCATACACCAATGAATAAAACCTATTCATTATATTGTTGCAAATGATATTTGCCATTGTTTGAATGCTTCGTATTTCCAACCTAACTTTGTGATAACTCAGTCCCATCTGGCAAAATACAGTGTTGTCATTCCAGCCAAGTCTGTTCTAATCATAAACATCCATACAACAGCCTGAACTAATGCCTCGATTGATCTAAGTCCTTTGTGTCTGTTCACATGGAAGAAAAGCTGCTCGGGCACAAGGGGTGGATTAATACAAAACCCCAGTTGAAGGACGGGGCTCAACCCTGTCAGCTGAGCTACGGAAAACAGGGCTCGTTTCATCCCCCAATAAAGACTGGCTGACCACATCTTAGCGAAGAGCTGTCTGTTTGCACCAATTCCCTGCTCGTGTCTTCAGCAACAAAGAATAAAGCTATTTCCTTGAACCAACTTTATAAATGAAGTGGTTAAACGTTTATAATTTATAACAAATCAGGAAAGAGATAGATAGATAGATAGAGAGATAGATAGATAGAGAGATAGATAGATAGAGAGATAGATAGATAGATTGATAGATAGATAGATTGATAGATTGATAGATAGATAGATAGATAGATAGATAGATATATAGATAGATATATAGATATATAGTTAGATAGATAGATTGCTAGATAGATAGATAGATAGATAGATAGACAGATAGATAGAGAGATAGAGAGATAGATAGATAGAAAGATAGAGAGATAGATAGATGGATAGATGGATAGATAGATATATAAAAAGTGCAGCCCTCTAAGGCAAGTTATGACTGCTATCTAGGGTTGATTAATGAGGTGAGAGAGGGTGAAATAAACGTTTTCATACGAAATAACCCTGTTCAATTTTAATCAAATAAACTTAGATTTTTGTTCTGAATGTATTGACCAATCAGAGTCATTTTCACTTCAAAGCAGATTGCAGTGTTTAGTTTTCCCTGTAGGTTGTCATCTTTGATGTCATTCCAAAATTTCAAAGATCAGATAAAAAACAAAGCAGAAAAGCTCCAATTAAAGAATTCTTCATGTTTTAATCCTCTACAGAAGACTTTACCATTGATGTGATTGTTTCTATGTTTATAGTGATGAAGTAAAGACTTAGATTCTACAGTTGTAATTAACTCAGAGACGACAGCCAGAAATTCAATTAGACACTGGTTGGTTACTGCACATTTCACTAACCACACACACAGGACCTCTTCACCCATATAAAGGTTTTTACGTAAGAAAAACAGCCTGGTTTGATAGTGGATTTTCACGAAAGGTTCTCTGTATTTCCACCAGGTGCCTACGACAGAATAATGCAATTCTATTGGCTGAAAAAGTTCCCACCCTTGACATCCTAGCAGCAGTATTTTTAGTGCATTCTAATTTACATTTAACAAATTATCACTTAGTTGATTTCTGTTATTTCCCAGAGAAAATTATATTTATGGACTCAGTTAATGCTAATATGTCTGAAAAGCAAACTGAGCAATAAGAGAGGAAGAAAGGCATGACTTGCTGAATTAAGGGCTGCTCAGTGAAAAGACTCTTGTGGTGGAGAGCACATGAGTATGTTAGGTATGGAAATTTGCATGTGTGCATATGACTATTTGTTTGTTTTAGTTGCGGATGAGCTATAGTAGGCCAGAATTGCTAAATAAGCTAGCTAAGCTACTAACCTTACCACAATGTAATGACTGTTACTGTTCTTCCCTGCAACAGCAAATACAAACTTGAACTGTGGCTTGTGATTTGCATTGCTTAATAAGAACATTTTATATTGAATTAACTGGACACCTGTTTTCATTATCTCCCCTCAACTGATTCACTAATGCAAATTTGACAGATTTCATTTGCCAAATTGGATTTGCGATGGTGTCAGAATTTCCTCCATAATGGAGATTGTAGAATTCCCCATCTCCTTGTTATCACTGGATATTCTATCTAGCAAAATTAGGGGCATTTTAATGTAAATCAGCATGGTTGTTATGAAAATGTTGCGATTAGTGACAGAAGCTGTCGACATGGTGAAAATTTCACTTTAAATGAGGCAATGTTAAGAGATGCTGAGGAATTTTCTATGTCATGATTGTGAAGAAGTAAAGGAACGCTGGAATTTGGCCCTGTTAGGAGTGGATTTACGTGTCAATTGGTAGAATATAAAGCCATAAAGTTAATTGAATATTATTTTCTGAAAAATCGAAGCAGGGTAGCATAATGGCATCCGCCAATTCCATATTGGCCAGCTCTGCTGAAGGTCCAAGTTACTCTTCATGCGCTACATCCAAATCGCATGTCGATCACATGAGATGTTAAATTGGAAGTGCCATGTACTCGCTGTGCATGCTGAGGCAAGTAAAACACCCACCCTTTGGGTAAATTTGTGTGTGTAACATGGTATGGCCTCCAAGCCTTTATCATCTCATCATGACGCCTGTTTTGTTGTCTAAGCTGACATAGCTTCAGACCCTCTGGCATTGAGACACTGAGACACGGAGACAAGTTTGATACAATTTGCTTCGGCATCAATTACCGTGAAAATATTGAATTTTCAAGTAATCATGCATATAATCTCAGCTTAATGTAGCTGACAGAGTAAAAGTACTCATCTGACTTTCTATTACCTCATTTATTCAGTTATAGCTGATGCAATTTAGGCTAAACAGATGCCGGTTCAATGCTAATTCTCTCACATACCACCAGGGGCTGATGAAACTTCTCGCAAGAGGGCGACTTATGCATCTGACTCTTGTGTGAAGGAGGTACAGAAAGGCAATCGAGAAAAAAACTGATTGAATTTGTGGTTCCTTACAGAAACAGCAAACACTTGATCTCAGGGAAAGAACTTTTGGCACTTCAGCAGAGCGGTTACTTTTGATCAATGGTAGTCACTTTCTGTAAGCTGTTGGAGGAACTTGATCGCTATAATTACAATATTATGTTATCGATTAGCGCCTCAGTTTCACTTCAATTCCTGTGAAAAAATCAAATGCAATTGATTGATGGTATTATGATGTGTGTGTGTGATTAGGGCTTTACGTCCTGTATTTCTGCACCAGTTGGGCTAATTAGGACAGGCAGAGACCATGGCAATGAGACGAAGAATGAAACAGCCATCCAACTTAGGCTCGACCGGGAATCGAACTGGGGACCCAGCGGTTGGAAGCCCAGAGCGCTACCTCTCAGCTATGCCCCTGCCCCCATGGTATTATGATATATGAACACAATATATATATACTATTACTTGGCAGCTTTATGTCATTCATGGCATATGTGTCACAATGTAAACAGAAAATACAAAGTAAATGACATACAGTACAATGAAAGCATAAGAGAGAAGTAGTACATATAACTAGGTTCCAGCTACAATAAAGATTTGTTATCATGTCAATTTTGCAAAAATTAGTTAGAAATTGAGTGAATTTAATTGTCCATATTTGGCAACGACTTTTAACAGACACTTGTTTGATCTTGTTAAGTTGTCTGGTTTCTTAGTGTACAGTACTGGAGACCTATCTGTCGACTTTACAATGATAATCAATTTTTTTTATAGAAACTGCATGAATTTTGTGTCAGTGTCTACTCCTGTAATCTTTCATCCAATGTCCCACACTGCCTTGTAACTAAGAAGTAGTCTTAAAGTGAAAAGTTTCATAATGCATAATGTATGAGAAGAGTACGTGTTTGGAGAGCAAAGGAGAAGTGCTTCATTGACACAATGACATTCTGAGCAATACACCAGTGCACTTAAGCAAACTTGGCTTACATACTTTAAGTGGCACTTTGCAATCAAGGCTACCAGCAGTTCATTCTGTCTATCTACAGATATGACCAACTCCGAAGAGCTCATTGGTACCTAAATACAATTGAATAAAATTGCTATTATAACAGGTTAATTCTTTTTGCATAGCCATATCCTTTTTTTATTAATTTTTTTTTTCTCTTTTTCCATTTCGATTTTTGTTTCTTCCATGTTATGCTTTCAGGGATATATTTAATGATTTATTAAATGCATACTTATAATAATGTAAAGGCAAATATGCCATAGGCATCAGCCTACCATATAAATGCATGTGAAGATTATTGAAATGATTATTGTTAATGTATGTATATATGAGAATAATGGTAATAAATGTTGATTGATTTGCATTGATTTTGAATAGAAAATATGAGCCTGTATTCCAAAACAATATCTAAACTTTGTCAAATACTTTGAAAAACATACAGAAATTTGTAAATCAAGTAGTTTGACCACCAGAGATTGTATTGTATGACCTTATCAATTTGACCAGGATGAGTGATATGTGGCTACACTGTCTAGTTTCTGTCTTTGAAGACGTGAAACTGTCTTATTCTACGAGTTTTGTGTTTCTCCTCACTGATGTTGCCAATATATAATGAACTTTGTTTCTGTTTATGGTATATCCGGCCATCAAAATGACCCCATATGAAAAAAATGTTTCTGCTTTTGAAAGTATAAAAAAAAAAGAAACATTACAAATAACCAGAAATTATGAGCAAATACAATGTATTCAACAGCTAGCTTGTTCATGATAGGGCCCCCAAAATCACAAATAAGCTTTATAAGTAGACATTAATAAACTGTGTAATAGCATCTAAAAGATGGTTAAGGCATCGCCAATTCCACACTGGCCAGCTCTGCTGAAGGTCCCGGAACCAGGGCTCGATCCCAGACCCGGGCACTTTTCGTAAGCCATAAGCTTCATCTCAGCAGCTGGTGTTGATCGCACGAGATGTTAGATCTGCGGTAAAAGTTAAAGATCCCACACATGGGGTAAATGTGTAGGATGACATGGACTCCAAGTATTATCATCTCATCATTACGTCTGCCTGCAGCTGGTCATATGAGCTGACTAAACCCCAGACCCAAGTAGCACTGAGACATTAGACAATAGATATAACCAGTAGTAAAGTGCACCGAAAGAACGGTGTAATTTTTACAATTGATAACAATGTTAAAAATTGTAAATTTTGTAAATTATATATTCTTTAGAGCACAGACTACGATATATTAAATACATCTGCAGATGCGCTGCACATAAAACGGAATTAAAATTTAGACTTTACATACAATAAAATCATATAGATCTTTTGAGATGAAATATGAATTATATAAAATCAAAATAGGTAAAAATATAAAATGTTTTAAATTGCATTAACAAACAAGTCTTTAATTTCTTCGTATAATAAATAAATCTAGTCTTTAATGTCCCTTGGGAGTTGGTTCCACTACCATGGGGCCATTGCACTAAATGAAGCTTTAACACTTTCCATTCCAAAGCATGAAACACTTCATGCCACATTCTCTTTGTGTGTATAATCCAGAGTCTTGTTTATGTTCATATTCACACTTAATTTGCACCTAGACTCATATACAGCTAGACTTCAAAGGAGCCCAACATATTGTGCTGGCATTTTGTCATTATTGTTGCTGTGTTTATGAACTAAACTAGTGGCAGACAACAGAGACTTCCTTTGTTACTTTATATTTGTGCAATTCAACTGACACTAGGAAAGCTTGTGAAGAAATAATATGTGTAAGTAATGTTTAATATTATTTGCCTTTGTTGATAATTAATCATTTCTTGTATTTGTATAAGTCTTAATTTACTTATAATTATCATGCCAACATATTTTTATTTCATATCAAAGAATAATTATTGTTTTCTCTCGGAAATAACATTGCGAATAAATTTTATTTAAACCATAGTTTCAGAAAGACTAGATATTCAGCTGATAAATTAGCATAACCACTGGGTTTGTTTATCTGCTTGCAAATATTCTCTGTAACCAGAAGTGTCAGACAACAAGGGCCCTGTTGGAGACTTAAATGAGCACAAATTGCTTAAAAGGGGGTTTTGCAAGGAGACCCATTCTGAAGCTGCTGAGACTTAACAAATTACTCTTTTTTAAACTTCAGTGTTTTTCTTGGCATAAAACAACTTGCTAATCTAAAGTTCTTGTCTACCTGTGTAAAGACTATATAGCAAGTGCACTTTTAAATCAGGTCCACTCTCTACTTTTTGTCTTATAAAAATATTTAACTAAATTAGGAGTATAGAAAATGTGTCTGGTGAAAACCTAACTCCAATACTGATTCCATGTACAATAATTCAGGTAAAACCAGATTAAGAGTCGCATTCTAACTTTGGTACAATTGTTTACTATAATACAGATAATGAATGTGTGTATTAAATCATGAACAGTGATGAAGTACTGCAATATAGTATTGAGCATAGCAATTATATATTGAGTGCATATGCACTCTAATAACTATAAGTGCTATATGGAACATTTAAAGGTTCAAAAGCCCGGTATAGATATGGAACCTTTATTAGTTCTATTTAGAACCTCTCTAAAGTTCTTTAAAATAACCACTGAAGGTTCCATATTAAGGTTCTTGATGGAAGCCAATGGTTCTTGAACAAAAGTTCTGTATGGAACCCAATGGTTCATGAACAAACCCATCAAATGGTTCTGTAAAGAACCCTTGGATTGTTCAACAGTTCTTCAAAGAACCTTTGTAGGTGCATTATGGTTCTGTTTAGGGTTTAATTTAGAACCCTGCGGTTCTATTTGGAACCCAACAAGGTTTTAAGTAAAGGTTCATATATTGGTTCAATAAAGGTTCTTTCAGATATGAATAAATATACAGCAAAACAAAATAAATTTTCATTTATACATTTATTTTCTTTCATAAACAAACATAGTTTTGGTATGTTGGACTGAGCTCCACATAACCTAGGGATTAAATCACTTCATACACAATGTACAAGTTTACCAAATTAACCTTACGGCAATCAATGATGCAAAATTCCACATAACACATGGTGTATTTTTGGTATCCAATAAACAGCAATGAAACATTCAAAAGCCAGTGAAATATCAGGTTCTCTGTCTTGGATGACCATCATGCCATATTTTAACATTTTCCACATGGACTGGATTCTCGTGTGTTTGATTTGAACAAAAATGTGGGTGTTGACTCCTGTAACAATAAAGCATAGGAAGTGTTATTATACAAATCATGACATTCGATGGTTGCATCAAAGACATTAATTATATAACATCACTAATTATAAGGATCAGACTAATATTATTACAGCTGTCAATGTTTTGTGATAGTTATTAACTAGGTAGCAACCAAATGGGTTTTGTTCTTAGTTGTTGACGGGCAATCCTCATGTAAATTTTTAACCTGTCATCCAGTCACTCATTCTTCATAATTTTCCATCATATACACAAGTCAATGGTCTCCTTGTTGGCATTCTGTCTAAGGGTGGTTCTTTATTGAAAATATTAATATGAATAGGCAACACCTTGAGTCATTTAGTCTATATTTGCATTATGGATGATCAAACGAAAAAATTTGATATCTTTGATTTTTCAAGGAAGAATTTTTAAAATATTATACAAAGTTTGTTTTACCTTTCCTTTCCTTAATGTACATTGGCAAGCTGAATGGCACATTTTCCAGTCTTTTTGAAAAAATACAGTTGTGGCTACATTTCATGAAGAGTCTAAAACCACAAATGTTATTGATAATTCAATATGAATATTTCAATGTGATGAAAAAAAAATGAAAAAATGAAAAAGGCAAAAATTATGAAAATATTCGCCATTTCATACGACAGATTACATAACAGTTGCAAAGTGGCTTGAAAATTTACAACATGTGTTAAATTATCACCTCCAAAAAAAAAGGTGCAAAAATGTGCTGATTGCAAGTGCCACTTTTGTCCTATATACATTGTAGATTTATAGCTGACATATCTGCATGTAAAATCTAGAGGCATGAATACTTTTGCAATCTACTGTATATGCAAAATTGACATTTACGGATTGACGATAGTGAAATATAGCAATTTTATATTTTTTGTAATGAATACTCACCATGACAAGCAATACATTTGCTGCAAGTGATATTTCTTGAGCAGTTCACTGTCTATGCTTCCTCTATGCTACAGTTGTAGTACATTCCTCTTCATTAAATCCTAAATGTTTCTATAGTCATTTGGCTTTATTCCCTACGCAAATATCTGCAAAAACTATACAACTTAACAATATAATAAAAATATTTATGTCTTGATTAAACAAAATTATTTAAATATTAATTACCATGAAGCATTTGACAAGTAAAATATTTATTACTCACCAGGAACCGAAATCTAAGTGCTTGTTGATGAGTTAAACTGTCTAATGAAATGCTCATTGAGGCTGCAATGTCTGGCTTGATTTGTTGTTCTAATCAATTAAGTGACTACCCTTAACAATCATTTAAGTATTGGTTACTAATGTACTTGGCATTGAACCCTTTTGTCCAGTTTTGAACCTTTGGTGTGTGATTGAACCGTATGGTTCTTATATTGAACCCTTCAGAACCATTCGGAACCTTTACATGTACTATAGAACCTTCAGGTTCCATATTGAACATTTAAGAACCTTTTTTTCTTAGAGTGTGGTTCTATTTATTGAAAGATACATTAACAGGCTTGTATTTTTAACTATAATGTTTCTTCAAATGATCTATTACTGAAATATACTAAAACAAGATCACGTATATGTGTTGCAAAAATAATACTGCCAACAAAGACTGCTTTTTTTCAAACATTAACACGATTAAGCGGGCTTGTGCCATATCTAGCAACAGGTAAAGCTGGAAACCAGATATTTCCTGGAAACAAAATACCAGGTAGAGACAGAATGTTCTTCTTTCTTTTCATTCTGTGCTATTCGGAGCCTACTTAGGTTTCTGTCGCACATATCAGTTTTCATGTTAAAAGTTCATGAATCGGTTTTAACTTCTTTGATTTATATTCAGTTCACGGAAAGACATCTCCTAAAACTCAGATAAGAAGATATATCGTGGTTTTGTGTGATATTATTAATAAGAAATTCATGCATCCCGTCAAAATGTATTGCGGCGTTTATTAGATGTAACATGATAGTGCTGTGGGAACTTAGGTTTTAAATATATTAAATAAAGTGGACAATCACTGAACCCACTTTTTGAACCCACTCCAAGTAGCCTTATCAACTCATCATTACATCTGCCTCATGCAGCTTGTTATGTATAATATAAGTCCTAGTGAAACAAAAAAAGAAACCTTTGATATCATATTTAGTCTCATATACAGCTATACTACTAATAATACAGTATCTATATGTATTTATCTTATTTTTGGTAGATGTTGTAAGCATTCTCTGAAAATATGAGGCAAATCAATCAAGTCATATTTAGTGTGACTTTTTCAAATTGGTTGAATATCATTGATTCAATTCAATAATTCGTGTTAATAACATGATGTTTGAAACTAACATTATCTAATTTATATTTAGTGAAGTTTTATTAACTAAATTCATTTTGAGGTTATCCTTTGCCCTGCCTGTTCACGGTTCATCTAACAAAATAGACTCTCCATACTGATACTAAATAGATGAAAAATGTCCTCATTTAATGCATTACCAAAGCAAAAAAAATGATGCAAGTAATCTAGTATATAGATTGCTGAAATTTTGCTGACAGACAGCAATAATAGTTATGAAAATATCAGTGGCTCACATTATAATTTAGCTTTTTAAAAAATATTATAGCACATAATCATGGTATTGTATGTTCTTCATATTATTCGAGGCCAATGTGAAAGTTCCTTATGTTTACAGGGTAGAAAAAACCAAACAACAAAATAAAATGAAATATCCGAGCATTATGCCCACACTCTAAAAACAAGTTTTTGAAAACCAACACTAAAATAAACACTTTTTTGTATACTTTATGGAAGTGTTAAGATGTACAAGACTATTAAGATAAAGAGTGGGGGCCTAGCTTATTGGTAGCGCGTTGGGCTTCCGACCACTGGATCCCGGATTCAGTTCTCGGTCAAGCCTATGTTGGATGGCTGTTTCATCCTTCGTCTTATTGCAATGGTCCCCACCTGTGCAGAAATACAGGATGTAAAGCCCTAATCCACCCACCACCACTATTAAGATAAACATGTTAGGTGCTTACACTTTAATCAGTCACCATTTATATGAAGCATCTCAGTCTCCCAGTGTAGGCTATCATTAGGCAGTTGAAACCTCTTTATCAATTCTCTTTTATCAAGCCGCAAATGAAATGGAAAATTCATCCTAATTCACAGTTGAAAAAACTTAATTTTGAGATTAAAAAGAAAATTGGTAGTAATAGTTTCAAATATATATTACTAGGATCATCTAGTGGAGGCACTCTGCCTCTTTTGCTTTACACACAGAGGCACCAGGTAAGTCTGCGTTGGGTTGTTTCAACCCCATGGCTTTTATCACTAGACTTACACTTTATACAACTTGGCAATTGTGTCCCCACCACTACCCCCAAATTATGCTTCTATTTCATTGTGTGAGATTGTTGGTCACAGGTACCATTGGCACCATACCTTCAAAATGCTATTAATAGCTGCAAATCAAACCAAAGTGCCATCTAGAGGATTAATTGGCTAAATGCATTAGGACTGCCATCTGCATTGTAACTGATGTTGATATACTCCAAACATAGACATATAGATTGCTTGAATGAACTATCAAATATTAGTTGAGTAGATATTTGCAGTTTTAACCAATAGTGACTGATGTTATTCATTATATTTCAATGTAGCTGTATTTGAGATTCAAAATTTAAACCTTACAAGAATGCGGTCACTTTTATAGTCATGCGATGGCAGCTGAGTGGATTAGATGCTTGCCTTGTAATGCAAGGAAAGTGGGTTCAAGTCCTTTTTGGGAAATTTGTCGGAAAGTTATCACACAAGGTTGATTATGTAATTTTTCAGCACCTTGACACATATTAAACAATGCTTGAAAGGGAAACAACATTGCTACCATTTATTATCATTCAGGCCAAGGCTTTGCCAGTGATAGCTACAGTCTGATACATTAGTACGGATCGAGCCAGTGTGGATAAACATACAAATACATTGGTAGCTCAGTGGTGGAAAGATTACTTTATAGGCTGAACATTCATATGTTCCACTCCAGCTCAAAAAATGACATTTTGTTTTTGGAATGTTGAATCATGAAGTGACATTATAGATAATATTGTGCTTTCACAATTAAGGCTACCTTTCCCTATTCTACTACATCTGTATGGATCGAGCCAGTATGGATAAACATATGTATTTGTCAGATTGTCATTTCTGTATTTGCATTGTTCACTATTGTCTTGTCAAACTCATTGTAGAGTGCAATTGTCATTTTATCCTAAAAAAGTAATAATATTGACAACAATGTACTGGTTGATGACTTGCATATTGCTGAGATCTTAATTGGGAAAAGTGCCCTGGACAGCAACCAACTCATCCTAAGCAAAATGTCAAGCTGACTTCTTATTCAAATAAAGCAATTGGCCAGTGATATTTTCTTGGCTGAAGGAAACACCTATTTATCAACGACAATATCATTCTAATGTGCACAAGTCACTTAAAAAGGAAACAGCATGGCATTTTCAACATTACTTGTGGAACTTCAGTTAAACTGGCCAAGATCAATACTCAGGTTTTTTTTTTTGTCCTACAGTGTTATTTAAAACGAACACCATTAACAAAAAGTCTGGTTTTGTAGCCCAAGAAATATGGGGTTCGGTTAGCTCTTCTTGTTCTCATCTCAAGTAGGTCCTTCGCACCAGTTGGTGGATCCTCGTATGTCTATTATCCGTTTATTTTGTGAGTCAGGAAGGGCTTCCCAGGCTAGTTAGGATGGTGTCATTGTCCAATAACAAATATCATTGAAAAATCTATACACACTATTTCCACTGATTTGTCAATTATTTCAAAAGGATGTTTGTCAGTGTATACTAATCGACATGCAAAATTCATAATTGCTATTTATGTGCATCAAAGAACCAGGCAAAATTCTAAATAAGCATTAACTGCAAAACGCATTAAGATAATCATAATAGGCCTATATTGTGGCCTAGCAGCATCAAATAATTTAATGTGGGTCTCCATGGGCTCTCATAATATATTTTTTGTATATTGATACTGTACTGTATTTTCTGTCCGAATAAACGTCTTCTGTATCTTCTGTATCTGCAACAGATGTTTGTCACAGACTCCTACGCAGGTTTAGCGAATGCCCTGAGGTTCTGCCAGATTTTGGATGGAGCAACGATCCTGGTGGGGGAGCAAGGATTTAAACAGCATCATTTCAACCATAAGAATACAAAACCACGCACCAGTTTACTCCATAATACGATACAAAGTCAGATTTGGTGATATGTAAAGAACTAATTTGATCGGTAGTATAATTATGGTTGTACTGGAAAGCAGATTAAAACTGACAAATACATTTAAAGATTGCAGATTGGACTTCCGTTTACCAGACAATCAGATTGCAGGGATCAAATGTAGTAAATATGGTGAACCTGTATTACCCATTTGGCATCGAGGCCTTTTTTTTTATTAAACATAATTAGGGCAATAAAAATAGGTATCTGTATCTTCTTCCTTTTGTGCATCAACTGTTTATCAAATGCTAAATTGACTTCTGTAGTGATCATTTTCGAGTTGCAAAATTGTGTTATAACATTAATGTCTGTCAGAGAACCCAATCTCCTATCAGTCATTGATCTAAATTTTTTCAAAGAACTGAGAACGCGTTCGTTAGATATATCTGGCATGGTTAAAGTCCATATCTGTCAAGGGCAGACCTCATGATGAGATGATGAGCTGTTTGGAGTCCACGCCATGTTTTGTATTTACCCCATGGGTGGGGCTCTTTACCTGCTTCAGCATAGACACCGAGTACAAGGCACCTCCAAATTAATGTCTCATGCAATTAACATCCAGCAGGGTTGTAGCTCATAAGGATGACCTTGAATCCACAGAAGTTTATCTATCTTTTTATTTATTTAAAAATTATTATACAGGGTAAAACTGTATTTTAGTAAAACCTATTTTACAAAATGGCCCTGTTTTAAATCAACTAGAAACTATAACAAAGGAAGACAATAATAGAACAAGTTGATATTGAACAGACTTTGATCACAGCCTCAGATACTTGACTTGTTATTCATTTAACCAAATTTCAATGGGTGTTGACTCAATGCTAATTCAGTAACAATCCACCAGGGGTAAGCACTACTCCCTAGAGGGAGCCACAAACATCAGATAATCCAATGAAGAATGCTGATGGTGGTTTCCTGAAGGAAAATTAATTCAATTTGCTGTGTCTTGCAGAAATGTCAAACACTCGTCTTGTAAATATGTCCTTAAGCTATATTTATGCAACGTCAACATTTTTGCACTTTTCCAGAATACTGCAATACATATTTAGAAAGATCTAATTTTGTATTATCGGAAAAAGTACAGTATAGCGGACCCAAATTTATGACCTTATGTAGCGAGCCTTTCTGTCATGCCTATGACGTCATATCACTGAATTCAATGAATGACGTCACAAAAGACGACCACTCTTTTCATTTTCAAGACAAGACATTGTTTCTTTTTTTCTTTTATCGGGGGCTGCCACCCCCCAAACCCCTGCTGTGCTACGCAAATATTATTCCTCTTCTGCGATAGAACAAATTTGGGCAAAATATTTTAATATTTTTCAATATTTAATGGACGCCAAATATGGACATATATTTGGGTCGGCTATACTGCACTATACCCATTTTATCTTCAGTAGTAATTATTTTACAACTCAGGAATTTGAAAATGTATTGTGTTTCTAAAAACGGTGTTCATGTTTTGTTGTGACTAAATTATGTTTTAATATACCAAAATATTATATTAAGTGGTAAAATTTCTTGTCAACTTTTTTTCCCTTTCCATAATTATACTGGAATATATATTAAAATACCAAATGTGTAAAAACTCAAATAACAAATGTGTAAGTCTTCGGCATGTTTTACTGAAGGAAATGTGGAAGGTATAATAGTATATTAAGGTAACAGTATATTTAGGTAATAGTGCTGCAGTATAATATTAGGTTTATGGGATCTAATGTATGTATACATGTATTTAAGTTGCTTTATATCTAATAAAGAAAATACAAAAAAAGTTGCTGTGTTTTGTTGTTTGTAACACTAGTTGCTGGGTCACTTCCTACTATCGGTTGTTTTGTAGTTCACAAGTTCCTGTAAACAATAGGAATGACACACAGGAACTTCCAAATTCATTCTCATGTGATTCACTGACCAGAGGTTGTACTGGTTTTTTCTCAAGCCATACCTTTAGGCATTGATAAAGTGACAATTAGGTAAGAGAATATTCATTCTTCATTCATATCCTCATACATTTGTGTATATTGGATAAATGTAACTATAAGATCAAAATCAGACATTTTAGTAATTATGGTTTTTCATGTTCATAGGAGTGTCCCTTCAACCCCTTGATTACGTTGCTGTATTGGTTGATGCAGTTTGATTGCTGTTATGTATGACTAAAGAACCCTAACTCGGGGTTTATTTATGACTTATAAAGATTCGAACCCACAATTTTGTTGTGTTGTGCGGGCGGTAACTGTTACAATAGTATATTTATTGCAACTAAGTAAAATATCACAGTTGATGTTAAACATGTAGAACTGTAATAATATGTAAATTAAAATTAAATTATGTAGATATTTAAGAACAATAGTAGTAAAAACAATTATCACAGCAACTGCTTCAGGATAAAGACTATACATTAAAAGCACAATAACAAATAATAGATTTTTTTAAAGTTGATTATTGTGGTTCTGTTGTGCTTTGTAAGTGGAACTACTGAGTGTGACGTCATCATTTTAAGGTCTATGAAGCCTGCATTAGAACAATATCTTTCCAATGACGCTCTCAGTTACCTTTAGCCGAGAATTTGGGTGAATTGGGAATCTCCAAACTGGTGGTTTGATTGTTGCAGGTGTACCTCAGGGACCTGGCTGGGGAGCAGTGATAACAGTTAACGCCACCTATGGAGATAAGACGTCGAAATCTCGCGGTAATTGAGAGCACGATGTTCGCCAAGAGACTTGACCTTCTGTCATTGAAGAATGATCTTGTTGACATGGTAACCCGTAATGACAGCTCTTGGTGAGTTGACAAAAGGATAGCGCAAAGGAACTGCCTCACCTAAAATGTAAAGAGCATTGACTGAAGTTGATTTCTAGTACCAGCAGTGTAGTGCTAAACATACAAAGTAGTTCGATCTTCACTATCTTGATTGCTTCTCAAAAACACATATCCTAATTTTATGGATTTGGGTTGCTTGAATGATATTGAACAACTTTGAATCGAGGACCACATGTCTATGCTTTGTGTCACATAAATATTTGGTAATATTGTAATAGTATTGTGGCTGGGTGCATTGTACATGCATCCATGTGCTGTTGTTGACAATCGGCATGATCAGTTTCCACCTCAACAAACCAGTCAAATATTTGCGCTGCTCTTTAACCATTTCGTGTTAACAATGATGTGTATATTAGCTCACATGGCCACATCCCTAACTTTGAGATACCCCACATTGACATCCATTGAGCAGTGTTCGAAATAAGGAGGGATCTTGCCCCCCCCCCCCTCCCAATAGTTGTACAGCCCTCGGGGGGGGGGGGGGAATTGATATATATTGAGCACTATTTACTGGCGAACTTTCGTCACAAATGCAGCAAAGACAAATTACTATAGTGGAAGCTTATAAATAAATATGTATTATTTATTCGTACACAGTCATTATACATTATACACACCCAGTACATTATACACATAAATAAGAATTTAATTATGATACTATGGTAAGTTTAATACGATGCCATTATTTAGAAAATTCAGTATCTGTCATCAGGAATATATTATGTTCAGCTAAATTAAATTCCTATATTTATATTATACTCTGAATTCTTCATTGTCAACAAAGAAATGCATAACACAGCTATATCTGTTCATCGTCATCTAAATTAAGGATTATTCCTTATAGGATTCCCAATGAAGGATTAAGATATATTATTGATTTGTTTTAGGAACAACCTTTGACTTCACTAACTACCAACCTACTATTTCCATGTGAAATTAAGGTGCACATTTTAGCTGACTTTAAAATAAATCAAAAGTTTCCTGATGCAATCACCCATCAATAAAACTGTGAGTAAAGAGTTTTTCTTTTCTGAGGCTTGATAATCCTCGTAAATTCTAGAACAGCTAAATGTAATGTGGCTTTCAGTCTTTGCCTGCACTTATTTTATGTCAACATTCATACTTAATTTGTACTTATCCTCACAAGAGTGCAACATCAAAGGAAAACGCCATCTTTTGCTGACATTTTGTCATTATTGTTACCCTGCTCATGAATTGCACTTTGAAAGTGTATGGAAGAAGAGAGCTTCTTTACTGCCCATTTATGGGTGCTATGGTCCAGTGGATAACGTGTTGGACTCGTACACACCTTGTCATCAGTTCAAATCCAGCCATGGCATGGAGGAACTGAGCAGATCCTCTGTAACTCTTTGCTCCGCTCTACCCAGGTGTAAATGGCTACTTGGTTATAGGCTGTGATGGCAGTTGTAGAGAGCATCCATATTCCTCAAATAGTTGAGAAAGGCTCAAGCTAGAACAGGTCTGCCAATAGTGTAAATTGCAACGTAAGCTTAGTTCAAGGAGGAGAGCAGACACAAAAGCCAATTACCACTATATTACATATACCTGAAAATCATACAAAGCTTATTAAGATAAATATATTTCTACTAGAATTTTACATGACAATTAAAAGGCACAAATGAAGGACTGGATATGGTGGAAAACCAATGACTTGTCGTAGAAATTAAAATATGTATTACTTATCAGTAGTTGTATCCTTTCCAATTATTATTGAACAAGAAACTTACACAAGATTAACAACTCATAAATTATCCAGTAAAATGGAAATTGTATAATTGTTCCCTTTCGGATCAACCTCTAGAGATGTCTAATTAACAGCCAATAAAACAGATCAAAGGAACATACAGAAAACTTTCTCTGATGCTTCATAAGTAGATTATGCATCTTTGTTGTGGTTTCACATAGAATTTTTCTTCTTGCACAGTGCAACAAAATCACAGGGGCCAGAAAGAACACAGACAATACTTATCATTCCAAGTTCATGTTTTGTCAGATAGAAATAAAACTTTTATCATGAAACATATTCTAACTATGTAGGAAAATTAATGTATATTTTACTTCAAAATTATTTTTAATACACAATTTTATTAAGAAATAATGTCGAATTTAGGTCTATGAAGATCATATGCTATAAAGCTTAACAACAGACTGCTGTTTTTTTCTTACGGTGGTCCGCCACAGTTTATGGTAGATACATGTATTCATGTTTCCGTAGCTCTGCTGACAGGGTTGAGCCCCGTCCTTCAACTGGGGTTTTGTATTCATCCACCCCTTGTGCCCAAGCAGCTTTTCTTCCATGTGAACAGACACATAGGACTAAGATCAATCAAGGCATTAGACCAGGTATTTGCTAGCATGGATATGATCACAGATACAGTCCGTAGTTGCCAGCACAGTGTGAGTGAATATACAGAAATCTATAAACTAAATGGGTATTATATTTTGTTGCAGACAGTCTGCTATGTTTGTGTTTAACTGTCTATGCAATGCATTCCCAATGCTTGATGACTAGTACTGTGTATAACTGTGACGAAGCAAAGTTTATTCAAGCACAGAAATTCATATTCATGCTCTTGTACTGCAGTAAAGAGATATGGCTGTATGTTATTCTTATCATGTTTCTGTACAAGAGCAGTGCACATAGAAATAATATTATACGCTTTACGTGAACTGCTCTACAGAAACAATGTCGTACTGCAGTAAAGAGATATGGCTGTATCTTATCATGTTTCTGTAAAAGAGCAGTTCGCATAGAAAAGTTGGCTGGTTTAGACACTGATTCATTTCTGAATGATCTAACAAATTTGTTTCGAGACGTGTCCATGCAGCCTCAGAAAGTGTAGTCTGACAACGGGTCTAATTTCGTGGGTGGTTTGAAAAAAATTGAGAAATCGCTAAAAGAAGTAAATTGGTGTAGCAAAGGTCAGGGTTATTCAAAGTTATAGCTGTGTCTTAAGGGTTCTTCCTGGCCTCTCATACCCTGTAAATAGAGTAAATTGATTACTTCAACTTATTATTATATTATTGTATGAAGGCAAATAAATTCATCTTGAGTCTTGAGTCTATAACAGTCTATACAAAACATTCCCCATGCTTGCATGGTGACTATAGCACTCTGTATAGAAACTGTTTTATGAGTTGTCATGCAAGAAGCATTAGCACTTAGCAATTAGTTGCATCAAGGAAACCAAGATGTAAAAACCACCTCATGCTAATATGAAATTGCAACTGAAAATTGTTAAATGGAAATTTCATATTAGGTGAGTGTGTAATGTTGTTATTATATAATGATATTATTGGTATGCTTTGAGATTTGTCTAAACTAGTGTAATTCTGATTCGCTAACTTATGCTAATGGTAGTTAATGGCATTTTAGAGACCAAATATTGCTATAGGATCACATGTGTATGAACTTTATTAAGGTGAGTAGTAAAAAGATCACCAAATTTGCATTGTTTAGTTGTGAGTTTCATTTCATATACCCTAACGGAGAATATTATCGACATGGCAGGTATTTTTGACACTCACATTAGAATTTTAACAAAAATGCTTAACATTCTAATGTGACTGTCGAAATACCTGCCCTGTCTATAATACCCTTCTTTACAGTATATAGAATTATAGATTTTTACTTATTTGATTCATATTGAGACTTGTAATTTGGTGATAATTTGCATAGTTGTGACTTAGTTAATATACATACAGATACTTAATATTACTGTTAACATAAGCAATCAAAATATCACTATCTTGGATACATATAATAATAATTTATTCATCAGTTGTTTATATCTATTTAATATAAATACTTCAACATCTAAATATTATTCCTCTGACAGTGAATATTTTCTGCCTGTTCTTTAGTGCTTTATTGTTTCATTTATTTTAGATTCTCGTATGAAGTTCTGTGCTTTAATAAACTTTGCTCTTTCACAAATTTGTTGACATATTTGTCATGGAAGTGTCAATTCTCAAAATCTTCATATATAAAGTGTAACAAACCTCAAGGAAAACCATGGACAGTAAAACATTTTGTGTGCAGATACTTTTTTAGATGGGGTTGGCTTATCCCATACCACGATTCCCTGTTATATCTCAAGGTGCCAAAGGTATAGCGTGTGTGTGTGTTTGTGATTCCCTGTTATATCTCAAGGTGCCAAAGGTATAGCGTGTGTGTGTGTTTGTGATTCCCTGTTATATCTCAAGGTGCCAAAGGTATAGCGTGTGTGTGTGTTTGTGATTCCCTGTTATATCTCAAGGTGCCAAAGGTATAGCGTGTGTGTGTGTTTGTGATTCCCTGTTATATCTCAAGGTGCCAAAGGTATAGCGTGTGTGTGTGTTTGTGATTCCCTGTTATATCTCAAGGTGCCAAAGGTATAGCGTGTGTGTGTGTTTGTGATTCCCTGTTATATCTCAAGGTGCCAAAGGTATAGCGTGTGTGTGTGTTTGTGATTCCCTGTTATATCTCAAGGTGCCAAAGGTATAGCGTGTGTGTGTGTTTGTGATTAGGGCTTTACGTCCTGTATTTCTGCACCGATTGGGCTAATTAGGACAGGCAGAGACCATGGCAATGAGACGAAGGATGAAACAGCCATCCAAGGCTCGACCGGGAATCCAACCCAAGACCCAGTGGTTGGTAGCCCAGAGCGCTACCTCTGAGCTAGGCCCCCGCCCCTGCCAAAGGTGTAGCAATAATGATGAGATGATAAGGCTGCTTGAAGATATATGTTACACATTTCACATTAACCCCATGGGTGGGTTTATTTTACTTTTTTCAGCATATACTCAATATAATTCTGGATTCAATCCATGGGATAGTTTCAATAGTTTTACTAGTTTTATATCACGTAACAAGTTGCATCAATAGTCATGTTGCTTATTATAGGCTACTATCAAGTTGTTTCATAAAAAATAACAGGGTCAACAACAATTCTAGCTCTGGGTCTCTTGCCATGTAGGGTTTAACATGGTATAACCCAGCATAGTACTATATTATGCTCTTTTCTGCCTTGTGCTTTGATCATGACCCAAGAAGTTAATTTGAATACAAAATTGCAAGAGACATCAAAGTGGACTAATGTCGAAATATAGTCCGGCTAGTTTTATTGAGCAATGCCATTTTTCAGATCCATAAAAAAGTTACAACAAAAATGCACACAGAAAGTTGCCAATGAATGTCATACGAATGACACTTTAATGTCACTTGTCATTTCAAAAGATCGTCTGATGGAAGTCGCGTCTGAGGAATGTTGTATTTGATCTTGTGTGACAACATAAAAGGGTACAGATAAACGGATTGCTTTTCTGGTGCGGTGGTTTGATGGCAAGTAAGTCCATGTTTATTGAATATGTATCAAAAGGGATCAAGCTGAATATGAACTGACTTGAGAGATGTTCTGGACAATGTTGGTTGTTTTTGATGGATGGAACACTCTTGAAACCTTTTACAGACCAAAAATGCAACTAGTTTCTAGAAGGTATATTAATAGGCACGTCTGATGCAGTTTTGGGCATTAAGTAGATTGCATTTTTTGTAATGATTTGATTACATTTATGTCGTAATTGAGGACTACAGTTTTAATTTTGTAAGGTAATATTAAATATAAAATTGTTTAATTCTGAGTAAACACAAAGTAATGACATTGTTACCTGAATATCCTAAACAGGATATGAACAGTGAAACATTTTTCATTATTACCTGTCAATGTACATCACATTAGATTTTATACATTTTCAAGTTTACAACTCTATACGGTTCTGCTTTTCGTGATCTCTTGAATATTTTAAGATAACTCAGGGAAATGCAACAAATCACAAAAACTGATCCACAGACTTTTAATCTGTAAAGTGAAACCTGCAACAGGAAGCAGGATCAGGTAAATTTTTGTACAGAAAGAAATTTTACACAGCCGATATTCTGTTGCCAAGAAAATATACCTGCAGCTATGCAAAGATTAAAAAAAGACAGCGTATACACATTCTGTCTGTATGGAAACTTTTATTATCTACCAAAAGTTGTTTCTTTGACCAGCCTATCTCTATTTCAGAAAATGTACAAAATATATATTCCTGCATACTTTTACAAATAAAGCTAAATTGTAGAAATCTTCCTGTCATTATGAGAATTTGATTACCATCACAACTTACATAAGATTTGAGTTTGTAGAATTACTGTCAATTGCATGGTTTTTGATATCACACGTGTTTGGTCAAAGAGAATACTCCATGCTAATCTGTGACTCCAGAAGAGCAATAAAATTCAATATAGACTGGTGAAGCTCATGGTTTGCCAGAGCCCTGAATAAATCAGGTCTCATATGAGTGAATTTACATCGAGTAAACGCTTACCAAGAAAAACTAATAAACGCAGTCTGGCAGTCAGCGTAATTCAGTAGACTTAAAGGCCAATAACAATAAAAAGAGATTGCCTGAAAACACATTTCCAATTAATTTCCCTTATTTGACAGTTTCCTGAAGTGGTATGCATGTACAATTTTAAAGACATCATGATGTGTGTATATTTATATTTATTTCTATCAAAAATTTTTCTAAATTTATGCTCAAGATTAGAAAGTGTTTGTCTAAAAAATCCAACTGTGCATTTTATGATATGTACACAAATGCTCCAGAATGACAAAAAGCATGACCTATGACTGTTTGTTTTTATTGTGGAAAATTCATTAGTCATTGTGATAGTCTAAAAATAATCAGAATGTTGATAATCAAATCTTAATAGGACATTGTGTTAATTTGAAGCATTCTGTCATGTCTTGACAGTTGCCGAAATGTTTTTTACCAGATACGCTATGCAGTTTCAGTGTCTTGTCTATATTTTGGACTAAAATTCGAACATCGACTCAATGATCCTGCTACAGCGCTGTTGTACTAATTGAATTGAGTTGATTCAACTTGACCAGGCTTAGAGTTCATCTATAGTCATCTTGCTAATTATGTTATAACTCATAACTGATAAACTACTATCAGAAGTTGGGCCATAAAAAGATTAGCAGACAATACAAAGTCAGTGATATAATCATAGTATGGACTAACATAATATACTTTTTGCTGCCTTGTGCTTTGATCATGACCCCAGAAGTTAATTTGAATACAAAATTGCAAGAGACATCAAAGTGGACTAATGTCGAAAATTTAGTCTGACTTGTTTTATGGAGTAATGCCATTTTTGCAGATCCATAAATAAGTTACCACAAAAATGCACACAGAAAGTTGCCAATGAATTTCATACGAATGACACTTTAATGTCACTTGTCATTTCAAAAGATCGTCTGATGGAAGTCGCGTCTGAGGAATGTTGTATTTGATCTTGTGTGACAACATAAAAGGGCAAAGATAAACGGATTGCTTTTCTGGTGCGGTGGTTTGATGGCAAGTAAGTCCATGTTTATTGAATGTGTATCAAAAGGGATCAAGCTGAATATGAACTGACCTGAGAGATGTTCTGGACAATTTTGGTTGTTTTGATGGATGGAACACTCTTGAAACCTTTTACAGACCAAAAATGCAACTAGTTTCTAGAAGGTATATTAATAGGCACGTCTGATGCAGTTTTGGGCATGAAGTAGATTACATTTTTTGCAATGATTTGATTACATTTATGTCATAATTGAGGATTACAGTTTTACTTTTGTAATGTAATATTGAAGATAAATTTTTTTAATCCTGAGTAAACACAAAGTAATTACATTATGACCCGAATATCCTAAACAGGGAAATATTTTTCATTATAACCGGTCATTGTAAAATGCATTAGATTTTATACATTTTCAAGCATACAAGTCTATACATGTCTGCTTTTCGTGATCTCTTGAAGATTAGAACATAACTCAGGGAAATGCACCAAATCAGAAAAACTGATCCACAGAATTTTAATATGTAAAGTGAAACCTGCAACAGAAAGCAGGATCAGGTTAATTTTTGTACAGAACGAAAATTCTATGCAGCTGATATTCTGTTTCTAAGAAAATATACCTGCAGCTACGCAAAGAAAATAGACAGTGTATGCACATTCTGTCTGTAAACTTTTCTTATCTTCCAAAAATTGTTTCTTTGAATAGCCTCTCTCTATGGTAGTAGACAAAATATTTATTTCTGCATACTTTTGCAAATACAGCTATATTGAACAATAGAATAGTATAATAAGCATTCTCACTTTACTAGAATTTGAATACCGAACAGTATTACAACTTACATAAGTGAATTTGATGTTGTTGAATTACTGTCAATTGTATGGTTCCTGATATCATACGTGTTTGGTCAATGAGAATACTCCATGTCAATCTTTGACACCAGAAGTGCAATAAGATTCCATATAGACTGGTGAAGGTCATGGTTTGCCAGAGTCCTGGATAAATCAGGTCTCATATGAGTGAATTTATATCATCAATTGATCCAGGGCTGTGACAGAGGAGTAAACGCTTACCAAGAAAAACTAATAAACGCAGTCTGGCAGTCAGCGTAATTCAATAGACTAAAAGGCCAATAACAATAAAAAGAGATTGCCTGAAAACACATTTCCTATGTAACATCTTATTTCAATTGACAGTTTGCTTTAGTAGTATGCATGTAAATTGTGAAGATATCCTGATGTGTGTGTATAATTATATATATTCTAGAACTGTCTTCTGTCAGTAACATTGTTGAAAATGATACTCAAGATGAGAAAGTGTAAAACAGCCTGTTGTGCATTATACAATATGTAAACAAACACTTCAGAATGACAACAATCATGACATATGATGTTAGTAACAACAAAAGTGTTATATATATATTTTTTTGGTGCAGAAATCTAAAGTCATTAGGAAATTATACAAACAATCAGAATGTTGATAATCAATTCTTAATAGCAAGTTGTGTTCACTTTAAAATCCAATGCATTTTCTCCAGTCTCGACAATTACCGAAATGATTTTTTACAGGATAGGCTATGCAGTTTCAGTGTCTGTCTATATTTTGGAATAAATTTGGACATCGCAACAACATGAGGCTTCATGAGAATCCCTTCATGGCAAAGTTATCCAGGTTTCCAAATCTATTTAGGGGATATATCACCTGCAGATAAGCAATAACTGTCTGTCACTCCAAGGGAAATTATGAAGCCACAGAACACATATGACGCTGATGTATGACATGGCAGTATTGTCCTTGTCTATTCATTCGCCAAACATCAATCACAAATGACACTAATTGAACCCGAATGCAGGATTCAGACAAATTTTCCATCAACTGGCCAATCTGTGCCACTGATACTCTCTGGCATCAAGTGAGTCTAGGAATAGGTTTTCCATTTAGGTTTTACATGTACAATGAAATGGTGTTTTTATTGTATTTTATCAAATGGAGTGTGGATAGTCTGAAACTTAGTCAATTGCCAGATGCAAATGTTATGATGAGATGATGCTGCTAGAGACTTTCATTTACCTTAGCCGCATCATCTTATATTATAAGTGCTCGGGCCTTGATTGTGCTGTGGCCTACCTCATTCTTTCCACCTTCTCCAGTTCTTACTAACTGTCACCATGACAACTTTTTATTTGCACTCTTATCTTTTATTTCACCCAGGTTACTTTTCCCTTAAGGGAGCACATACTTGCTACCAATATGGTTGCCATCACTTTCAGAAAGAGGCTGAATGGCACCATAGCAACCTGCCTTGGGGTCACATGACCCCCCCCCCCCCCCTAACAACCATGCTTGTGCTTGCAAGATTAAGCTCCTTAGCAACCATTCACATCATTATTGCCAGGGCCCTTGAATGAAACTTAGAACGAGGCTGAATGGCAGGCCACATGACCTCACAGAGCAAGTGACTTTCTTGAACTCTGACTGAACAGGAAGACAAAATGTAGGAGCAGTGTCAACATTATGCTTATTGATCAAGTTCAAGTTCAAGTATTTATTGCAACCGTCAGTACAACCGTTTAAATAAAAAGAGAAATAAAAAGAGAAATACTTATGGTTACATTTTGGCCTGACACCTGGCGTGTATTTGGCCAAAAAAAAATAGAAAATTCTTGATCTTGATTGATGAACATTTGAAATTAAGAGCGCCAAATTTTAAATTCATTACATTTCAATGCAGGTCATGACGAATGCCAAAATGTTTGAAATGTTGTGCCTCGTTTCTGGTATAGTACAAGACACTGTCAATATGCTGTGATGTTGCTCATGAAGAGTAGGCAAGGCATGGAACTTGGGAGCTTCAACAGTTGGCCTATGTCTTAACCCTTGTACTCAGTGTCTATGCTGAGGCAAGTAAAAGATCCTATCTATGGGGTGAATATGAAACATGGGTGGACTCCTCCTCTTTCACCTCATCAGTCAACCCTCGATAGCAGCAGGAACTTGCCTTAGAGGGCTACACTTTCCATATCTATCTATCTATTACCACCCAGTTGTGTTTCAGCTTGAAAGGGTCTATCATTGTTTAACCTTGTGGCTATTGTTTTTTACTGGGTCTAAAGTAAGATTAAGATAAACCCGGTTTGATCCCACATTCCCACAAACCGGAAGGAAGCCACTTGAACACCTAGGGCACAATGCAATATATATCTTTATATAATTATAATAACTTGTTAATAATTTTGTCAGGTCGTTCTGTGACATTGATATCTCAGCACACCTACTTATATTTGATTTAGATTTTCAAACTACACGCATCAATCACGTGAATTCTCACATCAATCATTCTCTTCTTGGATAATTAATGTTAAACAAACCCAATTATTGCATTAATGTGATTGAAATCTACTTTGTTTTCTTTTTCGAAGGGATGCTTGTGTGCAAATATTTACAAAGGCAGAGTAAATGTTTGCGATGAAATTAATTAAGGACACTAACAACACAGTGGAAGCTTTGATTTAATTACAAGAAGAAATGTAAAGCCTCACAACAAAGAACTTAGCACAGACAACTAGAAAGATAATAAGACTGCTATGCATTGACTGGTTAACTGCTCTGTAATATTTAACATTTGCCATGCAGAAGAGACTCCTTAAATGGGGAGAAACAGTAACAGTGCCTACAGGGCAATTTCAACCGTAGTACATTAAAAGACAATAAGATGACGTCACTACACCATTGTTGGGTGCATTGGATGATGTCACAACATGGATGGATGACGTCACAACATGGATGACTTCACAACATGGATGACATCACAACATGGATGACGTCACAACATGGATGACTTCACAACATGGATGACGTCACAACATGGATGACTTCACAACATGGATGACGTCATTAAAGTTGCACTCTCTGTCAAATTTGCAATTTTCTAAGATGCTATCTAACAGTTTAAAATTACCTTTATTAATCAAGGCACACTAAATTTGTGTGAATTAATGATTTTACAAGACATTAATTACTTAAAACTTAATTATACTTTGAGAGAAAATCCAGACCAAAACATTGGAAACACAATGGAAATGAAACCATCACCATTTTTCAGTACATTTATTGTGACGTCATCACTGGGTTTGTTTACACCTTGAGTTTTTGATGGCATAAAAAACTCATATTTATATTATTTGTTGTAAATTAAAAATAAATTGTTGTGCAAAAGTTGGTATGTAATGGTGAAAAATATCATGAGACAAGAAGGCAGTATTGATTTATATCATTATTTTAATGTGCAAATTTGACAGACAGTGCACCTTTAAACAATACTTATCTGCTACAGTCTCAGTGACCTCTATTGATAACATGTTGTTTAGTTATAGAGCATTCAATCAAGCTGACTACATTTCACACATGATAGTGTTGATATGATGTCACTATGTTATAAGAAGCTCTGGCTAATCCTTAAGTGTTGTGTTTGTCCAAATAATTGTTGATTCCAGGGAAGGTCTGACAATTCAAATGTGCGTCAGATGGTATTGCTGCAAGATTAACAAATTCAATTTAGTCACCCCTCCCCACCCACCACTTCACTGCTTTCTTTTACCCCACACTTGCATACGTCACATGGTCAGTTGTGGTGAGTTGCTTGGACTCAGTGTAGTCAGTTTGATTGAACAAGCAGTTATGAGAACCAAACATGGTCATACTTAGCTGGAGATACTTAATTGTTATGGATGTATGTATGTATAATTTATTTAATGTTGTATTTTATCAGATTACAAAATATTCAAAGTTACAATAAACATAAGATCCTATCGATAAGCAGAAATATATAGTCTAATCAATTGAAGTTATAATAATTATAATAATTTTAAAAAGTGCCCATAAAATGCATCATTTCCAGTTCATTTTTTCCTATGTATAAAGTATCCACATTATTGAGTAATGTGTGTCCATCTTTTGCTTTTGGTCCTGAAGGTGTGTGTGTGTGTGTGTGTGTGATTAGGGCTTTACGTCCTGTATTTCTGCACCAGTTGGGCTAATTAGGACAGGCAGAGACCATGGCAATGAGACGAAGGAGGAAACAGCCATCCAACTTAGACTCAACCAGGAATTGAACCGGGGACCCAGCGGTTGGAAGCCCAGAGCACTACCTCTGAGCTCGGCCGCCGCCCTTTGGTCCTGAAGGAAAAGAGAGTTCAGATATAGTGTCATTTCTAATGAAGACGTCAACTAAGGTAACAAGTTAAATTTCACAAGCTGGCAACTATTCGGAGACAGCTGACTTGAATGTGTTGAGTGAGATTATTCCTTAGTTTTGCCCCTAAGTAATTAAAGCTGTTTTTGAGTATTGAAATGTGGCAGCACAATTCTTTCATTGTCTTTCAGTTCATATTGAATTTTGAAAGTTAAATAAATCTATGACATATTGTTGTGCGATACCTTTCCTAGTTTAATATAGCAAAATGACAGTGCTCATTCTTAACACATCTTTTGCCTATATCTAGTTGATTTTCATGGTTACAGATTTCTTCATAACTTAAGTTACCTTTATTAGCTTACCTGAAGTGCCACAGTAGCAAATTCACTGTAAATTGCTATTGCCAATGCATAGCCTAGGTTGCCTCATAATTCACATAGATCTATAAGGGAGTACTTTTTAAGCTTCAAATTGACAGCTATAGCTATACTGGTTTAGTTCTTAGTGACAGTGTGGACACTTAACAGTGGATTTTTATGGAAGTTTCTTGATATTTCCACCAGGTGGCTATGACAGAATACTGCAATTGTATTGGCTGAAATATTTCCCACCCTTCCCTGTTATTGACTGAAGCAGAGTGCATCCTAGCGGCATTATTTTCAGTGCATTTTTATTGTATATTTGACATCTTATCGTTTGATTGATTTCTGTTATTTCCCTAAGAAATTATATTCATTGAAAAGGTCAGTTCTGATCTTCTATGTCTGAAGAGCAAAATGAGTAATACGAGGAGAAGAAAGAGGTATGCCTTTCTGAATTCAGGGCTGCTCAGTGAAAAGACTGTATTTGTTATACACATTGGTGATGAGTTTAAATGTGCTAAGCTGCGTGAACTGACTTCCTTGGACTTCTCATTTGGTGCCTAGCTTAGTCTAGCAACCATAAAAGACTGAACGTACACTTTTATCGCAACTGAGAATTTAATTATAAGGATACTACAACATATATGTCAAACTAGATTAGCATCTGAGAATTTAATTATAAGGATACTACAACATATATGTCAAACTAGATTAGCATCTGAGAATTTAATTATAAGGATACTACAACATATATGTCAAACTAGATTAGCATCTGAGAATTTAATTATAAGGATACTACAACATATATGTCAAACTAGATTAGCAACTGTGAATTTAATTATAAGGATACTACAATAAACTAGATTAGCATCTGAGAATGTACTGATCCCACAGCTTAATTTTCCTTTGAAACTTTGCAGAATAACACCTGCCATAGTTTTATTACTGTGAGATCTTTAACACTGTAATTAATTACTTCTTCACCACCTTAGCAGCATGAATCACCGACATAAAAATTGACATCATGCAAATTGCCACTTCTTTTGTTGTAGATCAATGTCTCAAAATTCTAATTAAAGCTTCTTCCTTCTTCCTTACTTTGTTGTAGTGAAGCTTTGACAGAATTTAAGAATAAAAAACAAAAACATGTTTCTTTCAAAGATATTATCCCAAGTTAATTTTTGTTTCATTTCTTTTTGTAAATTCTGTATTCCTATAAAGATATTCTAGGTATGATGATTTTAAACAATTTGGAAATTAAAGAAAGCACTAGCAAATGCCCGAAGGATGGAAGTAGGTGGCCACATAATTCCATTAGTATCAATGAACTCTGCGTCTAGAATTGAATCCAAAAAAGTGACTGGAGAAGTTGCATTGATTTGATTTCAATAAAATTACTGACCAAAGGAATCTTTTATAAATACAGTCTGGCTCAAAAGTTTAGATGCACCGGAAGACAAAAGACGTAAAGTTGATAAAAGTTTGTGTACATACTATTGTGATAGGTGTATGACAGATGGATATAGTCAGTTTCATATATATGGTCGACTCCGGACCGACGTAGCAACCTATTCCTGGCTACAGCTACAACTCCCTAAAGCCAGTCGTTTCTGTCTACTCCTAGCTTATATTCGGCATACACCTACAACTGAAACAATATACACATGAAATTTGTCCAATACATCATAAATATTTATGTACAATAGACATTCATCTTTTCAACAAAAATTGACAAAAATGTGTAACTCGCAACTGATTTACCAAACGGCCATGTACTTTTAGATCCAGATTTGAGTAGCCAGCTATAGCCAGACAGTGCTGTTTATTAGCAGATAGCATCGTATAACAGAAGTTGTCTAGCTTTGACTAGAGTCAATTTGACAGGCTGTTTTTAATGAAACTAGCTGTAAGTTCTGCAGGATGGACTGATACATATCTTAATACACTCTCAGTAAATGTATACTTACATTACATCAAACCATCAAACCACTACACCAGAAAAAGCAATCCGTTTATCTCTGCGCTTTAAAGTTGTCACTCAAGATCAAATACAACATTCCTCTGATGCGACTTCCATTAGACGATCTTTTGAATTGACAAATGACATTAAAGTGGCATTCATCAGGCAGCAGGTGAAACTATAAAACTGTGCAGTTCTTTTTTGGACAATCTGTAGCATTATGATCAATTTAGCATTTCACCAACGTGTGTATACATTTCTTCTAATTCTCTTTAACATTGAAAACGTATGTATGACTGTAAAGCCCCCTTCACACATAGCCGGATCACACGCCGGAGTGTCCCGGAGTAAAATTTCTTTCACTCCGCGGTGATCCGGGAACAAGAGCTGAAAATGTCAACAAAAAAAAATAAATGTTTGGCGGTGTGTACACGATGGCAATACGGTGTCAAAAAGGAGCAACACGGTCCTTACACGGATGAATACGGTCCCTACACGGTTGAAACATGGCAGTGCCCGTTGCAACACGGAGAGGAACCGTGTTGGTCCTTGTACTCTCCGGCGTACATGTTTCCATGCCGGAGTCAATACGGAGATTCCCAGAGATCGGCGGAGTCTACTGGAGTCTACACAGATCAACACGGATCAAAACGGATTAAATTACTCCAGGACCTCCGGCATGAAAAATTGAACATGTTTAATTTTTCCCCCCGAGGCCGATGGGGGTCCCGGATTGCCCCGGACAATGCCAAACAATGCCGGAAATAAACACAAGGTCCACACGGTATTACCCGGAGTATGCCGGAGTGATACTCCTGGATGCTCCGGCGTCTGATCCGGCTATGTGTGAAAAGGCCTTAAGGCCATGATCATTTTTAATCCTCAAGAGTGTCCCTTGTCACTTGCAATGTCTTCTTATTTTAATGCACCCGATAGATTCTGCTGTGCCTAGCTATATATCCAGTAGAATGCTATTGCGGGTAAATGCAAACATTTGCTATTCTATGATCTTTAAGGCTAGTAAACTTTATCTATACCTATCATAAACATCCACTCGGGAGTCTGAACTAATGCCTCGATTGATCTGAGTCCTTTTTGTCTGTTCGCGAAAAGCTGCTTGGCCACAAGGGGTGGATTAATACAAAACCCCAGTTGAAGGACGGGGCTCAACCCTGTCAGCTGAGCTACGGAAAACAGGGCTCGATCCATCCCCCATAAAGACTGGTGGGCCAAATCTGAGAGGAAAGCCGTCAGCTGGCTCCCCCTATCTACTTAGCATTGAGTTAACTGGTCAAGGATAGAATTTAGACTACTCTGTATTTGGTTTACACTTTAATACATTATGTACAGAACTTTTTTCTGTAAACATAGTGTGGTGATAGAGGGTAAGGATTTGACTACTACTGCTATTCCCAGATAGCATTCCAAATCATATAGACGTCGGCGGGCTGTCGGTGACACCAAAATGATGTAGAAAAGACGCTGTCTCGATTTGGAATGTGATCGGAGTTACTACTGCTACTACTACTATTACTATTACTACTATTGCTACTATTACTACTACCATTACTACTACTACTACTACTACTACTACTACTACTACTATTACTACTATTGCTACTATTACTACTACCATTACTACTACTACTACTACTACTACTACTACTACTACCTACTACTACTACTATTACTATTACTACTACTACTACTACTACTACTACTACTACTACTGCTACTACTACCTACTACTACTACTATTACTATTACTACTACTACTACTGCTACTACTACTGCTACTACAACTACTACTACTACTACTACTACTACTACTACTACTACTACTACTACTACTACTACTACTACTACTACTGCTACTACTACCTACTACTACTACTATTACTATTACTACTACTACTACTACTACTACTACTACAGCCGGGCCAAGCAGTTTACATGACATAATTGAAGTTATGAATAAAATCATCCAATTGAACAAAAAAAATAAACTTCACAGAGAAATAAAGGTAAATTGTACAACTTATCGTTGGTGTAAACAATGGTGATTACCTACTTATAAAAGTAAAAGAGGAAGTGTTCCGGTGCATGTACACTTTTGAGCCAGACTATATTTATAAAAGATTTCTTTGGTCAGTAATTTTATTGAAATCAAATCAATGCAACTTCTCCAGTCACTTTTTTGGATTCAATTCTAGACCCAGAGTTCATTGATACTAATGGAATTATGTGGCCACCTGTTTCCATCCTTCTGCATTTGTTCTTCATTCTGTAATGCAAATTTGACAGATTTCATTATAGTAATTGCATTTGATATGGTGTCAGAATTCCTGGAGGTTGCAATAGTGTTATCACTCCATATTTCATTAAGGATTTCTGTTTCAATTAGGAGAATTTATGATTGCTCCTGGTTTAGTTAAAATGCTCTGGAAACGGTTCTGGAAATTCTTTAAAATTGTTTATCCCTAAATGGCTGCTTTACCTGGCAGCCGTATTATCTTGGCTGGAATATATGTATTACCTGAAGCTACCACAAGCCATGCCAAGCCATTTCTAGGTAAAGCTACCTAATAGTCAACTGAAAGCATATATAATTATATATGGGTATAAAAATGCCAAAAATACCGTTTACTGATATGTTTTATAATTAAATTTTCATGAATTTCATTATGACACCTAAAAACTGGAAACGATTTCAGAATTGTTCATAGTGTATAATTATGTTTCTTTTGTATTTCCTCAAGCAGCTGGTGGCCTAATGGTTAAGACATCTGGTAATTCCATGTAGGCCAGCTTTGCTGAAGGTCCCGGGTTCTATCCCCAGGCACTCTTCATGAGCTACATCCCAGCTGCGGGATGTCGATCGCATAAGATGTCGCAATAAATTGGAGGTGCCTTGTACTCGGTGTCTATACTGAAGCAAGTGAAAAACCACACCCATGGGGTAAATGGGTAACACTGTGTGGACTCCAAGTCTTATCATCTTGTCATTATGTCTGCCTCTGGTAGCTGATCATATAAGCTGAGTGAGCTACAGACCCAATGGCACTGAGAACATGTTACAACAAAGTGGGTGGATGTTTCCAACCTCAAACCCAGAGGATTTACTTTGCATTGCAAAACATCAACATTCAAAGCCAAGGACAATATGCTTTGGCAAAATGGCACTGAATTGCAAATTTGGCTTTTGCATTGCAAAATACAAATACTATATTCATTGCATTTTTTCACCCCAGTATGTGAATTTACAACCTACATGGCGTGTACGGTGGGGTAAAAAATACGCTATCACTTGCCATACAATGATAGTTATCTCCCGATTATGAGGGATATATATAACTAACTTTTACCCCGTTAGGCATATTTTGATAATTTGTTGATTATTTGATTCAATCAAATTTCACTGCTCTTGTTATGCAAAAAACGTACAGTTTGCACCTGGAAGGGAGATAACTAAAATTATTGTTGGTTATATCCTTATATAAAAATATATATCATTGTGATAAAATCCATAAAGAAATAAGAGAAAGATTGTTTGCTTATGTGTGGAAATATATAGCAAATTTTGGCTTGCAGTCTTTGTCAAAATTATCTCCAGACATTCTCTGAATACACAGCGCAACATAATCTGCTCAGAATCTCTTAATACACCCAGGCCACACTGTGTCTGTAACCTGCGTACTTAACCTATGCCTGTTGTATCACATTATAGGATTCTATGTTTGTCGAGTATGACACTGCCTAGCTTCATGTATATGACACATGTCTCGCCAGATAACATTTCTGCCAGATGCCTAGACCCGCTCTGACTTCTCAGAGAGAAACAACATACAAGTCCAAGGAAGTCAGCGTACACAGCTTAGCACATTTAACCTTATTACCCATTTGTGTATAACAAATGGTCTTTTCACTGAGCAGCCCTGAATTCAGCAAGTCTTTCCACTCCACTTACTACTCATTTTGCTTTTCAGACATAGTTGGTCATAACTAACCGATTCTAGGAATATAATTTTCCCTGGGAAATAACAGGAATTGAATAAATGATAACATGCCAAATATACATTAAAATGCATTAAACATACTGCTGCTAGGATGCACTTTGCTTCAGCCAATCAGATTCAAGGGAGGGAACTTTTTCAGCCAATAGAATTGCAGTATTCTGTCGTAGCCACCTGGTGGCAATACCATGAAAATCCACTTTTATCCGTTATTATTGTTTCAGGTGAAGTGCTGCTTTTAGCAAGGCCTAGAATATAGATACAGGGAAAAAGTGCAGTATAGCGGACCCAAATATATGACCATATTTAACGAACCTCATTGCCATGCCTATGACGTAAAAATGCTTGAAATCAATGTATGACGTCACAAACTAATTTAGTTACGACAGCAGTTTTCATATTCATGGTAGATACAGAGTTTATTTTTGGTTTTTCAAACCCCCGCTATTCTACATTAAATGTTATTTTAATTGTGCTAGAACTTCGACATGAATTGTTTATAAAATGTAATTTTTAACGGACGCCAAATTAGGGCATACATTTAGGTCCGCTATACTGCACTATACCCAGATACAGTTGTATGTCATCTCAGCAAGTCTGGTAACACTGTGGGTGAAGTGCTCAAACCTCAGTGTTCAATAAAGTTCAGTTGTATCTGCTAGTTAGAGGTTCAGTGTCCAACAAAGTTGTGTCTGTCTGGTTAAATGTTTAGTGGCTAGCAAGTCTGTTTATTTAGAGGTGCCATGTTCTAGTAGTTAAAGCGCTTGCCTCCAATTCAGAAAATAAATTGATCTTAATAATGAGGTTTCTAGTGTCTAATCATGCATCTCATATGTATGTGTTTTTTTAAATACAGATTTGTTAATGAACGATTGATTTTCACACTTTTTGCTAGGTTTTATAATTATAATAAATTGAAATTTGTTTGCTGGTTATTGCATATAATCAACTATCACTTGGAATTCATGGTCATTGGTCCACACCAGAATTTCACCTTTAAATTATTGTACCAATCCAGTGCAGTCTGGTGAGTTAAGAACACTCAGGTTGGGTCTGGAGATGTTTGTGATCTGATTGGTTGATATCAAGCATACACAGTTTGTGACATAGTCGGGTGCAGTCATCAATGGTATGGTACAGCAACCACTGTCCTCACGAGGCAGTCTGGATTTACATTTAAGAATAATTTTCAACACTAGTTATAGTGTTGTACAGACAAAAAGGATAGAAGAAAAGGTTTGAAAAGGTACACTTTTAGTGACTATGGCCCTAACGCCATCCTACAGGTATCATTACTACACACCAGGTGGCATAAACACCCAATGCACTTACTGCCACCTTGTGTATATACTAACAACCAAAATGATCCAGCTCAGCAGTATAGAATGATGCACTGGATCAATCGTGGATTAATTCTACATTTATGTATTAGAAACTATAATTTTGATTGTTTGTCAACTGTTGTATAGGTTTTTCACTGCAGCTCTCCAAGTTGTGACAGTGGTCCAGCTGATCTTATCCAACAGAAGGGATGCTAATTTTTTGATGCTGCAGCTGCCATTGAATCTGCTAAAAATTAAAAGAAAGTGTTGATTTTGAAAATAGAAGAACTTATACAACTTAATTGTATGCACAAGTGGTACCTGATCTTTTGCTACTTAAACTTTTGTGCAACTGAATATGTAAATTATAATACTGTACTATATTAACTCTATGAACAAGCTGATTATTCCATTTCATATCAAACAATGGTCCCCACATGACTGTCTCAGATTAATGTTATATGTTGTACACTTTAACCTCTTCATTTTGCCATTTAGAAAATTCAAAAACGATTAAAAATATGACTTTTGAATGATTATCTCAAATTTCAAAGGAACGTAACATTTGCAATGTAGCATGTTATGAGAGCCTAGCATTGACACTACATGTTTTATCTATAAATAAAAAAAATGTATTATGCGTCTTGTTGATTAATTTTTTAGACTAATATGTGATAATTTCATGTTAATTAACACGTCGTAATTCCGTATTCCATTGGTAAATAAATAATAATATGGTAATTCTGTTCATTGACAATTAATATTTAGTGAAAATGTCACTCAATGAATATTTCAAATTGGTGATTGTGTTGTCCAGTTAACGTGTGCTACAAAAATAAAATTGCATTCTTTAGTTATTGATGCATTTAGGTATTGAAAATATGTGCCAAGTTAATATTACAAATTGGTCAGAACTGACCTCTCTCTAAAATTGTATCTGTTTGTATAGATCTGTATTCCATTGGTTGGTTCACCATTAATTGTTCACCATTCTGTGATGTTGTACGGCTATGTATGGGCCTATGAATTAGCATTCTCAAAGCTCAAACATTATGGAATGAAATATTAGATATGGAAAGTACAGCCCTTCTTGGCAGGTGCTTGCCGCTGACTAAGGAGAGGGGGAGGTGGGGGGTCTGAAATATGTCCCTATCAGTCATTTCATAGGCCTATGATAGACATTTAGGCTGGTATGGGGAGGGGGGGGGATGCCCAAATGGCCCCCTGGATCTGCTAGTGATTACTGAGCAGGTTTATGGCTAACTTACAGCTGCAAAAATGTTACTGACAAGTTAAATGCATAACTGAAAATGTAAACTGTGACAAAGAAGATGATACCAGAGCTATAGAAATTAAAAATGCTAATACTCTAATCAATATTTTTCATTGTCATGAATATTCAATCGGTTGATATATTTTAATTGATTTTTCATAAGATTATATTCAATTAGCTAATATATAATCTTTAATCACACACATCAATGGCGTACTTGATATGATACAATGTAGAAAAAAAAATTCTAAATTATGATTGATTAAACTGTGTTTGATATTTATTTAACAATTATGCATTATTATACATTTGCAATAATGAATGTATATCAAAGAAATTAATTTAAATAAATTATATATGAAAAATATATTCAATTGTAAAATCAAAATAAATCTAAAAGTATATTGTAAAAATATACCCTGCTGAAAAATATTTTATAAATAACTGAAATTGATATATTTTAGGATACACAATAATCACATGTTGAAATAATGCTATGTTTTTATGAAGTTACAGGAACATATTAAATTGTTCGTAATGGCTGGTAAGTTATAAGTATTTACAAAATATGGTTACCTGAAGTATGTTAACAAGTACATTGTAAGTAGTAGCAGACAGGTGTAATGTAAATAGAAAAAACCCTGATGGCCACATTATTCGAAGATAATTTGTGTAAAATGGGGCAATTAGTGATACAGGGGTTGGCAATCTTACATTAGAAGACATTAGAACTCATTGTTATATTAAATTTTGTATTGGACGAGCAGTTGAGTTGCTTCGTACTATTGTTTTGTGAATTCATTTTTACAGTGCCTTACATTATTACATTAATACTTAGTAGTTAGGTAGTTATTAGAAGGATATGGACCCCCATATATTGTACCTAATGTATGTGTGTGTGTCTGCAATAAAGATTAATAATAATAATAATAAAGGAAAAACATGAAAATATATTATTAAAAAAGGGTGATTTCTTTAGTACAACTCTTGGTAGAGGCACTAGGCTTTTGGTTCAGAGTTGGATGTGCAAATAGTAATGGGAATCTTGGCCTCCAGGTTGCGGCGAAGTCCTTTTCTTTTCACAACGATGACGACTTCATACTTCACATCGATCAAATCGCATTCATCCAGCGTGCCAACAGGGAGTAGGTTGGAATCGACGATGGACTCCGAAAAATCCAGTGGTAGATCAAACTTGTACTGTTGGTAATCTTTGGCATTAATTGGCCCCTCCTTATGTTTGACAGACTTGATGTCTACTGATCTAGAAGGACGTAGTGCTCCTCTTCCACTCCTGCACTTGCCTGCTAAATTGACGTAAATGGATATCGCCTTAATTGGTGTGTCGCAAGCATTATCCATGGTCATTTGAACGGGAATAACTTCTCCTCTGGCGTAAACTTTCCGAGGGATGGTGACGGACAAAAATGCATGGCCACTCTTGCTGAACAACCCGGTATCCAACTTCTCCTCGATCGTAGCACTCTGTTTTAATTCAGCAGGCTGGTCGGTAACATCACAAGGTTTGTCGACCCACAGACCGCGACAAGCAGCGATGTTCCCTCGACCTAGACGATTCCCCTTTTCAATGGTAGCTTTTATCCTGTAGGCGATGTATCCATAATCGCAGTAACTCTCTAACAGCGAAGAAGTAGAATGCCTGGCATCAGCTGGGAGGGCAAAATCAAAGTTGAACTCGTGTCGTCCTGGAGGAAGGAACTGCGATTTCGAAACATTGCTGAGGGACAACAAGGAAAATTGATCGGAGGTATCACTCTTCCCATCTGATTTCTCCCATACAGTGACTTCCTCATTGACGTACCGCTCTTTGCCATGATCATCGTAATACCCTCGGCCGTGATAGACACGAATCCTTACATCCGCTTTTCCTTTGAAGCTTATCGCAAAGGATTGAGCTTCCAGCTTATCCGTCAATTCCAAGATGACCTTTCCATGGACAATTTCACCCGGGACATAGACAGGTAACACCCGACGAGGTAAGACTTCGGACTCAGAGATCGAGTTGAAGCTACTGAACATAGTATAATCCCCTTTTTTTTCTTCCTTTACTTTTTCTGGTTTCTTCTCCTCTTTATCTTTGTCCTTTTCGAGAAAACGAAAGTTAGCGACTGCTCCATCCATGTTGCGGATCCTGACCAGCTTGTTTTCATTGTCTGCGCTCAGGTGGTCATCGCTAGCACGAGCTCGGAGGGCAGCAGAGTCCCATTCACCCTTTAGAAAAATATTTGCAAATTTCATTACATTACATGGGAAGTTATACAATATTGCCACCTGGCTAACTGATCCACACAATTTGAAAAGATCTACAGTATGGTCATTGTAAATGAGTCCATTTTCTTTGCACATAGTTTATGAATGTATGTTGAAGCAAATAAAAACCCTAAATGTATGTGCGTAAATCTGTATAATCCGTCAATGTAAGTTTGATCCATTTATAAATAATAAGGACAGCTATAAAAGTCGAGGTTGAACAAAGTTGTTTATAACATACACTTTGAAATAGTCCAAAATAAGGTAATTTTAAGCGACTTAGACTATATTCCATTGGCTGATGCAAGTAATGTTATGCCACCGCCCAAGAGACAAATTACTTCACTGGAGCCATTTAAGAAGAGACTGAAGACTCCTTTATTCAAGGCAGCATTTAAAGACTTTACACTCCACAATTTTCAAATTTTTGATTGTAAAGACTTATATTTTTAAAACTACTATATCTATTATTTTGTAAAGTGCATTAGAATGGATTGTATTCAGATAATTCACTATAAATATGTATTAAAATAATGATAATAATAATGATACTATATATGGCTGATGCAAATATAGGTACCTTGATAATATCATTTTGGGATCAATTAAGGGATGTATAATTGATATATAGTAAATACCTAACAGTACATACGAATGACTAACAATGGAGGATCACTCACTTTTTCATTTCTGTAGACAAATTCTTCCCTTCCGTAATCGTACAACTTCTTTCTGTCCGAAATGTCTATCTCCACTTCAAATTTCTTGATGGCTTCCATGTTGTTTGAACTGCTGAGAAATTAAAAAAATCAATTCTTTATTAGGAAAATGCTTCGATATCATACGCGGTGGCAGGCTTCAACTTTTTATTTATTGGATGGATTTTATCAATGTTAAAGTGTGACGCTTGTTTGAAGGATGTAATATTTTCATAATACAAATTATGAGGAATATTTAACTCCCATAGGGCCAAAATAATTATTATTCATAAATTACTTTATTCATTGTAGACTAGCTGAGGCAGTAGTGAAGCATGTGGATGTTATAAAATGTAAGCAAAAAAAAAAGTTTTAATACGATTTATTAATTTCAAGGCTTTTGTAAAATTTGCTTGACTGTGGAAGAATTACAACTTGATAAACTAGGATAAAAGGATGGCAGGCAGGGGTGGATCCCGCTTTACACTAAAGATGAGGGGGTGGGGGTTACAGTGTGCTGTTGCATAAAAGAGGGCAATTGGGGCCATTAAATGGAAGAGTAACCCCCCACCTGTAATTGGGTCCTCCTTTGTTGTATGTTGCACCCTAGTCCTCCCCCCCATATATATATAAGAGTTGATGCATATGCAATACTGAAGCCCTCAAGATCACCAATGATCACTGATTTTATCCTTTTTGTTTAAAAAAAAAGGTTTTTGATAGTTTTTGTGATAAAGATTTTTTGCTGCCATGTCTGTTGTATCCAATTTGAATACAAAATGCCTTAATTTCAACACCAGGGTGCTTTATACTATATATCTATTTTTGACACCTTGTTGGATCAATAAGTTCAATGGTTATTATTTATTCCCGTATCTCCTCTTATCTACTAGGGGTTATGGCCTAGCTCAGTGGTAGCGCACTGAGCTTCCAACCACTAGGTCCCAGATTCAATTCCTGGTTGTGCCTAAGTTGGATGGCTGTTTCATCCTTTGTCTCATTGCCATGGTCCCTACCTGTCATTATTAGCCCATCAGGTGCAGAAATACATGACGTAAAGCCCTAATCAAAAACCACCACAATCCTCTTATCTACTTGCTTGCTTTGGTACGTCAGATGTTTTGATAGGATGACTGTCAACCTTGATATGTTGGTTTTTTTAAAGTCACATCACAAGTAACATATATAGCATGATTTCAGCTGCAAAGGCTTACTGTTTTAACGCATTTTCTATGCAAAGTCAACAATCGCCCTTGTGCTTATTTACACCCAGGTTGTTGAAATTAATGCAAGTGGTGACAAAAGTAGATAGGGTGTGTTTTATAATAATATGGATCCGCCCCTGCCTGCCATCCCTGTAACCTGGTTTATCAAGTTGTAATTATTCCACAGTCAAGCAAATTTTACAAAAGCCTTGAAATTAATAAATCATATTAAAGCAACTTTTTTTTGGGTGAATTTTATACCATTTACATGAATCATTTTTCGCAGTTTTAACTAAAACACTAAATTTATAAATGTGGCTTATCCAGAAATATACAATTTTGAATCAGAAAAATAGCATAAATATGTATGTAAATTTTGACTTTTTAATTGCAAACATGTGATCATTACATCATAAGGGTTTCGAAATATATAGTACATTTACTCTATCATTAAAACCACCCAACCCCCTCAAGTTCAAATAAATGTAGCAACCATTGTGCTCATAACAATGAGGTCCTGCTTAACTCCTAATGATCAGTTACAGAGGAGTGTTAACAAAATAGGCACCAATGTTAACACATGTTACTATATCCATGGTATCCATTATCAATACACATAAAAACACTGGTATGTTATTTATTGATTGATAGTCTATGTGGAACCCACATATAGCTGAGTCATATAGCTTTATTACACTGTTAAGGTGATTAAATAAGGTCAATAGTATGTTACAGTACAGAACACCATATTTACATGGTAATTGTGTACAACAGTACAAGTACATAAAGAGATAAAGATGAAAAAATAGCAATAAATCATGG
Organism: Alitta virens; assembly: GCA_932294295.1. Taxonomy (NCBI): domain Eukaryota; kingdom Metazoa; phylum Annelida; class Polychaeta; order Phyllodocida; family Nereididae; genus Alitta; species Alitta virens. Next base: position 36,857,363 of record OW028583.1, read on the forward strand.
AAAAATTTGACACACCTGTTCTGATATCTGCAGTTTGCACCTGAACCTGCAAGTCTAACTGGGTCAGTATTTGCACATCCGGGTCACCCCAGGTAGTCTGCACACTTTGTGGTCTAGTTTGATCCTGTGTAAGGTATGCATAATCACAATATAGTGGGTCACAAAATTACTAAAAATACCCTGGGAACGAGTAGGCCTCCTGTATAGATATTTTGCATGTGATTGTTTTTCTCTCATGTCAAAGACAATGCTTCCGTGTAAGCATGTTTGCCCTAAAATGGCAGCCAACCCCAGAAGGTTGCTTCATCATTCGCCTCATTGCCTTGGCACCTGCCTGTCCCGATCAGCCCTATCTGGTGCAAAAAATGTCATCATGAATAACCATACTGTTTTATTATTAATTTTACTTAATTAATATATCATTAAAACAAATCCTTCTATGCATAACCGTGTATAAAAAAGTTGCAGAATTAAAAACATGAGTAACCCAATTAAATTATTGTATTTATTGAGTTTGAACAAAATACTAATTCTGAGCAGTTTTTAGACTTTCCTTACTTATATAAGGCAATATCTCTCTAGGTGGACCCATGGTGGTGAAAAGTCAAGTTTTCTTAGTTGGGTGTCTAATAAATTTATCTGAATCTGAATGTGATTAATGCTGAATATGCACAATACAGGGTGCACCACTTCATCTTGTGCAATTGCTTTATTCAATCAATAACAAATTCATTAAAGTAGCAACTTAGGTCAATTTTCCATTCTAAAACAAATCTTTATGATTTATCATCCTATTTTAAACAACTTTAAAAATTCTGTCATTCATTGCAACATGCAGTTTCCAGAAGATGGTGAAATCTTATGACATGTCCTTCTAAATAGTCTCCTACACAAGATAATGTGCCCTACCCCTGTTCAAATGACATTCATGAGTCAGTATGGTGGTCACACGTGCATATTTGCTCGTCTCCAAACTGAAAAGAGTCCCCTAAAGAAACAATTTTCTCTTAAACATTCCTTAAAGAATTTTTGAAGTGTTTTCATGTGCATTCATGCATCACACTACATACTGATCATTGGACCATGGAGAGCCCAACATAAAAAAAATTAAAAAAACACTGAGGTATTATAGTTTTGAAATATTTATTGAAACTGTGGCAGTGGTCACTGCATTCCAGGCATCTGGCTATTCAATCAGTTAATTGTATTTTTACAATAATGTAATTACAAAAACACATGGAAAATAGGAATGACATTAAAGTATACCATGTTTTTATTAAAAAATAATTAACTTAATTATAACAATACGGAAGTCATTCATAATAATGATAAAATTGTTATGATTAAAAAAAGGTTTAATTGACAGTTTCATAAAAGACGTTATGTGTGACTTCTAAAATAAAATCGTATGAATAGGGGCCCAAAACATCAAGTAGATCGATATAAGTTTAAAAACATTAGTTAGAATATGATATCTTAAAGATAAACAGTACTAAGTACTGAACGCTGTGGTCGTAAGAAGCTAAAAACTAGTTGAAATATTTTTACAGTCGATTACGCAGACTTGGAAAAAAAACTCCAGGTCTTCAATTGGATGATGGACTACCATAGCCAATCAGTAAATGAGAGTCATAGATTCACATGACGTCATCAGTAGCTTTGTGTTCCATGTCTATGCATGTGGTTGTGAAAGGGTTGCATATTAGGCCTTTTATAATAGAGATCATCTACAGGTCTTCACACATTTACAGATATACCAGGGTCATTGCCAGGAGCACACTCAAACTGATCGCTGGGGTAGCAGCTGAATCAGATGAGACTGGTGAGTCTGAAAAAAATAAAATAAAATAAAATTGAATCAGATGAGACTAGTGAGACTGAAAAAAATAAAATAAAATACAATTGAATCAGATGAGACTGGTGAGACTGAAAAAAATAAAATAAAATAAAATTGAATCAGATGAGACTGGTGAGTCCGAAAAAAATAAATAAATAAAATTGAATCAGATGAGATTGGTGAGACTGAAAAAAATAAAATTGAAATAGAGAAATATTATAAAGCAAAATGCTATGCTGAAATTGTATAGATTTGTGGAGGGTGATGTATATAAATTATACATTTAATTTTATGCGAGATTGGAAGGAACACTTTTTGGGTTTTCTTTTTTCCTCCACATTATTGTATGCTATTGATCAATGTTGTCATGTAATAAACCTAAGCCGTGTTAGAATATTAACCAATTCTACATCTAATGATAAAATTCCAGCTCTATGCTGAGCTAAAAACTTAAAAGATCTACTTTTTCGAGACATATTGCACTTAATATAACTTTCTGGACTATGTGTCAACTTATACATGTTATAGTACCTTAAGAACTTAGAACAATTTATTCGAAATATCACATATTAAAATATGTACATTTGGGAGTGGTCCTCTAAGGCAGAAATTCTGCCGCTATCAAGGGCCACACCCGAGTTAATAAACAAAATGAATACATTTTCAAAAATTAAATCTCCCATTGTGTTCAACATGTTGACTTTTCAGCAATTTTTAAATTGCCATCTAGATCAAATTTACATAATATTTGTTTCAATTCATAGGACCAATTATTTCAACTAACATTTAAATCATATTCAAATGTCTTCCTGGTTAATCATTCTTCATCCATATTCATCAGTAATATAATACTTACAAATATTGATATAATTATGTGTTACATATTAAAGTAGTCCACCCTAAGTCACCTTCCAACATTTGTGATGGACCAAATCCAGATGAGGAGTCCAACATAGAGTTTTGTAGGATGAGGAAAAAGTATATTGGCCAGGCGAGGTCAATATATATTTTCCAAAGCAAGATAAGGTAAGGCAAGATAGGTGTAACAAGATGGTGTAGAATCCGGATCCGCTAACCTCATGTGTAGGGTAGTTGGTTTGAATCCCATTAGTGGGGTGAGGTTGTTGACTAGGAGTGGTCAAAACCTCAGGTGGTCATTGGGGATATAATATCACGATCCAGGGGTACACAACTATCTCGCCTACTAGCACTTGGCCGGTGGGAAGGTGCTCTTTAGCTTACTGTTCAAAGGCAGGAAATTTGCACACAAGACTATTTACCAAATTGTGTATTATTATAGGGCAACCTAGACAGTGTGCATTACACAAAGAGCTGCGTTGGCCACTGGGGTAAGTGATCAATTTTCACCCACAGTGTTACCACCAGTTATAATATAATCACCCTCGCACGCCAAGCCTTGGCAACCCTCCTAACTGGCTTCACTATGTGGGTCAACTCCTGCATATTTATTAGAATGACCTTAGTGACATGACCTACTTTGTCTTAGCCTATAGCAAGTTAACCCCTCACTGACCCTCAGTAATGTGTCATAACATGTGTCATAACATGCGGTTTTCAAACAGTGCCAGGCCACAGCTAAAAGGCTACCACAATGGGGTCAAAGGAAAGGTTACATAAATTGGCGCTTAGACCTCCTCTAAGCAAGCAGTATGATTGGCTGAGCAGTGAACTAGGTCAAGAGGGAAATAGTGAAACTTCAGACGTAGATTTCCAGGGTACTGGGACTGAGGATGTAATATAATTGGTATTAAGATAATACTTGGGTCACTCTATGTGATTTGAATTAGAATTTTTTTTTTTCATATATGATTTAAATATACCTACACAAACACTGAATGTCCTTACTTCCCGTGGAAAGAGTAACCAGGGACCTCAGAACTGCCTCGGCTCCAATTTGTAGAAATTCAAGTTTCTCGTCAGTAACTGTTGACAGGTCATCGCATGGATTTTGGTAGCATTGTTCCATTGTTCCCCTGAAGTTAGCTACAAAATGTAAATGTAATTTATGGCAATGTGAATTTTATTTGTGGGAATATGCAAATTCTGAAAATGCACCTCCATCTACAGCATGTGAATTTTGTTTGTGAGAATATTTATATACTGAAAATGCTCCTCCATATTTTATTTGAGAATTTGAATATACTGAAAATGCTCCTCCATATGTTATTTGTGAGAATATAAATATACTGAAAATGCTTCTCCAAATTTTATTTGTGAGAATATGAATATACTGAAAGTGCTTCTCCAAATTTTATTTGTGAGAATATGAATATACTGAAAATGCTTCTCCAAATTTTATTTGTGAGAATATTTATATACTGAAAATGCTCCTCCATATTTTATTTGAGAATTTGAATATACTGAAAATGCTCCTCCATATGTTATTTGTGAGAATATAAATATACTGAAAATGCTTCTCCAAATTTTATTTGTGAGAATATGAATATACTGAAAGTGCTTCTCCAAATTTTATTTGTGAGAATATTTATATACTGAAAATGCTCCTCCATATTTTATTTGAGAATTTGAATATACTGAAAATGCTCCTCCATATGTTATTTGTGAGAATATAAATATACTGAAAATGCTTCTCCAAATTTTATTTGTGAGAATATGAATATACTGAAAGTGCTTCTCCAAATTTTATTTGTGAGAATATTTATATACTGAAAATGCTCCTCCATATTTTATTTGAGAATTTGAATATACTGAAAATGCTCCTCCATATGTTATTTGTGAGAATATAAATATACTGAAAATGCTTCTCCAAATTTTATTTGTGAGAATATGAATATACTGAAAGTGCTTCTCCAAATTTTATTTGTGAGAATATGAATATACTGAAAATGCTTCTCCAAATTTTATTTGTGAGAATATTTATATACTTGAAATTCCCCAAATCAGCACCTGAAATTATCCAATTGCAGTTGCTCTCCCATATATGAGAGACTCGGCTACTGGACTAAAAATGAAAACAAATATGTAATAGAAAAATTCAACCCGTGTCTGTGATGAATACGGCTTTGAGTCCATCCTGGGTGTAAGAACTCCTGTGTGTCCAAAACTAATAATGATCACTTCGGAAGAAGTCTCTTAATATGCTTCGCTGTAGTTGAGGGGGTTGCCGGAAAAAGGTTCGGGAAGATCTACGTTAACTTGTCGATATTTGTCAGCGGTTTTGAAATCACCTCCAACTATTTTGTAGCATTGTTCAGTAAGAACTGTTGATATTGGTAAGTCGTCTTGCCAGACGAAGCCTGTTAAGAAATTGCCATGAGCTCATGCTCATCTGGAAAAATTTGCAAAGAAATGCAGAAGGAGTTCAAATTAAAATATATAGTCTATATAAAACAAATATTAGTATATTAATAGTTTATATCATAGATTGTTGCAGCATTTGAGAAATTTAGGCCATGCATATATCATCCTCCCAAAACATCTTCTCCTTCTCACACAGCTATGCTGGGCGGCCATGCCTGATTTCTCGGCATTTCCTTGTATTTTTTCACATTGCTGCTGGGATGCATTTGTTGCTAATTTGGCGCTCCTCAGATCTTGGCAACTAATCAGATTTGTATGGATAAACCAGCAATTAAAGTTGCACTGTCTGTCAAATTTGCAATTTTCTAATATGCCATCAAACTGTTGAAAATTACCTTTATTAATCAAGGCACACTAAATTAGTGTGAATTAATGATTTTATCATTGGAAACACAATGGAAGTTACATCATCACCATTGTTCAGTATTGTGACGTCATCACTGGGTTTGTTTACATATTGAGTTTTTGATGGCATGAAAATCTAATATTTATATATAATTTATTGTAAATTAAAACTACATTGTTGTGCTAAAGTGGGTATGTAATGGTGAAAATTATCATGAGACAAGAAGGCAGTATTGATTTATATCATTATTTTAATGTGCACATTTGACAGACAGTGCACCTTTAAGCCAATTTTCAGCAAGGCTGCTCGGGGAGTATTAAACATTGTGACCTATCATTTGATTTTCTGTTGGAACATTTCTGATCATATTGGCTTATCCGAGAAGCCTAGAAATGAAATAAGTGCCAGGCTTAGTACGTTTAGTCCTTGTTGTATGTTATCTTTAAATGTAATAGAATTCATGTACTGTATTTCATGCTCTATATCTGTCCTAAAACATTACACAATATGCCAAGTATTATTAAAGAAAACATAAACACACATAGCTTCCACGGTTTTCAATTATATTTAATTTTAAATTATATTTGTAAAAAAGACAGTTGAGGCTTATATTGAAGAATGCAATATACCAAATTGTTACTCATGCAAATTTAATAGGCCTACAAATCCAAATTGCTTGTCATAATCTTCTACATTTACGCAAATTTCCTTTATTACATGACATTTGTAACTATATACTGCATGTCATTAAGTCTTTGGGAAGAGTAGCTTCATTCAATAAATTAATAAAACAATAATGCCACATATTGTGGTCTGAGCTTCAATAAAAATCATGAAACCTTTAAACTTGTTTACAATATATGAAATTTCAGAGCTTGATAAAGTTTTACACTACCAGCATTGTGTAAGTCACTATAATTTTACAGTTTAGATTACTTTCTTATTAAGCTACATCTACAGACCTACCTGTTCAAATACAGATGGAAATATCTAGGAATTGTAAGAATCATTGAAGTTCATGATTGTTTCCAGAATGTAAGCGCCATGAAATGTTTTGATTTTATATTTCTGAAGAATCTCAGTCAAAACCTCCGATTTAACGTTTAATGCGATTGACATCCAGCTGGGATGTAGCTCATAAAGAGTGCCCAAGCCAAATTGAGGACTTGAGAGTGAAATTAGCCATGTCTTCATCCATCTATTATACATACCGTCAGCATCATGGAAGACTCAAACCAGTTTGTCTGAATATTGCATTTTTGTGGATTCTGATTTTCAAATGGAGATGGTTTACCTTAACCTACTCATTCATCATGTGCTTGTTCCGCTATGATCCATCAGTTTCCTGTGGTTTACCTTAACCTACTCATTCATCATGTGCTTGTTCCGCTATGATCCATCAGTTTCCTGTGGTTTACCTTAACCTACTCATTCATCATGTGCTTGTTCCGCTATGATCTATCAGTTTCCTGTGATTTACCTTAACCTACTCATTCATCATGTGCTTGTTCCGCTATGATCCATCAGTTTCCTGTGGTTTACCTTAACCTACTCATTCATCATGTGCTTGTTCCGCTATGATCCATCAGTTTCCTGTGGTTTACCTTAACCTACTCATTCATCATGTGCTTGTTCCGCTGTGATCCAACAGTTTCCTGTGGTTTACCTTAACCTACTCATTCATCATGTGCTTGTTCCGCTATGATCTATCAGTTTCCTGTGATTTACCTTAACCTACTCATTCATCATGTGCTTGTTCCGCTATGATCCATCAGTTTCCTGTGGTTTACCTTAACCTACTCATTCATCATGTGCTTGTTCCGCTATGATCCATCAGTTTCCTGTGGTTTACCTTAACCTACTCATTCATCATGTGCTTGTTCCGCTGTGATCCAACAGTTTCCTGTGGTTTACCTTAACCTACTCATTCATCATGTGCTTGTTCCGCTATGATCCATCAGTTTCCTGTGGTTTAACTTAACCTACTCATTCATCATGTGCTTGTTCCGCTATGATCCATCAGTTTCCTGTGGTTTACCTTAACCTACTCATTCATCATGTGCTTGTTCCGCTATGATCCATCAGTTTCCTGTGGTTTACCTTAACCCTCTTGTTCATCATATGCTTGTTCCGCTATGATCCATCAGTTTCCTGTTGTTTAACCACCTTAACCTACTCTATCACAGAATATCCCAACAGGACACTCATTCCAAACTGCTTTGTCCTAGTCTTCTAGGTACAAAAGTATATTCAGTCAAAGCAAAAGAACTGATAACAAAATTAAAATTGTGCGTGTTTAAAGTAAGGGCTTTATGGCCTATTTCTGCACCAGTTTGGCTAATTAGGACAGGCAGAGACCATGGCAATGAGACGAAGGAGGAAACAGCCATCCAACTTAGGCTCGACCGGGAATCGATCCCGGGACCCAGCGGTTGGAAGCCCAGAGTGCTACATTTGAGCTAGGCCCCTGCCCCCAGTCTCAAGTGTAAATAAAGCCACATCATATGAGGAGTTTTGTGATATACATTTTGCCCATTCTCTGCAGCTGAATATGGTACTATAGTGGTTTTGATTTTCACATCTTTGAATGGATCTCCGTGAAACTATTAAATACAGTTAGTTTCATTAAAAACAGCCTGTGAAATTGAACGTAGGCAAAGTTAGAAACTTCTGCTATACAATGCTACCTGCCACTAAGCGGAAATGTCTGGCTATAGCTGGCTACTCAAAGCCGGATCTAAAAGTACATGCAGCACCATATCAGATATATTTCATACATTTACCAAGGTTTATAATTTTTATTGGAAACATCTATAAGCTAGGAGTAGACAGAAGCAGTTGGCTTTGGCCAGTGAAAGCTACAGCCAGGAATAGGCTGCTACAGCTGTCTAGATTCAACCATATTTTATGAAACGAATTGAATGCTGTGTCTGAGTCTTCCATGATATGGACGATACTTAATAGAGTCTTTTCACTGAGCAGCCCTAAATTCAGCAAGACATAAGTCTTTCCTCTCCTCTTATTACTCATTTTGCTTTTCAGACACAGGAGGTCATAACTGATTCCATAAATATAATTTTCTCTGGGAAATCAACTAAATGATAAGATGTCAAATATACATTAAAATGCACTAAATTACTACTGCTTGGATGCACTTTGCCTTATCCAATCACAGTGAAGGGCGGGAACTTTCCCAGCCAATAGAATTGCAGTATTCTGTCGCAGCCACCTGGTGGACATATCAAGAAACTTCGGTGAAAATCCACTATTGAGAGTGTTCAACTCAAGAGTCAATCCCTCATTAGATGTTGACCCTTTATATTGGACCTTAGTTATTTATGTTATGCAAAATGCTTCCACTCTGTCTGTTGTGTGTATTTTCCCTGAATGTATAATGGAAATTGAAAACATTCAAAATCCAGTTATAATATATGGTCATATTGGCCTGTGCTACAGGTGAGTTCCTGTAGCTGAGATATTGATAAGGTCCTGGTTTAAATCTCAAACTGAGCTTGTTTTTATGAGCCCAACCTTAGGTGTTATTACATATACCCTGCCAGCTATAGCCATCTATAATCATCACTCAAATAATACTGAGACAATGATAATAATAAAATGTGCAATAAATTAAACTCACAAATTCCTCATGGTCAAATCCCACCAATATAATGGAGTTCAGAAGAGAGCAGCCCTTTTTGGCTAGCGTTTCCACTATGGCACGCGCTATTTCCAATAAGGCCGCCATTCCTGAGCCGTTATCATCAACAACTGTTGCATAATTTTATTTAGTATAGATACATAGAAAGATAGATAGACAGATATAAGATACATATTAGGTATATAGATAAATAGATAGATACAGAGATATTAGATAGATAGATCGATAGACAGATAGATAGATATGGGAAGAGCAGCCCTCTAAGGCAAGTTTTTGCCACTATCGAGGACTGATTGATGAGGTGAGAGAGAGAGAGGAGGAGCCCACCCATGTTACACATTTACCCCATGGGTGGGATCTTTTACTTGCCTCAGCATATACACTAAGTACAAGGGACCGCCAATTTAACGTCTCATCCGAAACGACATCCAGCTGGGATGATGCTCATGAAAGGTTGCCCGGGCCTGGGATTGAACCCGGGACCTTAAGAGGAGCAGATGAGCGTCTTACCACTAGACCACCCAGATGCCTATATTAGTATTACCACTACTGTTATGTTTTGTTTCCTTTCTTTCACATTGTAGTTCCACTCGACAAAAGAGATTACTCCAATTGTGAGTGTAAATCCTTTATTTGTGAGAGATACAATAATTAGCCAAGCAAGCATGGCCCTCAATGCATCCGAGGTGGCACAATGAGGGCCATGCAGCAGTCTTTATATATTTTGTGGGATGCTATGCCTATCTGAATCAATTCTATGCTAGAAGATAATGAGTGCACACGCTATTACTAATCTTGACTTGCTGTTATTTTTCAACAATCACCATTGTCATGCAGTGAATCGGCAATTTCAGTGTTATCACTGAATGAATTAGTCATCGCCAATAAAAACCTAATTACTTACTTTCAATAATGTGAAATGGTGATAGTAGGCACTGAGGTGTGTATTGTCTAAACGGAATATTTATCAGCTTGTTGCGAAATACCGCAAAAAATGACAGGTCTGCTGCTAAGCTATACAATAATACCCTTCTGATCAGCTTGATCGTCACAGCTAGACTGATCCAGATTGGCTAGATCCTAAGATCTTGCTTGCTGAGTTGGCGATTGATAAGCTCATGTTGCTTACAACATTGATAACGTAGTATTTGAAAATAATATAACATATAATTAAGAAATATTAATAAAATTTGATTACGAAATATCAATGAACAATAAAATCATTACACTTCCCTGGCAGTATTCTGCAATAGGTTATTGTGGCACATTCTGATGTGGCTTGTTAGTTAGACTTAGGAGTCCATCTGTCCAGATCTTCTCCTAATTGGGATCCAGGACTATATATAAGAAGTTCTTAGATATACTATGTAGTGTTGCTTGCTATAATATAGCTCTAATTATTTAATTATTTTAACTATTGATCCATGTATTTCTATTATCTTCCTATTTTTTTTTTGCCATTTATTGTATTTTATTGTCATGCTGACACATGTATCAATTTGATATTTTGCGGTCAATAAAATGTATAATATATTAACGGTAATAAAGGCCTACAGTCTGTGAAGTTGTAACTGGGTAAATCAGTATATATATATATATATATATATTGTTGTTTTTAAATATATTTTCATCTTAAACAAGACTGCATAAGGAAGGCCCATTTCGAATTGCCATAATTGTCTATCTAGCTCGTATTGTTTACAGTAAAATTCACAGAATACTTAACAGGTTTTCTTAGTATTTTGTAATATATTTCAATATAACTTGCCTGGTGTGTTTGCATGGGAGTCATAATGCGCTCCGACTAAAGATATTCATCATCACGGGTGCCGTATCTATCTCCCTTGATGGTCATTACAATATTGGATCCATTCAAATTCTAAGAAAGAAATTACGATATTGGATCCATTCAAATTCTAAGAAAGAAATTACGATATTGGATCCGTTCAAATTCTAAGAAAGAAATTACGATATTGGATCCATTCAAATTATAAGAAAGAAATTACGATATTGGATCCGTTCAAATTCTAAGAAAGAAATTACGATATTGGATCCATTCAAATTCTAAGAAAGAAATTACGATATTGGATCCATTCAAATTCTAAGAAAGAAATTACGATATTGGATCCGTTCAAATTCTAAGAAAGAAATTACGATATTGGATCCATTCAAATTCTAAGAAAGAAATTACGATATTGGATCCGTTCAAATTCTAAGAAAGAAATTGAAATAAAGGGTTTCTTAGAGTGAGGTGGGACTTCAAAATCTGACTTTCCTTTCCCAAAAGGTGCCGTCTACATGAAACTTGAAGTGTATGCAAAGGTTTGTTGTAACATGGTCATAGCATTGCAAAATATAGCCAAAGTACGGTGGCCCAGAAGTACTATGTTGCAATGATGCTCTGTTGCGTTGTTGCAGGACGTTGCTGCGTTGTGGCGGAATCGTTTTGTTGCGGCGGAATCGTTTGGTTGTGGGGGAATCGTTCTGTTGCGGTGGAATTGTTTTGTTGCGGCGGAATTTTTTGTAGCGGCGGAAAAAAGAGACGAGTGAAGCAGAGACCTGAGTAGACAGCTATATAGTGACACTAATCCGCTTGGCCTACCCACCTCTGATAGGACAAGAGAGGGCCAGTGCCAGGATGAGGAAGCGGAAGCTGGTGTCACAGGGAGATAGAGAGAGATTCCAATATGGCGACCGACATTAACCAAATTTACCTGAGTAAATGATATTCAATTGATTACATCAGCAGAGTAGTGCTGGTTTTATGTTAGATATGTAACAGCAATCAGCCATGACCGTTATGTCAATTGCTATTAGCATTTTGAATGATGAAAGAATGGGGTAAATCATGCTTTTTTATGAACTAGAGAAGGATTGGACACTTCGAAAGTAATAAAACAATATCCATTATTAGGTTAATCATTGATTCTTTGATGTTCACACTGCGCTTAAGTGATGCCCTGCATCAGCAATTAACTCCGTAAATTTCAAAGTCGAAATTCTTTATTTCTTATTGTATATTCTTGACATTACTGCCAGTGAACAATGGTTAATGCCGCATGATCCCAGAATTCTAAAATTGTTTTCACCAAATTTCTAGCCCTAATATTAAGAAAGTTATGCACTAAAATTAGCCAGATTGGAACTAATATTTTGTGAACATGTTATCTTATTCATGTGGTAACTCACGAAGCCGTAAAGAGCCATAGATCAGACCATATCCATTGAAAAGATGAAAACCTTGACTTCATGCTGGTCATTATGCCTTAATCATCGAAAGTTGTCGAAAGGAGATACAGGCATTCAAAGATGCCTAATTTTCAGCAGATGTGCACACCAAATTTTGATATAAACTTGCCTATTTATATATTTTCCACAATTGATGCCTACAGACATAAAATTAAAGTCTGAAAAACAATGAAGGGAAAAAAATGTCAAGTTATACTGTGTGCATTGGAAACATATGCATTTTGTTTCTTATGAATACATATAGCACCCCTTTCTATAGTTTCCCCAGACTCATATTACAGCATCATCAATTGGTCATTAGGAAGGCAGTGAAGTGCATTATGAACCTTTGAAGTATCGAAGTGTCCAATCCTTCTCTAGTTCATCCAAGGTACAACTACTACAAACTATTAATAATATATATAAAATAAAATAAATATCTAAAATTAATACTGTAAACTTCATGTACAATTAAGTTATTCATATGCAAACTGCACATTTTCAATTGAAACCAGTCACATTTATATAGGAAATATGACATTTATTTTAATTTAATATACAGGCTAGATGTATGTACAGGTTTCTAACTTAGAAGAAGATAGATAAATGAGAAAGCATATTTCATAAAAAAGCTGCAAATAGTACAATTGGGCGTTTTGTTAGGTGGCCGTTTTATCCTTTGGCTGTCTTGGTATGGTGGCCGTTATTGTGATTGGCCGTCCTGGTATGTTGGCCGTTATGAATTTGGCCGTTTTGACCAGACCCCGTTTTTGCTTCCGCTTCAATGTGGCCATTTCGGTCTTTGGGCATTGTCGTTTGCGGCCCTTCTGACCTGGCTACATGGGCCGAGGGCATAATAATATACCAGGAGGTGAGTAAATATTTGTACATACACATTACAATAGCCCCTGCCACAACGCAGCAACATCATTCCACAGCAACGCAACATTACTCAGCAGCAACGTGACATTACTCTGCAGCAACGCACTCTGCAGCAATGCAACATTACTTAGCAGCAACGCAACATCACTCCGCAGCAACGCAACATCACTCCGCAGCAACGCAACATTACTCAGCAGCAACTTGACATTACTCTGCAGCAACGCACTCTGCAGCAACGCAACATTACTTAGCAGCAACGCAACATCACTCCGCAGCAACGCAACATCACTCCGCAGCAACGCAACATCACTCCGCAGCAACGCAACATTACTCAGCAGCATTGCGACATTACTCTGCAGCACCGCACTCTGCAGCAACGCAACATTGCTTAGCAGCAACGCAACATTACTCCGCAGCAACGCAACATCACTCCGCAGCAACGCAACATCACTCCGCAGCAACGCAACATTACTCAGCAGCAATGTGACATTACTCTGCAGCAACGCACTCTGCAGCAACGCAACATTACTTAGCAGCAACGCAACATTACTTAGCAGCAACGCAACATCACTCCGCAGCAACGCAACATCACTCCGCAGCAACGCAACATTACTCAGCAGCAACGCGACATTACTCTGCAGCACCGCACTCTGCAGCAACGCAACATTACTTAGCAGCAACGCAACATTACCTCGCAGCAACGCAAAATCACTCCGCAGCAACGCAACATCACTCCGCAGCAACGCAACATTACTCAGCAGCAACTTGACATTACTCTGCAGCAACGCACTCTGCAGCAACGCAACATTACTTAGCAGCAACGCAACATTACTTAGCAGCAACGCAACATCACTCCGCAGCAACGCAACATCACTCCGCAGCAACGCGACATTACTCTGCAGCAACGCACTCTGCAGCAACGCAACAATACTTAGCAGCAACGCAACATTACTTAGCAGCAACGCAACATCACTCCGCAGCAACGCAGCATCACTCCGCAGCAACGCAACATCACTCCGCAGCAACGCAACATTACTCAGCAGCAATGCAGCAGCCCCTCAGCAATGCAACAGAGCATCATGGCAACATTGTACTTCTGGGCCACCGTACTAAAGGGTAAACAGGTGTGTTCTGGACAAATCTGTGTTGCACTTCCATGAACGTGTTGTGCCATTGAATTTTCCATCAAGGTAGGGCATGCCAAGTAACATTGATGCGGGGTAACTTTGGCCGCCCATTACTATTTTATTTTTTGCAGAAAAATCTCTTATGAATGGGAATTTCAAAAAGTTGTATTATGCTACGTTGTAAAAGCATGAGTTCGTATTACCGTGATGGTTACCGCTAGATGGCGTACAGTGACTGACAGGTGCTGCCATCTGTTGAAAGTTTGCATTTGTCATAACAAAACATGTTGCTGGCAAATTTCAAGACATGGACATGTGATTACAGCATTGTTACAAGGTGACCAAGGTAACACAACGTCATGGTATTACCACGGAGCACTCTATATCTTCCTGTAGAAGGTCCATTTAGCATGAAATGCATTTGTTCTTCTACTTATGTTTTAGTAGAAGCTAATAATGTTTGCTAAAGTGGACAAAGATACCGATTTAGGGTTCTACATGAAATTTCAACCATTCGGAGTATTGTTACATTGGCCAAAGGAACCACTCCTCCGGTTAAGGGACTGGAAGTGTGGGGCTACACAGATGGGATATTTTGGACTTTCTATTATCAATACATGATATGCTTCATAACAAAAGATCATATTTAACTATACCGAGTCCTCATTCCAGTATTTGTGAGTGCTAACTTCGGCTCGATTGAAAAGATCAGCTGGTAACTTGGATCGAAGATTGTCGAGATATTTCACCATTTCTTGTCGCACTCTTTGCTTCTCTTGAAGCTGGTCATCGTTTCATTCTTTGCTGAATAAATCTTCAATGAATTTTTTTTATTGCTTCTTTTCTCGTTATCATATTGGTTTTGTCAATCACTTCAGCATGGCCTGAAACCATCATTGTATTGTTCTTTTTACTCTATGCAAAATCATTTGCCGAAGGTATTGTAATTAGTAGTTACTTCGGTTAAAAGTTGTCCGTGAGCCAGGCCTGCGGGCTGACGGCAAACTTTGTTTGTGGGGCAACTCCAACACTACTGACCTTTTTAACCCTCAGTTATCATAAACTTTTTCTTTGTTTCCGGAGCAGAAGACTGACACTACTGCACCTAAATGCTTAAAACGTTGTCATAATATGTCTAAAATAGTGTAGTGGTGCCTTTTGTGGTCTCATAGCCGTAAATACTATAGGAATTTCAAAATAAGAGCAAAATAGGAAAAATTCCTACTTTTTTAAATCTCCAAACAAAAGACACTATTTACCTTACATGAATGAATTGGATCAATAACATTTCTAAATTATAGTATTTTCACTTTTCAAACTTCATTTTGATACTCATTTCATGCACATAATAATGGAAAATCAGAAACAAAATGGTAAAAATTGTTTTTAATTGTCTATTAATGCATTAACCCTACAACATCTTATATGTTATTACTCTATATTATAGCTTAGTTGCGCATTTTGATAGTCAAATTGACATATCTCAGCTGTGTTTTAAAATATTTTGAGAAAAATGCAAAAAAACATCAACATTTCTTTTCCAGAGCAGGACTCACACACCACTGCACCTACATGCGTACACAACTTAGTAAGAATATATCTAAAATAGTGTAGAGATACCTTTTTTGGGGTTTCATGACAATCAATGACATAATTTTATATAAAAAGGAAAATATGAAAATTCGGTACTCTTTCAAACCCTCATATCAATGACTCTATGATCCTTACATCAGTAACATTTTGCCAATGATATATCTAGATTACAGTACTTTCACTCTTAAGCTTCTTTTTGACATTTGTTTCATCATTATTTTTGTGTTCATAATATTGGAAAATCTGGAAAATTGCAAAACATTGTGTTGCTTCCTTCATATTCCTTAGCATCCCATACTTAGCAAGGACAGCCGTAAATGCTGTACAATTAATGTGCAATTATTAAATATTTGATCATAGTATAGCCATGCTCAACCCATTCAGCAGTTCTTGTTTATAATTAGAAATTTTATAATAATTAGTTGCATAATGATCTATATTACGTTCACTTGACTCCAATACTTACTGTTTTCTTCATATACACCTGTAAAGTGTTTGGTTATAAAATCTAATTTAAATGCCATAGATTTAATGCAAATCAGCAACCCAAAATTCAGTAGCTGTTGAAGGGAATATGGCAATTGATAATATATAGTTCCTTCAGTTGCCAGCTAACTTTAAACAGCGAGAAAAAAATATTTTGATTTATAAAGGCAAAAAAGGAGTATTCAGTTAAGTATTCAGTAAATGGGTGTGCTGAGTATCATTCCAGGAAAAAAAAAAAACAGCTAAGCATAAAAACGTATTGAACGGAATGCATAGTGCATTTATACCACTGTTTGCCTTCCACAGCCAATCAGAAGCCTGGATTACAGGGGGATATATCACATGTACTAAGAACAGCAGGGAGGACATGGTCACACTTATATGAGCACATGTTGTGGCAAAACTTAACAAGCAAACAAATATCTTGCAAAATAGGCAACATCTTAAGTGGTATAAGTTAGATAATGCCTTTGTTTTCTTCGACATGGGATTATTGGTCAACTAACGCCTCGCAATAACTCCCATGTCGAAGAAAACACTGGCATTATCTATTACTAAACCGTGACAAGTTTGCCTGAAGTGTAAATAGTTCGATGTAGCAAAATGTCATGCTCAGTGGCTCAGCCTCTATAGATCTAAGTACTATGTTGTTAAATTAAATAATAGGCTTTAATCCTAATTAGGTAACCTATATAGCCCCAGTGTGAAACTACCCAAAATGACAGACACATGTGCAACAGCTGTGTATCTTGAGGTCAGCAAAATCACTGAAGCATGTAAATCTGTGATGTTTAATGACTAATGTTTCAACTCACAGTTTTAGTTTTACACACTTAGCAGTAATAAAAATGTTCCTGTAAGTTTACCTTCAGAAGAAGAATGATATTTGTAAGACATTATAATATCATGCGCACATGAAAAATAAGACCACTAATATAGTTATATACAACACTATTTTTTAATATTGTTTAATTTCATCGTCCAAAAAACAATCAGGGTATTGGCTATTAAGCAATAAAATAAACGCAGTTCTTGTGTATTTAAAGAGAGTTCATAATTTCTATTGATCCATATTTACCAAATTGTCTGAATATTACAATAAGGATGTAATATTCAAGTATATTTGCATCAAAATAAGATAATTTAAGACTTAATTGACAAATGTAAGTCTTAATACGGGCCTTACTTTTAACAAAAAAAAGTACGACTTCATCAGACTTTGTAATGACCCATGGGAACACTGTATTATTTCACACTCAGGATATAATGAACAAATGAAGAAATTCAAGAGTTAAAAAAATAGGACATCTTGGACTAATTAGCATTGCGTAACAGGCTATGTAAACCAATGGCAAGTGGCAATTGTTTCGGTTCATCTCACACACTATATAAACACTCAAGAAATAATATTCTTCCAAATATTGTAAAACATAGCCGAGATATGTCAGTGTGGCTATCACAAAGCACCACTAGGCCATATAGAGTGTTACTTTACAAAATGTATTATGGTAAGTGCATTAGTGTTAAGAGTTCAGCTCTAGAAACGAAAGTCTGTGTTAGACCTCTGCTGTGGAAACGAAAGTGTAATGCCCGCTCTCCTGCCTGTCGGACGAACATTTAACAATTTAATGATGCCTGTGTGAGGGTTTAGCTGCAGTGCAGCCTATGTTTTTTCATTACGAGAGACAACAATTGACATATTTATATTTTTATAACCAGAGAATTTTGGATTTTTGTTGTTGGTTTTGTTTTGCATAGTATTGTATATTTCCATCCAAATTCAATAAACTATTTTTTAACCTACATAATAGGACAAGTTGTAAAATCACTAAACCTTTTCAACGTTGTATCCAACAATACACATCGATCTTTTTTTCCTGTATATACTATATATTTCAATCTTTCAAATGTATACCATTGAGTAGGAAGAACATAATAATAATAATGATTATCTATCAATTTATCTACAGTTGAGTGCAAAAGTTTGCGTCCCTATCGATAGGAGCACATAAGTGAATAAAAATCACAGGTTTATTGGTCCAACAAAATAATAGTAACATATTTAAATAGGGATGACATCATAAATCTCACACAAGTGATAGAAACATCATAATTTGATAATTTGGGAAGTCAGGAAAAAATTAATGAATAGACCGCAATACAAAAGTATGCATCCCACCCCCAATTTTTGCAGTAATTTAGTCCTTAATAATGTATGATTCCACCTTTGGCATCGATAACTTCTTCCAACCTCTTTTTATAACCCTTCTATGTCAACTGCAGTTGGCCTTGGATCCTTTTGTTATGTCTCTGGCAGTTTTTCTGGCAGTTTTCTCAGAAATCTTGCGAGGTCTTTCTCTACATTTCAGCGCATTGTTGTGGCCACGTTTTTTCCGTCTCTGTATTAATGACTTTACTGTTGGCCAAACCCACATGCAGCATTTTGGCTATGATTCTATAGCCATCCTCTTAATAATTCTCGTTTTCAGGTCCTCAGGCAGCTCCCTGCCAGAACCCATTGCTGCTGCTCTGGGTATTCACTTAAGAATGATTAGAATATCAGTGTAGATTAGAGTTTAGTGCAGTATAGCGGACCCAGATTTATGCCCATATTTGGCGTTCATGAAATATTGTAAAAAATCACTATTTTTGGTTATATTTTGTGGTAGCACACAAGAACAACAATATTTGCATATCATAGCGGGGGTTTGGGGGCAGTAGCCCCCAAGAGAAATAAAAAATGAACAATTTATCGCCTTGAAAATGAAATCCGCCATCGTTTGTGACGTCATACATTGAATTCAAGGATTTGACGTCATATGCTTGGCTAGGAGGCTCGCTTAATAAGGTCATAAATCTGGGTCTGCTATACTGCACATTTTTCGTAGATTATTTAAGGATCTTAATTTGTATTGCTTAAACCTACCTGTTAAGAGTGGGCAATACAAAACAGTTATCAAATGTCCAGACATTGTTGGTGGGATGCAAATTTTTGTACACAGCAATTTTGTAAACAATGGGATTAAATCGCTACAATGTAGCATGAGCATAATGTTTGTTATGATTGGTAAAAATATACCTGTTATAAATAGATATGCTATTGTTTTTTTGTCCGAAGGGCCTCATCAATCTGGCTTATTATTAAAAAATGACATAGTAACTCACTGTGCTGCAAAATTTTGCACTCAACTGTATCTATCTATCTATCTATCTATCTATCTATCTATCTAGCTATCTTATCTAAATGTTAAAAGAAAGTTTGTCTACCTGTTAGTTGAATTAAAGCCTGTAATATTATGTAGACAGACAAGAATTTCACTCATTACTGACTCATGGACAATACAGTGCTGTAATCCGAGTGACATTTGTGTGTGTGTGTGTGCGATGTTTCGATCAATTTCCAAATTGGATGGACACTGAATATCCTAACTGTTGCTGCAGATTTTTGATGATGCACATAGGGATAATTCATTAGTATCTGATACTTACCAAAAACAAAGAAATGTGTTGCAAAAGAGGCTGAGAAAACAAAGCTGATCCTCTCAAACTTCATGATGATTTTAATAAGATCTGTATCTGAAATATTGAAATATTTAGGTTTAAAGACTGGTTGAATTGACATACTTGAAGTGGCCCAGTATTCATAAAAGCATTGCACTGGGCAGCAGTTTGTGCAAATGGATATGGCTGCAGTAGGGCTTGTAAAACCAAGATCGGGTTCCAAAACATTGCATGACAGTTTTATTATGTATTCTAAAAATAAAAATATTCCCTGCATGAAATTTTTAGTATGTACTGTTTACATTGCTTTTATGCACTTAAACAATGTTTAATTTAGCATTTGGATGACACAGAAATCTGCACAAGCAAACATGCTGCATTGCATATTAGTATAATGTATTTGCTTCGTAAAAAACTAACATTGATTCTAAATATAGATATACAAAATAATAGTTAACAACCGACCTAAGTAAGTAATTGAGAGTAAGTGAGTAAGTGAGTAAGTAGGTGAGTAAATAAATAAGTAGGTAAGTAAGTAAATAAGTAGGTAAGTAAATAAGTAGATAAGTAAATAAGCAAGTAAGTAAGTAAGTAAGTAAGTAAGTAAGTAAGTTAGTAAGTAAGTAAGTAAGTGTGTAAGTAAGTCAGTAAGTATGTAAGTTATTAAGTAAGTGTGTAAGTAAGTAAGTATATATATATATATATCCCACACTTGCTTGTGTTCCTCATAGAAAACCTAGGAACAACCCATGTGGTATTTATTGTGATCCACCATCCCTAATTATAATAAAATGTGATCCACTATCCCAAATTTAAATATGTACGGACTACTTCTGGCTGAGCAGTTTTACTTTCACTTTGCACACTAGGACCACAGCTTCGCCAATGATACACTATTCACCAAAAAAATCTGGGTTTTAACTAAATATGATATCTAAAGGTAACTTAGAAAAATAAAAGTTGTCCGTAATGGTCATTGGTCATATCAGAGGGTACAGTCACTTCAAAGCACTTTCACTTTCTCTTTCCCATTCATATGTCAGCTATGTTTTCTTAGCATTTTTGAAGGCTAAATACACTAACCAAATGAATACCATGTTCAAGGCAAAGACACGAATACTAGACAGAAAAGGAGGAAGCTTCAAGGATAATTACCGAGACAGAACATGTAGAATATGCAAAAAAGCACCAGACGAAACCAAAAACCACTCACTCACAGAATGCGAGGTGGTAATACAAAATAACCTAAAAAAAAGAGTATGAAGTCCTTTTTGCAAGAAGCTACATAAAAATAATAAAAATGATGAACCTAATACAACAATGAAATCAACAAGATAAAGACAGAAGCAATATTAAACTAGAACAGCCACCACCAGGACAATAAACAAGAATGACATTAACCATGCAGCTCCCTGCTTATATTACAGCTACCATGCGACCCGGGGTATTTAGCACAACAAAGAAGAAGAATAAGTTGAAGTTCATGGGAATTACTCACCAGTTCCTTGATCTTGGGCTTACTTACATGTTTGCTGAACAAGAAAATTATCTCTTAAAAACAGAGAACATGTTTGCTTGAGGAAATAAGTAAAATATATTGTTATCTATTTAGAACCAACCATAATGCTTATTTCAAAAAGCACAAGGTGCATCCAAGGTAAAATTATATTTATAGAAACAATCATGCAGTAGCTATAAATAAACCTGCAAATCCAAATTAGGTCATATGTCAAACGCAACACCTAACAAAGTTTCAGTCTGCTTGAAGTTTTTGCATGGATTCAAACATACACAAAATGAGTGTAATTATAAAAATTAAATCATTATTCATTAATAAAATCTTTATATTCCACAATAGTCCCTTTGTCTGTATGTTTGCCTGAAAAACAAAACACTTTCACAGTGCAGGATCTAGAGGAGCAAATAGAATAAATCCTGGATTGACAACCTGGATTGACCATAAATACTACACAGAAGGTGTTTGTCTTACTGGAAATCATTATTATGATAATTACACTTACATATCGCTCACTATTGTACAATGTACATTCTGTGGCACTTCACAATGAAATCGAATATCTATTTTTAAGAGCCACTATATCAATTATGTTGTACTTGGTGGTTCCCCTGGCTCTCCAGCTCAGCTCCCCGGAGAGCAGTTTTCATACATTTCGTGCAGGTGCTATGTGGCTGATCTGTCACTCTTTATCCGTCAAAATCTTCTTGAGCCAAGTACACACTCATCTGCTGGGTGGACAGTGGCAGTGAGGACTAAATGGCTTGCCAAAGGCCATAAGCACAAAGTGGAGTGGACGAGGCTCGAATCCAAGCCCTTAGGATTAAGAGACGAGGCTCGAATCCAAGCCCTTAGGATTAAGAGTCGAGCACAATACCACTACACTATCTGCTCTCAAAACTAGGATATTCATGACGGCTAATTGCCATTGCATAACAAGCTTCATAGGCCTAATTGTGATCGTTCTGGTTGGTGGCACATGCTATTGACTGTCATTCAATTTATTTTTAATTTGTTTACAATTTTGTAGAACATAGCTGACATATGTCAGTGCGAATATCAAAGGCACAACTAGGGTAATTGCATTAGCATTGGAGTTCTGCTCTGGAAATGAAAGTGTTATGCTCACCCACCCGCCCATCGACAGACACTAAACAAATTTTATGATGCCTGTGTGTTATGTGGGATTCGCTGAGGGTTTTGCGGCAGCGCAGCCTATGTTTGGAGTTGGCTTTTTCTGAGAAACTGTAATATCTAGATTTCTAGACCTGTCAAACCCATGAAATAGTTTTGATAATGCTACGTAAAAAAGACAGATATAAGATCCTTTACAACAATGCTGAACTGCACAACAATCTAACCCTCTTGTGAGGAGCCATTTAGACAGACAGACAAAGACATTAATTTACACAAGGAGACACACATTTCATACACAAACATTGATTGAAACATACATAGACAAATAAACAAGTAAATAGATATTTAAAATGTATTTTTCTCTATGTGTGGGATGGCCTCTCTAAGGTCTTAAGACCGCTATCGAAAGGCCACCCAGGTGTTTAAAGGAAGGCTGAAATCTCCTGAGTCACCGATTACAATAAATCAACTTTATAGAATATTTAAAGAATAATAATAGTAACAATAATGATAAAAGATTAGCATTGTTATAGTATAAAGTTTATTTAAAAAGGAAATATTTTAAGGATTTTTTCTCATGAGTGACGATCACTACTTCATGACAGGCCAGAAACATTGATGAACAAAATACTGAATGAAATTCACATGCTATTGTTTCAAGCATTTTCTATTTAGAACCTGATTACAATGAAATTCACATGCCACTATTGCAGCACTTTCTGTATAGGATCCCCAGCAGTTCACTACAATTATCCCCACATTATCTAGGACCATCTTTGCTATTCATGTTTGATTACATGCGGTGTGAGCACAGGCAAAATATTAATTTTGGACAATGTTAACCTTGGGCTTTTGTTACAAGCGTGCTTACTATATATTGGTCCAATGGTGTCATACCTTTTCTATATCAACTAGCTACAAGGTTACATGAAATGTCAATGTGCAACGAAGCTGATAAAATAACATTTGTGGGTGTATATATCTCATGTCTCACAATATAACCATTGTGTAATTGTTTTGTAACACTGAACCCCATTCAAGTGTCAGAAATAAAAATTGTACTGCAGTTTTTCTATTTGTGCATTAAAATTCAAGGGTAAAATAGCGCTTCATCTACAATTCATCTTCTAATTGATTAATGTCAGTCAAGTATTAAGATAACCTTAGCTTTCAGAAATGTTTATATTTTAAATATCAGAAGAGAGCTGACAAAGTTATTCAATAAAATGTACAAGTACGTCAGATCTAATTGCCTGCATTGGCTGAATTCACTTTCTGGTTACCCGCCAATGACTGCCTATACAATGGCTAACTATTGTACTTGGGGACTTGTACAATGGCTTAGATCATGCTAAATTTCACTAGAGAGGGTTACAAATATAAATGTATGAATTAATTTGTGTATGTTTTTTTATGCATATTTTTGGTTCATGTACATTCATATACAATGAATGGGGCAATGGCTACTCCCACAGTCACAGTATTGTGTCAGTTATCAATGAACTCTCTGAGAGTACTGGTTGGAAAACTGGGTAGCTTCTACATCATATGGACAGTATTGTGTGAATGTCCAAAATGTAGCACCTCTGATTTGAGAGGTATCATCCCCACCCCTTCCCTACAAAAGTTTCAAATCTGCACGACTGGCGGTCACCCAATCACATAAATCTGCCTGTTTGAGACAGGTGACTATTTCATAGAGGTAAAGCAATGAAAATTCTAGCAGAGTTCCACAAAAAAAAATTGGACAGTGAAATGAAATTTAATACTTTCAATAAACAAAGGAAAGTTGTATTTCAACTAAATTGGAGACTTGTGGTAACATTAATTTTTTTTGTTAGAGACCTGTTAACATTTATATATAACAGGTGGATAGAGCACCATTAGCAGGCTGCTGTGTGCATATGAGGATGCCTGTTGTCAGCACATTTAATACATAATTCATGTTGAGAATAGTTATTTTGATGTATAAATTATATATTGTATGGTTTGTTTTTTAGGCTTGCCACAGCAACAGTCTTCATAATAGGATTATGAAATTTAAGCCAAAAATTGGAAAACTTATTTTCCAACAAATAATGCTCTTAGCTGTATCCTGACTTTTTAAACGTATTAGTCTATGCATATGAAGTGTAAAAATTGGTTGACGGTGCCTTACTATCTGCTAACTCCCTTGTATTAAGTTTCACAATTAATTTAAAACCTGGTGAGATGAGTCATGCCACGTACAATGAATGGTTGCCAAAACTGCTAATAAATGTAATGATATTGAATTTCATTAAACAGTCATATCTAGAACTGAATAATGTGATCAGTTTGTGTTTCAGTCAACCTGTTTATGCTGTGTGAAATGTATACCAATAACAGAATGATGTTCAGTATGATGATCAGGTAGGGGCCCTAAGATTGCTTCTTTTCACCCTCTTCTTGCTGTTATGGTGGGCGGCTGAACAGGAAAACTCTGGGTATCCTGGTTTCCTGGGGAGACATTAACTTTCGCACCAGGGCAGTGCCAACTTTAGTTCTACAACAGTGGGAACTTTCGAGCAATGACATAGGCCTACCTTTGCACAACAACAAATGAAAGTATAGAGCCATTACAGAATCAACCCTTTACAGTGTAGGTTACGCACCATGAAAGTGAAGGCCTATTCAATTAACTGTAGGCATGCAACTTCATATGAGTGACTGCATCATCCCTTCCTCCTCCTCCTCCTCCTCCTCCCCCTCATCTCCATCCTCCTTCCCCTTCTCCTCCTCTCCCTCTCCTCTCCTCCTCCTCTCATCATCCTCTCCTCTTCCTTTCTTTCCTTCTTTTCCACTCTAAATAATATTTCACTTTGTGATGCACCTTGACGTAAGTGAGGGTGTTTCATATAGCCTGGAAGCCTAAGTTCGCTTGCCCGTATCTCTAAATGAATTTTACCTGAAATAATGTTATGTATCTCTTTTAAAATGTATGTAATACTCTTTTTTTCTTTTGGCTGTAGGAACGACTTATTTCTGCAGACTTTATACAAGACAAGACAACCGAAGGATTGAGTCAGTACGACAAAATGAAGACGTTAAATGTTTCAGAAGTCTAATCTACTCTGAACTACTAAGAAAACTCATCTTCCATCACTGGTCTTCAGATGACAAAGAGGCGACATGATAGAAGTATTCAAGATTATCTGTGGGATATATGACAACAGGACAACACCATCGCTGAAAAATTATCATGCCGGAAGAAGAGGACACTAGTAAAAGCTATTCAAAAGCAGGACAGAGAGACTGAATCTTAGAAAATACAGCTTCACCCAGAGAATAGTAGCCACATGGAACACACTGCCTGAGGGGGTGGAATCTGCAGACAACGTCAACACATTCAAAAATAGATTGAACTGTCATTGGGTTAATAATACTACTGTATAGGTAGGAGTAGACCCCTGACTTCATGCCCCACTGCACATGCCCTCAGGGTGCGAAAATTACGTAACTCATTAAGGAAGGTGTGAAAAGTTACGTAACTCATTAAGGAAGGTGTGAAAAGTTACGTAACTCGTTAAGGAAGGTGCGAAAAGTTACGTAACTCGTTAAGGAAGGTGCGAAAGTTACGTAACTCGTTAAGGAAGGTGCGAAAAGATACGTAACTCGTTAAGGAAGGTGCGAAAAATTACGTAACTCATTAAGGAAGGTGCGAAAAATTACGTAACTCGTTAATGACCAATAAGTATTTTCTTTTATTTCGTTAATGACGTGATTATTACTCGTTAATGAGTGTAACGACTTAACGAAGTTAATTACATAACTCGTTAACGAGCGTAATTATTTCCCTTTGATGAAAATAATAACTCTTTAGCACGCTACATAACTCGTTAATGAGGTGATTATTACTCGTTAATGATCGTAATGACTTTCTTTAATTACATAACTCGTTAATGATCATAATTATTTTCTGTAGACATGATGAGTACATCCTTAGTTTTGATAATTATTTTCTGTAGACATCATGAAATGAATTTAGTGAAAATCTGTAAGGATGCAGGGAGGTTTCCGCGTCAATGCACATGCAGGATCAGCTGCCTTCATGACCTGCATTTAGTGAAAATCTGTAAAGATGCATGGAGGGTTCCGTGTCAACGCACATGCATGACCATCTGCCAGAGCCTTAGGGTATATTCAATATCCAGTTAGCTACAAGAGAGCATGACACACATGGCTAAAATAACTGACTGTTACATAACTACTAACTATATATGTAGTACAGCCCCCACACTCTTTGACATTAGAAGTATGTTCTTCCTATTGACACTAGCTGACCAGATTCTTGCAGATATGAGAAGATCAAGAAAATGCCAATTCTGTAATATGTTGGAAGCAAGATTCGCATACTCCTGTTGCTATACACAGGGTAATAAACATATGAAGACATGTTACCCCTGTCTTCGGAGAACAGCCATTCGAGACATCACCTTTTCAACACTTCGACTTATCCCCGAACCTGTAAAACAGGTATGCTGTCCCTCATGCAAAACAAAGAATATACGATTCGTCAATTCCTCAGGACATATACTGAACATCCGCAGCGTTTTACAAGTCAGCCAGATAACTGAGGCAGCCTGCGCTGCAAGAGTATACTTCCAGGAAGCCATGACTAGATTCAGCATAGATGAACTCAGAACAAAACATGAACTGCTTACAAGAGTTATGGCTCCATTAATCGAAATTCTACATTTTACAGACAATACATTGCTGTCATTATCTAATCTACGATGTACCCATAGACATGAAAATAAAACTGATATACATGTGTTCTTACTTTTAAACTCTACTAGATTTATCTATAAGCCATTGTAAAATCCTCAGTGTAGCTAGTGACATACTATGTCTCCTTCCAGTATTTCATAGTCTCAACATAATGATAATTCAAAACAGCAAGTTGTGTCAAGTTGGTCTGCTCTGTATGTTGGTCAAAACCAAAGATGCCAGAAACATTCCATGTTTATTATTTATATGAATTCACAAGACAAAGGCCCCTCCTTAATGGAGGGGGTAAAATTCCCAATCACCATTCGATCTCCTCATCTGGGACCAGGCACACCCCTCCCAACTGTGCTCCCTCCCCTCCCAACTGTGCACCCATGGTCAGTCATCCATTATCCCCAAACCCCACAATGGACAAACTCACTCATGCATAAATTCTATACCCTCAAGGGCACACAGTCACACAGGACAGGTGGCAGGCAACCTGACCCACACCCTTCTCCCCTCATTATCTCCACACCCCAGGAGATTGTACAGTCATTAGGCCAGGAAGATCCAATCACCCTTGATCCCATTTCGGCCATCAGGATCAAGATCACACAGTGGAGCATGATCAGGCCAGCTGGCCATGGTTCATTGATGGATCCCCTGTCTTCACTAATGACTAGTACATTGTCCAAAATGGGACCACAATCAGTGATGGCCATCTGCAGCCATCACTTCCACAACTCAGAACATTGCACATTGAATTTACAATCATCATTTAGTTAAATTAAAGAGCAAAAGGCCAGTGCCTTTTACACTGCTCATCATCATTTGAGTTAGATGTATACATATACTAAGATAATTAACTTGTTTGACTCTATCCTACTTTCATTGACCATGAGTCAGCATCTTCATTCTATTACTATAATTATTATTGCAAATACATCTCACTTAGCAAAAATGATGATTCCATCCTAGCATTTACACCACTTGACACTTTTATATTTATATAGCAAAAAATTACATAATCACATAGACAATAAACCCTAATGTCACTACACTTACACACTGAATCCAGCGTATTCATATTCATCCCTACAACATAAATTATCCTGATCTGTAGGAACTGGGTGCCGGTACTCAAAACTCAGACACATAAATCAACATTCCTGGTCACACATCATCATATTACGAAATTTCACATTAAGTTCACACAAAATTTACACAACATTTCCAGGATTAGGAGCCGATCCTAGCTTCAAGTGCTCCATAGCACACAATGTCTTCCTCGGGCCTCTACTGCACTATTCTAGTTGCAGACCAAAGTCTAAAGTCAGAGTGCTCCATAATAGAGGGGACTTTGTCCAAGGTCTATGCGCACTAGACCTCATCAATGTCCTGGCATGCACTGCCCACTGGTAGTTTAATGGTGGCATGATCCCCAGCCACCCTATAGCTGGCTGATCTCCTGGACATCAAGGTCTCTCCCGGCCTCTCCCTCACACAACACCTGATCTTGCTCAGCAGGGGCTTAACCCAATCATTCCTCTTCACTGCCCAATATGCCAATCCCATCAAGATCACAATGGCCGCCAATGTAGACATCACAAAGGCTGTGAGGGGGGCATGTTGCTGAAACTGCACCCAAGGTCTCTGGCTCACCTGTATAGCACTCATCAGCACATCCTGACTGATGTCATTGACTTGAGCCGTAGACACGCTCTTCAGCTGTGGGAAGGAGTCCACCAGGGCATCGTAGTTCAGGTTCCTCGTAAAGTTGAACTGGCCTTCAACGTGTATCAATGGCAGGACTATATGCCGGGCCATATGCAGCTCCGGAATGCAATGAACCCGCCAACCAGTGCCTGCTATGTTACAGGGAGCCGGGCAATGCATCGCGAAGGTACCAGGCCCCAGACGCATGGGAGGGTAGACCTTCCCAGGACAGCGAGCAGAGACGGACTCCCCCCATGTCATTATCACAATCGTCCGTAATGACACTCTCTTCACTTTGGTGACGTTGGCCTGCTTCGTAATGTCAAATCGGCAACCTTTTATGAGTTCAGACTGATTAAAAATCAATCCCCGGGCGCACCCCATGTGCCTAGCATCGAACAATGGGCCAGCGCGGCATACAAGCGGCTCACCACCAATGCATGCCTCTGGCTCAAACAATAGACCCGTGGACGTATCCACCCCATAACTGCTCCCCACATCAATTTTGACTGTCATGTTGGACTCCCTGATGGGAACCGGGTAGCTTTGTATGTTATAGAGCAGGTAACTGGCCTTGTTAATGGTGGGCACATTGAACCTGAAAATGAGTCTGCTCCGGTCTATGATAATGGGCTCTATGTGTAAATGCTTATAGTACCATATCAAATCGGGCACAACATCATTTCCAGACTGGGCAATGGCATTGATGGTGCTCCTCAACACATAAGGGCTGACTATGTCCTCCGTCAAGTCTCCTCGCTCCAGGGCTCCTCGTTGCTGTTGGTAGAGACGCATCTGCTCCCTGTAACGCTCATATAAATGCTCGCACTCCTCCACAGCTCTGTCAATTTCCATGCGCACCTCTATTTTACTCAATCTCCAATCCACATTCGAAAGTCTCTTCGATAAACCTCCCACATATTTGTTCAGCTGGACAACATGATCATCAACCTGGGACAGGGCCACAGACACATTTTTTATATATAACCTATTTTGGTTCACCACAGTCATCATTCGATCCGATAGGTGTAGTATGTCCTGGGTTCTCGCCTGCAATATTTTCGTAGCTTCTTCATATTGTCTCACCTGAGAATCTGTAGCTACCCCGAAGAGCACGTGTAACCCTGTTCCGATAAAATCGAAGGCCCCCCTCTTATGGCGTCCCAGTAGAGTTGGAGGGTCACTACGGCTCTGTCCCGCGTAGCTACCATCCAGGGCTTGCAATCTCCTCAGGCGCCACTCCCAGGACCTTTGTATGTACCCATGTACTTTTATGTCCTTCCTGCTGTCCCTCACTTGTTGTATCAAGTCCAGTAATTGTTCGGGGTAACGAGGAGTTTCCAAAGTCACCAAGACCACCCAGGAAGCCTCCAGGGTTCTTAGTGAAGCTCCTCCTCGTACCAAGACCCCATCAGTCAGTTCCCTAGGAGGAGTGGGCCGCTCCCGCATCTCCTCTACTGACACCATTCGAGGAGAGACCTCCCTCAGCATGGGATCCAACACCCCTGTGCCTTGGTCACCATCCTTGGCAAATGCTCCTGACAGCAGAGCAAAATGCCACAGCACCAGCAGTCCCCCCCTAATGAGACTCCTCGGCCGAGTTGTCTCCTTGGAGGGCACCATCCTTGGCGTGTTTAGCTTCCCTGTCGCTATCTGACGTAGACAGGCGACGTTTTATAGCCTCGAAGTCCTTGTGGGAGTCCTTCGGGGCTCGGTGAAGTCCCTCGTCCGAATCACTGGGTCCACTTCGATCCTTGCGCTTCCTCAGGCTAGGGTCCACATGCACTGTCTTGCGATGTCCTCCTCCCAAGCCTTCTAGACCTCCTTGTCTCTTACGAAGAGAATTGTCAAGATGTACTGATTTCTCAAAGTGCCCTCGTCTATCAATGGATCCCTTTCTCTTTCGATTCCTGCGTCTGGGGGGATCACTGTCACTGTCGTCGGCGTAGTACTGGCTGTGCTTGGCTCCTCTGGACAAGTAGGGACGATGCCGCTTACTGTTGTGTCCAGTCTGGGGGGGGGCTATTATAGTCACCCCCACTCGTATCAGGGGATCTGGGCCGACGCCTCCTATTGGCTGAGGGCTGTAGGGGCTGGTCATCTGACGTGCTCCAATCAGGATCAGTCAAAGGTTGATCCTCCTCATGATGCGATTGGGCGGAGTTTGCACCCGACCTCTGCTCCTTCTCTATCCGCTTAGGGGGCGTATCCTGAACCTCCTCAGGCAGAGCGGGGGGCAGCTGCCATGGCCGGGGAGCATTAGGCCTATTAACAATTTTCCTCTTAGGCCTGGGGCGTATCCGATCCCACGCCACCTCAGCGTCCACAACACGGACTTTCTCTCGGTTCAATACCTTCTGTTTTCCCGTGGGCTGGTGGGTTATCCATACCACTTTTCCTCTTAACTGCGTGACCAGCCATTCTGGATCCCATCTGCTGGTCAGAGTTAAAGGCTCCTCGGCTTTGATCACCACTGCATCACCCACCCTTATATCCGAGGCATTGGCCCTCTGAGCCAGTCTTTCTCTATTATACTTCCTGGACTCCTCTGTGAGTCTCTGGGCCGTTCTCATGGCTTCATATAGTTCATGCAGTCTCCCATAAACCATGTCCCCGGAGGAAAGGGCTCTATGCAGGGGCAAACGTGGCCTGCGCCCATATTGTAGGAAAAATGGAGTGTGCTGGGTTACGTCAGACACAGCACAATTGTAGCAAAGGACAGCAGGCCCTAATTGTTCCTGCCACAAAGCGGTGTCATTATTAACTAACTTCCCAACAATCTCCTTCAAGGTTCGATTGAATCTCTCAATCCTGCCATTAGATTGCGGATGGTAGGGAGTTGTTCGCTTGTGTTTCACGCCCACGGCAGCCAAATATTCTGTGAACGCCAAGGCATTAAACTCCCTGCCCTGATCTGTCAACACCGTATCCACGTAGCCGTGTCTGGGGAAATACTCTTGATGTAACCGGGCCCACACACACTCGCTGGTCTTCCTGGGGAGAGGATAGCATTCAGCATATCCGGAGGCGTGGTCTATTATGGTCAATATATAATTATTTCCCTGATTTGAGGTCACCAGCGGGCCCACTAGGTCCAGCGAGACATACTGGCCTATGCTTTTAGCAAGAGGCATTTCTCCCATCGGGGCATGTTCCTTCTTCTTCCTGTGGACTAGGCAGGTGGCACATTTCATCACCCAGTCTTTTATGTCTGATCTCATGCCAGGCCACACATAACTCTCCTGCACTTTACGCATGGTTTTGACATAAGCCATATGACCCACCTCCACGTGCGCCTGCCCCACCAGCATGTCCCTATACTTTTTGGGCACCACCAGGCGGTGATACTCCGCTGCGTATTGATAGGGCTTCTGTATGGAGTACAGGAGGCCATCAATGACCTCATAGGGGCTATCTAGGTCATTGCCCTCTCCCCATTGCTCCATAGCCCTTTGTGCTTCCTGCACCTCAGCTGGCTCCAGGCCATTCCCTAGCACTGGCAGAGCCTCATCCGCTGGCAGCCCCGGTGGCAGTTCATCGCCCAGCCTCCATTCATCGATGTCGAACGTGTCCAATCTTTCCGGCCTAATCCTGGACAGCATATCAGCTCGCACATTTAACTTCCCCTTCCTGTACTGCACCTTACATCCATACTCAGCCAGCAACACTGCCCACCTCTGGATTTTAGTGTTCTGCATTTCCTTTGTGAACAGTGAAGTCAATGGCTTGTGGTCAGTGTAGGCGTCAAACTGCGCACCCCATAAATAGGGCCTAAACACTTTTAAGGCTGTTATCAAGGCGAAAGCCTCACGTTCGATTGCTGCCCACCTCCTCTGAGTGGGAGACAGCAGCCTGGACAGGTAGCTTATGGGTCGTTCCACTCCAGTCTCTGGATCCTTCTGACAGAGGATGGCCCCTATTGCTATATCACTGGCATCTGTATACAACAAATAGGGATCCTTTGTGCGAGGATGGGCCATTACATGCTCACTGACCAGCAATTCCTTGAGCTTCTCAAAGCCCTTCCTTTCCAACTCTCCCCAGTGAAACCTAGCATGCTTCCTCGTCATGGCCACCAAAGGTTCTGATATTTCAGCATAGTTGGGCATACAGGTGCGATAATATCCTGTCATACACAAAAATGACCTGATATCCTTGACAGTTTGTGGAGGACACATCTTATTGATGGCAGATACTTTGTCTGGGTCTGCACGAAGTCCCTTGCCCGCCACTACATATCCCAGCAATCTCACCTCACTTTGTCCAAATGTGCATTTCTTTGGATTCAAGGTCAGGTGATACTCCTTAAATCGGTCCACCACCGCTTGCAGGTGTCTCGCGTGCGATACCACATCTGAGCTGTAGACTACGATGTCATCCACATATATCATGCAACATTGGCCTATCAGCCCTCTGAGGACCTCGTCCATGGCCCTTTGGAAAGAGCCGGTCGCGTTCGAAAGGCCCATGGGCATAGTGGTGAACTCGAACAGTCCTCGGAAGCAGGTGAAGGCTGTCTTCTCCATGCTGGCCTCTTCTAGCGGCAGCTGGTAGAACCCGGATTTTAGATCGAGAGTCGAGTATATGGTGGACCCATGTAGTTGATCAAATACGTCTTGTATTAGCGGCACTGGGTAGCAGTCTTTCTTGGTCACTGCATTGAGTCTTGTAAAGTCAATACAGAACCTGGGACCGTCCGAGGGGTCCTTCTTTTCCACCAATACCACCGGTGAAGCCCAGGGCGACTTTGATGGCACAATTACTCCTTGCTCCAGAAGTTCATCAATCTTCAAGCCAAGCGCCTCCCTCTTCATAAATGGCACCCGGTAGGCCCTTTGCTTTATGGGCATGCCTGTTGTTTCTATTCTAACTTCTATTTCCTTATGGCGTCCCAAACGCTGCCCAGATGCACTAAACGCCTCTGGATTCCGCAGCATGCACTCTGATATCTGCATAACTGCTTTTTGCTCCTCGGTAGTACCGCCCCTCCCATCTGTCAGCTCCATTATGTCGTCTGCCTGACACTGTCCAGGAGCTGGGATCAAGGTGAGAACAGATCCGCGCCATCTCAACACCCCTTTGGCATAGTCTATGTGAGCACCCTCTGGCCTCATTATGTCCCTTCCTAGGATGGCTTGATGGGATATTCCATCCACAATAATCATTTCCAGAGCTCCCAGGTTGTCCTCTCTCACCTGAGTCACACCACACACCTTGAGTTCATGTCCAGTAACTCCCAATAATCCTCGGGAGGCCTTCAACATTGGGAGTCTCCCCATTGTCTTACAAATATCCATAAATTCCCTGCGCCGCAGCACCGTGCGCCCTGCGCCGGTGTCCACCAGAGCCTTTATATCATGTCCATGAAGACTCAACTTCACAAAGGCCCGGCAGTCTGCTGCGGCGCTTAGCGCCCCCCCGGGAATCCGTTCCCAACAGGTGCACGACCTCTCGGCCGATTCTCCACACATTCTCTGCGCAGGTGCCCTGCCTTCCCACATAATGCACAAATAGGTCGTCCGTCCTCTGTGAACCTCAGGGGTGGCCGGCCCTGGGCGCCCGCAGGTCGACTTGGTCCTCCGTACCTACGTGCATTCTCGGGGGCTTTTTCGATTCCCACTGTAGCTTTCGGTCCTCTTGTGGCTGCGATGAGCTTGGTGAATTCTTTTGACAGTCCATTGACCCTCCGGGTCAACTCGGTTAATTCACCACTGGGCTCTTTGCCCCTCCTTTCAGGCATTCCGCTGCCCACAGCCCCAATTTCCATAGGCTCATCTGGGGTGTCCTCTGGGGCACAACCATTCAGTGCCCTGTATAGGCGATATTCGTCCCCTTCATACTGAGCTACCTGCCCCATGGCGTCCACATAATCCTTGGGTCTGCCTTCTCTCACCACTCTTTCCACTACCTTCCTGTCTCTCATGCCTCTTAGATATGCTCCCAACATGGCGCGTTGCTGATCCACATTCCTGTTGTCCTTGGGGTAGCCTAAGTCGGCCGCCTCCCTAAATCTCCTCCCATAAGCTGCTGTCGTCTCATAAGCCCCCTGCTGTACCTTTTCTATTTCGTCTCGCATCCTGTCAGCCTCATGCTTAGACAAAAACGTTGTAGTCAGATGGGCCTTCAACGCAGTCCATTCCACTGCCTTGCGATCCTCAGCAGTATCCAAAAATCTTTCCAATTCCACCCTCAGAGCTCCCTCTGCTGTCTGAGCGGCCACAAACAATGTCCTTTTTGTGTAAGGCATGGTCAGTTCCACATCTCTGAACCATTGCCTCAGTCTCCTGGTGGTTGATCCATCACACCCAGCCACTCGTTTTGCCTGAGCCTGGGCCTCATGTTTCTCCCCATTTTCTTGTATGTGTCTGGTCTGAGTCTCTATCATGGAGGCTGTGGACCCATTGCTTGCTTTCTGTACCCTCAGAAATTCCTGGAACTGGTCTAGATTCATGATGATAGCTTTTCACATGAGCACTCCTATATAGACAATTTCCTAGCTCCTCTGCTCATTGCCTAATAGTTCAGCATCTGCCCATTCTTACTTGTGCCAAACACAACAGCATAAAAACAGCCTGAGGCACTCTAGAGTGATAGAGAGTGGGTATTTCCAAGCTTTGGCTCTCCATTTCCAGATCAATAAAGTCCATTAGTTCTTCCAATTCATTAGTGTTCATACCTTGTAGTCTTGACTGTATTTCAGTTTGTAGCTCTTGAATTTTCAGATTGATGTCCATTTTCCTTTTGTGATTTCCAATTCCAAACAGATCACGTCGGGGTCACCAATGTAAAATCCTCAGTGTAGCTAGTGACATACTATGTCTCCTTCCAGTATTTCATAGTCTCAACATAATGATAATTCAAAACAGCAAGTTGTGTCAAGTTGGTCTGCTCTGTATGTTGGTCAAAACCAAAGATGCCAGAAACATTCCATGTTTATTATTTATATGAATTCACAAGACAAAGGCCCCTCCTTAATGGAGGGGGTAAAATTCCCAATCACCATTCGATCTCCTCATCTGGGACCAGGCACACCCCTCCCAACTGTGCTCCCTCCCCTCCCAACTGTGCACCCATGGTCAGTCATCCATTATCCCCAAACCCCAAAATGGACAAACTCACTCATGCATAAATTCTATACCCTCAAGGGCACACAGTCACACAGGACAGGTGGCAGGCAACCTGACCCACACCCTTCTCCCCTCATTATCTCCACACCCCAGGAGATTGTACAGTCATTAGGCCAGGAAGATCCAATCACCCTTGATCCCATTTCGGCCATCAGGATCAAGATCACACAGTGGAGCATGATCAGGCCAGCTGGCCATGGTTCATTGATGGATCCCCTGTCTTCACTAATGACTAGTACATTGTCCAAAATGGGACCACAATCAGTGATGGCCATCTGCAGCCATCACTTCCACAACTCAGAACATTGCACATTGAATTTACAATCATCATTTAGTTAAATTAAAGAGCAAAAGGCCAGTGCCTTTTACACCATGAACAATTACCATAAAATCAAAAACAAAACCTGTGTACCATATAAAAATTTTTATTAATCTAAATTACAAAAAAACTACAGACAACTTTTACTCAAGGATATATAAAATTACAAAAAACTAAAAGTCAGGCTTCCAAGAGATATCTGTAAAATAAAAACAAATCCTTAATTTTTCACATCATGATATAGTCAGTAAAAACAGAAAAAGGTAAATTTAATGAAAATACACACCTAGTAGCACTGCCTTATACGTTCCTGTGCATTTAGGAAGGCTTGACGTCTCTGGCGTACCTCTGGAATAGAACGATCTGAAAATGATCCTGTCATGTATAACGCTTTGTCATATCAATGTTATAAGACTTTTCAGCTAAGTTAGAATTTAACTCTGCAAAATTTACATGAAAATGCCCTCCCCATGTTATATCAAAGCTATTAGGCTTTTCAGTCAAGCTAGAATTTAACTCTGCAAAATTTACATGAAAATGCCCTCCCCATGTTATATCAAAGCTATTAGGCTTTTCAGTCAAGCTAGAATTTAACTCTGCAAAATTTACATGAAAATGGGCCCCCTCCATGTAGATAATGTGTTGTTATATATCAAAGTTATTATGTTTTTTTCAGACAAGTTAGAATTTAACTCTGCAAAATTTACTTACCACTGTTATCACTGCCCTGGCTGGAAGTGTCCCAATTCTCATGACGAAAGTTGAACAAGACTATAAACAGAAATATTACCAGGTTGATATAACTACCTCATTTTGTCAGTACTTAATGTAACATATAGAAACTGTTGTACTATTTACCTTCTTCATCAGACTCATCATGAGGGACAACAGCCGGTTCATTTAATCTCTGGCGTAACATTTCCAATTCCAGAGTCTCTCTTTCGCGGACGTCATGCTCGGCCATCTCCACGTAGCGATTTCTCTTTACAATCACTGCAAATGATGTAACAGATCAAATATATAAATTTTACATGCGAAATCGTAAAGCTATCTAAGATTCTCTACTAAGTCAGTATTGATACTCACCCTTGATGCAGAACACTACCACAACTAACACTATCACGGTTGAGCCGACAGACAGAGGAATCACCAGCTTCCAGAATGGAGGAGTTCTTCTTGTCATCCTGATAATGGTCACAGGTGTCGTCACACGAGCAATTATCAAATGCATAGGGGTGGGCATGTATATATATATGTATTAAGATGAGCCTCACAATCATTTTAGCAAGAACGACACACCTATAGGTAAGTCATATGAATATTACAATCCTTTAATTTAAGTTTACTATCAGTTAAAGTCTTACCTAATTTCACTAATGCTGTCAAGGTCAAGATAGTGTATGTCCTCGACATCGTCCTCGCCGCAGATTAACACGTCAGGAGCTTCGCGACGACACCCTAATACTAGCGATAAGACAGCCAGTCTCAACAGTAGCGCAATCATTGTAAATCCGATGGTAATTCCGTAATTAAGTTAGGTAGCAGTCTAAAGTGATATGACTTCTCCCTAATTATTTCATATATATATAGCTGAACCGTATTGGCTATACTAGTGTCATCAAATGTATTACTTATATCGGATACCTTTTATTTTGGTAGCCATGACAAATATTAACCCTTTTTAGAATATCAGGATCTATTCAGTAATATCACCTGCGTTATATTAGGTGTCTATCGTTTGAACAGTGCGTGATTATGTAACACAGGCAGTTATACCAGGGTCTCAAAGGTAGGGTACGCTGACCAAGTGTCAACCCCCCAGGCATATCTTAAACCAGCTGCTAAACACAATCTTTTTCATGATAAATCTATTTGAGCATACTGAATGACGCCTCTGTATTGAAAAAAGCACATTGCCAATGGCTTACTCAGATTACTTGCAGATTAAACCTTAAATTTAAGTCAGCCCTCCTTTTAACAGCATTCAGCAGTCATTCTGATCCCTGACTTTGTAGCATCAGCTTTAAAATATTTTAAAAATGGAGATAACTGAGGCAGCTTATGATCATATCATTACCAGACACATGAATGGATATGAGAATGCTAGATGGGATTCCCAGTTTATGGATAAATTAACTAAAGAACAGATTTTTTCTATCTGTCTCCGTCTAACCAAGGACCATCTAGACCCTCTTTATAAGGGGGGTGAAAACCGCAACTATTTCTACAATATGAATCAAGTCATAGGCTGGGCGACGGGGTTCCAGGAAACAACACATGTACGAGTTAGTATGACGGGGCGCTTCATCAACAGCGTATACCCAATTACTATTTATGAAGACAAACTGGCGGTTCTGAGGGCTCGAGGAGTAGCGTAGGTCAGTAAATCTATATATATTATATATGATACAAAATTAATGTGTCTATATATCTAACACTCCAGACTTAAATTCTCCATTTCTTCCTATAGAGTACTGGACGAGGACCGACGATGAGCTGTAAAAACTGATATATATTATTTTAGCCTTCTCAATTTTGTAAATATATATTTGAAACCCCTCACACTGTAAAATGTTACTATATATATATATAAAATATTTAAAACTTGAAAATGTCTTTTCTCATGCTTACTAGATCGAACGATATATTGGGTATAGAGAAAATTATCAGGATTTAACAAGTGTCTCTAGATAGTGCCAACTTTTATCTATGACGCCTTATTAATGTTATACCTTATATCTAAATAATTTAAGTAATTTCGTTAAGATGGCGTTGTACACCAAGTTTCAAGCG
This sequence comes from Alitta virens, assembly GCA_932294295.1. Taxonomy (NCBI): domain Eukaryota; kingdom Metazoa; phylum Annelida; class Polychaeta; order Phyllodocida; family Nereididae; genus Alitta; species Alitta virens. The sequence goes on from OW028583.1 coordinate 36,896,702, forward strand.
GCCTTCGGCGTGCGCTTTGAAAAATACCGCTTACTAGGTCGAACGAAATATCTGGTATAGAGGCAGTTATCAGGATTTAACGTGTGTCTCTAGATAGTACCATCGTTTATCTATAACTACCTATTTAATTTATACCTTATATCTAAATAATTTAAGTAATTTCGTTAAGACGGCGTTTTACATCAGTTTTCAGCCTAAAGGTGGCTTCGACATGTGCTTGAAGGACGCTTGCTATAGGTAACTCTTTATATTAGAGTATAACAGTCTTGAAATTTCATTTTAACTTATTGTAGATGGTAAACTGGTGCAGAGTATTTCAGAATTACCGCTAGGGTATGTTGACAGAATTATCGCTAGGACATGTTGGTAACCTGATAGAATTGATAGATTTATTTTTACAATACGTCTCAATTGAATTTTATCTTTCCTTTAAAGGTATAATATATATATAATCCACAAAGATACAAAGCTTAACAAGTGCACGAAACCATCATTTCCGGCCCAGCGACAGTTGTTTGAACGAGGCTAACAGAGGTAAAGTTAAACTATGCGTAATGAATGTTTTTATGGTCTTTTAGTCCTGAACTACCCTTATATTTTCTGTAGAAAGGACTTGTCTTCATCACTATCTTTATAGAGCCGTTACAGACGTAATAGAAAGTTGCAGCCTCTACAGGACTGCATATGAAACAGGTAATTCGAATACGAATGTAGTGTAATTTTTGCTATCATTGGCTTTGTTTTTAGACATGACAAAGACAATTTTTCAAGTTGAAATGATTTATTTAGTAACATGATACATATATATATATACATATTTAAAGGAAAGATAAAATATTATCAATCAGTATAAGTCCCAGCTGCTCAAATTCATAATGTCTCATGTAAAAACTCTTGATGAAAGTTTCATTATTTTGCGTAGACAGCATCTTAAAATCATACGGTCTCAGGTTAAGTCCCTCGGTGAAAGTTTTGTCATTTATACATGATGGTATCCTTCTCAGACTAAAACCGATCCATCCATCGTCAACTGATACTGTTATTTTTCCATTGATGTCAAAAAATCTCTGTTCCTTATCCGTGAAAGCCTGTGAAACATCATCTAGTAGTTGTATTAAATCATAGGTATCCATGAAAGTCAGCCGTATGTGTACAGGCATAGGATATTTGGCTCTGAGCGTTAGCATTTCTTGTCCTTGACGATGTGTGAAAGATACGCGCTTATAGGCTCCGAATGCATGCGTGAATATGATGTTAGATGCCATGATGCTGAATAACCACAATCTGTTTCTGCTCTCCTTATACAGACTGGTGTTTTAAAAGAGACTGTTCATTGGTAGCTATTAATAGAGATGTTATATAATATCAAGGCGGTCCTATTTTCATGCATGAAATCTTGCCTCCAGCTACCAAATGAGCTCTATAAGATATACTATATTATTTTCTAAATTAAAAGAGCCAGACCTTACAGTCTATATCCTTTTGAGACATGACAAAGACAAATTTTCAGTTTGAAATTTTTATTTGTAGACATACATTAAACGAAATATGTGATATAGTGGCTCAACATATCAACAAACTGATCAAATTCATAATGTTTCATTGAGTTCTATAAGAAATACTATATTCTTTTCTAAATTAAAAGAGCCAGACCTTACAGTCTATATCCTTTTGAGACATGACAAAGACAAATTTTCAGTTTGAAATTTTTATTTGTAGACATACATTAAACGAAATATGTGATATAGCGGTTCAACATATCAACAAACTGATCAAATTCATAATGTTTCATATAGACGCCTCTGGTGGTGAAAACCTTTACTGTCTGGTTAGGGGGTGTCCATCTCAGGCGAATGTCGACATCTCTTCGGATTACTGATAGTCCAATATTCTCTCCGATGTCAAAAAATCTCTCTTCGCCTGTCGCCGAGGCTTCTGAAATTTGTGGTATCAGTTGTAGTAACATCTTGACATCTCCAGTAGATAGGCTTATGTATTTTTTTGCAGGGTAGGATCCGTCCTGTATTCTGAGATTTAGCCTTCTTTGCCCATGATATTCGGTGAAAGCTGCTTGGCAGGATTGACCAAAATTATGCTTGAAGATGGTTGTCTGGGCCATGATGTTAAATAGTCTCAAACTGTTTTGATCTTCTTATATACATGTGAGATAGTCTAAATAGACTGTTGATTGGTGGGTATTTATAGAAAGTTTACATAATATCGACATGGTAGAACATGACTTAGTGTGTCAGCCATCTGGGTCTTTTGACAGGTAGCCCTGGGGGTATTAGAGTCATGAGTGACAAGGGGGTGTTGATTCGCTTCAGTGCTTCTAAGAACTCAGCCCAACCCTCAGTTTTCCTTATTGTACCATTAATGGCAGATCTAAGTAAGTCAATAATATTTGAACCCTTAATCAATTTGCCGTCTATAGTGACTAGCCCGTTTGATGACCATGTTATTTCAGGATCATGTCTTCTAATGTAAGTGACAAGTCTCAATGCCCTTTCTTTAGAAGCTTTGGGGAATGCATCCGCTATGAATGAATCGTCAGCTTCCTCCGTTTGTTCAAATATTACATCAGTCTTTTCAGTCGGTTCAGATGGTATGTCTTTTTTTTGCTTATTCTTAAGTCTGTGATATGTCGACTCGGGGATTAGAAAATGCTTCAGTATTCCAAGAGTTCCAGCTGAGCTAAAACAGCTTTAATAATACGAGGCCAGACTAATCTAAGCTTTAGACAGAGTAGCTTGCGTCCTCTCTCTGTACTATCTGCAAACTTAATGAGTTTGTTTTTAAACCTGCCTAGATCTTTATAGAGCTGTTTGCTGACAATTAACTCCCCCTCGACAATATTTCTGGCTAGCTGTCTCAGTAATTCTATCTGACTCTTACTCATTGTATTCAGTAAGGCATCTTTCTGCTTACTCTCGGCTATAGATAACAGTTTGATAAAGGACATGTTCCTTTTTAACGCTGTCATAATGACAAATGAAGCTTTTTCAATATTACTCTGCCTTATAAACTGCTGTAGGACCATCGTCAGGAAAAATGTCTGACCGTAATCTTAAATTCTTATCTGTCTTAGTATGTAAGTCGATAACGAAATATGAGTAAGGTGTTACAGTGGCTGCTAGGTAAGCCTGAAACATCTGGCGATACCCTAACTGTCGACCTAGGGCCGTAATCTGGCCCTTGTCTCTGTTGTTAGCCATTATGACAAAAGTATGTGTGTTTAAATTTAAAGTTCTTGAATGTTTTGACTTTAAAAACAGATTATGAGTCAACAGTATGACTGAGCAGTTATTATGATGTGTCCCTATTGTGAAAAGTTTTAGAATAGCATCGGTATTCATGGCATCAATCATTAGATCGTCAAATACGATGAGTGAGTGTCCCTTACTTATAGTCTGAAAGGCTTCCAAATCATCTTTGCCTGGCATACCATAGTGAAATGATACATTATCCATTTCTGATTCTAGTGTACTAAACATTGACTGCCAGGTACTGTTGTAACAGTATAGAATTTTTTCGGGAGTTTCTCGAAACATGTCGTGTTTCAATAAACGATAAACAAATGTCGATTTCCCTCCTTGGCTAGGTGATGATATTATTATATTGCATGGTGTGTTTAAAAGTGTAAGAACCTTGTCTTCAGACATATTCTTCCATGAAATAGGGGTATTATTGGCTGCTACAAATGATAGATCTAAAGTATCCGGTCTCTCCATTGTAAATGATATCTGGTTGAGATGTCAGTTATTTAACTGTAACGTTTCGGGTGTTTGTTATCTCCATAATGGCGGGGGTTTCGGCGTGAATCATTAATACTACGGGCTCGGTCAGGGCTTTCTTGAAATTTAATGACAGTCTGACATGTCCATGGTCAGGGGCATAAGATGTACCGTAAGCGGGCTTTATATTGAAGGCATACATACTGTAACTGTGGGCAAAATCATACAATGTAATATCATTGCCGAAATCATTACCCAACTCTCTAAATGTCTCGTAGAGACTGAGATAACTAGAAGAGACTCCATTCCCCTGATTATGGTCAAAGGTAGGCGTAAAGGTGTTGATAGTGTCGTTATTTACTGGAAGAGATATTCTTTGCAGGTCATATGGCTTAAAACTGAAAGGGTTTAGTTTTAAATCCCCGTTGTAAGCCTTAGCAGGTATGAGAGTGATAAGAATTCTAGAGGGTAATCTGTTGGGGAAAAGGTTATCTAGAGTTCCTGAGGTAAACCCTGTGTTTATATTTTCTACTCTAATTTCCCTTTGAGTATAGCAGTAGATCGCCGGCCTAGTTTCTAAAGACTTGCTGATAGCAAACTGGGTATGGGGTTCAAGCTGAATCATATGAGCTTTGAACATTACCTCTTCATGATGAATTTTATATGACCCTGTAGGTTCAAGGTTCATAAGGACAAAATCGTTGGAGGTTCTATCCAGTTTTATAGTTAGTCTGGTATTGTTTAGTAGATATCTGTTTTGCATAAAAATATCCTCATACAGAGGACCTTGAAATTCAACAAGGCTGGATTTTTGAAAGAGGTCCCTTCTTACATTAGATCCTTTATTCTGGTCAATAAGGTCAATCTCTTGGGAATCGTCCTTTACATAGCCCTGAGTTCTCAGTTGAGAGTTTTTAGCTTCCTTGCCATAGGACAGTAAAGTGCTAAACATGGCTTTATAGGGGTAGTTGTTAGACGAGCTAATTTCTTTCCCCTCGAGTGAAACTGTGATTTTTTCAAATAAAGAGTGTAAGGTGTTGTTTATAGGAGCTACTTTCTTATTTGCTGCTAGGGGTGCGTTGTCCTGCTTAACAATCCTCATTTTTACGTACAGCTGGCTATTGTAGAGATCCAAAAAATGTTTTTGCTCATTGATGTCGAATAGGATAGGACCATCGTCTGTCAGTTGGTTGACTGGTCGATAATCCATATAATACTGCCTGTCTACATTTTTTTGAAGTACAGGTGGTGAGAAAAGATCGAGTTGAGGGAGGCTGGTGGTTTTAAGATCCATTATTTATTCTTGCGATGTTGACCCTTTGGTTTCTTCTTACTGTATGATGGTTTTCGGGGTTTGGACTTAGGTTTATTTGATGAAGTCTTTCTTCTCTTGGCCAGGTGTTTTGATGGTGCCTTCCTCTTACGTTTAACGGTGACCATCTCTTCTTTGGTCTGATCAAAAGCTTTTTTTATATCTGATGTCAATTCGATCTTGACCGCCGAATGATCTTTATGACGAACAGGTGTCTCTATAATGTACTGAGGATTACCTGCCCCCGAATAACGTCTTAGACCATCATTTACAAAGGGTGTGGGTCTATTTTCTTGAGTAGAAAAGTATGTTTCCATAATGACGACTTTATGCGGAATGATTAGAAGGTAGGCTGTGAGGGTTTATATACAAAGTGTAATGTGACGTATGTACTTCCCTCATACGCCTCAAGTTTTTGTTCAGTAGTAGCGTTTAACATGTAAATATGTATACTGTCTATAAAGTGCTGCGTAACTGCTACGTAGTAGGGGATCAGGTTCTTTTCTTTATTGTTTATGTATCTTAATATATTTAACTGTTTTTGACCTACAATTGTAGAGTTACAAATGTTACTGCATATGTATAGATGAGGGGGTACAGTAGAGTTGTATTGGCATAGAGCAACTTTCCAACCTTCCTCCAGTCTTAAAGGTCTGTTTAGTCTGACTTTGAAATAAGTGGATGTATTTTCAAAAATTTCTGAACTATGGTTACTATTGAGTATAATGTAAAAGTCATTCATATTTTCTAATTTCTGAAACTTTAATTCAAGAGTCAAATTTCTTACTGTAACCTAACCAACGGACTAACGCTTCTCTCTTCCCTTGTCTAATGCGATATCTGAGAATTTTCTCAACCTTATATAGATCATTATCGGTTACAGAGGCCCTCTGCATTTCTGGCTCATAGAAACTACCGTCGACAGGCTCCTTGTTTAAATCAATTACTATATAACGAGGAGGGTGGGAAGCGGTCCTTTTGTCGATAATGAAAATTTCCTCTGTCCATTTTCTGTCAAAGCCTTTCTCAAACTGTACCCTGGCCAACGATAATCTTACTTTATCCCCAATGTTAAATTTATATACAATAGTTGTTCTTTCTCTTTTAAGTTCTATGGGTAAATATATCTTTTTGTAAAGCTCTTGCTGATTGTTAACTGTAACTTGCGAGGGTGACATTCCTATAGAAGAATGTATGGTATTATTATAACTAGATACAATCTCTTGGAGATGATCGATATATTTATGAGTTTGATGCTTTGTAAAGAATTTGTATATTCGTGATTTGATGGTTCTGATAACTCGTTCGGCATAGTTTGCATGGTAAACATTGTAAGCTAGAACATGATTTATGTTTTTAGTTTTCAAGTATTCTTGGACTACTTTAGCTGTGTATTCTTTACCCTGATCGCTTCTTAACTCTTTTACTTTAAGGCCATCTTTGAAAATTTTTTTCATGACTTTAACCATCTCTTCCCCCGTTTTACTCCTCATGGGTTCAATTCTTAGATATCTTGAAAATATATCGATGAATACTGCCAGGTATTTTACTCTATTGTTACTCTTGCTGAATTTCTGAACATCCATTAAATCAGTGTCCATAATCTCATTCATTTCCCCTACTATAATTGATTCTCGTTTAAACTTTAATGTAGGTCGTTTGTGTATCAAGTATGTGTACTGTTCTGATAACCATTTCTTTACATCTTTCAATTTGATCTTATGAGGGTTCTCATTGCCATGGTCCCTGCCTGTCCTAATTAGCCCATCAGGTGCAGAAATACAGGACGTAAAGCCCTAATCACCCACCCACCCATCTTATGAGGGTTACCATCAGCTTTTATACTCTGCCATAGTTTGATTACCCCTGAGTAACTACCTGGTTTTCTAGTATTATAGTAAATGGATTTTAAATAATTATCCATTATTGGGTTATACTCTTCTGTCTTTTATCGTAGGATTCGGGAGAAGAAATCCTATACTACTGCTTAAAAGTCCTACCCAGAGCTCGCTCAGGGGGTGACTGATTGATAGATTGACGATACATGCTATTATTACTACATAGAGTATGATAATTTGACTAAAAAATACGACTTCATTCTTGGGGATTTTAACCCCCAAGACTTGCCAGTTCTCGTTGTGCATCGACTGAGTCTCCATGACAAACTAAATATGTATTTGTTTGACACTTTTATTTATAGCAGAGGAATTCACGCAATGTCTACACTAGAACTAAACTATAATCGCGGATCTTAACTTAACATGAATGGTTGTGTGTACATGTGGTATAACCATACAATACATAGATTACATCTATATACAATACATAAATTACATCTATATAGCTAACAGATTGATATAAAATATAGCTACATACTAACAAAACTTCTTTTTTTGACATATAAAATATATCTAATAACCATATGGTAATGTTTCGTAACCATCTAGTAATACCCTTTTGGTATAAACTAACTTTACAGTCTTGTAGGCTGCCTTGTTGAAAACTCGTCCATGTACTTTGTCTCTAACAAACATATTGTATGTAGGTAGTCTTATAACTTTCCCCTGGGTTACGACTTGATGAATGTTTTCAAAGGTGACGATTTGACGGTTGACAGGGTTCATGATGATACCTTTGAATTTGACTGTCTCTGTGAGATCGCTAAGCCTGTAGCTGTAGGACTTTGGTCCTGAATAAATGAACTCTGTTATGTATTGACCTGACGGTAGCTCGTCGGTCAGTTGACCGAGAAAGTCACCTAGTGGTGGCATATCTTGACCTTCTCGGGCTGTGAAGATGATAGAGTCGGTGTCCATATAGAGAATCCGTCGTCCTAGTTGGTCTATGAGGCTGTAGAGTTTTAGTCTTGCCCAGCAGGTGGTGAATGAAGCGACGACATCATTAGTCTTGATATTGTCAGGTTCAAAAGTTTCTCTACTTTTGGTTTCTACCAGTAGACAGTTCTCGTTGACCATGTAGATCATCATGATTTCAACCGATGTGTCATTAGCTAGTTGTTTGAATTTAGAGGGTTCTGTGATGTATTGACTTTTGGATCGGTTAAGTTTCTCGCCAAATTTCCCCCAAAAGCTGTTGAGTGCTAGTTTGGCTACAGTCCTTAGCCCTGGATTGTGGTTGATGTTTTCCTCTCTCAGACTGACCCCTTCTGCTTCCTGGTAATTTTGGATGTATGTCAACTGATCTTCTAAGGTATTGACCCATCCGGGGTATCCTGAGGTTTCCTGTTTAATTCTGAGAAATGTATCGACATACTCTCGGAAGAGAATGTCTGAAGACTTTTCCCAGTGGTAAACTTCGTAAATCTTGAGGATGGTGTATCCTTTCTCTAAAGCCTTCATGATTTCGGGTGTGCAGTAGGTCCCTATAATGGATCTCTGTTCAGTGCTACATTGACAGGGTAGTTGGTTGTGATCGTCTGCGCATGTGCGACATAGGGGGAATTTGAGTCGTCCTCCTGATCGATATGGTAGAACTGGGTGGTAGAGGCCTCTCGGTGGTAATGCCTTAATTTTAGATATCCCGAAGTAAGACGTCATGGTGTAGTCGAAATCTCTGGTTATAATCTGTGGATGACCTACAGGTAGAGAACTGTACTTGTTTACCGTGGGATACAGACTTGTATAGTCGTAATAATGGATCTTCTCTCCCTCTTCTACCTGGTAATGGAGATGTACTGATGACGTCCGCCCCCCGAAGAACGAATCTCGGATGTAGAGTCTTGGAGGTATATCTAATGAAGCAATGAAATCCTTCATCTCCTGATCTTCTTTGACTTGTTTGTCAAACTGACATTCCCATATAGTGATGACCTGGAGTGTGGTTGTCTTTAGAAAGATCTCTCTTTGCAGGGTCTTCTGGTAGAGCTGCCCCATTGTCTGACTATTGTAAGGATCTTTGATAGATCTTTCAGGGAAACATGTTGGGCATCCGTGCCATCTGCAGCCATAAAACTCGTAGAGTACTCCCCTGCTGTCTGCCCCATCTACTCTGTATTGCCCTACTGGTAACTCCCCTATATTCCTGGCATGTTGTATGAAGATCTTGTTGCTATGACTTAGATATTCAAGCCATTGAATAGCTTTGTAACTATGACCATGACGGACTGTGTAGCCTTGAGGTGGAATGTGGGCAATATCGGAGTTTAGGAAGGTTTTTTCTTTAATCTCTCCAGAAGGTAATGGATCATTGTTGCGGTAGAATTGACCTCCTACCATGACGACTTCGGCTGTTGTACTGTCTTCAAGGGTTACCTGGTAACGCTCCTTGAGAAAATTTTGTCTGAAGATCTGCATACATGTGTATGCTATGGTGACCTGGGAAAACGGATCGACATCCATTGTTCCTGTCTCAGTTTCTAAGCTAGTTATGTCCTTGATGAGTTGGCGGAATTTCATGCATGCCTCCCTAAGAATCTTGACATTTGTCCTACAATACTCTTCCATGTCTTTGTGCATATCGTAAGGTCCTTGTAGACTATTGTACCATTGTAGATCAACGTCTTTGCCGTAGAATTCTATTGGAGGGTAGTGGGGGAAATATCTCTGGTGAAAGTGTTGTCTGGTGTTGAACATGTGGGGGAAATCCCCTTTCTTTAATGATGCTGAGAGTCCTAGTGTCTTTGGTAATTTTTTGAGAGCCATCAGTAGGAAGTTTATCGAATCGATGAATCTGATGCCGGTTTGGGGTACAACCATGTACATTATTTTTGTCCCGACTTTGGTGAGAGAAGGTTGAATACCGTTCTGCAGTAGATAGCCTTGTAAGAAGAGGAAGTCGTATCCTTTCCCATTGTGAGCGACGCATGTGTAGCCCTTGTGTTTGTCATTGATGAGCCATTTACCTAAATCTTGAACAGTGTTGTCGCCTTTAAAAATTACTTCTTTCTTGTAGCAGTCAGGACATGCCTGATCTTTGTCATGAGTGAGACATCTGATACCGCATTGTTGACAGTGTGTCTGTTCGTCATTACATTCGTTGCAGATAGACTGGGTTACGACGGAATTGGGTATATGCTGTTGTAGTCCGCAGTACCATTTGTCGCAATTTCTGCATCTTCTGCATGCGGAACAGGTGTAATCGTCTGTACATGTAATGCAGCCGGTCTTCTTTGGTTGTTGATGGTAACCTCTTTGACATTGGAATATTTCGTCCTGTGTAGATTCGAAATCGAAGTAAATAAATTTGCCTGTGTTGACTTTTCGCGGTGAGGCTCTCATGTAGCAGAAGTGTTGACCTATAAAATAGTCTTGACAGAGACGACATTGCCATTCTCTGCAGGTATGATCTTCTTTGGACCTTTTCTGGGTGTCGAGCAGTTTGTTGCATCCTGCGCAAAAGAAGTATTGCTGACATTTGGAAGGTTTTTCTTCTCCCTTGCGAGGTCCAGACTTGTAAATCCCAGTCTGTCGATGATTTGAGAAACAGGCGGAATTGCGACATTTTCTATTGCAGTCTTGACATTTGATGGCTTGGTCCCATGTGCAGTCTTTTCTCATACAGACCATGCATTTGTTTCGACAGAAATGTGTTGTCTTTTTGTTGTGATATTTGAGACAGTCTGCGCAGATTTCCCTGTTGAAGAAAAGTCCTGCTATTGAAGTAATGGAAGGGAAATGTTGTCCGGCTTTGTAGAGAAATATCTTGTCTTCTCTAGACTTGACTCCTGCATAGATTATCTCGTGACCTGTATCTTTGTCTATGACGACAATCTGTACGTTGAGATAGTCTTCGAACTTGTAGAGTTCCCTGATTTCAATCTGTCTATCTGAGGGAAGATTTACTTCATTGAGAAGTCGAAGGGCTCTCCCTAAGAATCTTGACATCTGTCCTACAATACTCTTCCATGTCTTTGTGCATATCGTAAGGTCCTTGTAGACTATTGTACCATTGTAGATCAACGTCTTTGCCGTAGAATTCTATTGGAGGGTAGTGGGGGAAATATCTCTGGTGATAGTGTTGTCTGGTGTTGAACATGTGGGGGAAATCCCCTTTCTTTAATGATGCTGAGAGTCCTAGTGTCTTTGGTAATTTTTTGAGAGCCATCGGTAGGAAGTTTATCGAATCGATGAATCTGATGCCAGTTTGGGGTACAACCATGTACATTATTTTTGTCCCGACTTTGGTGAGAGAAGGTTGAATACCGTTCTGCAGTAGATAGCCTTGTAAGAAGAGGAAGTCGTATCCTTTCCCATTGTGAGCGACGCATGTGTAGCCCTTGTGTTTGTCATTGATGAGCCATTTACCTAAATCTTGAACAGTGTTGTCACCTTTAAAAATTACTTCTTTCTTGTAGCAGTCAGGACATGCCTGATCTTTGTCATGAGTGAGACATCTGATACCGCATTGTTGACAGTGTGTCTGTTCGTCATTACATTCGTTGCAGATAGACTGGGTTACGACGGAATTGGGTATATGCTGTTGTAGTCCGCAGTACCATTTGTCGCAATTTCTGCATCTTCTGCATGCGGAACAGGTGTAATCGTCTGTACATGTAATGCAGCCGGTCTTCTTTGGTCGTTGATGGTAACCTCTTTGACATTGGAATATTTCGTCCTGTGTAGATTCGAAATCGAAGTAAATAAATTTGCCTGTGTTGACTTTTCGCGGTGAGGCTCTCATGTAGCAGAAGTGTTGACCTATAAAATAGTCTTGACAGAGACGACATTGCCATTCTCTGCAGGTATGATCTTCTTTGGACCTTTTCTGGGTGTCGAGCAGTTTGTTGCATCCTGCGCAAAAGAAGTATTGCTGACATTTGGAAGGTTTTTCTTCTCCCTTGCGAGGTCCAGACTTGTAAATCCCAGTCTGTCGATGATTTGAGAAACAGGCGGAATTGCGACATTTTCTATTGCAGTCTTGACATTTGATGGCTTGGTCCCATGTGCAGTCTTTTCTCATACAGACCATGCATTTGTTTCGACAGAAATGTGTTGTCTTTTTGTTGTGATATTTGAGACAGTCTGCGCAGATTTCCCTGTTGGAGAAAAGTCCTGCTATTGAAGTGATGGAAGGGAAATGTTGTCCGGCTTTGTAGAGAAATATCTTGTCTTCTCTAGACTTGACTCCTGCATAGATTATCTCGTGACCTGTATCTTTGTCTATGACGACGATCTGTACGTTGAGATAGTCTTCAAACTTGTAGAGTTCCCTGATTTCAATCTGTCTATCTGAGGGAAGATTTACTTCATTGAGAAGTCGAAGGGCTCTCCCTAGCTGGGAGTTTTGACCCTCCCGGTGAGCTCTTGGTGCTTCCCGAATGTGTTTATAGTGAGGGTCTTTTCGTAGATTAGCCATGCATACAACGATTGCTCGAGCAGCGCAGGTGAAATCGTTAGGCAGTTCAGGGATGTATACAGTACATCTTTTCCTGATAATAGAGTTGTTCTTGTCCTTGATGTCGGTGTTAGTGATGGTTAGGGCTTTTGTGGATCTCTTAGTCTGGTTAGCTAGTTGAACAGTTGCTGAACATACATGTGTGGTCTTGTAGATGACGAAGCATTTTTTGCAGATTTTGCTGGAGTTCAACAGCTTCTGAATATTTGTGACTGCATGAGCGCCTTGATCGTCCTGGTAGAGGTAAATTGTTGCCTCCTTGGGTGCTCCTCCGTACAAGATGTTGTGATCTTGGTTGATTATGATGATCTGTAGATTGATATGGTCCTCAATTCTTGGAAGGTCTTGAGTCGTTACTCGGTGGTCTGTTGGTAGATCAGTCTCTCTTAAAAGTGTATGTGCTAGACCCATTTGAGATAGGGGTCCTTTTTTGTGAGCCCTGTGCGACTTACTGATCTCTGCAACTCGGGGGTCATTTTCGGCTTTGGCTCTGGCAACAACTATGGCTCTGACAAGTTGTGTGTTGTCATCTGGGAGATTAGGGATCATTATGTAAGGCGTGCCTCCTCCTCTATCATGATGAAGAGTCCCTACTTCAACCTGGAATGAGCTGTCGACTCTCATGTTCTGTGATGATTGTAGGACTTTTTCCATCCTATCCATAATGGTCTTTGCTGTTATGAGGTTTTGAGGTCTCATGTGAATGACAATGTCTTGTCTGAGGTCATTATGCTGAATGATGACTCTGGCTCTATCTTCAGAATCGTGGTGTTGTGCTGCTCTGTCAATAACCTCTTGAAACATATCTTCTAATTCTTGATGTATGTCAAGCAGTCTATGACCTACATAATCTTGGTTAAATGTGGCTCTGAAGCTTCTTTCTTCATAACCAAACCTCCTAGCAGCTCTGTGCTGAGTTTGAAGAACCTGATAAGGTGAAGGTCTGGGGATCTTTGCTCTGGGTGGATCAGGTGACAAGCCTCTCTTAGTCATGATGTTTTTTGTATGATCAAATGAAGACAGAAAGCTCCTTATATACATGCGTGTTACATAATGACTGAGGTGCCACTCTAACCCCCCTCATGGTATTGGTCATTGTTATCCTCTCAAGTAATAGTTTCTGTGACAAAGGTCTGAGGTATTTTTAGATCATGCCCCCTGTCCTTAGGCATTGGTCAAAATGCTGCTTCATGTTCTCTCATAGCTTACTGGATATTGAATATACCCTAGGGCTCTGGCAGATTGTCATGCATGTGCGTTGAAGCGGAACCCTCCTTGCATCTTTACAGTACTTCACTAAATACAGGTCATGAAGGCAGCTGGTCATGCATCTTTACAGATTTTCACTAAATGCAGGTCATGAAGGCAGCTGATCCTGCATGTGCATTGACGCGGAAACCTCCCTGCATCCTTACTAAATTCATTTCATGATGTCTACAGAAAATAATTATCATAACTAAGGATGTACTCATCATGTCTACAGAAAATAATTATGATCATTAACGAGTAATAATCACCTCATTAACCAGTTATGTAGCGTGCTAAAGAGTTATTATTTTCATCAAAGGGAAATAATTACGCTCGTTAACGAGTTATGTAATTAACTTCGTTAAGTCGTTACACTCATTAACGAGTAATAATCACGTCATTAACGAAATAAAAGAAAATACTTATTGGTCATTAACGAGTTACGTAATTTTTCGCACCTTCCTTAATGAGTTACGTAATTTTTCGCACCTTCCTTAACGAGTTACGTAACTTTCGCACCTTCCTTAACGAGTTACTTAACTTTTCGCACCTTCCTTAACGAGTTACGTAACTTTTCACACCTTCCTTAATGAGTTACGTAACTTTTCACACCTTCCTTAATGAGTTACGTAATTTTCGCACCCTGAGGGCATGTGCAGTGGGGCATGAAGTCAGGGGTCTACTCCTACCTATACAGTAGTAATAATCCAAGTAAATTTAATCCATTTGACAAATAGTATTGTATTTATTGAGTTATTGCACACCAAGTGAGATCTGGACATAGGGGTCCAATAGGACCTGAGTTCAGTAATTCTCTATTCTAATCTAATCTAATATTTAGTTCAGTCTTTATTTGAGGAAAATCGGACTAATATTAGAGGAGCAGCAGCCTTTTAAAGTATATACAACCCCCCCCTCCCTGCCTACGCTGACGCTGGCTACCAATTTTTAGTCTAAAACAACCCAAAATGTTATTTTTCTAACCTAAAAATACTTCGTCGCATTTTGCGTCATTTTTAACACTAAATTAAACACTAAATTAAAGCCTGTAGAAATATTTCCTTTCTACAGCTGCCCAGAGATTAGAACATTGGGTTTCATGAAAAGAAATAAACCATTATTCTAGGTAAAACACATCCAGATATAATTGGTGTGGTACTTTAGTGGTGTGAAAGTTGAGAACTTTTGTAGCGCTTAAGTTGCCAGTTTCATGGGGCGAAAGTTGGTACTTTCCTGGGGCGAATATGGGTAACTGTTGTGGTGTGAATGTTGGACTCGTGGAGCAAAAGTCGTGACTGTCATGGTACGAAAATCGGACTATCTCCCCACCAAACCACGGGATGTCCTGTTCAGCTGGCATATACTTAAGTTTACTATATGGTTTTAATTTAAAAAATTCGAGATGAGGCTCCCATCATTTTTTGGGCCTGAGGCTTCAGCCTAGTCAGCATAATGGGTAATCAGGCTCAAAGTGTCAGGTGTGTGAAAATATCACTATTAGCGATTAAAATAACTATTATAAGCATTTTCTAAATACATCAATGTGATAAGTTATATTAAAATTTTTTCAACATATTAAGGAACTGTTATATATGTCAAGTGCAAAAAAAACCAAAGAAAAAAAACGATGTATAAATCACTTTATTACAATGAAGATATTTAAATATATATATATTTATTTTGACTATTTATACAATATATAACAAATGTACTAATGTGAAAAGTATTATTATATTTATTACAACACCAACACATTACAGAGCTGTCATGTGTGTATACACATAGATCCCTTTATTAGTGCAAATAAATTACTATTCATACAATATATCAATATGAAATGTTACATCAGGTGTCAGGTGTGTAAAAACCTTTATATATTTAATAATACAATCAAATTAACTAATATAAATATATACCAAGTACATTGACATGAAATATTATATTCAGTTTACAACAGTGTACAGTGCCGTCTTGTGAGTATATACTTATATGTCCCTTTATTAATGCAATTAAAGTAACTGTTCATACAATATATAACAATTATATGAAATATATTTCAACAAAGTGCATACATGCGGATTGCGAGTTACATTGGGGTACAAATCAAATGAAGAGTTAAGACACTCTTTTGCCCCAATGGAGCCTTGGGCAGCATTACATAAATAATAAAGTCCATGATATCATTCAGTCACAGTCAACGAATTTCGCTCAGGCAGCTACTTCATGTAACAGTCACAGACCATGCAAAATTGGCTGGTTGTCTGTAACACAGGGCACCATGAAAAGAAAACATGAATTGTGACGTCATTGTTCATAAGTCTGAGAGTTTGACTGAAGATTTTGGTGGAGCATTTATCAAGTTTACATTCGACTAGTGTTCTGCAACTTCTCATCTGAGTTGTCTAGCTTTGTCTATGTTCAATTTTGCAGGCCGGTTTTAATGGAACTAACTGTAGGTCAACAGGGGGAGCTGTAGGGGATACCCTTTGAGACATTTCGTGAAGAAACAAAAGTTAAGCAAGTTTGATACTAAATGACATAGTCTCACATGAGTGCAATGGTTCTGTAGCAGCAAACATGGTAGGCTGAGGGTACATTTGGACACAGCCTGGGGATCACTAATAATATTTAGACCTTTTAAAATTATAAAGATCAAAAGTTTAAAAAACTGATGAAATACCACTACCTCTGGCACAATTTCTCAAATAGAAAACAATTGGTTGAGACTGTTTGGTTTAAAGAAGATTTAACTAATCCCAGTCATAATTTGAAACTTGCCATAACAAGCATTTGATGAAAAAGGGACTTTCTGGATGTTTTCATTGAACATATACCCCATGTCCCAAAGGGTCCCCATCTCCCCTAACAACCTTTGTGACATCATCAATGCACTCAGTGACCTGATTGTATGATTAAGGCATTAAACAATGGTTGTAAGGACCGGCACATAAGTATTCTGGTTGATTGAAATGTTCCCCATTACAATGGGTCATACTTTAAATAGGTATTATTTTCTTCTAAAAAGGTTATTCACGTGTTTTCTAAATTTTTTGCTCACCAATAGGTACAAGTAGCAGTTTATTGCAAAATTGCTGAATAACAATTGACGAGATATAACCAAGCAAAATGTAAAGATAATCTGCATTCTCTGGCCATTAATATCAAACAACACAGAAAAGATACAACGTAAGTAAATAGGTAATATTAGAAACATAAATGAGAAAGTTGATGCAAAGAACATTTGTGTCATTTGTTTTTCATTGGCTTTTGCATTCTTTAACTTCTGTTCTTCTATTTCTTGGGTTTTGTTTCTTGTTGAAACAATGATTTTGTCGGCACTGACAGCATCAACTGGGGCAGCAGACGTTTCCTGTTCTGATGATCCGAGGTTCACGTTCCTGTGATCCGATAGTACGCCGTTACTTCGAGTCAAAGTTTGAGTTGATAATATGCTCATGGAATTGTTATGCTCATCTCTGCGAAATGCTAACACAGTTTCTCTGCTTTCCCTCACAGCACAAATAATAAGTGAATTGAAAATTCTAAGCACAGAAAAAGGGATTATGAAATGAAATAACAGGAGGCTCCAAGTGACACTAAAATTGAATGTTGTTCTTTCCATCATTATATGACATGTTTTACCATTGTCAACAGAAGCTACAAATGCAATAGGTATAATAAGAATAGCACCTATGATGAATATCAGAAATATAACTCTAATTATTATCTTTTTAGTACGATACTGCTTAAACCTTAGCGGAAATCTCACTGCAAGATACTTTTCAAGAGTCATGGCCACATGCAACCATGCACTATTCAATGCACAATAACCTATTATATACATCACTATTTTACACAACTCAACATTAAAATGACCAATTACAACTGAATTAACCCAGTACACTAGAACTATTATATTGTGACCAAGGTCATTCAATGCAAATGCACCAAGAAATAATGCAGTGTGATGATTAGCATTTTTATAGAATACTAAAAATGCTAAAATGTTTCCTACAAAGCCTAGTGTAAACACACAAGGTTCGACATAAACAGATATCACTCTGGCTATCGTCACCATATAGAAAAGGTAGCTGTCCAGCACTGGAGAATCAGTAGGTCCTTGCTCAGTTGACTCCCATGCACCAGAAGTTGGTGCTTCATAGCTGTGCATTTCAAAGTTGACATCGCCATTAGTTGTAGAGGAATTCATTTTCAGTTAGAATTCTTCTGACAACAAACGAGCTGTTGAGAAAAGATAAAGAAAATTTGCATCTTGATCTGATACTTTATTTTCATGTTATTAGACATCATGAAGAACCATGATGAATCAACAACTGCTCGATGCTATAAGCTGACCTAGTTTTACTCTGAGAGAGCAAAGGCTACCTATAAGAGATTTTGAGTGTATTATGGCTTTACATCCTGTATTTCTGCACCTAATGGGCTAATTGGGACAGGCAGGGGTCATGGCAATGAGATGAAGGATGAAACAGCCATCCAACTTAGAGGCTCAACAGGAAATTGAACCCGGGACCCAGTGGTTGGAAGCCCAGCGCGTTACCACTGAGTTGGGCCACCACCTACCACTACCAATAAGAGAAGACTGCAAAATTAGTAAGTTAGTAGGTCAATGCAGCTGATTTGGCAGACCTTGTCTTGGGAGGATGGTTATTATATTACTCCATTATCCATTCGGTTGATGCGTTTTGATATTATTTTGTAAATATCTGGTGATATATATTATTATATTAATGACATCATTAAATCTGATGCAGAAGTTTATTGGCTGCATTACTATTGGTAAAAGACATGAGATATTCTCATTGGATTGTAGTTTGTTGACATGACCTAAATCCAACTAAACAATGACACTATATTTATGTACTGTGCTTGCCGGGACTCGGCCCTCATTGATACTTTACATCTTTGTTTTGGTATTTTGCCTTCAGAATTTTAAGAGTTAGACACTACATCTTTGTGGTGCCTTTTGTTTTTAGAATTGCTTAGAGATTTAGATACTTTACATATTTGTGGTGTTTTTTGCTTTCAGAATTGTTTAATGAGTTATATACTTTACATCTGTGCTTTGTCCTTCACTTTCAGAGATACTTTACATATTTGTGTTATCTGTCACTTTCAGAATTTTTCAATGTGTTAGATGCTTTACATCTTTGCCTTGTCCTTTGCTTTCAGAATTGTTTAAAGTGTCAGATAATTGTTTGAAAATTTATATTTACATTCTGCAGTTTCATTTGCTTTCATAATAGTTAGATACTTCACATATTTGTGGTGTTATTTGTATTCAGAATTGTTAAAAGATGATTGGAAATTAAAGTCATACCAAAGTTATGATATCTTAAATTTTAGATGTACATACCCCATGGTTCACATTAAGTGCTAAAAATGATGGGGTCAATGTTCAAACTTTTAAGATAGAGGTACTCAAAATTTTATTAAATTTATTTGCTTATGGAAAAAAATTCATAATTTTCTGCAGATGAACACTCAATTGAATAAAAAATAAAATACTTGTTATATTAAAATGTACATTATTCTTATGAATGATTATCTTGACGAAATTCTGAGCAGCGGGTGAAACATGACCAATCGCAGATCTACATAATACTCACACATAGTAAAGCTACAACTAAGTTAGGAAGCTTACCATCGAAAAATTTCTGGTCTAAAAGCTTTATTTATGGAATTATGCAGCACCAAATTTTAAGGACATTTTGACCTCGGCAGCAATTTTTACATTAAAATGATAGTAAAAACACCATGTTTGCGCCTCTATATCTCCATTAGTGGTTCATGCAACATATTAATTATAAATTCAGACAGATGGACATAAGCAATAAAACCCTTCTTATGCCAGTTACAAAACATCCACTGGTCGTCCTCGCCGTATAATCATCTTTAAACAGTAAGACACTTTACATCTTTGCTGTGTCATTACCTTTAAAAATAGTTTGTAGCGTTAGATACTTTACATCTTGTGGTGTCCTCTGCCTTCACAGTTGCTTTAAAGGTTAAGGGGCATTCACAATGTCACGTATAAGACCTATGAGTGACCACGTATGTCAAAAATGGGCCATACTAAGCCATTAGTGGTGATCAACTACGTAGGGCAGTCGTAGATCGCTCGGGTGACGACCATCAAATGCTCGGCGGATGTCCGACAAACGCTCACTGTATGTCTGTCAAATGCATGCTGAACGTTCGCCAAACGCATTCTACGAGTAGACGCGAGTTGATGGCGAGTATATACAGATGGACAAAACGTGCGAAGAACGTACGTAGAACGTACGTAGATTGTAGGTAGAACATACGTAGAACCTACCTAGAACCTACGGGCAAGTTATGTATTATATACTAACTAATATTAAAAATTTACTTGTAGAACTTCAGCCAAAGTTTTAAGAATGTTTAAAAACTGCCCAAGTACGGTGTGTGTGTGTGTGTGTGATTAGGGCTTTACGTCCTGCATTTCTGCACCAGTCGGGATAATTATGACAGGCAGAGACCACGGCAATGAGACAAAGGAGGAAACAGCCATCCAACTTAGGCTCGACCGGGAATCGAACCCGCGACCCAGCGGTTGGAAGCCCAGAGCGCTACCTCTGAGCTAGGCCCCTGCCCTCACCCAAGTATGGTCACAAATGATTTAGCACTCCAAGGAGCATTCTACCGATTAGCGAGAGCAACCCTAAAATGCTAGTTGAGTGAATCATATGGGGACCAGGATGAGCAAGACATTAAAAAAAAGTTCATACGTGGTCATATGTAGGTTGTATCCATGACAGTGTGAACAGCCCTTTAGATACTTTACATCTTTGTGGTGTCCTTTGTTTTCAGAATTGTCTAAAGATACTTACATCTTTGTGTTATCATTTACTTTATTGTTTAAAGGGTCAGACACTTTGCATCTTAGTGTTATCCTTAGCTTTCATAATTGGAAAGAGAATGAGCTGCTTTACATCTTTGTGGTATCATTTGCTTTCCAAATTATTTAAAGAGTTTGACACTTTACATCTTTCTTTGTGATGACCTTTGTTTTCAGAATTGTTTAAATATTTAGATCATTTACATCTTTGTGGTGTTATTTTGTTTTTTGCTTTCGGAATATAAATATAAGATAAGATAAGTATGTCTAATTGCCAAAAATATGTTTTTTCAGCTAATATAACATATATATTAGCTTTGAAAATGATTCTAGTTTCAGAGCATGGAAGAATTCTCCTAGAATAAGCACAATAGCTGAACAAATATAAAGTAACTTACCCTGAAACAATTGTGTTATAGATGGTCAGCCCACAGTTTTGATGCAGATGATCAGCCCAGAATTTTGATGTATTACTAGATGGTCAGCCTACTCACTAAGTTGTTTTTGAAGCAGCAACTCAAGAAAGCAGGATCACATTCATCGGGATGCTTTATATAGTGGATGTCGTGACAGACGCTGGCCAAACAAGCCAAGCTCTTTGGGCATGCTCAAAGAAAACATCTCCGCCACTAAACTTCATGGGGGGTAAAAAAAATGCCCAATCACCTAGGGAAATTGGCATATCCTGCATGGTGATATATAATTATGAACTTTTGAAATGTTAACATATGGCAATAGTAGACTCCTATTAATGATATGATACAATTAACTTAATATGATTAATTAATAACAGGTTAATTTCCATTGAGTGTGGAACATTCACAAACATTCTTTTATTACCTGTCATTGTGTATCTTCTGTGTTTTAACAAAATCAAGCTGCACATATAATTTTTAACAATTTTGACTACATTAATGTTAGGGGGATTGATTTGGTAAAGCAGTTGAATTGGATGAATGTCACGGAAAGGTTGGATTATTTTTAATGTTTACTTGTATTTAAATATATTCATGAAATGGCAATTATGGATATAGAAATTAGGAAAAATGTCAGCACCGGAATTCTTGAAATGAGTGTGCACCTTCCTTTTCCAAATAGTGGAACAGCAAAGAAAAGTCTTTATTATTCAGGAGGTAAGAAATGGAATGATTCACCAGGTAACATCAAAAAAATTAAAAACGTAGATGGATTTAAGAAACAACTGAAAAGGAATGTGTACATGTAATATTTTATCCTCATGAATGTTTTTACACTGCTACAGATAAATTACAGATTTAAATTTATTACTGCGGCTTTTATTGTCAATGCATATATGTAAAATCTTTTAATTTGTACATATGTATAAGGCATTACTGAAAAACAATTTGCACTGAGCCATTTAACCCTTTAAAAATATATTTAATAAATAAAAATAATAAGTAAAATCATAGACAAACAAATGAACAAGGACGTGCACAAAGAAACAATGTATCTTTGATATTAAAGAATACATATGTTGTGGGATCATATGAGAACCAATACTTAAAATAGTGTTCTTTTTTATAAACTTAATACTATATATATATATAGATTTTATTGACATGTAAAATATCATAAGTGATACATATGTCATTCAGTTAAAAGATAACATGACAGTGCTAATCTATTATCACTATTGTAACTATTATTATTCTTGACATATTCTATTAACTTGATAGACTTTAGAGATTTCAGCCTACATTTAAATGCCTGGGTGGCCTCTCGATAGCGGTCTTAAGACCTTAGAGCTGTCTCCCACACATAGAGAAAAATACCTTTTAAATATCTCTTTACTTGTTTATTTGTCTATTTGTCTATGTATGTTTCAATCAATGTTTGTGTATGAAATGTTTTCTCTTTGTGTAAATAAATGTATTTGTCTGTCTGTCTGTCGTATGAAAAACACTGTTTGCAGCAGGTGATTTTATAACCCCTATCCTAATGGATTGATGCACTCGTCTTCCTGAAATTTACTTATTATATATCTCAATGTGATGTAAGTTGTAGCATTAATAAATGCTCAACAGCATATTCTAACTGAGATTGTACGAATGTGTATCTTATGTTGGCGAACTAGGCACTCTCTTAGTTTTATAGCTAAAGGCGCAAGCTTACGGATTACAGCAGATTCATAGTATACAGGCTTTCATTACAATACTATGCAATTGAGGAAACATTTAAAATCTTTATTTTTGTTTCCAGAGCAGAACACCACATAAGGGTGGCCCAAAAATAAAAATGTTTGAATTTCAAATTGCACACTCTCTGATTTGGGGAAGTTTGTTGAAAATATAATGCAGTTAAAATTTCAGGACAATGCGGCAAGTACAATTGGTCACCCAAAATCATCAGAAAATTAGCTAATGATGAAATTTTATAGTTGCATTCTCATGACGGCGTCATTATTTTGCGCTGCGCCCAATTATTTTCATAACTGCACTAGCTTTGGTGTGGACAAATAGTTAGTCTTTCCTTATTTGAAATAACATAATGCTCATTGACACCCAATGGGCCCAATAAGCAATAAAAAGCAACATTGAGTTTCAAGTGAAGCACAGACTTTATTTCAGTTCTTTGAACATTCTGTTAACAAATCAAACCAAACAGTGTTAACCACAAATTCTGAATATTCAGGCAAACAGCGTAGTCAAGCACAGGCTCTTACAGCTGATTGCATTGAAGTGCAGTCTTACAGCTGATTGCATTGAAGTGCAGTCTTACAGGTGATTGCATTGAAGTGCAGTCTTACAGCTGATTGCATTGAAGTGCAGTCTTACAGCTGATTGCATTGAAGTGCAGTCTTATAGCTGATTGCATTAAAGTGCAGTCTTACAGCCGATTGCATTGAAGTGCAGTCTTACAGCTGAATGCATTGAAGTGTAGTCAACAGGCCATCAGTCTACTTCCAAGCGTGGCAGCCACGTCACAGTTTTGTACACATGAGTGCCTCTTTAATAGGATAAACTATCTTAATCTGCTTTAAATGAGCTGGTGGATCATTTCGTTGAGAAAAGTTATGCAATATAAATTTTACAATCAGTCATGATGGATGATAAGATTTTTAAACACTGAGACCTGAATTTGTTTGCAGTGATTTGAATTCTGTTGCACAATAGGTGATCATGCTCAACCAAACATTTACTAGTCAAAACACAACTGACCCAACTGTATTTGTGGTCTTGATTGGGAACCTCTCAAGCTTGGTAAATTACGACATCACCAGGAGACTTTGGTAGTATTTGTTAAGCCACGCTTACTTGCGCAGTGTCGAAATAGTAGTCCACGCAAAACAACCAGTCAAATTCCCGGCAATGCCCCCTATGTCATTTAGAAATGGCGCGATCTGAACGACAACACAACAAACGTTGTTTACATTATTGCTGTTGGAACTTGAGTCAGATGAAAGTGATGATGAAACTGAACTTGAAACTTCTCTTTTACTTATGCACACCAGATCAAGGGTAAGAAATCGTGAAAGCAGTGTATAGGCCTACTTGACTTGTTAAACTGTATAACAAACATTTTAGACAACAGTGGTGATATAATTTATTTTTAAGAAAGTAGATTTATGAATATCATGCTCTAGCTAGTACATTGACATTGTACATGAACATGTACCTATTTTAATAACATAGCATAAGCCTAATGCCATAATGGCAGTTTAAGCTGGATTGTCACTCAAAATGACATTCTGTGGACCTGACACATATTGAATTATAAGCTATGTTAATTTGTTTATCTATTTAAATCTGTTATGCATGATTTAGGCATGATCCTGTTTTGCTCAGAAACCAAGGCATTACAGATAGATTGATAGATAGACATGAAAAGTGCAGCCCTCTAAGGCAAGTTCTTGCCACTATCGAGGGTTGATTGATGAGGCGAGAGAAAGGAGTCCACCCATGTTACACATTTACCCCATGGGTGGGATATTTGACTTGCCTCAGCATAGACACTGAGTACAAGGGACTTCCAATCTAACGTCTCATCCGAACGACATCCAGCTGGGATGATGCTCATAAAGGTTGCCCGAGCCCGGGATTGAACCCGGGTCCTTCAGAGGAGCAGGTGAGTGTCTTACCAATAGACCACCCAGCTGCCTGTAAGAGCAGTCCCACGAAACAATTGGTGTGATTAATGATGCATTAATCTTGAAGCTTGTTAGTGTGACCATGCATTCTTAAATCACTCCACAAAGCTAAAAACCTACTTCAAAAGAACCCTACACTTATGCTGTGCAAATTCCCTCTACTTTGTAGCACTTAAAATCAGCTACATCAACTGCCATCAGACAATAACAGTCTGTCAGTGCAAGGGAAATTATAAAGCCACACAACACGTATGACGCTGATATATAACGTGGCAGTATTGTCCTTGTCTATTCATTCACCAGACATCAGTCACAAATGACACTAATTGAACTCTCCCACCGGATTCAGACAAAAACCCTAGCAAATCTGTGCCATAGACACCATTCCGTGTATAGAAATGAATGAAAGAAAGGGATGCCTGTGAAAAGAGGGTGGTGACCAGAAAAAGCGGTCAACGACAGGACTGGAACTGCATCCGAGAATAGATTAACTGGAAGGTTTCGCAAACCAAATGCAGAGCATTGCCCCCAGATTAGACCGAAACATTGCTGTCATATTGCAAGCATTCCGCTGATGTCATGAGTCAATTTGTCGGACTAGCTCCAGATGTTTGTTATGATTCAGAATAAACCTGGTGATGCTTATGGGTGGGTGGTTGGATTAGGGCTTTACGTCCTGTATTTCTGCACCTAATGGGCTAATTAGGACAGGCAGGGACCATGGCAATGAGATGAAGGATGAAACAGCCATCCAACATAGGCTCAACCGGGAATTGAACCCGGAACCCAGTGGTTGGAAGCCCAGCGCGCTACCACTGAGCTAGGCCACCCTTGGTGATGCTTATAGGAGAAGACATTAATTAATGTTGTAAACAGCAACAACAATAACATTGTACCACACAATGGAGGAACTTATATCATCTTTGATGCACAAAGTTCAGTACATTTGAGTCAATACCTCAAAGAGAACATCCTTATATGACAACTGAGTTGTATTTTGAATAAAGTAATTGCCCTTCTGACCTATTTGATAATGCAATGGGTAAATAATAGGCATCCATCTATCATGATGACAACCGCATGGAATTGTTTATTATTTATTGATAATGCATTAGTATAGTAACTGCCGACCACTGGGTCCTGAGTTCGAATCAAGCCCATGTTGGAAGGTTGCTTCATCCTTCATCTAATCGCTTTGCCACCTGCCTGTCCTGATCAGCCTTATCTGGTGCGAAAATAAAAAAGCCTGTCTCACCTATCAGACTAATGGCCTTGTCATCATGACATATGTATGGTGCCTATTATTGAGCCATCACATTATCAAATGGGTCAGAGGGGTCATTATTTTAATTCAGTTGTCATTTGTTCTTAAACTGCTAATTCAAATATCAATACCTTACCGAGATGAGAGTGTTCTATTTCAAGTATTGACTCAATTGTCAGTGAAGTCAGGATGCAAAGGGTCAGTCTTGGCAAATTGAAGACATCAAAATTGATCGGGCGGCCGTGTAAATGGGACGTTTGCTTGGCCCATCACATGCTAAGATCAGACGGTCACCATACGGGGCAATCCACTCTAGCCCCGAATGTCCTTGTGGTCCCCAAAGGGCCCCAAATTCCCCTCCTGGAAACAAGTAGAATGCCCTTGTCTTTCCTATTTAAGCACTAGCAGATAATTCCATTTTAAATAAGATGGCTTCTGGTTTGATTTAAGCTTGGTCAACCCTGGGGACCTCTGCATAGTAGGAGCAGCTGTTAATGCCAGATACGGTGAGGTATGGTGTTGAAATCACAGACAATTAAGAGCTCCTAAATGTGACCCGAGGGTCCTGACCTCTGTCATTCAATGGTGATCAGGTCAAGCTGAATGAGTGAACCAAGTGCATTCACTGACAGATGGAGAATTCCCACTTGAAAATGTAAAGTGATTCTACAGTTAAGTAAAAGTACATTTATATGTCAAAAGAAGCTCATTAATCTTTGACAGAACTTTAATCCATAACATATTCAATCCAAACGGTTTTAAGTTGTTAATGTTTTTATTATATTTTTATGCCTGTAAATATGATAAATAACCCCAGTCGGTACAAGTTTTCTGCTTGTGTTTTTGTCTTTATATGACTTTAAATATAATGTACCTCATTTGATCTTATTTTGTCTTATCTTATCTTATCTTATCTTATCTTGTCTTGTCTTGTCTTGTCCTTTCTTTTCTTTTCTTTTCGTTTCTTATCTATCTTATCTTATCTTATCTTATTTTATCTATCTTATCTGATCTATCTTATCTTTGTGTTATATTATCTTATCTTATCTTGTCTTGTCTTGTCTTATCTATCTTTTCTTATTGTCTTATTCTATCTTGTTTGCATGTACATCAAACCATATCTTATCTTATCTTATATTATCTTATCTTCTCTTAATCTTATCTTATCTTATCTAATCATATCTTATCTTACACTTAAATATGATTGAAGTAATAAAGTTAAGCTACTTAAATTCTTGAGGTGGCACTTTACAATTACTGACTAGCAAATCCCAATGCCTCAACACGATGACAGATGATAGATTATTAGACTCCTTTTCTATTTGGTTTAATACTCCCCCTCCCCCCCCCCCCTCATCACTTTGTGAAATGACACTTCATAACTGTAAGGCGATATAGCAGGCATATTTGAAATGTTCTTCTTTGCATTTTAGTCAATACTACACCTGCGTGTACATATAAGTCTATATTCCATAACTTCAGAGGTCTTTTTTTTTGTTCACATCTTGCATTGCAACATGATCATATTACTTGAGTTTAATGAATAATACACAAATAATTATAAAATATATTTGTTGGTCACAGTAGCAGATCTGACTTATATAACACAAGAGCTAATTTATAACATTTTGTAAATATTGTAATAGTTGATGATTTATTGTGAGTGCCTGTACATTTTATTTACCACAAACAAGGATGGCCCAATTAATCGACATCTTGTAATAACACAGGCAAGTTGTCAGATTGGAATCAAATGGATAGCAATGTTATTCCATGTTTTTTATTTCAGAATGACTCCACCTGTGCTAGAAATAATAAAAAAGAAATTGCACAATAGCTAAACCAAAATGATTCATTTTCAAAATTGCTGAATCATACTGAAACCATTTTAGGACATGACAAAAAAATTGAAATTGTACAAACGATTTAGTGTTTGAATAATTTACTACATTATAGACAATATAATTAATAACTTAAACAATTTACTATATTGTTTAAACGATTATGTCGTCTAAATTATTTACTGTATTCTTCAGACAATTTACTAAACTTTTTACAATTTAGTATATTGAACAAACAATTTAATGAATCAGAAGCAGTTTATTTAAATCTGTGCTACAATCTAAAATTGACTGGTTATGAGTAGCCAAGCAAGGCCCTCATTTGCGTCTGAGTTCGTAGAATGAGGGCCATGCAGCAGTCTTCATATTTTTTCTAGGGATACTATACCCCCAAGGTTTTTCAGCCTTCCCACCTACCTGAATCTATATTATACTGAATGAGTGCACACACTATTATTAATCTTGACATGCTGTTATTTTTCCACAATCATCATTTTTGTGCAGTGAATCGGCAATTTCAACTTCTGCTTCTTAAAAATATTTAATGTGATCTCGAATGACTTAGTCTTCGTCCATAAAAACCTGATTACTCATTTTCAATAATGTGAAATGGTTATAGCTGGCGCTGATGCATGTTTATTGTTCAGCCGATATATAACAGGCACAAAGCAAGATGTTAACGGATATTAATGACAATGTTAAAAATCCTAAGCTTATAACTTACAAACTCTTTAAGAAGGAACTGTGTCTAGAATCTTATTTAAATTAAAACCTACCTAGGTATCTCTATTGTATTATAGCCAGACTTAGACTAAGTTCTCATAATCTCCATATGGAATTAGGTAGACACAAGATACCTTATGTAGTAGCTGAAGGGCGCATTTGTAAAAGATGCGACACAAATGACACTGAAAATGAGTTTCATTGTTTGATAATTTGTAGAAATTGGGAAACAGCTAGAATGGATTTCTATCAAGCAGCTTATAAACATATTGAAAACTTTACAATCTTTCACCCCAAAGAACAACTTTTAAAAGTAATGATTAATAAAAACTCAGAAATGATTTATGCGTTAGGTAAATTCTTAAACATAGTCCTAAAAACTGATAATATTGTTTTATGTACATTTCATTCATAAAATTCATAAAGTTCATAATAGATATCAATATGGTTCAAATAAAGCCGGTCAATACATGTTTTATTATATTTTCCATATTCATTCACAAACTTCTGTGTAATTCATCTCAACTTTATTACATCTTGGTATATATTCCATATATATTCAGGGATCTTAATGTAGAGTTTCCAAGTGATTTTACTGTATGATTTTAAAACCAGTTTTATAAACTTCATTGTTTTACCCAGCACTGTTCAAATGTCATTGTAAATACCCATTCCTTCATTTTATGTAATCATTATTATTTGTTGATGACAAGTACTTGTGCTTATGTTTTTATTGTACTTTTACTCGATGTTAGATAAATGTTACTTACTTACTTACTTAAGGGGCATTCACACTGTCATGAGTGGGATGGGGAGTGAGCGCATATGACGAAAAATTGATAATCGTGCTGATCTTTGTTCATATGTAATTCAATCCGTGAGCAATGTACGGATAATCTCGCTACTCCATAGAATGCTTCTAGTTCCTCCAGACCACTCGTCAATATCCATGGAGAAGGCAAACATTTTTAAACATGTTCAAAGAATTTGACGGACGTTTAATGAGTAAAATTGTTTTCCTTTTTACGAAAGTCGCTCGGCAAGCTGTTGGATAGTGATCTACGGACGTCCGTTGCCATTCGTGACCATTCGCGGCCACTTGTGCTCACTCGTGCTCACTTCAGGGTTTGCAGGGGAGGCTGTCCATTTGTGTATACTCGCCATCCACTCGTGTTTACTCTTGCACAGCTCGTGGAACGCTCGGCGGACCTCCCTGGCCCTTTCGTCGTTCATCCGTTGACCGTCCAGGCTTGCACCAGTCCCATCCGTAGTCATCCGTAGCCCTCTCCTTCTGTGGACCACTTGCCAACCGATATACAAGTGCCCCATGGAAACTCCTTGAAATGATATATATATATGACGAACAGAGGCACTCGTGAGAGTGTAAACGGCATTTTACTTACATTACTTTGGGTTTGGTAACTCTATATTGTGTGAAAGTACATACTTATAAATGTTGTTGCCTGCACATAGCTTTTATTTATATTACCACTTACAAAAATTACAAATATTGTCCCGGGAATAATTATGTGGAAGGGACGAATTTTTTAGTTTTGCTATCAGTTGGCATGTGATTTGACACTCTAATTGTAATTCTGTTGTATTCTTTGAATTGTTTAGCAACATTATTACTTAACATCAGAAACATTGAGAGTGTCCAATCACATGCCTTGAAATGCATAATGTCAGCGGCCAACTGAGAGGAAACAAATATTTCACTTTACTTTATATCGTTTATACAATTTACTATATCGTTCACACAATTTAAATTGTATTATCATGTCCTAAAATGACTTCCGTAGAATTATGCTTGATATTAACAAATATAAATATATTCTAAACTAGCTGGTTATTATATTAAAGGGAATGAATTGTAGAAGCATGCACAACAAAATGGATGTTTCCAGCTCACGTAAGAATTATTAGGAAATGAGAGATTATGGGAGGAAGCAGCTGTTGCGTCACATTTTTACCACAGCCTGTCTTAATGCAATTTTTGACAGGCCTACATTTGCTAATTAAGCCATAAATTGATGATTGAAAGACTGAGAAATTCACTCAACTTGGTGGCCGCCATTTGCGACTCGCTCTGATGCGAGTCTGGAATTTACTTTGGCACAGCAGAATTGCTTTATAGCAAATGTCCCACGGGAAATATACAAGTAATTCTAAATGTCCTATTGTCCTTCTACATGCAATGCAACAAAAACGCAATGGAAATATAACTCTATTTGAAGCGAAGCTTGTTAACATTTCTATTGCTGGTAATCTAACAATTTTTGTAAAAAAATAACTCGATTTAATAGAACAACAGCACTGAATGAAGGTACTTTCCCTACTGGTACATGGCCAAATGTGCCGCATGCGTTTTCCATGCGTTTGGATAAACACATGGAAAATGCGTGGTTTTCACCTCATTATATTTAGGCAAAAACCATGCGTCATGGAAAATACACATGGCACATTTGGCCATATACCAATGAATAAAACCTTTTCATTATATTGTTGCAAATAATATTTGCCATTGTTTGAATTCTTCGTATTTCCAACCTAACTTTGTGATAACTCAGTCCCATCTGGCAAAATACAGTGTTGTCATTCCAGCCAAGTCTGTTCTAATCATAAACATCCATACAACAGCCTGAACTAATGCCTCGATTGATCTAAGTCCTTTGTGTCTGTTCACATGGAAGAAAAGCTGCTCGGGCACAAGGGGTGGATTAATACAAAACCCCAGTTGAAGGACGGGGCTCAACCCTGTCAGCTGAGCTACGGAAAACAGGGCTCGTTTCATCCCCCAATAAAGACTGGCTGACCACATCTTAGCGAAGAGCTGTCTGTTTGCACCAATTCCCTGCTCGTGTCTTCAGCAACAAAGAATAAAGCTATTTCCTTGAACCAACTTTATAAATGAAGTGGTTAAACGTTTATAATTTATAACAAATCAGGAAAGAGATAGATAGATCGATAGATAGATAGATAGATAGATAGATAGATAGATAGAGAGATAGATAGATAGAGAGATAGATTGTCTGTTTGCACCAATTCCCTGCTCTTGTCTTCAGCAACAAAGAATAAAGCTATTTCCTTGAACCAACTTTATAAATGAAGTGGTTAAACGTTTATAATTTATAACAAATCAGGAAAGAGATAGATAGATAGATAGATAGATAGATAGATAGATAGATAGATAGATAGATAGATAGATAGATAGATAGAGAGAGAGAGAGAGAGATAGATAGATAGATAGACCGATAGATAGATAGATTGATTGATATATTGATAGATAGATAGATAGATAGATAGATATATTGCTAGACAGATAGATAGATAGATAGACAGATAGATAGAGAGATAGAGAGATAGATAGATAGAAAGATAGAGAGATAGATAGATGGATAGATGGATAGATAGATATATAAAAAGTGCAACCCTCTAAGGCAAGTTATGACTGCTATCTAGGGTTGATTGATGAGGTGAGAGAGGGTGAAATAAACGTTTTCATACGAAATAACCCTGTTTAATTTTAATCAAATAAACTTAGATTTTTGTTCTGAATGTATTGACCAATCAGAGTCATTTTCACTTCAAAGCAGATTGCAGTGTTTAGTTTTCCTTGTAGGTTGTCATCTTTGATGTCATTCCAAAAACTTCAAAGATCAGATAAAAAACAAAGCAGAAAAGCTCCAATTAAAGAATTCTTCATGTTTTAATCCTCTACAGAAGACTTTACCATTGATGTGATTGTTTCTATGTTTATAGTGATGAAGTAAAGACTTAGATTCTACAGTTGTAATTAACTCAGAGACGACAGCCAGAAATTCAATTAGACACTGGTTGGTTACTGCACATTTCACTAACCACACACACAGGACCTCTTCACCCATATAAAGGTTTATACGTAAGAAAAACAGCCTGGTTTAATAGGTTCTCTGTATTTCCACCAGGTGCCTACGACAGAATAATGCAATTCCATTGGCTGAAAAAGTTCCCACCCTTGACTCTGATTGGCTGAAGCAAAGTGCATCCTAGCAGCAGTATTTTTAGTGCATTCTAATTTACATTTAACAAATTATCACTTAGTTGATTTCTGTTATTTCCCAGAGAAAATTATATTTATGGACTCAGTTAATGCTAATATGTCTGAAAAGCAAAGTGAGCAATAAGAGAGGAAGAAAGGCATGACTTGCTGAATTAAGGGCTGCTCAGTGAAAAGACTCTTGTGGTGGAGATCACATGGGTATGTTAGGTATGGAAATTTGCATGTGTGCATATGACTATTTGTTTGTTTTAGTTGCGGATGAGCTATAGTAGGCCAGAATTGCTATATAAGCTAGCTAAGCTACTAACCTTACCACAATGTAATGACTGTTACTGTTCTTCCCTGCAACAGCAAATACAAACTTGAACTGTGGCTTGTGATTTGCATTGCTTAATAAGAACATTTTATATTGAATTAACTGGACACCTGTTTTCATTATCTCCCCTCAACTGATTCACTAATGCAAATTTGACAGATTTCATTTGCCAAATTGGATTTGTGATGGTGTCAGAATTTCCTCCATAATGGAGATTGTAGAATTCCCCATCTCCTTGTTATCACTGGATATTCTATCTAGCCAAATTAGGGGCATTTTAATGTAAATCAGCATGGTTGTTATGAAAATGTTGCGATTAGTGACAGAAGCTGTCGACATGGTGAAAATTTCACTTTAAATGAGGCAATGTTAAAAGATGCTGAGGAATTTTCTATGTCATGATTGTGAAGAAGTAAAGGAACGCTGGAATTTGGCCCTGTTAGGAGTGGATTTACGTGTCAATTGGTAGAATATAAAGCCATAAAGTTAATTGAATATTATTTTCTGAAAAATCGAAGCAGGGTAGCATAATGGCATCCGCCAATTCCATATTGGCCAGCTCTGCTGAAGGTCCAAGTTACTCTTCATGCGCTACATCCAAATCGCATGTCGATCACATGAGATGTTAAATTGGAAGTGCCATGTACTCGCTGTGCATGCTGAGGCAAGTAAAACACCCACCCTTTGGGTAAATTTGTGTGTGTAACATGGTATGGACTCCAAGCCTTTATCATCTCATCATGACGCCTGTTTTGTTGTCTAAGCTGACATAGCTTCAGACCCTCTGGCATTGAGACACTGAGACACGGAGACAAGTTTGATACAATTTGCTTCGGCATCGATTACCGTGAAAATATTGAATTTTCAAGTAATCATGCATATAATCTCAGCTTAATGTAGCTGACAGAGTAAAAGTACTCATCTGACTTTCTATTACCTCATTTATTCAGTTATAGCTGATGCAATTTGGGCTAAACAGATGCCGGTTCAATGCTAATTCTCTCACATACCACCAGGGGCTGATGAAACTTCTCGCAAGAGGGCGACTTATGCATCTGACTCTTGTGTGAAGGAGGTACAGAAAGGCAATCGAGAAAAAAACTGATTGAATTTGTGGTTCCTTACAGAAACAGCAAACACTTGATCTCAGGGAAAGAACTTTTGGCACTTTAGCAGAGCGGTTACTTTTGATCAATGGTAGTCACTTTCTGTAAGCTTTTGGAGGAACTTGATCGCTATAATTACAATATTATGTTATCGATTAGCGCCTCAGTTTCACTTCAATTCCTGTGAAAAAATCAAATGCAATTGATTGATGGTATTATGATGTGTGTGTGTGATTAGGGCTTTACGTCCTGTATTTCTGCACCAGTTGGGCTAATTAGGACAGGCAGAGACCATGGCAATGAGACGAAGAATGAAACAGCCATCCAACTTAGGCTTGACCGGGAATCGAACTGGGGACCCAGCGGTTGGAAGCCCAGAGCGCTACCTCTCAGGAATGCCCCTGCCCCCATGGTATTATGATATATGAACACAATATATATATACTATTATTTGGCAGCTTTATGTCATTCATGGCATATGTGTCACAATGTAAACAGAAAATACAAAGTAAATGACATACAGTACAATGAAAGCATAAGAGAGAAGTAGTACATATAACTAGGTTCCAGCTACAATAAAGATTTGTTATCATGTCAATTTTGCAAAAATTAGTTAGAAATTGAGTGAATTTAATTGTCCATATTTGGCAACGACTTTTAACAGACACTTGCAGCATTTGTTTGATCTTGTTAAGTTGTCTGGTTTCTTAGTGTACAGTACTGGAGACCTATCTGTCGACTTTACAATGATAATCAATTTTTTTTATAGAAACTGCATGAATATTGTGTCAGTGTCTACTCCTGTAATCTTTCATCCAAAGTCCCACACTGCCTTGTAACTAAGAAGTAGTCTTAAAGTGAAAAGTTTCATAATGCATAATGTATGAGAAGAGTACGTGTTTGGAGAGCAAAGGAGAAGTGCTTCATTGACACAATGACATTCTGAGCAATACACCAGTGCACTTAAGCAAACTTGGCTTACATACTTTAAGTGGCACTTTGCAATTGCAATCAAGGCTACCAGCAGTTCATTCTGTCTATCTACAGATATGACCAACTCCGAAGAGCTCATTGGTACCTAAATACAATTGAATAAAATTGCTATTATAACAGGTTAATTCTTTTTGCATAGCCATATCCTTTTTTTATTAATTTTTTTTTTTCTCTTTTTTCATTTCGATTTTTGTTTCTTCCATTTTATGCTTTCAGGGATATATTTAATGATTTATTGAACGCATACTTATACTATTGTAAAGGCAAATATGCCATAGGCATCAGCCTACCATATAAATGCATGTGAAGATTCTTGAAATGATTATTGTTAATGTATGTATATATGAGAAAAATGGTAATAAATGTTGATTGATTTGCATTGATTTTGAATAGAAAATATGAGCCTGTATTCCAAAACAATATCTAAACTTTGTCAAATACTTTGAAAAACATACAGAAATTTGTAAATCAAGTAGTGTGACCACCAGAGATTGTATTGTATGACCTTATCAATTTGACCAGGATGAGTGATATGTGGCTACACTGTCTAGTTTCTGTCTTTGAAGAAGTGAAACTGTCTTATTCTATGAGTTTTGTGTTTCTCCTCACTGATGTTGCCAATATATAATGAACTTTGTTTCTGTTTATGGTATATCCAGCCATCAAAATGACCCCATATGAAAAAAATGTTCCTGCTTTTGAAAGTATAAAAAAAAGAAGAAACATTACAAATAACCAGAAATTATGAACAAATACAATGTATTCAACAACTAGTTTGTTCATGATAGGGCCCCGAAATCACAAATAAGCTTCATAAGTAGACATTAATAAACTGTAATAGCATCTAAAGATGGTTAAGGCATCTGCCAATTTCACACTGGCCAGCTCTGCTGAAGGTCCCGGAACCGGGGCTCGATCCCAGACCCGGGCACTCTTCGTAAGCCATAAGCTACATTTCAGCAGCTGGTGTTGATCGCACGAGATGTTAGATCTGCGGTAAAAAGTAAAAGATCCCACACATGGGGTAAATGTGTAGGATGACATGGACTCCGAGTCTTATCATCTCATCATTACTTCTGCCTGCAGCTGGTCATATGAGCTGACTAAACCCCAGACCCAAGTAGCACTGAGACATTAGAGAATAGATATAACCAGTAGTAAAGTGCACCGAAAGAACGGTGTAATTTTTACAATTGATAACAATGTTAAAAATTGTAAATTATATATTCTTTAGAGCACAGACTATGATATATTAAATACATCTGCAGATGCGCTGCACATAAAACGGAATTAAAATTTAGACTTTACATACAATAAAATCATATAGATCTTTTGAGATGAAATATGAATTATATAAAATCAAAATAGGTAAAAATATAAAATGTTTTAAATTGCATTAACAAACAAGTCTTTAATTTCTTCGTATAATAAATAAATCTAGTCTTTAATGTCCCTTGGGAGTTGGTTCCACTACCATGGGGCCATTGCACTAAATGAAGCTTTAACTCTTTCCATTCCAAAGCATGAAACACTTCATGCCACATTCTCTTTGTGTGTATAATCCAGAGTCTTGTTTATGTTCATATTCACACTTAATTTGCACCTAGACTCATATACAGCTAGACTTCAAAGGGGCCCAACATATTGTGCTGGCATTTTGTCATTATTGTTGCTGTGTTTATGAACTAAACTAGTGGCAGACAACAGAGACTTCCTTTGTTACTTTATATTTGTGCAATGCAACTGACACTAGGAAAGCTTATGAAGAAATAACGTGTGTAAGTTATGTTTAATATTATTTGCCTGTGTTGATAATTAATCATTTCTTGTATTTGTATAAGTCTTAATTTACTTATAATTATCATGCCAACATATTTTTATTTCATATCAAAGAATAATTATTGTTTTCTCTCGGAAATAACATTGCCATTAAATGTTATTTAAACCATAGATTCAGAGAGACTAGATATTCAGCTGATAAATTAGCATAACCACTGGGTTTGTTTATCTGCTTGCAAATATTCTCTGTAACCAGAAGTGTCAGACAACAAGGGCCCTGTTGGAGACTTAAATGAGCACAAATTGCTTAAAAGGGGGTTTTGCAAGGAGACCCATTTTCTGAAGCTGCTGAGACTTAACAAATTACTCTTTTTTAAACTTCAGTGTTTTTCTTGGCATAAAACAACTTGCTAATCTAAAGTTCTTGTCTACCTGTGTAAAGACTATATAGCAAGTGCACTTTTAAATCAGGTCCACTCTCTACTTTTTGTCTTATAAAAATATTTAACTAAATTAGGAGTATAGAAAATGTGTCTGGTGAAAACCTAACTCCAATACTGATTCCATGTACAATAATTCAGGTAAAACCAGATTAAGAGTTGCATTCTAACTTTGGTACAATTGTTTACTATAATACAGATAATGAATGTGTGTATTAAATCATGAAGTACTGCAATATAGTATTGAGCATAGCAATTATATATTGAGTGCATATGCACTCTAATAACTATAAGTGCTATATGGAACCTTTAAAGGTTCAAAAGCCCGGTATAGATATGGAACCTTTATTAGTTCTATTTAGAACCTCTCTAAAGTTCTTTAAAATAACCACTGAAGGTTCCATATTAAGGTTCTTGATGGAACCCAATGGTTCTTGAACAAAAGTTCTGTATGGAACCCAATGGTTCATGAACAAACCCATCAAATGGTTCTGTAAAGAACCCTTGGATTGTTCAACAGTTCTTCAAAGAACCTTTGTAGGTGCATTATGGTTCTGTTTAGGGTTTAATTTAGAACCCTGCGGTTCTATTTGGAACCCAACAAGGTTTTAAGTAAAGGTTCATATATTGGTTCAATAAAGGTTCTTTCAGATATGAATAAATATACAGCAAAACAAAATAAATTTTCATTTATACATTTATTTTCTTTCATAAACAAACATAGTTTTGGTATGTTGGACTGAGCTCCACATAACCTAGGGATTAAATCACTTCATACACAATGTACAAGTTTACCAAATTAACCTTACTGCAATCAATGATGCAAAATTCCACATAACACATGGTGTATTTTTGGTATCCAATAAACAGCAATGAAACATTCAAAAGCCAGTGAAATATCAGGTTCTCTGTCTTGGATGACCATCATGCCATATTTTAACATTTTCCACATGGACTGGATTCTCGTGTGTTTGATTTGAACAAAAATGTGGGTGTTGACTCCTGTAACAATAAAGCATAGGAAGTGTTATTATACAAATCATGACATTCGATGGTTGCATCAAAGACATTAATTATATTATAACATCACCAAGTATAAGGATCAGACTAATATTATTACAGCTGTCAATGTTTTGTGATAGTTATTAACTAGGTAGCAACCAAATGGGTTTTGTTCTTAGTTGTTGACGGGCAATCCTCATGTAAATTTTTAACCTGTCATCCAGTCACTCATTCTTCATAATTTTCCATCATATACACAAGTCTATGGTCTCCTTGTTGGCATTCTGTCTAAGGGTGGTTCTTTATTGAAAATATTAATATGAATAGGCAACACCTTGAGTCATTTAGTCTATATTTGCATTATGGATGATCAAACGAAAAAATTTGATATCTTTGATTTTTCAAGGAAGAATTTTTAAAATATTATACAAAGTTTGTTTTACCTTTCCTTTCCTTAATGTACATTGGCAAGCTGAATTGCACATTTTCCAGTCTCTTTGAAAAAATACAGTTGTGGCTTCATTTCATGAAGAGTCTAAAACCACAAATGTTATTGATAATTCAATATGAATATTTCAATGTGATGAAAAAAAAATGAAAAAATGAAAAAGGCAAAAATTATGAAAATATTCGCCATTTCATACGACACATTACATAACAGTTGCAAAGTGGCTTGAAAATTTACAACATGTGTTAAATTATCACCTCCAAAAAAAAAGGTGCAAAAATGTGCTGATTGCAAGTGCCACTTTTGTCCTATATACATTGTAGATTTATAGCTGACATATCTGCCTGCAAAATCTAGAGGCATGAATACTTTTGCAATCTACTGTATATGCAAAATTGACATTTACGGATTGACGATAGTGAAATATAGCAATTTTATATTTTTTGTAATGAATACTCACCATGACAAGCAATACATTTGCTGCAAGTGATATTTCTTGAGCAGTTCACTGTCTCTGCTTCATCAATGCTACAGTTGTAGTACATTCCTTTTCATTAAATCCTAAATGTTTCTATAGTCATTTGGCTTTATTCCCTACGCAAATATCTGCAAAAACTATACAACTTAACAATATAATAAAAATATTTATGTCTTGATTAAACAAAATTACTTAAATATTAATTACCATGAAGCATTTGACAAGTAAAATATTTATTACTCACCAGGAACCGAAATCTAAGTGCTTGTTGATGAGTTAAACTGTCTAATGAAATGCTCATTGAGGCTGCAATGTCTGGCTTTATTTGTTGTTCTAATCAATTAAGTGACTACCCTTAACAATCATTTAAGTATTGGTTACTAATGTACTTGGCATTGAACCCTTTTGTCCAGTTTTGAACCTTTGGTGTGTGATTGAACCGTATGATTCTTATATTGAACCTTTCAGAACTATTCGGAACCTTTACATGTACTATAGAACCTTCAGGTTCCATATTGAACATTTAAGAACCTTTTTTTCTTAGAGTGTGGTTCTATTTTTTGAAAGATATATTAACAGGCTTGTATTTTTAACTATAATGTTTCTTCAAATGATCTATTACTGAAATATACTAAAACAAGATCACGTATATGTGTTGCAAAAATAATACTGCCAACAAAGACTGCTTTTTTTCAAACATTAACACGATTAAGCGGGCTTGTGCCATATCTAGCAACAGGTAAAGCTGGAAACCAGATATTTCCTGGAAACAAAATACCAGGTAGAGACAGAATGTTCTTCTTTCTTTTCATTCTGTGCTATTCGGAGCCTACTTAGGTTTCTGTCGCACATATCAGTTTTCATGTTAAAAGTTCATGAATCGGTTTTAACTTCTTTGATTTATATTCAGTTCACGGAAAGACATCTCCTAAAACTCAGATAAGAAGATATATTGTGATTTTGTGTGATATTATTAATAAGAAATTCATGCATCCCGTCAAAATGTATTGCGGCGTTTATTAGATGTAACATGAAAGTGCTGTGGGAACTTAGGTTTTAAATATATTAAATAAAGTGGACAATCACTGAACCCACTTTTTGTTTGCTAAATTCTGGCAGACGATTTACTCCAAGTAGCCTTATCAACTCATCATTACATCTGCCTCATGCAGCTTGTTATGTATAATATAAGTCCTAGTGAAACAAAAAAAGAAACCTTTGATATCATATTTAGTCTCATATACAGCTATACTACTAATAATACAGTATTTATATGTATTTATCTTATTTTTGGTCGATGTTGTAAGCATTCTCTGAAAATATGAGGCAAATCAATCAAGTCATATTTAGTGTGACTTTTTCAAATTGGTTGAATATCATTGATTCAATTCAATAATTCGTGTTAATAACATGATGTTTGAAACTAACATTATCTAATTTATATTTAGTGAAGTTTTATTAACTAACGAAAAATGTCCTCATTTAATGCATTACCAAAGCAAAAAAAAATGATGCAAGTAATCTAGTATATAGATTGCTGAAATTTTGCTGACAGACAGCAATAATAGTTATAAAAATATCAGTGGCTCACATTATAATTTAGCTTTTTAAAAAATATTATAGCACATAATCATGGTATTGTATGTTCTTCATATTATTCGAGGCCAATGTGAAAGTTCCTTATGTTTACAGGGTAGAAAAAACCAAACAACAAAATAAAATGAATGTTCCGAGCATTATGCCCACACTCTAAAAACAAGTTTTTGAAAACCAACACTAAAATAAACACTTTTTTGTATACTTTATGGAAGTGTTAAGATTTACAAGACTATTAAGATAAAGGGTGGGGGCCTAGCTTATTGGTAGCGCGTTGGGCTTCCGACCACTGGATCCCGGATTCAGTTCTCGGTCAAGCCTATGTTGGATGGCTGTTTCATCCTTCGTCTTATTGCAATGGTCCCCACCTGTGCAGAAATACAGGACGTAAAGCCCTAATCCACCCACCACCACTATTAAGATAAACATGTTAGGTGCTTACACTTTAATCAGTCACCATTTATATGAAGCATCTCAGTCTCCCAGTGTAGGCTATCATTAGGGAATGAATGGCAGTTGAAGCCTCTTTATCAATTCTCTTTTATCAAGCCGCAAATGAAATGGAAAATTCATCCTAATTCACAGTTGAAAAAACTTAATTTTGAGATAAAAAAGAAAATTGGTAGTAATAGTTTCAAATATATATTACTAGGATCATCTAGTGGAGGCACTCTGCCTCTTTTGCTTTACACACAGAGGCACCAGGTAAGTCTGCGTTGGGTTGTTTCAACCCCATGGCTTTTATCACTAGACTTACACTTTATACAACTTGGCCATTGTGTCCCCACAACTACCCCCAAATTATGCTTCTATTTCATTGTGTGAGATTGTTGGTCACAGGTACCATTGGCACCATACCTTCAAAATGCTATTAATAGCTGCAAATCAAACCAAAGTGCCATCTAGAGGATTAATTGGCTAAATGCATTAGGACTGCCATCTGCATTGTAACTGATGATATACTCCAAACATAGACAT
This sequence comes from Alitta virens, assembly GCA_932294295.1. NCBI lineage: Eukaryota > Metazoa > Annelida > Polychaeta > Phyllodocida > Nereididae > Alitta > Alitta virens. Next base: position 36,938,346 of record OW028583.1, read on the forward strand.
ATAGATTGCTTGAATGAACTATCAAATATTAGTTGAGTAGATATTTGCAGTTTTAACCAATAGTGATTGATGTTATTCATTATATTTCAATGTAGCTGTATTTGAGATTCAAAATTTAAACCTTACAAGAATGCGGCACTTTTATAGTCATGCGATGGCAGCTGAGTGGATTAGATGCTTGCCTTGTAATGCAAGGAAAGTGGGTTCAAGTCCTTTTTGGGAAATTTGTCGGAAAGTTATCACACAAGGTTGATTATGTAATTTTTCAGCACCTTGACACATATTAAACAATGCTTGAAAGGAAACAACATTGCTACCATTTATTATCATTCAGGCCAAGGCTTTGCCAGTGATAGCTACAGTCTGATACATTAGTACGGATCGAGCCAGTGTGGATAAACATACAAATACATTGGTAGCTCAGTGGTGGAAAGATTACTTTATAGGCTGAACATTCATATGTTCCACTCCAGCTCAAAAAATGACATTTTGTTTTTGGAATGTTGAATCATGAAGTGACATAATAGATAATATTGTGCTTTCACAATTAAGGCTACCTTTCCCTATTCTACTACATCTGTATGGATCGAGCCAGTATGGATAAACATATGTATTTGTCAGATTGTCATTTCTGTATTTGCATTGTTCACTATTGTCTTGTCAAACTCATTGTAGAGTGCAATTGTCATCTTATCCTAAAAAAGTAATAATATTGACAACAAAGTACTGGTTGATGACTTGCATATTGCTGAGATCTTAATTGGGAAAAATGCCCTGGACAGCAACCAACTCATCCTAAGCAAAATGTCAAGCTGACTTCTTATTCAAATAAAGCAACTGGCCAGTGATATTTTCTTGGCTGAAGGAAACACCTATTTATCAACGACAATATCATTCTAATGTGCACAAGTCACTTAAAAAGGAAACAGCATGGCATTTTCAACATTACTTGTGGAACTTCAGTTAAACTGGCCAAGATCAATACTCAGGTTTTTTTTTTTTGTCTTACAGTGTTATTTAAAACGAACACCATTAACAAAAAGTCTGGTTTTGTAGCCCAAGAAATATGGGGTTCGGTTAGCTCTTCTTGTTCTCATCTCAAGTAGGTCCTTCGCACCAGTTGGTGGATCCTCGTATGTCTATTATCCGTTTATTTTGTGAGTCAGGAAGGGCTTCCCAGGCTAGTTAGGATGGTGTCATTGTCCAATAACAAATATCATTGAAAAATCTATACACACTATTTCCACTGATTTGTCAATTATTTCAAAAGGATGTTTGTCAGTGTATACTAATCGACATGCAAAATTCATAATTGCTATTTATGTGCATCAAAGAACCAGGCAAAATTCTAAATAAGCATTAACTGCAAAACGCATTAAGATAATCATAATAGGCCTATATTGTGGCCTAGCAGCATCAAATAATTTAAAGTGGGTCTCCATGGGCTCTCATAATATATTTTTTGTATATTGATACTGTACTGTATTTTCTGTCCGAATAAACGTCTTCTGTATCTTCTGTATCTGCAACAGATGTTTGTCACAGACTCCTACGCAGGTTTAGCGAATGCCCTGAGGTTCTGCCAGATTTTGGATGGAGCAACGATCCTGGTGGGGGAGCAAGGATTTAAACAGCATCATTTCTACCATAAGAATACAAAACCACGCACCAGTTTACTCCATAATACGATACAAAGTCAGATTTGGTGATATGTAGAGAACTAATTTGATCGGTAGTATAATTATGGTTGTACTGGAAAGCAGATTAAAACTGACAAATACATTTAAAGATTGCAGATTGGACTTCCGTTTACCAGACAATCAGATTGCAGGGATCAAATGTAGTAAATATGGTGAACCTGTATTACCCATTTGGCATCGAGGCCTTTTTTTTTATTAAACATAATTAGGGCAATAAAAATAGGTATCTGTATCTTCTTCCTTTTGTGCATCAACTGTTTATCAAATGCTAAATTGACTTCTGTAGTGATCATTTTCAAGTTGCAAAATTGTGTTATAACATTAATGTCTGTCAGAGAACCCAATCTCCTATCAGTCATTGATCTAAATTTTGTCAGAGAACTGAGAACGCGTTCGTTAGATATATCTGGCATGGTCAAAGTCCATATCTGTCAAGGGCAGACCTCATGATGAGATGATGAGCTGTTTGGGGCTCTTTACCTGCTTCAGCATAGACACCGAGTGCAAGGCACCTCCAAATTAATGTCTCATGCAATTAACATCCAGCAGGGTTGTAGCTCATAAGGATGACCTTGAATCCACATAAGTGTATCTATCTATTTATTTATTTAAAAATTATTATACAGGGTAAAACTGTATTTTAGTAAAACCTCTTTTACAAAATGGCCCTGTTTTAAATCAACTAGAAACTATAAAAAAGGAAGACAATAATAGAACAAGTTGATATTGCACAGACTTTGATCACAGCCTCAGATACTTGACTTGTTATTCATTTAACCAAATTTCAATGGGTGTTGACTCAATGCTAATTCAGTAACAATCCACCAGGGGTAAGCACTACTCCCTAGAGGGAGCCACAAACATCAGATAATCCAATGAAGAATGCTGATGGTGGTTTCCTGAAGGAAAATTAATTCAATTTGCTGTGTCTTGCAGAAATGTCAAACACTCGTCTTGTAAATATGTCCTTAAGCTATATTTATGCAACGTCAACATTTTTGCACTTTTCCAGAATACTGCAATACATATTTAGAAAGATCTAATTTTGTATTATCGGAAAAAGTACAGTATAGCGGACCCAAATTTATGACCTTATGTAGCGAGCCTTTCTGTCATGCCTATGACGTCATATCACTGAATTCAATGAATGACGTCACAAAAGACGACCACTCTTTTCATTTTCAAGACAACACATTGTTTCTTTTTTTCTTTTATCGGGGGCTGCCACCCCCCAAACCCCTGCTGTGCTACGCAAATATTATTCCTCTTCTGCGATAGAACAAATTTGGGCAAAAACTTTTAATATTTTTCAATATTTAATGGACGCCAAACATTGGGCATATATTTGGGTCGGCTAAACTGCACTATACCCATTTCATCTTCAGTAGTAATTATTTTACAACTCAGGAATTTGAAAATGTATTGTGTTTCTAAAAACGGTGTTCATGTTGTGTTGTGACTAACTGAGGTTTTAATATACCAAAATATTATATTAAGTGCTAAAATTTCTTGTCAACTTTTTTTTCCCTTTCCATAATTATACTGGAATATATATTAAAATACCAAATGTGTAAAAACTCAAATAACAAATGTGTAAGTCTTCGGCATGTTTTACTGAAGGAAATGTGGAAGGTATAATAGTATATTAAGGTAACAGTATATTTAGGTAATAGTGCTGCAGTATAATATTAGGTTTATGGGATCTAATGTATGTATACATGTATTTAAGTTGTTTTATATCTAATAAAGAAAATACAAAAAAAGTTGCTGTGTTTTGTTGTTTATAACACTAGTTGCTGGGTCACTTCCTACTATCTGTAGTTTTGTAGTTCACAAGTTCCTGTAAACAACAGGAATGGCAAACAGGAACTTCCAAATTCATTCTCATGTGATTCACTGACCAGAGGTTGTACTGGTTTTTTCTCAGGCCATACCTTTGGGCATTGATAAAGTGGCAATTAGGTAAGAGAATATTCATTCTTCATTCATATCCTCATACATTTGTGTATATTGGATAAATGTAACTATAAGATCAAAATCAGACATTTTAGTAATTATGGTTTTTCATGTTCATAGGAGTGTCCCTTCAACCCCTTGATTACGTTGCTGTATTGGTTGATGCAGTTTGATTGCTGTTATGTATGACTAAAGAACCCTAACTCGGGGTTTATTTATGACTTTGCTATAACAGCAATAAAGATTCGAACCCACAATTTTGTTGTGTTGTGCGGGCGGTAACAATAGTATATTTATTGTAACTAAGTAAAATATCACAGTTGATGTTAAACATGTAGAACTGTAATAATATGTAAATTAAAATTAAATTATGTAGATATTTAAGAACAATAGTAGTAAAAACAATTATCACAGCAACTGCTTCAGGATAAAGACTATACATTAAAAGCACAATAACAAATAATAGATTTTTGTAAAGTTGATTATTGTGGTTCTGTTGTGCTTTGTAAGTGGAACTACTGAGTGTGACGTCATCATTTTAAGGCCTATGAAGCCTGCATTAGAACAATATCTTTCCAATGACGCTCTCAGTTACCTTTAGCCTAGAATTTGGGTGAATTGGGAATCTCCAAACTGGTGGTTTGATTGTTGCAGGTGTACCTCAGGGACCTGGCTGGGGAGCAGTGATAACAGTTAACGCCACCTATGGAGATAAGACGTCGAAATCTCGCGGTAATTGAGAGCACGATGTTCGCCAAGAGACTTGACCTTCTGTCATTGAAGAATGATCTTGTTGACATGGTAACCCGTAATGACAGCTCTTGGTGAGTTGACAAAAGGATAGCGCAAAGGAACTGCCTCACCTAAAATGTAAAGAGCATTGACTGAAGTTGATTTCTAGTGCCAGCAGTGTAGTGCTAAACATACAAAGTAGTTCGATCTTCACTATCTTGATTGCTTCTCAAAAACACATATCCTAATTTTATGGATTTGGGTTGCTTGAATGATATTGAACAACTTTGAATCGAGGACCACATGTCTATGCTTTGTGTCACATAAATATTTGGTAATATTGTAATAGTATTGTGGCTGGGTGCATTGTACATGCATCCATGTGCTGTTGTTGACAATCGGCATGATCAGTTTCCACCTCAACAAACCAGTAAAAAATATTTGCGCTGCTCTTTAACCATTTCGTGTTAACAATGATGTGTATATTAGCTCACATGGCCACACCCCTAACTTTGAGATACCCCACATTGACAACCATTGAGCAGTGTTCGAAATAAGGAGGGATCTTGCCCCCCCCCCCTCCCAATAGTTGTACAGCCCTCGGGGGGGGGGGGGAATTGATATATATTGAGCACTATTTACTGGCGAACTTTCGTCACAAATGCAGCAAAGACAAATTAATATAGTGGAAGCTTATAAATAAATATGTATTATTTATTCGTACACAGTCATTATACATTATACACACCCAGTACATTATACACATAAATAAGAATTTAATTATGATACTATGGTAAGTTTAATACGATGCCATTATTTAGAAAATTCAGTATCTGTCATCAGGAATATATTATGTTCAGCTAAATTAAATTCCTATATTTATATTATACTCTGAATTCTTCATTGTCAACAAAGAAATGCATAACACAGCTATATCTGTTCATCGTCATCTAAATTAAGGATTATTCCATATAGGATTCCCAATGAAGGATTAAGATATATTATTGATTTGTTTTAGGAACAACCTTTGACTTCACTAACCACCAACCTACTATTTCCATGTGAAATTAAGGTGCACATTTTAACTGACTTTAAAATAAATCAAAAGTTTCCTGGTGCAATCACCCATCAATAAAACTGTGAGTAAAGAGTTTTTCTTTTCTGAGGCTTGATAATCCTCGTAAATTCTAGAACAGCTAAATGTAATGTGGCTTTCAGCCTTTGCCTGCACTTATTTTATGTCAACATTCACACTTAATTTGCACTTATCCTCACAAGAGTGCAACATCAAAGGAAAACGCCATATTTTGCTGACATTTTGTCATTATTGTTACCCTGCTCATGAATTGCACTGGATCTGAAAGTGTATGGAAGAAGAGAGCTTCTTTACTGCCCATTTATGGGTGCTATGGTCCAGTGGATAACGTGTTGGACTCGTACACACCTTGTCATCAGTTCAAATCCAGCCATGGCATGGAGGAACTGAGCAGATCCTCTGTAACTCTTTGCTCCGCTCTACCCAGGTGTTAATGGCTACTTGGTTATAGGCTGTGATGACAGTTGTAGTTGTAGAGAGCATCCATATTCCTCAAATAGTTGAGAAAGGCTCAAGCTAGAACAGGTCTGCCAATAGTGTAAATTGCAACGTAAGCTTAGTTCAAGGAGGAGAGCAGACACAAAAGCCAATTACCACTATATTACATATACCTGAAAATCATACAAAGCTTATTAAGATAAATATATTTCTACCAGAATTTTACATGACAATTAAAAGGCACAAATGAAGGACTGGATATGGTGGAAAACCAATGACTTGTTGTAGAAATTAAAATATGTATTACTTATCAGTAGTTGTATCCTTTCCAATTATTATTGAACAAGAAACTTACACAAGATTAACAACTCATAAATTATCCAGTAAAATGGAAATTGTATAATTGTTCCCTTTCGGATCAACCTCTAGAGATGTCTAATTAACAGCCAATAAAACAGATCAAAGGAACATACAGAAAACTTTCTCTGATGCTTCATAAGTAGATTATGCATCTTTGTTGTGGTTTCACATAGAATTTTTATTTTTGCACAATGCAACAAAAACACAGGGGCCAGAAAGAACACAGACAATACTTATCATTCCAAGTTCATGTTTTGTCAGATAGAAATAAAACTTTTATCATGAAACATATTCTAACTATGTAGGAAAATTAATGTATATTTTACTTCAAAATTATTTTTAATACACAATTTTATTAAGAAATAATGTGGAATTTAGGTCTATGAAGATCATATGCTATAAAGCTTAACAACAGACTGCTGTTTTTTTCTTACGGTGGTCCGCCACAGTTTATGGTAGATACATGTATTCATGTTTCCGTAGCTCTGCTGACAGGGTTGAGCCCCGTCCTTCAACTGGGGTTTTGTATTCATCCACCCCTTGTGCCCAAGTAGCTTTTCTTCCATGTGAACAGACACATAGGACTAAGATCAATCAAGGCATTAGACCAGGTATTTGCTAGCATGGATATGATCACAGATACAGTCCGTAGTTGCCAGCACAGTGTGAGTGAATATACAGAAATCTATAAACTAAATGGGTATTATATTGTGTTGCAGACAGTCTGCTATGTTTGTGTTTAACTGTCTATGCAATGCATTCCCAATGCTTGATGACTAGTACTGTGTATAACTGTGACGAAGCAAAGTTTATTCAAGCACAGAAATTCATATTCATGCTCTTGTACTGCAGTAAAGAGATATGGCTGTATGTTATTCTTATCATGTTTCTGTACAAGAGCAGTGCACATAGAAATAATATTATACGCTTTACGTGAACTGCTCTACAGAAACAATGTCGTACTGCAGTAAAGAGATATGGCTGTATCTTATCATGTTTCTGTAAAAGAGCAGTTCGCATAGAAAAGTTGGCTGGTTTAGACACTGATTCATTTCTGAATGATCTAACAAATTTGTTTCGAGACGTGTCCATGCAGCCTCAGAAAGTGTAGTCTGACAACGGGTCTAATTTCGTGGGTGGTTTGAAAAAAATTGAGAAATCGCTAAAAGAAGTAAATTGGTGTAGCAAAGGTCAGGGTTATTCAAAGTTATAGCTGTGTCTTAAGGGTTCTTCCTGGCCTCTCATACCCTGTAAATAGAGTAAATTGATTACTTCAACTTATTATTATATTATTGTATGAAGGCAAATAAATTCATCTTGAGTCTTGAGTCTATAACAGTCTATACAAAACATTCCCCATGCTTGCATGGTGACTATAGCACTCTGTATAGAAACTGTTTTATGAGTTGTCATGCAAGAAGCATTAGCACTTAGCAATTAGTTGCATCAAGGAAACCAAGATGTAAAAACCACCTCATGCTAATATGAAATTGCAACTGAAAATTGTTAAATGGAAATTTCATATTAGGTGAGTGTGTAATGTTGTTATTATATAATGATATTATTGGTATGCTTTGAGATTTGTCTAAACTAGTGTAATTCTGATTCGCTAACTTATGCTAATGGTAGTTAATGGCATTTTAGAGACCAAATATTGCTATAGGATCACATGTGTATGAACTTCATTAAGGTGAGTAGTAAAAAGATCACCAAATTTGCATTGTTTAATTGTGAGTTTCATTTCATATACCCTAACGGAGAATATTATCGACATGGCAGGTATTTTTGACACTCACATTAGAATTTTAACAAAAATGCTTAACATTCTAATGTGACTGTCGAAATACCTGCCCTGTCTATAATACCCTTCTTTACAGTATATAGAATTATAGATTTTTACTTATTTGATTCATATTGAGACTTGTAATTTGGTGATAATTTGCATAGTTGTGACTTAGTTAATATACATACAGATACTTAATATTACTGCTAATATAAGCAATCAAAATGTCACTATCTTGGATACATATAATAATAATTTATTCATCAGTTGTTTATATCTATTTAATATAAATACTTCAACATCTAAATATTATTCCTCTGACAGTGAATATTTTCTGCCTGTTCTTTAGTGCTTTATTGTTTCATTTATTTTAGATTCTCGTATGAAGTTCTGAGCTTTAATAAACTTTGCTCTTTCACAAATTTGTTGACATATTTGTCATGGAAGTGTCAATTCTCAAAATCTTCATATATAAGTGTAACAAACCTCAAGGAAAACCATGGACAGTAAAACATTTTGTGTGCAGATACTTTTTTAGATGGGGTTGGCTTATCCCATACCACGATTCCCTGTTATATCTCAAGGTGCCAAAGGTATAGCGTGTGTGTGTGTTTGTGATTCCCTGTTATATCTCAAGGTGCCAAAGGTATAGCGTGTGTGTGTGTTTGTGATTCCCTGTTATATCTCAAGGTGCCAAAGGTATAGCGTGTGTGTGTGTTTGTGATTCCCTGTTATATCTCAAGGTGCCAAAGGTATAGCGTGTGTGTGTGTTTGTGATTCCCTGTTATATCTCAAGGTGCCAAAGGTATAGCGTGTGTGTGTGTTTGTGATTCCCTGTTATATCTCAAGGTGCCAAAGGTATAGCGTGTGTGTGTGTTTGTGATTCCCTGTTATATCTCAAGGTGCCAAAGGTATAGCGTGTGTGTGTGTTTGTGATTCCCTGTTATATCTCAAGGTGCCAAAGGTATAGCGTGTGTGTGTGTTTGTGATTCCCTGTTATATCTCAAGGTGCCAAAGGTATAGCGTGTGTGTGTGTTTGTGATTCCCTGTTATATCTCAAGGTGCCAAAGGTATAGCGTGTGTGTGTGTTTGTGATTCCCTGTTATATCTCAAGGTGCCAAAGGTATAGCGTGTGTGTGTGTTTGTGATTCCCTGTTATATCTCAAGGTGCCAAAGGTATAGCGTGTGTGTGTGTTTGTGATTCCCTGTTATATCTCAAGGTGCCAAAGGTATAGCGTGTGTGTGTGTTTGTGATTCCCTGTTATATCTCAAGGTGCCAAAGGTATAGCGTGTGTGTGTGTTTGTGATTCCCTGTTATATCTCAAGGTGCCAAAGGTATAGCGTGTGTGTGTGTTTGTGATTCCCTGTTATATCTCAAGGTGCCAAAGGTATAGCGTGTGTGTGTGTTTGTGATTCCCTGTTATATCTCAAGGTGCCAAAGGTATAGCGTGTGTGTGTGTTTGTGATTCCCTGTTATATCTCAAGGTGCCAAAGGTATAGCGTGTGTGTGTGTTTGTGATTCCCTGTTATATCTCAAGGTGCCAAAGGTATAGCGTGTGTGTGTGTTTGTGATTCCCTGTTATATCTCAAGGTGCCAAAGGTATAGCGTGTGTGTGTGTTTGTGATTCCCTGTTATATCTCAAGGTGCCAAAGGTATAGCGTGTGTGTGTGTTTGTGATTAGGGCTTTACGTCCTGTATTTCTGCACCGATTGGGCTAATTAGGACAGGCAGAGACCATGGCAATGAGACGAAGGATGAAACAGCCATCCAAGGCTCGACCGGGAATCCAACCCAAGACCCAGTGGTTGGTAGCCCAGAGCGCTACCTCTGAGCTAGGCCCCCGCCCCTGCCAAAGGTGTAGCAATAATGATGAGATGATAAGGCTGCTTGAAGATATATGTTACACATTTCACATTAACCCCATGGGTGGGTTTATTTTACTTTTTTCAGCATATACTCAATATAATTCTGGATTCAATCCATGGGATAGTTTCAATAGTTTTACTAGTTCTATATCACGTAACAAGTTGCATCAATAGTCATGTTGCTTATTATAGGCTACTATCAAGTTGTTTCATAAAAAATAACAGGGTCAACAACAATTCTAGCTCTGGGTCTCTTGCCATGTAGGGTTTAACATGGTATAACCCAGCATAGTACTATAATATGCTCTTTTCTGCCTTGTGCTTTGATCATGACCCCAGAAGTTAATTTGAATACAAAATTGCAAGAGACATCAAAGTGGACTAATGTCGAAATATAGTCCGGCTAGTTTTATTGAGCAATGCCATTTTTCAGATCCATAAAAAAGTTACAACAAAAATGCACACAGAAAGTTGCCAATGAATGTCATACGAATGACACTTTAATGTCACTTGTCATTTCAAAAGATCGTCTAATGGAAGTCGGGTCTGAGCAATGTTGTTTTTGATCTTGTGTGACAACATAAAAGGGCACAGATAAACGGATTGCTTTTCTGGTGCGGTGGTTTGATGGCAAGTAAGTCCATGTTTACTAAATGTGTATCAAAAGGGATCAAGCTGAATATGAACTGACTTGAGAGATGTTCTGGACAATTTTGGTTGTTTTTGATGGATGAAACACTCTTGAAACCTTTTACAGACCAAAAATGCAACTAGTTTCTAGAAGGTATATTAATAGGCACGTCTGATGCAGTTTTGGGCATGAAGTAGATTACATTTTTTGTAATGATTTGATTACATTTATGTCATAATTGAGGACTACAGTTTTAATTTTGTAAGGTAATATTAAATATAAAATTGTTTAATTCTGAGTAAACACAAAGTAATGACATTGTTACCTGAATATCCTAAACAGGATATGAACAGTGAAACATTTTTCATTATTACCTGTCAATGTACATCACATTAGATTTTATACATTTTCAAGTTTACAACTCTATGCGGTTCTGCTTTTCGTGATCTCTTGAATATTTTAAGATAACTCAGGGAAATGCAACAAATCACAAAAACTGATCCACAGACTTTTAATCTGTAAAGTGAAACCTGCAACAGGAAGCAGGATCAGGTAAATTTTTGTACAGAAAGAAATTTTACACAGCCGATATTCTGTTGCCAAGAAAATATACCTGCAGCTATGCAAAGATTAAAAAAAGACAGCGTATACACATTCTGTCTGTATGGAAACTTTTATTATCTACCAAAAGTTGTTTCTTTGACCAGCCTATCTCTATTTCAGAAAATGTACAAAATATATATTCCTGCATACTTTTACAAATAAAGCTAAATTGTAGAAATCTTCCTGTCATTATGAGAATTTGATTACCATCACAACTTACATAAGATTTGAGTTTGTAGAATTACTGTCAATTGCATGGTTTTTGATATCACACGTGTTTGGTCAAAGAGAATACTCCATGCTAATCTGTGACTCCAGAAGAGCAATAAAATTCAATATAGACTGGTGAAGCTCATGGTTTGCCAGAGCCCTGAATAAATCAGGTCTCATATGAGTGAATTTACATCGAGTAAACGCTTACCAAGAAAAACTAATAAACGCAGTCTGGCAGTCAGCGTAATTCAGTAGACTAAAAGGCCAATAACAATAAAAAGAGATTGCCTGAAAACACATTTCCAATTAATTTCCCTTATTTGACAGTTTCCTGAAGTGGTATGCATGTACAATTTTAAAGACATCATGATGTGTGTATATTTATATTTATTTCTATCAAAAATATTTCTAAATTTATGCTCAAGATTAGAAAGTGTTTGTCTAAAAAATCCAACTGTGCATTTTATGATATGTACACAAATGCTCCAGAATGACAAAAAGCATGACCTATGACTGTTTGTTTTTATTGTGGAAAATTCATTAGTCATTGTGATAGTCTAAAAATAATCAGAATGTTGATAATCAAATCTTAATAGGACATTGTGTTAATTTGAAGCATTCTGTCATGTCTTGACAGTTGCCGAAATGTTTTTTACCAGATACGCTATGCAGTTTCAGTGTCTTGTCTATATTTTGGACTAAAATTCGAACATCGACTCAATGATCCTGCTACAGCGCTGTTGTACTAATTGAATTGAGTTGATTCAACTTGACCAGGCTTAGAGTTCATCTATAGTCATCTTGCTAATTATGTTATAACTCATAACTGATAAACTACTATCAGAAGTTGGGCCATAAAAAGATTAGCAGACAATACAAAGTCAGTGATATAATCATAGTATGGACTAACATAATATACTTTTTGCTGCCTTGTGCTTTGATCATGACCCCAGAAGTTAATTTGAATACAAAATTGCAAGAGACATCAAAGTGGACTAATGTCGAAAATTTAGTCTGACTTGTTTTATGGAGTAATGCCATTTTTGCAGATCCATAAATAAGTTACCACAAAAATGCACACAGAAAGTTGCCAATGAATTTCATACGAATGACACTTTAATGTCACTTGTCATTTCAAAAGATCGTCTGATGGAAGTCGCGTCTGAGGAATGTTGTATTTGATCTTGTGTGACAACATAAAAGGGCAAAGATAAACGGATTGCTTTTCTGGTGCGGTGGTTTGATGGCAAGTAAGTCCATGTTTATTGAATGTGTATCAAAAGGGATCAAGCTGAATATGAACTGACCTGAGAGATGTTCTGGACAATTTTGGTTGTTTTGATGGATGGAACACTCTTGAAACCTTTTACAGACCAAAAATGCAACTAGTTTCTAGAAGGTATATTAATAGGCACGTCTGATGCAGTTTTGGGCATGAAGTAGATTACATTTTTTGCAATGATTTGATTACATTTATGTCATAATTGAGGATAACAGTTTTACTTTTGTAATGTAATATTGAAGATAAATTTTTTTAATCCTGAGTAAACACAAAGTAATTACATTATGACCCGAATATCCTAAACAGGGAAATATTTTTCATTATAACCGGTCATTGTAAAATGCATTAGATTTTATACATTTTCAAGCATACAAGTCTATACATGTCTGCTTTTCGTGATCTCTTGAAGATTAGAACATAACTCAGGGAAATGCACCAAATCAGAAAAACTGATCCACAGAATTTTAATATGTAAAGTGAAACCTGCAACAGAAAGCAGGATCAGGTTAATTTTTGTACAGAACGAAAATTCTATGCAGCTGATATTCTGTTTCTAAGAAAATATACCTGCAGCTACGCAAAGAAAATAGACAGTGTATGCACATTCTGTCTGTAAACTTTTCTTATCTTCCAAAAATTGTTTCTTTGAATAGCCTCTCTCTATGGTAGTAGACAAAATATTTATTTCTGCATACTTTTGCAAATACAGCTATATTGAACAATAGAATAGTATAATAAGCATTCTCACTTTACTAGAATTTGAATACCGAACAGTATTACAACTTACATAAGTGAATTTGATGTTGTTGAATTACTGTCAATTGTATGGTTCCTGATATCATACGTGTTTGGTCAATGAGAATACTCCATGTCAATCTTTGACACCAGAAGTGCAATAAGATTCCATATAGACTGGTGAAGGTCATGGTTTGCCAGAGTCCTGGATAAATCAGGTCTCATATGAGTGAATTTATATCATCAATTGATCCAGGGCTGTGACAGAGGAGTAAACGCTTACCAAGAAAAACTAATAAACGCAGTCTGGCAGTCAGCGTAATTCAATAGACTAAAAGGCCAATAACAATAAAAAGAGATTGCCTAAAAACACATTTCCTATGTAACATCTTATTTCAATTGACAGTTTGCTTTAGTAGTATGCATGTAAATTGTGAAGATATCCTGATGTGTGTGTATAATTATATATATTCTAGAACTGTCTTCTGTCAGTAACATTGTTGAAAATGATACTCAAGATGAGAAAGTGTAAAACAGCCTGTTGTGCATTATACAATATGTAAACAAACACTTCAGAATGACAACAATCATGACATATGATGTTAGTAACAACAAAAGTGTTATATATATATTTTTTTGGTGCAGAAATCTAAAGTCATTAGGAAATTATACAAACAATCAGAATGTTGATAATCAATTCTTAATAGCAAGTTGTGTTCACTTTAAAATCCAATGCATTTTCTCCAGTCTCGACAATTACCGAAATGATTTTTTACAGGATAGGCTATGCAGTTTCAGTGTCTGTCTATATTTTGGAATAAATTTGGACATCGCAACAACATGAGGCTTCATGAGAATCCCTTCATGGCAAAGTTATCCAGGTTTCCAAATCTATTTAGGGGATATATCACCTGCAGATAAGCAATAACTGTCTGTCACTCCAAGGGAAATTATGAAGCCACAGAACACATATGACGCTGATGTATGACATGGCAGTATTGTCCTTGTCTATTCATTCGCCAAACATCAATCACAAATGACACTAATTGAACCCGAATGCAGGATTCAGACAAATTTTCCATCAACTGGCAAATCTGTGCCACTGATACTCTCTGGCATCAAGTGAGTCTAGGAATAGGTTTTCCATTTAGGTTTTACATGTACAATGAAATGGTGTTTTTATTGTATTTTATCAAATGGAGTGTGGATAGTCTGAAACTTAGTCAATTGCCAGATGCAAATGTTATGATTAGATGATGCTGCTAGAGACTTTCATTTACCTTAGCCGCATCATCTTATATTATAAGTGCTCGGGCCTTGATTGTGCTGTGGCCTACCTCATTCTTTCCACCTTCTCCAGTTCTTACTAACTGTCACCATGACAACTTTTTATTTGCACTCTTATCTTTTATTTCACCCAGGTTACTTTTCCCTTAAGGGAGCACATACTTGCTACCAATATGGTTGCCATCACTTTCAGAAAGAGGCTGAATGGCACCATAGCAACCTGCCTTGGGGTCACATGACCCCCCCCCCCCCCCAACAACCATGCTTGTGCTTGCAAGATTAAGCTCCTTAGCAACCATTCACATCATTATTGCCAGGGCCCTTGAATGAAACTTAGAACGAGGCTGAATGGCAGGCCACATGACCTCACAGAGCAAGTGACTTTCTTGAACTCTGACTGAACAGGAAGACAAAATGTAGGAGCAGTGTCAACATTATGCTTATTGATCAAGTTCAAGTTCAAGTATTTATTGCAACCGTCAGTACAACCGTTTAAATAAAAAGAGAAATAAAAAGAGAAATACTTATGGTTACATTTTGGCCTGACACCTGGCGTGTATTTGGCCAAAAAAAAATAGAAAATTCTTGATCTTGATTGATGAACATTTGAAATTAAGAGCGCCAAATTTTAAATTCATTACATTTCAATGCAGGTCATGACGAATGCCAAAATGTTTGAAATGTTGTGCCTCGTTTCTGGTATAGTACAAGACACTGTCAATATGCTGTGATGTTGCTCATGAAGAGTAGGCAAGGCATGGAACTTGGGAGCTTCAACAGTTGGCCTATGTCTTAACCCTTGTACTCTGTGTCTATGCTGAGGCAAGTAAAAGATCCTATCTATGGGGTGAATATGAAACATGGGTGGACTCCTCCTCTTTCACCTCATCAGTCAACCCTCGATAGCAGCAGGAACTTGCCTTAGAGGGCTACACTTTCCATATCTATCTATCTATTACCACCCAGTTGTGTTTCAGCTTGAAAGGGTCTATCATTGTTTAACCTTGTGGCTATTGTTTTTTACTGGGTCTAAAGTAAGATTAAGATAAACCCGGTTTGATCCCACATTCCCACAAACCGGAAGGAAGCCACTTGAACACCTAGGGCACAATGCAATATATATCTTTATATAATTATAATAACTTGTTAATAATTTTGTCAGGTCGTTCTGTGACATTGATATCTCAGCACACCTACTTATATTTGATTTAGATTTTCAAACTACACGCATCAATCACGTGAATTCTCACATCAATCATTCTCTTCTTGGATAATTAATGTTAAACAAACCCAATTATTGCATTAATGTGATTGAAATCTACTTTGTTTTCTTTTTCGAAGGGATGCTTGTGTGCAAATATTTACAAAGGCAGAGTAAATGTTTGCGATGAAATTAATTAAGGACACTAACAACACAGTGGAAGCTTTGATTTAATTACAAGAAGAAATGTAAAGCCTCACAACAAAGAACTTAGCACAGACAACTAGAAAGATAATAAGACTGCTATGCATTGACTGGTTAACTGCTCTGTAATATTTAACATTTGCCATGCAGAAGAGACTCCTTAAATGGGGAGAAACAGTAACAGTGCCTACAGGGCAATTTCAACCGTAGTACATTAAAAGACAATAAGATGACGTCACTACACCATTGTTGGGTGCATTGGATGATGTCACAACATGGATGGATGACGTCACAACATGGATGACTTCACAACATGGATGACATCACAACATGGATGACGTCACAACATGGATGACTTCACAACATGGATGACGTCACAACATGGATGACTTCACAACATGGATGACGTCATTAAAGTTGCACTCTCTGTCAAATTTGCAATTTTCTAAGATGCTATCTAACAGTTTAAAATTACCTTTATTAATCAAGGCACACTAAATTTGTGTGAATTAATGATTTTACAAGACATTAATTACTTAAAACTTAATTATACTTTGAGAGAAAATCCAGACCAAAACATTGGAAACACAATGGAAATGAAACCATCACCATTTTTCAGTACATTTATTGTGACGTCATCACTGGGTTTGTTTACACCTTGAGTTTTTGATGGCATAAAAAACTCATATTTATATTATTTGTTGTAAATTAAAAATAAATTGTTGTGCAAAAGTTGGTATGTAATGGTGAAAAATATCATGAGACAAGAAGGCAGTATTGATTTATATCATTATTTTAATGTGCAAATTTGACAGACAGTGCACCTTTAAACAATACTTATCTGCTACAGTCTCAGTGACCTCTATTGATAACATGTTGTTTAGTTATAGAGCATTCAATCAAGCTGACTACATTTCACACATGATAGTGTTGATATGATGTCACTATGTTATAAGAAGCTCTGGCTAATCCTTAAGTGTTGTGTTTGTCCAAATAATTGTTGATTCCAGGGAAGGTCTGACAATTCAAATGTGCGTCAGATGGTATTGCTGCAAGATTAACAAATTCAATTTAGTCACCCCTCCCCACCCACCACTTCACTGCTTTCTTTTACCCCACACTTGCATACGTCACATGGTCAGTTGTGGTGAGTTGCTTGGACTCAGTGTAGTCAGTTTGATTGAACAAGCAGTTATGAGAACCAAACATGGTCATACTTAGCTGGAGATACTTAATTGTTATGGATGTATGTATGTATAATTTATTTAATGTTGTATTTTATCAGATTACAAAATATTCAAAGTTACAATAAACATAAGATCCTATCGATAAGCAGAAATATATAGTCTAATCAATTGAAGTTATAATAATTATAATAATTTTAAAAAGTGCCCATAAAATGCATCATTTCCAGTTCATTTTTTCCTATGTATAAAGTATCCACATTATTGAGTAATGTGTGTCCATCTTTTGCTTTTGGTCCTGAAGGTGTGTGTGTGTGTGTGTGTGTGATTAGGGCTTTACGTCCTGTATTTCTGCACCAGTTGGGCTAATTAGGACAGGCAGAGACCATGGCAATGAGACGAAGGAGGAAACAGCCATCCAACTTAGACTCAACCAGGAATTGAACCGGGGACCCAGCGGTTGGAAGCCCAGAGCACTACCTCTGAGCTCGGCCGCCGCCCTTTGGTCCTGAAGGAAAAGAGAGTTCAGATATAGTGTCATTTCTAATGAAGACGTCAACTAAGGTAACAAGTTAAATTTCACAAGCTGGCAACTATTCGGAGACAGCTGACTTGAATGTGTTGAGTGAGATTATTCCTTAGTTTTGCCCCTAAGTAATTAAAGCTGTTTTTGAGTATTGAAATGTGGCAGCACAATTCTTTCATTGTCTTTCAGTTCATATTGAATTTTGAAAGTTAAATAAATCTATGACATATTGTTGTGCGATACCTTTCCTAGTTTAATATAGCAAAATGACAGTGCTCATTCTTAACACATCTTTTGCCTATATCTAGTTGATTTTCATGGTTACAGATTTCTTCATAACTTAAGTTACCTTTATTAGCTTACCTGAAGTGCCACAGTAGCAAATTCACTGTAAATTGCTATTGCCAATGCATAGCCTAGGTTGCCTCATAATTCACATAGATCTATAAGGGAGTACTTTTTAAGCTTCAAATTGACAGCTATAGCTATACTGGTTTAGTTCTTAGTGACAGTGTGGACACTTAACAGTGGATTTTTATGGAAGTTTCTTGATATTTCCACCAGGTGGCTATGACAGAATACTGCAATTGTATTGGCTGAAATATTTCCCGCCCTTCCCTGTTATTGACTGAAGCAGAGTGCATCCTAGCGGCATTATTTTCAGTGCATTTTTATTGTATATTTGACATCTTATCGTTTGATTGATTTCTGTTATTTCCCTAAGAAAATTATATTCATTGAATAGGTCAGTTATGATCTTCTATGTCTGAAGAGCAAAATGAGTAATACGAGGAGAAGAAAGACGTATGCCTTTCTGAATTCAGGGCTGCTCAATGAAAAGACTGTATTTGTTATACACATTGGTAATGAGGTTAAATGTGCTAAGCTGCGTAAACTGACTTCCTTGGACTTCTCATTTGGTGCCTAGCTTAGTCTAGCAACCATAAAAGACTGAACGTACACTTTTATCGCAACTGTGAATTTAATTATAAGGATACTACAACATATATGTCAAACTAGATTAGCATCTGAGAATTTAATTATAAGGATACTACAACATATATGTCAAACTAGATTAGCATCTGAGAATTTAATTATAAGGATACTACAACATATATGTCAAACTAGATTAGCATCTGAGAATTTAATTATAAGGATACTACAACATATATGTCAAACTAGATTAGCAACTGTGAATTTAATTATAAGGATACTACAACATATATGTCAAACTAGATTAGCATCTGAGAATTTAATTATAAGGATACTACAACATATATGTCAAACTAGATTAGCATCTGTGAATTTAATTATAAGGATACTACAACATATATGTCAAACTAGATTAGCATCTGAGAATTTAATTATAAGGATACTACAACATATATGTCAAACTAGATTAGCATCTGAGAATTTAATTATAAGGATACTACAACATATATGTCAAACTAGATTAGCATCTGAGAATTTAATTATAAGGATACTACAACATATATGTCAAACTAGATTAGCATCTGAGAATTTAATTATAAGGATACTACAACATATATGTCAAACTAGATTAGCATCTGAGAATTTAATTAGAAGGATACTACAACATATATGTCAAACTAGATTAGCATCTGAGAATTTAATTATAAGGATACTACAACATATATGTCAAACTAGATTAGCATCTGAGAATTTAATTATAAGGATACTACAGCATATATGTCAAACTAGATTAGCATCTGAGAATTTAATTATAAGGATACTACAGCATATATGTCAAACTAGATTAGCAACTGTGAATTTAATTATAAGGATACTACAACATATATGTCAAACTAGATTAGCAACTGTGAATTTAATTATAAGGATACTACAACATATATGTCAAACTAGATTAGCAACTGTGAATTTAATTATAAGGATACTACAACATATATGTCAAACTAGATTAGCAACTGTGAATTTAATTATAAGGATACTACAACATATATGTCAAACTAGATTAGCAACTGTGAATTTAATTATAAGGATACTACAACATATATGTCAAACTAGATTAGCATCTGAGAATTTAATTATAAGGATACTACAACATATATGTCAAACTAGATAAGCATCTGAGAATTTAATTATAAGGATACTACAACATATATGTCAAACTAGATTAGCAACTGTGAATTTAATTATAAGGATACTACAACATATATGTCAAACTAGATTAGCATCTGAGAATTTAATTATAAGGATACTACAACATATATGTCAAACTAGATTAGCAACTGTGAATTTAATTATAAGGATACTACAACATATATGTCAAACTAGATTAGCAACTGTGAATTTAATTATAAGGATACTACAACATATATGTCAAACTAGATTAGCATCTGAGAATTTAATTATAAGGATACTACAACATATATGTCAAACTAGATTAGCATCTGAGAATTTAATTAGAAGGATACTACAACATATATGTCAAACTAGATTAGCATCTGAGAATTTAATTAGAAGGATACTACAACATATATGTCAAACTAGATTAGCATCTGAGAATTTAATTATAAGGATACTACAACATATATGTCAAACTAGATTAGCAACTGTGAATTTAATTATAAGGATACTACAACATATATGTCAAACTAGATTAGCATCTGAGAATTTAATTAGAAGGATACTACAACATATATGTCAAACTAGATTAGCATCTGAGAATTTAATTAGAAGGATACTACAACATATATGTCAAACTAGATTAGCATCTGAGAATTTAATTAGAAGGATACTACAACATATATGTCAAACTAGATTAGCATCTGAGAATTTAATTAGAAGGATACTACAACATATATGTCAAACTA
This sequence comes from Alitta virens, assembly GCA_932294295.1. NCBI lineage: Eukaryota > Metazoa > Annelida > Polychaeta > Phyllodocida > Nereididae > Alitta > Alitta virens. The sequence continues at coordinate 36,958,998 of OW028583.1, forward strand.
GATTAGCAACTGTGAATTTAATTATAAGGATACTACAACATATATGTCAAACTAGATTAGCATCTGAGAATTTAATTATAAGGATACTACAACATATATGTCAAACTAGATTAGCATCTGAGAATTTAATTAGAAGGATACTACAACATATATGTCAAACTAGATTAGCATCTGAGAATTTAATTAGAAGGATACTACAACATATATGTCAAACTAGATTAGCATCTGAGAATTTAATTAGAAGGATACTACAACATATATGTCAAACTAGATTAGCATCTGAGAATTTAATTAGAAGGATACTACAACATATATGTCAAACTAGATTAGCATCTGAGAATTTAATTATAAGGATACTACAACATATATGTCAAACTAGATTAGCATCTGAGAATTTAATTATAAGGATACTACAACATATATGTCAAACTAGATTAGCAACTGTGAATTTAATTATAAGGATACTACAACATATATGTCAAACTAGATTAGCAACTGTGAATTTAATTATAAGGATACTACAACATATATGTCAAACTAGATTAGCATCTGAGAATTTAATTAGAAGGATACTACAACATATATGTCAAACTAGATTAGCATCTGAGAATTTAATTATAAGGATACTACAACATATATGTCAAACTAGATTAGCAACTGTGAATTTAATTATAAGGATACTACAACATATATGTCAAACTAGATTAGCATCTGAGAATTTAATTATAAGGATACTACAACATATATGTCAAACTAGATTAGCAACTGTGAATTTAATTATAAGGATACTACAACATATATGTCAAACTAGATTAGCAACTGTGAATTTAATTATAAGGATACTACAACATATATGTCAAACTAGATTAGCATCTGAGAATTTAATTATAAGGATACTACAACATATATGTCAAACTAGATTAGCATCTGTGAATTTAATTATAAGGATACTACAACATATATGTCAAACTAGATTAGCATCTGTGAATTTAATTATAAGGATACTACAACATATATGTCAAACTAGATTAGCATCTGAGAATTTAATTATAAGGATACTACAACATATATGTCAAACTAGATTAGCAACTGTGAATTTAATTATAAGGATACTACAACATATATGTCAAACTAGATTAGCATCTGAGAATTTAATTATAAGGATACTACAACATATATGTCAAACTAGATTAGCATCTGAGAATTTAATTATAAGGATACTACAACATATATGTCAAACTAGATTAGCAACTGTGAATTTAATTATAAGGATACTACAACATATATGTCAAACTAGATTAGCATCTGAGAATTTAATTAGAAGGATACTACAACATATATGTCAAACTAGATTAGCATCTGAGAATTTAATTAGAAGGATACTACAACATATATGTCAAACTAGATTAGCAACTGTGAATTTAATTATAAGGATACTACAACATATATGTCAAACTAGATTAGCATCTGAGAATTTAATTATAAGGATACTACAACATATATGTCAAACTAGATTAGCATCTGAGAATTTAATTAGAAGGATACTACAACATATATGTCAAACTAGATTAGCATCTGAGAATTTAATTAGAAGGATACTACAACATATATGTCAAACTAGATTAGCAACTGTGAATTTAATTATAAGGATACTACAACATATATGTCAAACTAGATTAGCATCTGAGAATTTAATTATAAGGATACTACAACATATATGTCAAACTAGATTAGCATCTGAGAATTTAATTATAAGGATACTACAACATATATGTCAAACTAGATTAGCATCTGAGAATTTAATTATAAGGATACTACAACATATATGTCAAACTAGATTAGCATCTGAGAATTTAATTATAAGGATACTACAACATATATGTCAAACTAGATTAGCATCTGAGAATTTAATTAGAAGGATACTACAACATATATGTCAAACTAGATTAGCATCTGAGAATTTAATTATAAGGATACTACAACATATATGTCAAACTAGATTAGCATCTGAGAATTTAATTAGAAGGATACTACAACATATATGTCAAACTAGATTAGCATCTGAGAATTTAATTATAAGGATACTACAACATATATGTCAAACTAGATTAGCAACTGTGAATTTAATTATAAGGATACTACAACATATATGTCAAACTAGATTAGCATCTGAGAATTTAATTATAAGGATACTACAACATATATGTCAAACTAGATTAGCATCTGAGAATTTAATTATAAGGATACTACAACATATATGTCAAACTAGATTAGCATCTGAGAATTTAATTATAAGGATACTACAACATATATGTCAAACTAGATTAGCAACTGTGAATTTAATTAGAAGGATACTACAACATATATGTCAAACTAGATTAGCATCTGAGAATTTAATTAGAAGGATACTACAACATATATGTCAAACTAGATTAGCATCTGAGAATTTAATTATAAGGATACTACAACATATATGTCAAACTAGATTAGCATCTGAGAATTTAATTATAAGGATACTACAACATATATGTCAAACTAGATTAGCAACTGTGAATTTAATTATAAGGATACTACAATAAACTAGATTAGCATCTGAGAATGTACTGATCCCACAGCTTAATTTTCCTTTGAAACTTTGCAGAATAACACCTGCCATGGTTTTATTACTGTGAGATCTTTAACACTGTAATTGATTACTTCTTCACCACCTTAGCAGCATGAATCACCGACATAAAAATTGACATCATGCAAATTGCCACTTCTTTTGTTGTAGATCAATGTCTCAAAATTCTAATTAAAGCTTCTTCCTTCTTCCTTACTTTGTTGTAGTGAAGCGTTGACAGAATTTAAGAATAAAAAACAAAAACATGTTTCTTTCAAAGATATTATCCCAAGTTAATTTTTGTTTCATTTCTTTTTGTAAATTCTGTATTCCTATAAAGATATTCTAGGTATGATGATTTTAAACAATTTGGAAATTAAAGAAAGCACTAGCAAATGCCCGAAGGATGGAAGTAGGTGGCCACATAATTCCATTAGTATCAATGAACTCTGCGTCTAGAATTGAATCCAAAAAAGTGACTGGAGAAGTTGCATTGATTTGATTTCTATAAAATTACTGACCAAAGGAATCTTTTATAAATACAGTCTGGCTCAAAAGTTTAGATGCACCGGAAGACAAAAGACGTAAAGTTGATAAAAGTTTGTGTATATACTATTGTGATAGGTGTATGACAGATGGATATAGTCAGTTTCATATATATGGTCGACTTCGGACCGACGTAGCAACCTATTCCTGGCTACAGCTACAACTCCCTAAAGTCAGTCGTTTCTGTCTACTCCTAGCTTATATTCGGCATACACCTACAACTGAAACAATATACACATGAAATTTGTCCAATACATCATAAATATTTATGTACAATAGACATTCATCTTTTCAACAAAAATTGACAAAAATGTGTAACTCGCAACTGATTTACCAAACGGCCAGCATCTACTTTTAGATCCAGATTTGAGTAGCCAGCTATAGCCAGACAGTTCTGTTTAATAGCAGATAGCATCGTATAACAGAAGTTGTCTAGCCTTGAATAGAGTCAATTTGACAGGCTGTTTTTAATGAAACTAGCTGTAAGTTCTGCAGTATGGACTGATACATATCTTAATACACTCTCAGTAAATGTATACTTACATTACATCAAACCATCAAACCACTACACCAGAAAAAGCAATCCGTTTATCTCTGCGCTTTAAAGTTGTCACTCAAGATCAAATACAACATTCCTCTGATGCGACTTCCATTAGACGATCTTTTGAATTGACAAATGACATTAAAGTGGCATTCATCAGGCAGCAGGTGAAACTATAAAACTGTGCAGTTCTTTTTTGGACAATCTGTAGCATTATGATCAATTTAGCATTTCACCAACGTGTGTATACATTTCTTCTAATTCTCTTTAACATTGAAAACGTATGTATGACTGTAAAGCCCCCTTCACACATAGCCGGATCACACGCCGGAGTGTCCCGGAGTAAAATTTCTTTCACTCCGCGGTGATCCGGGAACAAGAGCTGAAAATGTCAACAAAAAAAAATAAATGTTTGGCGGTGTGTACACGATGGCAATACGGTGTCAAAAAGGAGCAACACGGTCCTTACACGGATGAATACGGTCCCTTCACGGTTGAAACATGGCGGTGCCCATTGCAACACGGAGAGGAACCGTGTTGGTCCTTGTACTCTCCGGCGTACATGTTTCCATGCCGGAGTCAATACGGAGATTCCCAGAGATCGGCGGAGTCTACTGGAATCTACACAGATCAACACGGATCAAAACAGATTAAATTACTCCAGGACCTCCGGCATGAAAAATTGAACATGTTTAATTTTTCCCCCCGAGGCCCATGGGGGTCCCGGATTGCCCCGGACAATGCCAAACAATGCCGGAAATAAACACAAGGTCCACACGGTATTACCCGGAGTATGCCGGAGTGATACTCCTGGATGCTCCAGCGTCTGATCCGGCTATGTGTGAAAAGGCCTTAAGGCCATGATCATTTTTAATCCTCAAGAGTGTCCCTTGTCACTTGCAATGTCTACTTATTTTAATGCACCCGATAGATTCTGCTGTGCCTAGCTATATATCCATTAGAATTCTATTGCGGGTAAATGCAAACATTTGCTATTCTATGATCTTTAAGGCTAGTAAACTTTATCTATACCTATCATAAACATCCACTCGGGAGTCTGAACTAATACCTCGATTGATCTGAGTCCTTTTTGTCTGTTCGTGAAAAGCTGCTTGGCCACAAGGGGTGGATTAATACAAAACCCCAGTTGAAGGACGGGGCTCAACCCTGTCAGCTGAGCTACGGAAAACAGGGCTCGATCCATCCCCCATAAAGACTGGTGGGCCAAATCTGAGAGGAAAGCCGTCAGCTGGCTCCCCCTATCTACTTAGCATTGAGTTAACTGGTCAAGGATAGAATTTAGACTACTCTGTATTTGGTTTACACTTTAATACATTATGTACAGAACTTTTTTCTGTAAACATAGAGTGGTGATAGAGGGTAAGGATTTGACTACTACTGCTATTCCCAGATAGCATTCCAAATCGTATAGACGTCGGCGGGCTGTCGGTGACACCAAAATGATGTAGAAAAGACGCTGTCTCGATTTGGAATGTGATCTGAGTTACTACTGCTACTACTACTATTACTATTGCTACTATTACTACTACCATTACTACTACTACTACTACTACTACTACTACTACTACTACTACTACTACTACTACTACTACTACTATTACTACTATTGCTACTATTACTACTACTATTACTACTACTACTACTATTACTACTACTACTACTACTACTACTACTACTACTACTACTACTACTACTATTACTATTACTATTACTACTACTACTACTACTACTACTACTACTACTGCTATTACTACCTACTACTACTACTATTACTATTACTATTACTACTACTACAACTACTACTGCTACTACAACTACTACTACTACTACTACTACTACTACTACTTCTACTACTACTACTACTACTACTACTACTACTACTACTACTACTACTACTACTACTACTACTACTACTACTACTACAGCCGGGCCAAGCAGTTTACATGACATAATTGAAGTTATGAATAAAATCATCCAATTGAACAAAAAAATAAACTTCACAGAGAAATAAAGGTAAATTGTACAACTTATCGTTGGTGTAAACAATGGTGATTACCTACTTATAAAAGTAAAAGAGGAAGTGTTCCGATGCATGTACACTTTTGAGCCAGACTGTATTTATAAAAGATTCCTTTGGTCAGTAATTTTATTGAAATCAAATCAATGCAACTTCTCCAGTCACTTTTTTGGATTCAATTCTAGACCCAGAGTTCATTGATACTAATGGAATTATGTGGCCACCTGTTTCCATCCTTCTGCATTTGTTCTTGATTCTGTAATGCAAATTTGACAGATTTCATTATAGTAATTGCATTTGATGTGGTGTCAGAATTCCTGGAGGTTGCAATAGTGTTATCACTCCATATTTCATTAAGGATTTCTGTTTCAATTAGGAGAATTTATGATTGCTCCTGGTTTAGTTAAAATGCTCTGGAAACGGTTCTGGAAATTCTTTAAAATTGTTTATCCCTAAATGGCTGCTTTAACTGGCAGCCGTATTATCTTGGCTGTAATATATGTATTACCTGAAGCTACCACAAGCCATGCCAAGCCATTTCTAGGTAAAGCTACCTAATAGTCAACTGAAAGCATATATAATTATATATGGGTATAAAAATGCCAAAAATACCATTTACTGATATGTTTTATAATTAAATTTTCATGAATTTCATTATGACACCTAAGAACTGGAAACGATTTCAGAATTGTTCATAGTGTATAATTATGTTTCTTTTGTATTTCCTCAAGCAGCTGGTGGCCTAATGGTTAAGACATCTGGTAATTCCATGTAGGCCAGCTTTGCTGAAGGTCCCGGGTTCTATCCCCAGGCACTCTTCATGAGCTACATCCCAGCTGCGGGATGTCGATCGCATAAGACGTCGTAATAAATTGGAGGTGCCTTGTACTCGGTGTCTATACTGAAGCAAGTGAAAAACCACACCCATGGGGTAAATGGGTAACACTGTGTGGACTCCAAGTCTTATCATCTTGTCATTATGTCTGCCTCTGGTAGCTGATCATATAAGCTGAGTGAGCTACAGACCCAATGGCACTGAGAACATGTTACAACAAAGTGGGTGGATGTTTCCAACCTCAAACCCAGAGGATTTACTTTGCATTGCAAAACATCAACATTCAAAGCCAAGGACAATATGCTTTGGCAAAATGGCACTGAATTGCAAATTTGGCTTTTGCATTGCAAAATACAAATACTATATTCATTGCATTTTTTCACCCCAGTATGTGAATTTACAACCTACATGGCGTGTACGGTGGGGTAAAAAATACGCTATCACTTGCCATACAATGATAGTTATCTCCCGATTATGAGGGATATATATAACTAACTTTTACCCCGTTAGGCATATTTTGATAATTTGTTGATTATTTGATTCAATCAAATTTCACTGCTCTTGTTATGCAAAAAACGTACAGTTTGCACCTGGAAGGGAGATAACTAAAATTATTGTTGGTTATATCCTTATATAAAAATATATATCATTGTGATAAAATCCATAAAGAAATAAGAGAAAGATTGTTTGCTTATGTGTGGAAATATATAGCAAATTTTGGCTTGCAGTCTTTGTCAAAATTATCTCCAGACATTCTCTGAATACACAGCGCAACATAATCTGCTCAGAATCTCTTAATACACCCAGGCCACACTGTGTCTGTAACCTGCGTACTTAACCTATGCCTGTTGTATCACATTATAGGATTCTATGTTTGTCGAGTATGACACTGCCTAGCTTCATGTATATGACACATGTCTCGCCAGATAACATTTCTGCCAGATGCCCGCTCTGACTTCTCAGAGAGAAACAACATACAAGTCCAAGGAAGTCAGCGTACACAGCTTAGCACATTTAACCTTATTACCCATGTGTGTATAACAAATGGTCTTTTCACTGAGCAGCCCTGAATTCAGCAAGTCTTTCCACTCCACTTATTACTCATTTTGCTTTTCAGACATAGTTGGTCATAACTAACCGATTCTAGGAATATAATTTTCCCTGGGAAATAACAGGAATTGAATAAATGATAACATGCCAAATATATATTAAAATGCATTAAACATACTGCTGCTAGGATGCACTTTGCTTCAGCCAATCAGATTCAAGGGAGGGAACTTTTTCAGCCAATAGAATTGCAGTATTCTGTCGTAGCCACCTGGTGGCAATACCATGAAAATCCACTTTTATCCGTTATTATTGTTTCAGGTGAAGTGCTGCTTTTAGCGAGGCCTAGAATATAGATACAGGGAAAAAGTGCAGTATAGCGGACCCAGATATATGACCATATTTAACGAACCTCATTGCCATGCCTATGATGTAAAAATGCTTGAAATCAATGTATGAAGTCACAAACTAATTTAGTTACGACGGCGGTTTTCATATTCACGGTAGATACAGAGTTTATTTTTGGTTTTTCAAACCGCCGCTATTCTACATTAAATGTTATTTTAATTGTGCTAGAACTTCAACATTGTTAATTGTTTATAAAATGTAATTTTTAACGGACGCCAAATTAGGGCATACATTTAGGTCCGCTATACTGCACTAAACCCAGATACAGTCATATGTCATATCAGCAAGTCTGGTAACACTGTGGGTGAAGAGCTCAAACCTCAGTGTTCAATAAAGTTCAGTTGTATCTGCTAGTTAGAGGTTCAGTGTCCAACAAAGTTGTGTCTGTCTGGTTAAATGTTTAGTGGCTAGCAAGTCTGTTTATTTAGAGGTGCCATGTCCTAGTAGTTAAAGCGCTTGCCTCCAATTCAGAAAATAAATTGATCTTAATAATGAGGTTTCTAGTGTCTAATCATGTATCTCATATGTATGTGTTTTTTTTAATACAGATTTGTTAATAAACGATTGATTTTCACACTTTTTGCTAGGTTTTATAATTATAATAAATTCAAATTTTTTTGCTGGTTATTGCATATAATCAGTCATTGGTCCACACCACCTTTAAATTATGGTACCAATCCAGTGCAGTCCTCTCTGGTGAGCTAAGAACACTCAGGTTGGGTCTGGAGATGTTTGTGATCTGATTGGTTGATATCAAGCATACACAGTTTGTGACATAGTCGGGTGCAGTCATCAATGGTATGGTACAGCAACCACTGTCCTCACGAGGCAGTCTGGATTTACATTTAAGAATAATTTTCAACACTAGTTATAGTGTTGTACAGACAAAAGGATAGAAGAAAAGGTTTGAAAAGGTACACTTTTAGTGACTATGGCCCTAACGCCATCCTACAGGTATCATTACTACACACCAGGTGGCATAAACACCCGATGCACTTACTGCCACCTTGTGTATATACTAACAACCAAAATGATCCAGCTCAGCAGTATAGAATGATGCACTGGATCAATCGTGGATTAATTCTACATTTATGTATTAGAAACTATAATTTTGATTGTTTGTCAACTGTTGTATATTTGTTTTTCACCATTGCAGCTCTCCAAGTTGTGACAGTGGTCCAGCTGATCTTATCCAACAGAAGGGATGCTAATTTTTTGATGCTGCAGCTGCCATTGAATCTGCTAAAAATTAAAAGAAAGTGTTGATTTTGAAAATAGAAGAACTTATACAACTTAATTGTATGCACAAGTGGTACCTGATCTTTTGCTACTTAAACTTTTGTGCAACTGAATATATAAATTATAGTACTGTACTATATTAACTCTATGCACAAGCTGATTATTCCATTTCATATCAAACAATGGTCCCCACATGACTGTCTCAGATTAATGTTATATGTTGTACACTTTAACCTCTTCATTTTGCCATTTAGAAAATTCAAAAACGATTAAAAATATGACTTTTGAATGATTATCTCAAATTTCAAAGGAACGTAACATTTGCAATGTAGCATGTTATGAGAGCCTAGCATTGACACTACATGTTTTATCTATAAATAAAAAAAATGTATTATGCGTCTTGTTGATTAATTTTTTAGACTAATATGTGATAATTTCATGTTAATTAACACGTCGTAATTCCGTATTCCATTGGTAAATAAATAATTATATGGTAATTCTGTTCATTGACAATTAATATTTAGTGAAAATGTCACTCAATGAATATTTCAAATTGGGATGCCCCAAATGGCCCCCTGGATCTGCTAGTGATTACTGAGCAGGTTTATGGCTAACTTACAGCTGCAAAAATTTTATTGACAAGTTAAATGCATAACTGAAAATGTAAACTGTGACAAAGAAGATGATACCAAAGCTATGGAAATTAAAAATGTTAATACTCTAATCAATATTTTTCATTGTCATGAATATTCAATCGGTTGATATATTTTAATTGATTTTTCATAAGATTATATTCAATTAGCTAATATATAATCTTTAATCACACACATCAATGGCGTACTTGATATGATACAATGTAGAAAAAAAAATTCTAAATTATGATTGATTAAACTGTGTTTGATATTTATTTAACAATTATGCACTATTATACATTTGCAATAATGAATGTATATCAAAGAAATTAATTTAAAATAAATTATATATGAAAAATATATTCAATTGTAAAATCAAAATAAATCTAAAAGTATATTGTAAAAATATACCCTGCTGAAAAATATTTTATAAATAACTGAAATTGATATATTTTAGGATACACAATAATCACATGTTGAAATAATGCTATGTTTTTATGTAGTTACAGGAACATATTAAATTGTTCGTAATGGCTGGTAAGTTATAAGTATTTACAAAATATGGTTACCTGAAGTATGTTAACAAGTACATTGTAAGTAGTAGCAGACAGGTGTAATGTAAATAGAAAAAAACCCTGATGGCCACATTATTCGAAGATAAGTTGGGTAAAATGGGGCAATTAGTGATACAGGGGTTGGTAATCTTACATTAGAAGACATTGGGACTCATTGTTATTATAATATTTGTATTGGACGAGCAGTTGAGTTGCTTCGTACTATTGTTTTGTGAATTCGTTTTGACAGTACCTTACATTATTACATTAATACTTAGTAGTTAGGTATTTATTAGAAGGATATGGACCCCCATATATTGTACCTAATGTATGTGTGTGTGTCTGCAATAAAGATTAATAATAATAATAATAAAGGAAAAACATGTAAATATATTTTTAAAAAAGGGTGATTTCTTTAGTACAACTCTTGGTAGAGGCACTAGGCTTTTGGTTCAGAGTTGGATGTGCAAATAGTAATGGGAATCTTGGCCTCCAGGTTGCGGTGAAGTCCTTTTCTTTTCACAACGATGACGACTTCATACTTCACATCGATCAAATCGCATTCATCCAGCGTGCCAACAGGGAGTAGGTTGGAATCGACGATGGACTCAGAAAAATCCAGTGGTAGATCAAACTTGTACTGTTGGTAATCTTTGGCATTAATTGGCCCCTCCTTATGTTTGACAGACTTGATGTCTACTGATCTAGAAGGACGCAGTGCTCCTCTTCCACTCCTGCACTTGCCTGCTAAATTGACGTAAATGGATATCGCCTTAATTGGCGTGTCGCAAGCATTATCCATGGTCATTTGAACGGGAATAACTTCTCCTCTGGCATAAACTTTCCGAGGGATGGTGACGGACAAAAATGCATGCCCACTCTTGCTGAACAACCCGGTATCCAACTTCTCCTCGATCGTAGCACTCTGTTTTAATTCAGCAGGCTGGTCAGTAACATCACAAGGTTTGTCGACCCACAGACCGCGACAAGCAGCGATGTTCCCTCGACCTAGACGATTCCCCTTTTCAATGGTAGCTTTTATCCTGTAGGCGATGTATCCATAATCGCAGTAACTCTCTAACAGCGAAGAAGTAGAATGCCTGGCATCAGCTGGGAGGGCAAAATCAAAGTTGAACTCGTGTCGTCCTGGGGGAAGGAACTGCGATTTCGAAACATTGCTGAGGGACAACAAGGAAAATTGATCGGAGGTATCACTCTTCCCATCTGATTTCTCCCATACAGTGACTTCCTCATTGACGTACCGCTCTTTGCCATAATCATCGTAATACCCTCTGCCGTGATAGACACGAATCCTTACATCCGCTTTTCCTTTGAAGCTTATCGCAAAGGATTGAGCTTCCAGCTTATCCGTCAATTCCAAGATGACCTTTCCATGGACAATTTCACCCGGGACATAGACAGGTAACACCCGACGAGGTAAGACTTCGGACTCAGAGATCGAGTTGAAGCTACTGAACATAGTATAATCCCCTTTTTTTTCTTCCTTTACTTTTTCTGGTTTCTTCTCCTCTTTATCTTTGTCCTTTTCGAGAAAACGAAAGTTAGCGACTGCTCCATCCATGTTGCGGATCCTGACCAGCTTGTTTTCATTGTCTGCGCTCAGGTGGTCATCGCTAGCACGAGCTCGGAGGGCAGCAGAGTCCCATTCACCCTTTAGAAAAAAATTGAAAAATTTCATAACATTAAATGGGAAGTTATACAATATTGCCACCTGGCTAACTGATCCACACAATTTGAAAAGATCTACAGTATGGTCATTGTAAATGAGTCCATTTTTTTTTACATAGTTTATGAATGTATGCTGAAGCAAATAAAAACCGTAAATCTGTATAACCCGTCAATGTAAGTTTGATCCATTTATAAATAATAAGGACAGCTATAAAAGTCGAGGTTGAACAAAGTTGTTTATAACATACACTTTGAAATAGTCCAAAATAAGGTAATTTTAAGCGACTTAGACTATATTCCATTGGCTGATGCAAGTAATGTTATGCCACCGCCCAAGAGACAAATTACTTCACTGGAGCCATTTAAGAAGAGACTGAAGACTCCTTTATTCAAGGCAGCATTTAAAGACTTTACACTCCACAATTTTCAAATTTTTGATTGTAAAGACTTATATTTTTATAACTACTATATCTATTATTTTGTAAAGTGCATTAGAATGGATTTTATTCAGATAATGCACTATAAATATGTAATAAAATGATGATAATAATAATGATAATATATATGGCTGATGCAAATATAGGTACCTTGATAAATATCATTTTGGGATCAATTAAGGGATGTATAATTGATATATAGTAAATACCTAACAGTACATACGAATGACTAACAATGGAGGATCACTCACTTTTTCATCTCTGTAGACAAATTCTTCCCTTCCATAATCGTACAACTTCTTTCTGTCCGAAATGTCTATCTCCACTTCAAATTTCTTGATGGCTTCCATGTTGTTTGAACTGCTGAGAAATTTAAAAAATTAACTCTTTATTAGGAAAATGCTTCGATATCATACGCGGTGGAAGGCTTCAACTTTTTATTTATTGGATGGATTTTATCAATGTTAAAGTGTGACGCTTGTTTGAAGGATGTAATATTTTCATAATACAAATTATGAGGAATATTTAACTCCCATAGGGCCAAAATAATTATTATTCATAAATTACTTTATTCATTGTAGACTAGCTGAGGCAGTAGTGAAGCATGTGGATGTTATAAAATGTAAGCAAAAAAAAAAGTTTTAATACGATTTATTAATTTCAAGGCTTTTGTAAAATTTGCTTGACTGTGGAAGAATTACAATTTGATAAACTAGGATAAAAGGATGGCAGGCAGGGGTGGATCCCGCTTTACACTAAAGATGAGGGGGTGGGGGTTACAGTGTGCTGTTGCATAAAAGAGGGCAATTGGGGCCATTAAATGGAAGAGTAACCCCCCACCTGTAATTGGGTCCTCCTTTGTTGTATGTTGCACCCTAGTCCCCCCCCCCCATATATATATAAGAGTTGATGCATATGCAATACTGAAGCCCTCAAGATCACCAATGATCACTGATTTAATCCTTTTTGTTTAAAAAAAAAGGTTTTTGATAGTTTTTGTGATAAAGATTTTTTGCTGCCATGTCTGTTGTATCCAATTTGAATACAAAATGCCTTAATTTCAACACCAGGGTGCTTTATACTATATATCTATTTTTGACACCTTGTTGGATCAATAAGTTCAATGGTTATTATTTATTCCCGTATCTCCTCTTATCTACTAGGGGTTATGGCCTAGCTCAGTGGTAGCGCACTGAGCTTCCAACCACTAGGTCCCAGATTCAATTCCTGGTTCTGCCTAAGTTGGATGGCTGTTTCATCCTTTGTCTCATTGCCATGGTCCCTACCTGTCATTATTAGCCCATCAGGTGCAGAAATACATGACGTAAAGCCCTAATCAAAAACCACCACAATCCTCTTATCTACTTGCTTGCTTTGGTACGTCAGATGTTTTGATAGGATGACTGTCAACCATGATATGTTGGTTTTTTTAAAGTCACATCACAAGTAACATATATAGCATGATTTCAGCTGCAAAGGATTACTGTTTTAACGCATTTTCTATGCAAAGTCAACAATCGCCCTTGTGCTTATTTACACCCAGGTTGTTGAAATTAATGCAAGTGGTGACAAAAGTAGATAGGGTGCGTTTTATAATAATATGGATCCGCCCCTGCCTGCCATCCCTGTAACCTAGTTTATCAAGTTGTAATTATTCCACAGTCAAGCAAATTTTACAAAAGCCTTGAAATTAATAAATCATATTAAAGCAACTTTTTTTTGGGTGAATTTTATACCATTTACATGAATCATTTTTCCCAGGTTTAACTAAAACACTAAATTTATAAATGTGGCTTATCCAGAAATATACAATTTTGAATCAGAAAAATAGCATAAATATGTATGGTAAATTTTGACTTTATAATTGCAAACATGTGATTATTACATCATAAGGGTTTCGAAATATATAGTACATTTACTCTATCACTAAAACCACCCCACCCCCTCAAGTTCAAATAACTGTAGCAACCATTGTGCTCATGACGATGAGGTCCTGCTTAACTCCTAATGATCAGTAACAGATGAGTGTTAACAAAATAGGCACCAATGTTAACACATGTTATTATATCCATAGTATCCATTATATACACTTAAAAACACTGGTGTGTTATTTATTGATTGACAGTCTATGTGGAACCCATATGTAGCTGAGTCATATAGCTTTATTACACTGTTAAGGTGATTAAATAAGGTCAATAGTATGTTACAGTACAGAACACCATATTTACATGCTAATTGTGTACAACAGTACAAGTACATAAAGAGATAAAGATGAAAAAATAGCAATAAATCATGGAAACATTTGACGCACCTGTTCTGATATCTGCAGTTTGCACCTGAACCTACAAGTCTAACTGGGTCAGTATTTGCACATCTGGGTCACCCCAGGTAGTCTGCACACTTTGTGGTCTAGTTTGATCCTGTGTAATGTATGCATAATCACAATATAGTGGGTCACAAAAATACTAAAAATACCCTAGGAACGAGTAGACCTGTATAGATATTTTGCATGTGATTGTTTTTCTCTCATGTCAAAGACAATGCTTCCGTGTAAGCATGTTTGCCCTAAAATGGCCGCCAACCACCAGAAGGTTGCTTCATCATTCGCCTCATTGCCTTGGCACCTGCCTGTCTCCATGAGAAGGATAAACGCATGGAAAACGGTTTTTAGCTAATTATAATGAGGCAAAAACCATACGTTTTCCACACATGGAAAACGCACGTGGCACAATTAGCCATGTTGAGCCCATTTCATCCACCAACCTTAGCTAGTACAATGTCAACCAGATGTCATCATGAACAACCATGCTGTTTTATTATTAATTTACTGTTAATTAAAATATCGGGAAAAGAAATCCTTCTATGCATAATACAGTCCGAAAAAGTTTCAGAATTAAAAACATGAGCAACTCAATATCAAAATCAACACAGAAATTATAATTAAATTATTTTATTTATTGAGTTTGAACAAAAATACTTATTCTGAGCAGTTTTTACACTTTCCATACATCCGTAGTGAAAACTCAAGTTTTCTTAGTTGGGTGTCTTATAAATCTATCTGTGTGTGTGTGTGTGATTAGGGCTTTATGTCCTGTATTTCTGCACCTGATGGGCTAATTAGGACAGGCAGAGACCATGGCAATGAGATGAAGGATGAAACAGCCATCCAACTTAGGCTCGACCAGGAATTGAACCCGGGACCCAGCTGTTGGAAACCCATAGTTCTACCTCTGAGCCAAGCCCCCGCCACTCTAATAAATTTATCTGAAACTGAATTTGATTAATGCTGATAAATAAATACAGGGTGCAAAACTTCATCTTGTGCAATTGTTTTATTCAATCAATAAAAAGTTCATTAAAGTGGCAATTTAGGTCTAAAACAAATCTTTATGATTTATCATCCTATTTTAAACAACTTTAAAAATTCTGTCATTCATTGCAACATGCAGTTTCCAGAAGATGGTGAAATCTTATGACATGTCCTTCTAAATAGTCTCCTACACAAGATAATGTGCCCTACCCATATACACTGTTCAAATGGCATTCATGAGTCAGTATGGTGGTCACATGTGCATATTTGCTCGTCTCCAAACTGAAAAGAGTCCCCTAAAGAAAATTTTTTTCTCTTAAACATTCCTTAAAGAATTTTTGAAGTGTTTTCATGTGCATTCATGCATCACACTACATACTGATCATTGGACCATGGAGAGCCCAACATAAAAAAAATTTAAAAAACACTGAGGTATTATAGTTTTGAAATATTTATTGAAACTGTGGCAGTGGTCACTGCATTCCAGGCATCTGGCTATTCAATCAGTTAATTGTATTTTTACAATAATGTAATTACAAAAAAACATGGAAAATAGGAATGACATTAAAGTATACCATGTTTTTATTAAAAAATAATTAACTTAATTATAACAATACGGAAGTCATTCATAATAATGATAAAATTGTTATGATTAAAAAAAGGTTTAATTGACAGTTTCATAAAAGACGTTATGTGTGACTTCTAAAATAAAATCGTATGAATAGGGGCCCAAAACATCAAGTAGATCGATATAAGTTTAAAAACATTAGTTAGAATATGATATCTTAAAGATAAACAGTACTAAGTACTGAACGCTGTGGTCTTGAGAAGCAAAAACTAGTTGAAATAATTTTTACAGTCGATTACGCAGACTTGGAAAAAAAACTCCAGGTCTTCAATTGGATGAAGGACTGCCATAGCCAATAAGTAAATGAGAGTCTTAGATTCACATGACGTCATCAGTAGCTTTGTGTTCCATGTCTATGCATGTGGCTGTAATAGGGTTGCACATTAGGCCTTTTATAATAGAGATCATCTACAGGTCTTCACACATTTACAGATATACCAGGGTCATTGCCAGGAGCACACTCAAACTGATCGCTGGGGTAGCAGCTGAATCAGATGAGACTGGTGAGTCTGAACAAAATAAAATAAAATAAAATTGAATCAGATGAGACTAGTGAGACTGAAAAAAATAAAATAAAATACAATTGAATCAGATGAGACTGGTGAGACTGAAAAAAAATAAAATAAAATTGAAATAAAGAAATATTATAAAGCAAATGAGACTGGTGAGACTGAAAAAAATAAAATAAAATAAAATTGAATCAGATGAGATTGGTGAGACTGAAAAAAATAAAATTGAAATAGAGAAATATTATAAAGCAAAATGCTCTGCTGAAATTGTATAGATTTGTGGAGGGTAATGTATATAAATTATACATTTTATTTTATGTGAGATTGGAAGGAACACTTTTTGGGTTTTCTTTTTTCCTCCACATTATTGTATGCTATTGATCAATGTTGTCATGTAATAAACCTAAGCCTTGTTAGAATATTAACCAATTCTACATCTAATGATAAAATTCCAGCTCTATACTGAGCTAAAAACTTAAAAGATCTACTTTTTCGAGACATATTGCACTTAATATAACTTTCTGGACTATGTGTCAACTTATACATGTTATAGTACCTTAAGAACAATTTATTCGAAATATCACATATTAAAATATGTACATTTGGGAGTGGTCCTCTAAGGCAGAAATTCTGCCGCTATCAAGGGCCACACCCGAGTTAATAAACAAAATGAATACATTTTCAAAAATTAAATCTCCCATTGTGTTCAACATGTTGACTTTTCAGCAATTTTTAAATTGCCATCTAGATCAAATTTACATAATATTTGTTTCAATTCATAGGACCAATTATTTCAACTAACATTTAAATCATATTCAAATGTCTTCCTGGTTAATCTTTCTTCATCCATATTCATCAGTAATATAATACTTACAAATATTGATATAATTATATGTTACATATTAAAGTAGTCCACCCTAAGTCACCTTCCAACATGTGTGATGGACCAAATCCAGATGAGGAGTCCAACATAGAGTTTTGTAGGATGAGGAAAAAGTATATTGGCCAGGCGAGGTCAATATATATTTTCCAAAGCAAGATAAGGTAAGGCAAGATAGGTGTAACAAGATGGTGTAGAATCCGGATCCGCTAACCTCATGTGTAGGGTAGTTGGTTTAAATCCCATTAGTGGGGTGAGGTTGTTGACTAGGAGTGGTCAAAACCTCAGGTGGTCATTGGGGATATAATATCACGATCCAGGGGTACACAACTATCTCGCCTACTAGCACTTGGCCGGTGGGAAGGTGCTCTTTAGCTTACTGTTCAAAGGCAGGAAATTTGCACACAAGACTATTTACCAAATTGTGTATTATTATAGGGCAACCTAGACAGTGTGCATTGCACAAAGAGCTGCGTTGGCCACTGGGGTAAGTGATCAATTTTCACCCACAGTGTTACCACCAGTTATAATATAATCACCCTCGCACGCCAAGCCTTGGCAACCCTCCTAACTGGCTTCACTATGTGGGTCAACTCCTGCATATTTATTAGAATGACCTTAGTGACATGACCTACTTTGTCTTAGCCTATAGCAAGTTAACCCCTCACTGACCCTCAGTAATGTGTCATAACATGTGTCATAACATGTGGTTTTCAAACAGTGCCAGGCCACAGCTAATAGGCTACCACAATGGGGTCAAAGGAAAGGTTACATAAATTGGCGCTTAGACCTCCTCTAAGCAAGCAGTATGATTGGCTGAGCAGTGAACTAGGTCAAGAGGGAAATAGTGAAACTTCAGGCGTAGATTTCCAGGGTACTGGGACTGAGGATGTAATATAATTGGTATTAAGATAATACTTGGGTCACTCTATGTGATTTGAATTAGAATTTTTTTTTTCATATATGATTTAAATATACCTACACAAACACTGAATGTCCTTACTTCCCGTGGAAAGAGTAACCAGGGACCTCAGAACTGCCTCGGCTCCAATTTGTAGAAATTCAAGTTTCTCGTCAGTAACTGTTGACAGGTCATCGCATGGATTTTGGTAGCATTGTTCCATTGTTCCCCTGAAGTTAGCTACAAAATGTAAATGTAATTTATGGCAATGTGAATTTTATTTGTGGGAATATGCAAATACTTAAAATGCACCTCCATCTACAGCATGTGAATTTTGTTTGTGAGAATATTTATATACTGAAAATGCTCCTCCATATTTTATTTGAGAATTTGAATATACTGAAAATGCTCCTCCATATGTTATTTGTGAGAATATAAATATACTGAAAATGCTTCTCCAAATTTTATTTGTGAGAATATGAATATACTGAAAGTGCTTCTCCAAATTTTATTTGTGAGAATATGAATATACTGAAAATGCTTCTCCAAATTTTATTTGTGAGAATATTTATATACTTGAAATTCCCCAAATCAGCACCTGAAATTATCCAATTGCAGTTGCTCTCCCATATATGAGAGACTCGGCTACTGGACTAAAAATGAAAACAAATATGTAATAGAAAAATTCAACCCGTGTCTGTGATGAATACGGCTTTGAGTCCATCCTGGGTGTAAGAACTCCTGTGTGTCCAAAACTAATAATGATCACTTCGGAAGAAGTCTCTTAATATGCTTCGCTGTAGTTGAGGGGGTTGCCGGAAAAAGGTTCGGGAAGATCTACGTTAACTTGTCGATATTTGTCAGCGGTTTTGAAATCACCTCCAACTATTTTGTAGCATTGTTCAGTAAGAACTGTTGATATTGGTAAGTCGTCTTGCCAGACGAAGCCTGTTAAGAAATTGC
Organism: Alitta virens; assembly: GCA_932294295.1. Lineage (NCBI taxonomy): Eukaryota > Metazoa > Annelida > Polychaeta > Phyllodocida > Nereididae > Alitta > Alitta virens. The sequence continues at coordinate 36,978,757 of OW028583.1, forward strand.
CATGAGCTCATGCTCATCTGGAAAAATTTGCAAAGAAATGCAGAAGGAGTTCAAATTAAAATATATAGTCTATATAAAACAAATATTAGTATATTAATAGTTTATATCATAGATTGTTGCAGCATTTGAGAAATTTAGGCCATGCATATATCATCCTCCCAAAACATCTTCTCCTTCTCACACAGCTATGCTGGGCGGCCATGCCTGATTTCTCGGCATTTCCATGTATTTTTTCACTGTAGCCCTCTAACGTCAATGTCCGCTTGCGACGCACCAGCATACAAAAATGCTCAACCGTCACTGCAGGCCACATTGCGCTCCACAGATCTTGGCAACCAATCAGATGTGTATGAATAAACCAGCAATTAAAGTTGCACTCTGTCAAATTTGCAATTTTCTAAGATGCCATCAAACTTGAAAATTACCTTTTTTAATCAAGGCACACTAAATTTGTGTGAATTAATGATTTTATCATTGGAAACACAATTATTATACATACCGTCAGCATCATAGAAGACTCAAACCAGTTTGTCTGAATATTGCATTTTTGTGGATTCTGAGTTTTCAAAAAATATCTCATTTATCATGTGAGTGTTCCGCTATGATCCATCAGTTTCCTGTGGTTTACCTTAACCTACTCATTCATCGTGTGCTTGTTCCGCTATGATCCATCAGTTTCCTGTGGTTTACCTTAACCTACTCATATATCATGTGCTTGTTCCGCTATGATCCATCAGTCTCCTGTGGTTTACCTTAACCTACTCATTCATCATGTGCTTGTTCCGCAATGATCCGTCAGTTTCCTGTGGTTTACCTTAACCTACTCGTTCATCATGTGCTTGTTTCGCTATGATCCATCAGTTTCCTGTGGTTTACCTTAACCTACTCATATATCATGTGCTTGTTTCGCTATGATCCATCAGTTTCCTGTGGTTTACCTTAACCTACTCATTGATCATGTGCTTAATCCGCTATGATCATCAGTTTCCTGTGGTTTACCTTAACCTACTCATTCATCATGTGCTTAATCCACTATGATCCATCAGTTTCCTGTGGTTTACCTTAACCTACTCATTCATCATGTGCTTGTTCCGCTATGATCCATCAGTTTCCTGTGGTTTACCTTAACCTACTCATTCATCATGTGCTTGTTCCGCTATGATCCATCAGTTTCCTGTGGTTTAACCACCTTAACCTACTCTTCCACAATATCCCAACAGGACACTCATTCCAAACTGCTTTGTCCTAGTCTTCTAGGTACAAAAGTATATTCAGTCAAAGCAAAAGAACTGAGAACAAAATTAAAATTGTGCGTGTTTAAAGTAAGGGCTTTATGGCCTAGTTTGCATTTTTGAATGCTGTGTCTGAGTCTTCCATGATATGGACGATACTTAATAGAGTCTTTTCACTGAACAGCCCTAAATTCAGCAAGACATAAGTCTTTCCTCTCCTCTTATTACTCATTACTAACTGATTCCATAAATATAATTTTCTCTGGGAAAATAACAGAAATCAACTAAATGATAAGATGTCAAATATACATTAAAATGCACTAAATTACTACTGCTTGGATGCACTTTGCCTTATCTAATCACAGTGAAGGGCGGGAACTTTCCCAGCCAATAGAATTGCAGTATTCTGTCGCAGCCACCTGGTGGACATATCAAGAAACTTCGGTGAAAATCCACTATTGAGAGTGGTCAACTCAAGAGTCAATCCCTCATTAGATGTTGACCCTTTATATTGGTCCTTAGTTATTTCTGTTGTGTGTATTTTCCCTGAATGTATAATGGAAATTGAAAACATTCAAAATCCAGTTATATGGTCATATTGGCCTGTGCTACAGGTGAGTTCCTGTAGCTGAGATATTGATAAGGTCCTGGTTTAAATCTCAAACTGAGCTTGTTTTCATGAGCCCAACCTTAGGTGTTATTACATATACCCTGCCAGCTATAGCCATCTATAATCATCACTCAAATAATACTGAGAAAATGATAATAATAAAATGTGCAATAAATTAAACTCACAAGTTCCTCATGGTCAAATCCCACCAATATAATGGAGTTCAGAAGAGCAGCCCTTTTTGGCTAGAGTCTCCACTAAGGCACGCGCTATTTCCAATAAGGCCGCCATTCCTGAGCTGTTATCATCAACACCTGTTGCAAAATTTAATTTAGTATAGATAGAAAGAAAGATAGATAGACAGATATAAGATACATATTAGGTATATAGATAAATAGATAGATACAGAGATATTAGATAGATAGATCGATAGACAGATAGATAGATATGGGAAGAGCAGCCCTCTAAGGCAAGTTTTTGCCACTATCGAGGACTGATTGATGAGGTGAGAGATAGGAGGGTCCACCCATGTTACACATTTACCCCATGGTAGGGATCTTTTACTTGCCTCAGCATATACACTAAGTACAAGGGACCGCCAATTTAACGTCTCATCCGAACGACATCCAGCTGGGATGATGCTCATGAAAGGTTGCCCGGGCCTGGGATTGAACCCGGGACCTTAAGAGGAGCAGATGAGCGTCTGACCACTAGTTGGCACAATGAGGGCCATGCAGCAGTCTTTATATATTTTGTGGGATGCTATGTGCACACGGTCATACAGCATTTTAACCTATCTGAATCAATTCTATGCTAAAAGATAATGAGTGCACACGCTATTGCTATTCTTGACTGCTGTTATTTTCAACAATCACCATTGTCATGCAGTGAATTGGCAATTTCAGTGTTATCACTGAATGAATTGGTCATCGCCAATAAAAACCTAATTACTTACTTTCAATAATGTGAAATGGTGATAGTAGGCACTGAGGTGTGTATTGTCTAAACGGAATATTTATCAGCTTGTTGCGAAATACCGCAAAAAATGACAGGTCTGCTGCTAAGCTATACAATAATACCCTTCTGATCAGCTTGATCGTCACAGCTAGACTGATCCAGATTGGCTAGATCCTAAGATCTTGCTTGCTGAGTTGGCGATTGATAAGCTCATGTTGCTTACAACATTGATAACGTAGTATTTGAAAATAATATAACATATAATTAAGAAATATTAATAAAATTTGATTACGAAATATCAATGAACAATAAAATCATTACACTTCCCTGGCAGTATTCTGCAATAGGTTATTGTGGCACATTCTGATGTGGCTTGTTAGTTAGACTTAGGAGTCCATCTGTCCAGATCTTCTCCTAATTGGGATCCAGGACTATATATAAGAAGTTCTTAGATATACTATGTAGTGTTGCTTGCTATAATATAGCTCTACTTATTTAATTATTTTAACTATTGATCCATGTATTTCTATTATCTTCCTATTTTTTTTTTGCCATTTATTGTATTTTATTGTCATGCTGACACATGTATCAATTTGATATTTTGCGGTCAATAAAAATGTATAATATATTAACGGTAATAAAGGCCTACAGTCTGTGAAGTTGTAACTGGGTAAATCAGTATATATATATATATATATTGTTGTTTTTAAATATATTTTCATCTTAAACAAGACTGCATAAGGAAGGCCAATTTCGAATTGCCATAATTGTCTATCTAGCTCGTATTGTTTACAGTAAAATTCACAGAATACTTAACAGGTTTTCTAAGTATTTTGTAACATATTTCAATATAACTTGCCTGGTGTGTTTGCTTGGGAGTCGTAATGCGCTCCGACTAAAGATATTCATCATCACGGGAGCCGTATCTATCTCCCTTGATGGTCATTACAATATTGGATCCATTCAAATTCTAAGAAAGAAATTATGATATTGGATCCATTCAAATTCTAAGAAAGAAATTACGATATTGGATCCATTCAAATTCTAAGAAAGAAATTACGATATTGGATCCATTCAAATTCTAAGAAGGAAATTACGATATTGGATCCGTTCAAATTCTAAGAAAGAAATTACGATATTGGATCCATTCAAATTCTAAGAAAGAAATTACGATATTGGATCCATTCAAATTCTAAGAATGAAATTACGATATTGGATCCGTTCAAATTCTAAGAAAGAAATTAAGATATTGGATCCATTCAAATTCTAAGAAAGAAATTACGATATTGGATCCGTTCAAATTCTAAGAAAGAAATTGAAATAAAGGGTTTCTTAGAGTGAGGTGGGACTTCAAAATCTGACTTCCTTTCCCAAAAGGTGCCGTCTACATGAAACTTGAAGTGTATGCAAAGGTTTGTTGTAACATGGTCATAGCATTGCAAAATATAGCCAAAGTACGGTGGCCCAGAAGTACTATGTTGCAATGATGCTCTGTTGCGTTGTTGCAGGACGTTGCTGCGTTGTGGAGGAATCGTTTTGTTGCGGCGGAATCGTTTGGTTGTGGGGGAATCGTTCTGTTGCGGTGGAATTGTTTTGTTGCGGCAGAATTTTTTGTAGCGGCGGAAAAAAGAGACGAGTGAAGCAGAGACCTGAGTAGACAGCTATATAGTGACACTAATCCGCTTGGCCTACCCACCTCTGATAGGACAAGAGAGGGCCAGTGCCAGGATGAGGAAGCGGAAGCTGGTGTCACAGGGAGAGAGAGAGAGATTCCAATATGGCGACCGACATTAACCAAATTTGCCTGAGTAAATGATATTCAATTGATTACATCAGCAGAGTAGTGCTGGTTTTATGTTAGATATGTAACAGCAATCAGACGTGACCATTATGTCAATTGCTATTAGCATTTTGAATGATGAAAGAATGGGGTAAATCATGCTTTTTTATGAACTAGAGAAGGATTGGACACTTCGAAAGTAATAAAACAATATCCATTATTAGGTTAATCATTGATTCTTTGATGTTCACACTGCGCTTAAGTGATGCCCTGCATCAGCAATTAACTCCGTAAATTTCAAAGTCGAAATTCTTTATTTCTTATTGTATATTCTTGACATTACTGCCAGTGAACAATGGTTAATGCCGCATGATCCCAGAATTCTAAAATTGTTTTCACCAAATTTCTAGCCCTAATATTAAGAAAGTTATGCACTAAAATTAGCCAGATTGGAACTAATATTTTGTGAACATGTTATCTTATTCATGTGGTAACTTACGAAGCCGTAAAGAGCTATAGATCAGACCATATCCATTGAAAAGATGAAAACCTTGACTTCATGCTGGTTATTATGCCTTAATCATCGAAAGTTGTCGAAAGGAGATACAGGCATTCAAAGATGCCTAATTTTCAGCAGATGTGCACACCAAATTTTGATATAAACTTGCCTATTTATATATTTTCCACAATTGATGCCTACAGACATAAAATTAAAGTCTGAAAAACAATGAAGGGAAAAAAATGTCAAGTTATACTGTGTGCATTGGAAACATATGCATTTTGTTTCTTATGAATACATATAGCACCCCTTTCTATAGTTTCCCCAGACTCATATTACAGCATCATCAATTGGTCATTTGGAAGGCAGTGAAGCGCATTATGAACCTTTGAAGTATCGAAGTGTCCAATCCTTCTCTAGTTCATCCAAGGTACAACTACTACAAACTATTAATAATATATATAAAATAAAATAAATATCTAAAATTAATACTGTAAACTTCATGTACAATTAAGTTATTCATATGCAAACTGCACATTTTCAATTGAAACCAGTCACATTTATATAGGAAATATGACATTTATTTTAATTTAATATACAGGCTAGATGTATGTACAGGTTTCTAACTTCGAAGAAGATAGATAAATGAGAAAGCATATTTCATAAAAAAGCTGCAAATAGTACAATTGGCCGTTTTGTTAGGTGGCCGTTTTATCCTTTGGCTGTCTTGGTATGGTGGCCGTTATTGTGATTAGCCGTCCTGGTATGTTGGCCATTATGAATTTGGCCGTTTTGACCAGACCCCGTTTTTGCTACCGTTTCAATGTGGCCATTTCGGTCTTTGGGCATTGTCGTTTGCGGCCCTTCTGACCTGGCTACATGGGCCGAGGGCATAATAATATACCAGGAGGTGAGTACATATTTGTACATACACATTACAATAGCCCCTGCAACAACGCAGCAACATCATTCCACAGCAACGCAACATTACTCTGCAGCAACGCACTCTGCAGCAACGCAACATTACTTAGCAGCAACGCAACATTACTTAGCAGCAACGCAACATCACTCCGCAGCAACGCAACATCACTCCGCAGCAACGCAACATTACTCAGCAGCAACGTGACATTACTCTGCAGCAACGCACTCTGCAGCAACGCAACATTACTTAGCAGCAACGCAACATTACTTAGCAGCAACGCAACATCACTCCGCAGCAACGCAACATCACTCCGCAGCAACGCAACATTACTCAGCAGCAACGCGACATTACTCTGCAGCAACGCACTCTGCAGCAACGCAACATTACTTAGCAGCAACGCAACATTACTTAGCAGCAATGCAACATCACTCCGCAGCAACGCAACATCACTCCGCAGGAACGCAACATTACTCAGCAGCAACGTGACATTACTCTGCACCAACGCACTCTGCAGCAACGCAACATTACTTAGCAGCAACGCAACATTACTAAGCAGCAACACAACATCACTCCGCAGCAACGCAACATCACTCCGCAGCAACGCAACATTACTCAGCAGCAACGCGACATTACTCTGCAGCAACGCACTCTGCAGCAACGCAACATTACTTAGCAGCAACGCAACATTACTTAGCAGCAACGCAACATCACTCCGCAGCAACGCAACATCACTCCGCAGGAACGCAACATTACTCAGCAGCAATGTGACATTACTCTGCAGCAACGCACTCTGCAGCAACGCAACATTACTTAGCAGCAACGCAACATTACTTAGCAGCAACGCAACATCACTCCGCAGCAACGCAACATCACTCCGCAGCAACGCAACATTACTCAGCAGCAACGTGACATTACTCTGCAGCAACGCACTCTGCAGCAACGCAACATTACTTAGCAGCAACGCAACATTACTTAGCAGCAACGCAACATCACTCCGCAGCAACGCAACATCACTCCGCAGCAACGCAACATTACTCAGCAGCAACGCGACATTACTCTGCAGCAACGCACTCTGCAGCAACGCAACATTACTTAGCAGCAACGCAACATTACTTAGCAGCAACGCAACATCACTCCGCAGCAACGCAGCATCACTCCGCAGCAACGCAACATCACTCCGCAGCAACGCAACATTACTCAGCAGCAACGCAGCAGCCCCTCAGCAATGCAACAGAGCATCATGGCAACATTGTACTTCTGGGCCACCGTACTAAAGGGTAAACAGGTGTGTTCTGGACAAATCTGTGTTGCACTCCATGAACGTGTTGTGCCATTGAATTTTCCATCAAGGTAGGGCATGCCAAGTTACATTGATGCGGGGTAACTTTGGCCGCCCATTACTATTTTATTTTTTGCAGACAAGTCTCTTATGAATGGGAATTTCAAAAAGTTGTATTATGCTACGTTGTAAAAGCATGAGTTCGTATTACCGTGATGGTTACCGCTAGATGGCGTACAGTGACTGACAGGTGCTGCCATCTGTTGAAAGTTTGCATTTGTCATAACAAAACATGTTGCTGGCAAATTTCAAGACATGGACATGTGATTACAGCATTGTTACAAGGTGACCAAGGTAACACAACGTCATGGTATTACCATGGAGCACTCTATATCTTCCTGTAGAAGGTCCATTTAGCATGAAATGCATTTGTTCTTCTACTTATGTTTTAGTAGAAGCTAATAATGTTTGCTAAAGTGGACAAAGATACCGATTTAGGGTTCTACATGAAATTTCAACCATTTGGAGTATTGTTACATTGGCCAAAGGAACCACTCCTCCGGTTAAGGGACTGGAAGTGTGGGGCTACACAGATGGGATATTTTGGACTTTCTATTATCAATACATGATATGCTTCATAACAAAAGATCATATTTAACTATACCGAGTCCTCATTCCAGTATTTGTGAGTGCTAACTTCGGCTCGATTGAAAAGATCAGCTGGTAACTTGGATCGAAGATTGTCGAGATATTTCACCATTTCTTGTCGCACTCTTTGCTTCTCTTGAAGCTGGTCATCGTTTCATTCTTTGCTGAATAAATCTTCAATGAATTTTTTTTATTGCTTCTTTTCTCGTTATCATATTGGTTTTGTCCATCACTTCAGCATGGCCTGAAACCATCATTGTATTGTTCTTTTTACTCTATGCAAAATCATTTGCCGAAGGTATTGTAATTAGTAGTTACTTCGGTTAAAAGTTGTCAGTGAGCCAGGCCTGCGGGCTGACGGCAAACTTTGTTTGTGGGGCAACTCCAACACTACTGACCTTTTTAACCCTCAGTTATCATAAACTTTTTCTTTGTTTCCGGAGCAGAAGACTGACACTACTGCACCTAAATGCTTAAAACGTTGTCATAATATGTCTAAAATAGTGTAGTGGTGCCTTTTGTGGTCTCATAGCCGTAAATACTATAGGAATTTCAAAATAAGAGCAAAATAGGAAAAATTCCTACTTTTTTAAATCTCCAAACAAAAGACACTATTTACCTTACATGAATGAATTGGATCAATAACATTTCTAAATTATAGTATTTTCACTTTTCAAACTTCATTTTGATACTCATTTCATGCACATAATAATGGAAAATCAGAAACAAAATGGTAAAAATTGTGTTAAATTGTCTATTAATGCATTAACCCTACAACATCTTATATGTTATTACTCTATATTATAGCTTCGTTGCGCATTTTGATAGTCAAATTGACATATCTCAGCTGTGTTTTAAAATATTTTGAGAAAAATGCAAAAAAACATCAACATTTCTTTTCCAGAGCAGGACTCACACACCACTGCACCTACATGCGTACACAACTTAGTAAGAATATATCTAAAATAGTGTAGAGATACCTTTTTGGGGTTTCATGACAATCAATGACATAATTTTATATAAAAAGGAAAATATGAAAATTCGGTACTCTTTCAAACCCTCATATCAATGACTCTATGATCCTTACATCAGTAACATTTTGCCAATGATATATCTACTTTCACTCTTAAGCTTCTTTTTGACATTTGTTTCATCATTCTTTTTGTGTTCATAATATTGGAAAATCTGGAAAATTGCAAAACATTGTGTTGCTTCCTTCATATTCCTTAGCATCCCATACTTAGCAATGACAGCCTTAAATGCTGTACAATTAATGTGCAATTATTAAATATTTGATCATAGTATAGCCATGCTCAACCCATTCAGCAGTTCTTGTTTATAATTAGAAATTTTATAATAATTAGTTGCATAATGATCTATATTACGTTCACTTGACTCCAATACTTACTGTTTTCTTCATATACACCTGTAAAGTGTTTGGTTATAAAATCTAATTTAAATGCCATAGATTTAATGCAAATCAGCAACCCAAAATTCAGTAGCTGTTGAAGGGAATATGGCAATTGATAATATATAGTTCCTTCAGTTGCCAGCTAACTTTAAACAGCGAGAAAAAAATATTTTGATTTATAAAGGCAAAAAAGGAGTATTCAGTTAAGTATTCAGTAAATGGGTGTGCTGAGTATCATTCCAGGAAAAAAAAAAAAACAGCTAAGCATAAAAACGTATTGAACGGAATGCATAGTGCATTTATACCACTGTTTGCCTTCCACAGCCAATCAGAAGCCTGGATTACAGGGGGATATATCACATGTACTAAGAACAGCAGGGAGGACATGGTCACACTTATATGAGCACATGTTGTGGCAAAACTTAACAAGCAAACAAATGTCTTGCAAAATAGGCAACATCTTAAGTGGTATAAGTTAGATAATGCCTTTGTTTTCTTCGACATGGGATTATTGGTCAACTAACGCCTCGCAATAACTCCCATGTCGAAGAAAACACTGGCATTATCTATTACTAAACCGTGACAAGTTTGCCTGAAGTGTAAATAGTTCGATGTAGCAAAATGTCATGCTCAGTGGCTCAGCCTCTATAGATCTAAGTACTATGTTGTTAAATTAAATAATAGGCTTTAATCCTAATTAGGTAACCTATATAGCCCCAGTGTGAAACTACCCAAAATGACAGACACATGTGCAACAGCTGTGTATCTTGAGGTCAGCAAAATCACTGAAGCATGTAAATCTGTGATGTTTAATGACTAATGTTTCAACTCACAGTTTTAGTTTTACACACTTAGCAGTAATAAAAATGTTCCTGTAGGTTTACCTTCAGAAGAAGAATGATATTTGTAAGACATTATAATATCATGCGCACATGAAAAATAAGAACACTAATATAGTTATATACAACACTATTTTTTAATATTGTTTAATTTCATCGTCCAAAAAACAATCAGGGTATTGGCTATTAAGCAATAAAATAAACGCAGTTCTTGTGTATTTAAAGAGAGTTCATAATTTCTATTGATCCATATTTACCAAATTGTCTGAATATTACAATAAGGATGTAATATTCAAGTATATTTGCATCAAAATAAGATAATTTAAGACTTAATTGACAAATGTAAGTCTTAATACGGGCCTTACTTTTAACAAAAAAAAGTACGACTTCATCAGACTTTGTAATGACCCATGGGAACACTGTATTATTTCACACTCAGGATATAATGAACAAATGAAGAAATTCAAGAGTTAAAAAAATAGGACATCTTGGACTAATTAGCATTGCGTAACAGGCTATGTAAACCAATGGCAAGTGGCAATTGTTTCGGTTCATCTCACACACTATATAAACACTCAAGAAATAATATTCTTCCAAATATTGTAAAACATAGCCGAGATATGTCAGTGTGGCTATCACAAAGCACCACTAGGCCATATAGAGTGTTACTTTACAAAATGTATTATGGTAAGTGCATTAGTGTTAAGAGTTCAGCTCCAGAAACGAAAGTCTGTGTTAGACCTCTGCTGTGGAAACAAAAGTGTAATGCCTGCTCTCCTGCCTGTCGGACGAACATTTAACAATTTAATGATGCCTGTGGGAGGGTTTAGCTGCAGTGCAGCCTATGTTTTTTCATTACCAGAGACAACAATTGACATATTTATATTTTTATAACCAGAGAATTTCGGATTTTTGTTGTTGGTTTTGTTTTGCATAGTATTGTATATTTCCATCCAAATTCAATAAACTATTTTTTAACCTACATAATAGGACAAGTTGTAAAATCACTAAACCTTTTCAACGTTGTATCCAACAATACACATCGATCTTTTTTTCTTGTATATACTATATATTTCAATCTTTCAAATGTATACCATTGAGTAGGAAGAACATAATAATAATAATGATTATCTATCAATTTATCTACAGTTGAGTGCAAAAGTTTGCGTCTCTATCGATAGGAGCACATAAGTGAATAAAAATCACAGGTTTATTGGTCCAACAAAATAATAGTAACATATTTAAATAGGGATGACATCATAAATCTCACACAAGTGATAGAAACATCATAATTTAATAATTTGGGAAGTCAGGAAAAAATTAATGAATAGACCGCAATACAAAAGTATGCATCCCAACCCCAATTTCTGCAGTAATTTAGTCCTTAATAATGTATGATTCCACCTTTGGCATCGATAACTTCTTCCAACCTCTTTTTATAACCCTTCTATGTCAACTGCAGTTGGCCTTGGATCCTTTTGTTATGTCTCTGGCAGTTTTTCTGGCTGTTTTCTCAGAAATCTTGCGAGGTCTTTCTCTACATTTCAGCGCATTGTTGTGGCCACGTTTTTTCCGTCTCTGTATTAATGACTTTACTGTTGGCCAAACCCACATGCAGCATCTTGGCTATGATTCTATAGCCATCCTCTTAATAATTCTCGTTTTCAGGTCCTCAGGCAGCTCCCTGCCAGAACCCATTGCTGCTGCTCTGGGTATTCACTTAAGAATGATTAGAATATCAGTGCAGATTAGAGTTTAGTGCAGTATAGCGGACCCAGATTTATGCCCATATTTGGCGTTCATGAAATATTGTAAAAAATCACTATTTTTGGTTATATTTTGTGGTAGCACACAAGAACAACAATATTTGCATATCATAGCGGGGGTTTGGAGGCAGTAGCCCCCAAGAGAAATAAAAAATGAACAATTTATCACCTTGAAAATGAAATCCGCCATCGTTTGTTTGTGACGTCATACATTGAATTCAAGGATTTGACGTCATATGCTTGGCTAGGAGGCTCGCTTAATAAGGTCATAAATCTGGGTCCGCTATACTGCACCTTTTTCGTAGATTATTTAAGGATCTTAATTTGTATTGCTTAAACCTACCTGTTAAGAGTGGGCAATACAAAACAGTTATCAAATGTCCAGACATTGTTGGTGGGATGCAAATTTTGTACACAGCAATTTTGTAAACAATGGGATTAAATCGCTACAATGTAGCATGAGCATAATGTTTTTTATAATTAGTAAAAATATACCTGTTATAAATAGATATGCTATTGTTTTTTTGTCCAAAGGGCCTCATCAATCTGGCTTATTATTAAAAAATGACATAGTAACTCACTGTGCTGCAAAATTTTGCACTCAACTGTATCTATCTATCTATCTATCTATCTATCTAGCTATCTAGCTATCTTATCTAAATGTTAAAAGAAAGTTTGTCTACCTGTTAGTTGAATTAAAGCCTGTAATATTATGTAGACAGACAAGAATTTCACTCATTACTGACTCATGGACAATGCAGTGCTGTAATCCGAGTGACATTTGTGTGTGTGTGTGTGCGATGTTTCGATCAATTTCCAAATTGGATGGACACTGAATATCCTAACTGTTGCTGCAGATTTTTGATGATGCACATAGGGATAATTCATTAGTATCTGATACTTACCAAAAACAAAGAAATGTGTTGCAAAAGAGGCTGAGAAAACAAAGCTGATCCTGTCAAACTTCATGATGATTTTAATAAGATCTGTATCCGAAATATTGAAATATTTAGGTTTAAAGACTGGTTGAATTGACATACTTGAAGTGGCCCAGTATTCATAAAAGCATTGCACTGGGCAGCAGTTTGTGCAAATGGATATGGCTGCAGTAGGGCTTGTAAAACCAAGATCTGGTTCCAAAACATTGCATGACAGTTTTATTATGTATTCTAAAAATAAAAATATTCCATGCATGAAATTTTTAGTATGTACTGTTTACATTGCTTTTATGCACTTAAACAATGTTTAATTTAGCATTTGGATGACACAGAAATCTGCACAAGCAAACATGCTGCATTGCATATTAGTATAATGTATTTGCTTCGTAAAAAACTAACATTGATTCTAAATATAGATATACAAAATAATAGTTAACAACCGACCTAAGTAAGTAATTGAGAGTAAATGAGTAAGTGAGTAAGTAGGTGAGTAAGTAAATAAGTAGGTAAGTAAGTAAATAAGTAGGTAAGTAAATAAGTAGATAAGTAAATAAGCAAGTAAGTAAGTAAGTAAGTAAGTAAGTTAGTAAGTAAGTAAGTAAGTGTGTAAGTAAGTCAGTAAGTATGTAAGTTATTAAGTAAGTGTGTAAGTTAGTAAGTATATATATATATATATCCCACACTTGCTTGTGTTCCTCATAGAAAACCTAGGAACAACCCATGTGGTATTTATTGTGATCCACCATCCCTAATTATAATAAAATGTGATCCACTATCCCAAATTTAAATATGTACGGACTACTTCTGGCTGAGCAGTTTTACTTTCACTTTGCACACTAGGACCACAGCTTCGCCAATGATACACTATTCACCAAAAAAAATCTGGGTTTTAACTAAATATGATATCTAAAGGTAACTTAGAAAAATAAAAGTTGTCCTTAATGGTCATTGGTCATATCAGAGGGTACAGTCACTTCAAAGCACTTTCACTTTCTCTTTCCCATTCATATGTCAGCTATGTTTTTTTAGCATTTTTGAAGGCTAAATACACTAACCAAATGAATACCATGTTCAAGGCAAAGACACGAATACTAGACAGAAAAGGAGGAAGCTTCAAGGATAATTACCGAGACAGAACATGTAGAATATGCAAAAAAGCACCAGACGAAACCAAAAACCACTCACTCACAGAATGCGAGGTGGTAATACAAAATAACCTAAAAAAAAGAGTATGAAGTCCTTTTTGCAAGAAGCTACATAAAAATAATAAAAATGATGAACCTAATACAACAATGAAATCAACAAGATAAAGACAGAAGCAATATTAAACTAGAACAGCCACCACCAGGACAATAAACAAGAATGACATTAACCATGCAGCTCCCTGCTTATATTACAGCTACCATGCGACCCGGGGTATTTAGCACAACAAAGAAGAAGAATAAGTTAAAGTTTATGGCATTTACTCACGAGTACCTTGATCTTGGGCTTACTTACATGTTTGCTGAACAAGAAAATTATCTCTTAAAAACAGAGAACATGTTTGCTTGAGGAAATAAGTAAAATATATTGTTATCTATTTAGAACCAACCATAATGCTTATTTCAAAAAGCACAAGGTGCATTCAAGGTAAAATTATATTTATAGAAACAATCATGCAGTAGCTATAAATAAACCTGCAAATCCAAATTAGGTCATATGTCAAACGCAACACCTAACAAAGTTTCAGTCTGCTTGAAGTTTTTGCATGGATTCAAACATACACAAAATGAGTGTAATTATAAAAATTAAATCATTATTCATTAATAAAATCTTTATATTCCACAATAGTCCCTTTGTCTGTATGTTTGCCTGAAAAACAAAACACTTTCACAGTACAGGATCAAGAGGAGCAAATAGAATAAATCCTGGATTGACAACCTGGATTGACCATAAATACTACACAGAAGGTGTTTGTCTTACTGGAATCATTATTATGATAATTACACTTACATATCGCTCACTATTGTACAATGTACATTCTGTGGCACTTCACAATGAAATCGAATATCTATTTTTAAGAGCCACTATATCAATTATGTTGTACCTGGTGGCTCCTCTGGCTCTCCAGCTCAGCTCCCGGAGAGCAGTTTTCATACATTTCGTGCAGGTGCTATGTGGCTGATCTGTCACTCTTTATCCGTCAAAATCTTCTTGAGCCAAGTACACACTCATCTGCTGGGTGGACAGTGGCAGTGAGGACTAAATGGCTTGCCAAAGGCCATAAGCACAAAGTGGAGTGGACGAGGCTCGAATCCAAGCCCTTAGGATTAAGAGACGAGGCTCGAATCCAAGCCCTTAGGATTAAGAGACGAGGCTCGAATCCAAGCCCTTAGGATTAAGAGTCGAGCACAATACCACTACACTATCTGCTCTCAAAACTAGGATATTCATGACGGCTAATTGCCATTGCATAACAAGCTTCATAGGCCTAATTGTGATCGTTCTGGTTGGTGGCACATGCTATTGACTGTCATTCAATTTATTTTTAATTTGTTTACAATTTTGTAGAACATAGCTGACATATGTCAGTGCGAATATCAAAGGCACAACTAGGGTAATTGCATTAGCATTGGAGTTCTGCTCTGGAAATGAAAGTGTTATGCTCACCCACCCGCCCATCGACAGACACTAAACAAATTTTATGATGCCTGTGTGTTATGTGGGATTCGCTGAGGGTTTTGCTGCAGCGCAGCCTATGTTTGGAGTTGGCTTTTTCTGAGAAACTGTAATATCTAGATTTCTAGACCTGTCAAACCCATGAAATAGTTTTGATAATGCTACGTAAAAAAGACAGATATAAGATCCTTTACAACAATGCTGAACTGCACAACAATCTAACCCTCTTGTGAGGAGCCATTTAGACAGACAGACAAAGACATTAATTTGCACAAGGAGACACACATTTCATATACAAACATTGATTGAAACATACATAGACAAATAAACAAGTAAATAGATATTTAAAATGTACCTTAAAATGTAGTAAATAGTAAATAGATATTTAAAATGTACCTTAAAATGTCACCGATTACAATAAATCAACTTTATAGAATATTTAAAGAATAATAATAGTAACAATAATGATAAAAGATTAGCATTGTTATAGTATAAAGTTTATTTAAAAAGGAAATATTTTAAGGATTTTTTCTCATGAGTGACGATCACTACTTCATGACAGGCCAGAAACATTGATGAACAAAATACTGAATGAAATTCACATGCTATTGTTTCAAGCATTTTCTATTTAGAACCTGATTACAATGAAATTCACATGCCACTATTGCAGCACTTTCTGTATAGGATCCCCAGCAGTTCACTACAATTATCCCTACATTATCTAGGACCATCTTTGCTATTCATGTTTGATTACATGCGGTGTGAGTACAGGCAAAATATTAATTTTGGACAATGTTAACCTTGGGCTTTTGTTACAAGCGTGCTTACTATATATTGGTCCAATGGTGTCATGCCTTTTCTATATCAACTAGCTACAAGGTTACATGAAATGTCAATGTGCAACGAAGCTGATAAAATAACATTTGTGGGTGTATATATCTCATGTCTCACAATATAACCGTTGTGTAATTGTTTTGTAACACTGAACCCCATTCAAGTGTCAGAAATAAAAATTGTACTGCAGTTTTTCTATTTGTGCATTACAATTCAAGGGTAAA
This sequence comes from Alitta virens, assembly GCA_932294295.1. Taxonomy (NCBI): domain Eukaryota; kingdom Metazoa; phylum Annelida; class Polychaeta; order Phyllodocida; family Nereididae; genus Alitta; species Alitta virens. Next base: position 36,995,354 of record OW028583.1, read on the forward strand.
ATAGCGCTTCATCTACAATTCATCTTCTAATTGATTAATGTCAGTCAAGTATTAAGATAACCTTAGCTTTCAGAAATGTTTATATTTTAAATATCAGAAGAGAGCTGACAAAGTTATTCAATAAAATGTACAAGTACGTCAGATCTAATTGCCTGCATTGGCTGAATTCACTTTCTGGTTACCCGCCAATGACTGCCTATACAATGGCTAACTATTGTACTTGGGGACTTGTACAATGGCTTAGATCATGCTAAATTTCACTAGAGAGTGTTACAAATATAAATGTATGAATTAATTTGTGTATGTTTTTTTATGCATATTTTTGGTTCATGTACATTCATATACAATGAATGGGGCAATGGCTACTCCCACAGTCACAGTATTGTGTCAGTTATCAATGAACTCTCTGAGAGTACTGGTTGGAAAACTGGGTAGCTTCTACATCATATGGACAGTATTGTGTGAATGTCCAAAATGTAGCACCTCTAATTTGAGAGATATCATCCCCACCCCTTCTCTACAAAAGTTTCAAATCTGCACGACTGGCGGTCACCCAAGGGATCACATAAATCTGCCTGTTTGAGACAGGTGACTATTTCATAGAGGTAAAGCAATGAAAATTCTAGCAGAGTTCCACAAAAAAAAATTGGACAGTGAAATGAAATTTAATACTTTCAATAAACAAAGGAAAGTTGTATTTCAACTAAATTGGAGACTTGTGGTAACATTAATTTTTTTTGTTAGAGACCTGTTAACATTTATATATAACAGGTGGATAGAGCACCATTAGCAGGCTGCTGTGTGCATATGAGGATGCCTGTTGTCAGCACATTTAATACATAATTCATGTTGAGAATAGTTATTTTGATGTATAAATTATATATTGTATGGTTTGTTATTAGGCTTGCCACAGCAACAGTCTTCATAATAGGATTATGAAATTTAAGCCAAAAATTGGAAAACTTATTTTCCAACAAATAATGCTCTTAGCTGTATCCTGACTTTTTAAACGTATTAGTCTATGCATATGAAGTGTAAAAATTGGTTGACGGTGCCTTACTATCTGCTAACTCCCTTGTATTAAGTTTCACAATTAATTTAAAACCTGGTGAGATGAGTCATGCCACGTACAATGAATGGTTGCCAAAACTGCTAATAAATGTAATGATATTGAATTTCATTAAACAGTCATATCTAGAACTGAATAATGTGATCAGTTTGTGTTTCAGTCAACCTGTTTATGCTGTGTGAAATGTATACCAATAACAGAATGATGTTCAGTATGATGATCAGGTAGGGGCCCCAAGATTGCTTCTTTTCACCCTCTTCTTGCTGTTATGGTGGGCGGCTGAACAGGAAAACTCTGGGTATCCTGGTTTCGTGGGGAGACATTAACTTTCGCACCAGGGCAGTGCCAACTTTAGTTCTACAACAGTGGGAACTTTCGAGCAATTACATAGGCCTACCTTTGCACAACAACAAATGAAAGTATAGAGCCATTACAGAATCAACCCTTTACAGTGTAGGTTATGCACCATGAAAGTGAAGGCCTATACAATTAACTGCAGGCATGCAACTTCATATGAGTGACTGCATCGTCCCCTCCTTCCCCTCATCCCCATCCTCCTTCCCCTTCTTCTCCTCCTCTCCCCCTCCTCTCCTGCTCCTCTCATCATCCTCTCCTCTTCCTTTCTTTCCTTCTTTTCCACTCTAAATAATATTTCACTTTTTGATGCACCTTGACGTAAGTGAGGGTGTTTCATATAGCCTGGAAGCCTAAGTTCGCTTGCCCGTATCTCTAAATGAATTTTACCTGAAATAATGTTATGTATCTCTTTCAAAATGTATGTAATACTCTTTCTTTCTTTTGGCTGTAGGAACGACTTATTTCTGCAGACTTTAAACAAGACAAGACATCTGAAGGATTGAGTCAGTACGACAAAATGCCATGAAGACGGTAAATGGACTCAGAAGTCTAATCTACTAAGAAAACTCATCTTTCATCACTGGTCTTCAGACAACAAAGAGGCGACATGATAGAAGTATTCAAGATTATCTGTGGGATATATGACAACAGGACAACACCATCGCTGAAAAATTATTAAGCTGGAAGAAGAGGACACTAGTAAAAGCTATTCAAAAGCAGGACAGAGAGACTGAATCTTAGAAAATACAGCTTCACCCAGAGAATAGTAGCCACATGGAACACACTGCCTGAGGGGGTGGAATCTGCAGACAACGTCAACACATTCAAAATTAGATTGAACTGTCATTGGGTTAATAATCCAAGTAAATTTAATCCATTTGACAAATAGTATTGTATATATTGAGTTATTGCACACCAAGTGAGATCTGGACATAGGGGTCCAATAGGACCTGAGTTCAGTAATGCTCTATTCTAATCTAATCTAATATTTAGTTTGGCTACCAATTTTTAGTCTAAAATAACCCAAAATGTGATTTTTCTAACCTAAAAATACTTTGTCGCATTTTGAGTCTTTTTCAACACAAAACTAAACACTAAATTAAAGCCTGTAGAAATATTTCTTTTCTACAGCCGCCCAGAGATTAGAACATCGGGTTTCATGAAAAGAAATAAACCATTATTCTAGTTAAAACACATCCAGATATAATTGGTGTGGTACTTTAGTGGTGTGAAAGTTGAGAACTTTTGTAGCGCTTAAGTTGCCAGTTTCATGGGGCGAAAGTTGGTACTTTCCCGTGGTGAAAACGGGTAACTGTCATGGTACGAAAGTTGGACTGTCTCCCAACGAAACCATGAGACCACAGAATGTCCTGTTCAACCAGCATATACTTTATTTTACTATAATTATGATTTTAATTTAAAAAATTCAAGATGGGGCTCCCATCATGTTTTGGGCCTGAGGCTTCAGCCTATTCAGCATAATGGGTTATCAGGCTCAAAGTGGTAGCTGTGTAAAAATATCACTATTAGTGATTAAAATAACTATTATAAACATTTTCTAAGTACATCAATGTGATAAGTTATATTAAAAAATTTTCAACATATTAAGGAACTGTTATATAGGTCAAGTGCAAAAAAAAACAAAGAAAAAAAAAAGTTGTATAAATCACTTTATTACAATGAATGTAACTATTTATACAATATATAACAAATGTACAAATGTGAAAAGTATTATTATATTTATTACAACACCAACACATTACGGAGCTGTCATGCGCTATACAGATCCCTTTATTAGTGCAAATTAATTATTATTCATACAATATATCAATATGAAATGTAACATCAGGTGTCAGGTGTGTAAAAACCTTTATATATTTAATAATACAATCAAATTAACTAATATAAATATATACCAAGTACATTGACATGAAATATTATATTTAGTTTGCAACAATGTACAGTGCCGTCTTGTGCATATATACTTTTATGTCTCTTTATTAATGTAATTAAAGTAACTGTTCATACAATATATAACAATTATATGAAATATATTTCAACAAAGTGCATACATGCGGATTGTGAGTTACATTGGGGTACAAATCAAATTAAGAGTTAAGACACTCTTTTGCCCCAATGGAGCCTTGGGCAGCATTACATAAATAATAAAGTCAATGATATCATTCAGTCACAGTCAACGAATTTCGCTCAGGCAGCTACTTCAGGAAACAGTCACAGACCATGCAAAATTGGCTGGCTGTCTGTAACACAGGGCACCATGAAAAGAAAACATGAATTGTGACGTCATTGGTCATAAGTCTGAGTGTTTGACTGAAGATTTTGGTGGAGCATTTATCAAGAGAGCATTATGTTCATGAACAATTTGTGGAGCACATTGCGGAACACAAACCTTCATGGTGATTTCAGGAAAGTTTACATTCGACTAGTGTTCTGCAACTTCTCATCTGAGTTGTCTAGCTTTGTCTATGTTCAATTTTGCAGGCCGGTTTTAATGGAACTAACTGTAGGTCAACAGGGGGAGCTGTAGGGGATACCCTTTGAGACATTTCGTGAAGAAACAAAAGTTAAGCAAGTTTGATACTAAATGACATAGTCTCATATGAGTGCAATGGTTCTGTAGCAGCAAACATGGTAGGCTGAGGGTACATTTGGACACAGCCTGGGGATCACTAATAATATTTAGACCTTTAAAAATTATTAAGATGGAATGTTTAAAAAACTGATGAAATACCAATACCTCTGGCACAATTTATCAAATATAAAACAATTGGTTGAGACTGTTTGGTTTAAAGAAGATTTAACTAATCCCAGTCATAATTTCAAACTTGCCATAACAAGCATTTGATGAAAAAGGGACTTTCTGGATGTTTTCATTGAACATATACCCCATGTCCCAAAGGGTCCCCGTCTCCCCTAACATCCTTTGTGACATCATCAATACACTCAGTGACCTGATTGTATGATTAAGGCATCAAACAAAGGTTGTAAGGACCGGCACATAAGTATTCTGGTTGATTGAAATGTTCCCCATTACAATGGGTCATGCTTTAAATAAGTATTATTTCCTTCTAAAAAGGTTATTCACGTGTTTTCTAAATTTTTTGCTCACCAATAGGTACAAGTAGAAGTTGATTGCAAAATTGCTGAATAACAATTGACGAGATATAACCAAGCAAAATGTAAAGATAATCTGTATTCTCTGGCCATTAATATCAAACAACACAGAAAAGATAGAACGTAAGTAAATAGGTAATATTAGAAACATAAATGAGAAAGTTGATGCAAAGAACATTCGTGTCATTTGTTTTTCATTGGCTTTTGCATTCTTTAACTTCTGTTCTTCTATTTCTTGGGTTTTGTTTCTTGTTGAAACAATGATTTTGTCGGCACTGACAGCATCAACTGGGGCAGCAGACGTTTCCTGTTCTGATGATCCGAGGTTCACATTCCTGTGATCCGATAGTACGCCGTTACTTCGAGTCAAAGTTTGAGTTGATAATATGCTCATGGAACTGTTATGCTCATCTATGCGAAATGCTAACAGAGTTTCTCTGCTTTCCCTCACAGCACAAATAATAAGTGAATTGAAAATTCCAAGCACAGAAAAAGGGATTATGAAATGAAATAACAGGAGGCTCCAAGTGGCACTAAAATTGAATGTTGTTCCTTCCATCATTATATGACATGTTTTACCATTGTCAACAGAAGCTACAAATGCCATAGGTATAATAAGAATATGATGAATATCAGAAATATAACTCTAATTATTATCTTTTTAGTACGATACTGCTTAAACCTTAGCGGAAATCTCACTGCAAGATACTTTTCAAGAGTCATGGCCACATGCAACCATGCACTATTCAATGCACAATAACCTATTATATAAATCACTATTTTACACAACTCAACATTAAAATGACCAATTACAACTGAATTAACCCAGTACACTAGAACTATTATATTGTGACTAAGGTCATTCAATGCAAATGCACCAAGAAATAATGCAGTGTGATGATTAGCATTTTTATAGAATACTAAAAATGCTAAAATGTTTCCTACAAAGCCTAGTGTAAACACACAAGGTTCGACATAAACAGATATCACTCTGGCTATTGTCACCATATACAAAAGGTAGCTGTCCAGCACTGGAGAATCAGTAGGTCCTTGCTCAGTTGACTCCCATGAACCAGAAGTTGGTGCTTCATAGCTGTGCATTTCAAAGTTGACATCACCATTAGTTGTAGAGGAATTCATGTTCAGTTAGATTTCTTCTGACAACAAACTGTTGAAAAAAGATAAAGAAAATTTGCATCTCGATCTGATACTTTATTTTTATGTTATTCGACATCATAACGAACCATGACGAATCAACCGCTGCTCGATGTTATCATTATGACATCATTAAATCTGATGTAGAAGTTTATTGGCTGCATTACTATTGGTAAAAGACATCAGATATTCTCATTGGATTGTAGTTTGTTGACATGACCTAAATCCAACCAAACAATGACACTATATTTATGTACTGTGCTTGCCGGGACTCGGCCCTCATTGATACTTTACATCTTTGTTTTCATATTTTGCCTTCAGAATTTAAAGAGTTAGACACTACATCTTTATGGTGCCTTTTGTTTTTAGAATTGCTTAGAGAGTTAGATACTTTACATATTTGTGGTGTTTTTTGCTTTCAGAATTGTTTAATGAGTTATATACTTTACATCTGTGCTTTGTCCTTCACTTTCAGAGATACTTTACATCTTTGTGTTATCTGTCACTTTCAGAATTTTTCAATGTGTTAGATGCTTCACATCTTTGCCTTGTCCTTTGCTTTCAGAATTGTTTAAAGTGTCAGATAATTGTTTGAAAATTTATATTTACATTCTGCAGTTTCATTTGCTTTCATAATAGTTAGATACTTCACATATTTGTGGTGTTATTTGTATTCAGAATTGTTAAAAGATGATTGGAAATTAAAGTCATACCAAAGTTATGATATCTTAAATTTTAGATGTACATACCCCATGGTTCACATTAAGTGCTAAAAATGACGGGGTCAATGTTCAAACTTTTAAGATAGAGGTACTCAAAATTTTATTAAATTTATTTATGGAAAAAAATTCATAATTTTCTGCAGATGAACACTCAATTGAATAAAAAATAAAATACTTGTTATATTAAAATGTACATTATTCTTATGAATGATTATCTTGACGAAATTCTGAGCAGCGGGTGAAACATGACCATTCGCAGATCTACATAATACTCACACATAGTAAAGCTACAACTAAGTTAGGAAGCTTACCATCGAAAAATTTCTGGTCTAAAAGCTTTATTCATGGAATTATGCAGCACCAAATTTTAAGGACATTTTGACCTCGGCAGCAATTTTTACATTAAAATGATAGTAAAAACACACCATGTTTGAGCCTCCATATCTCCATTAGTGGTTATTGCAACATATTAATTATATATTCAGACAGATGGACATAAGCAATAAAACCCTTCTTATGCCAGTTACAAAACATCCACTAGTCGACCTCGCCGTACCATGCCCAATCATCTTTAAACAGTACGACACTTTACATCTTTGCTGTGTCATTACCTTTGAAAATAGTTTGAAGCGTTAGATACTTTACATCTTGTAGTGTCCTCTGCCTTCACAGTTGCTTGAAAAGTTAAGGGGGGATCACACTGTCACATATAAGACCTATGAGTGACCACGTACGTCAAAAATGGGCCATACTAAGCCATTAGTGGTTCTGTTAATCACGTATGAATTATTTTCACGGGTGTACGTAGGGCAGTCTTTTATCGCTCGGGTGACGACCATCAAATGCTCGGCGGACGTCCGACAAACGCTCACCGTATGTCCGTCAAATGCTTGCTGAACGTTCGCCAAACGCATTCCAGGAGTAGACGCGAGTTGATGGCGAGTATATACAGATGGACAAAACGTGCGAAGAACTACATAGAACGTGCGAAGAACGTACGTAGAACGTACGTTCTTACGTAGAATATAGGTAGAACATATGTAGAACCTACGTAGAACCTACGAGCAAGTTATGTATTATATACTAACATATATTAAAAATTTACTTGTAGAACTTCAGCCAAAGTTTTAAGAATGTTTAAGAACCCCCAAAGTATGGTGTGTGTGTGTGTGTGATTAGGGCTTTACGTCCTGTATTTCTGCACCAGTTGGGCTAATTAGGACAGGCAGAGACCATGGCAATGAGACGAAGGAGGAAACAGTCATCCAACTTAGGCTCGACCGGGAATCGAACCCGAGACCCAGCGGTTGGAAGCCCAGAGCGCTATCTCTGAGCTAGGCCCCCGCCCTCCCCCATATATGGTCACAAATGATTTAGCACTACAAGGAGCATTCTACCGATTAGCGAGAGCAACCCTAAAATGCTAGGCGAGTGAATCATATGGGGACCAGGATGAGCAAGACATTAAAAAAAAGTTCATACGTGGTCATACGTAGGTTGTATCCATGAAAGTGTGAACAGCCCTTTAGATACTTTACATCTTTGTGGTGTCCTTTGTTTTCAGAATTGTCTAAAGATACTTACATCTTTGTGTTATCCTTTACTTTATTGTTTAAAGGGTCCGACACTTTGCATCTTAGTGTTATCCTTAGCTTTCATAATTGGAAAGAGAATGGGCTGCTTTACATCTTTTTGGTATCATTTGCTTTCCAAATTATTTAAAGAGTTTGACACTTTACATCTTGTGTTATTTTTTGTTTTTTGCTTTCGGAATATAATATAAGATAAATATGTCTAATTGCCAAAAATAAGTTTTTTCAGCTAATATAACATATATATTAGCTTTGAAAATTAAATGATTCTAGTCTCAGAGCATGGGAGAATTCTCCTAGAATTAGCACAATAGCTGCACAAATATAATGGCATGGTGAATTAGGGACAAACATTGATAGTACCCATGGCATTCTCCAAGGTGGGATAATCAGTCCCAAGCTATTTAATCTGTATTTATCAGACATGTGTGAATACCTAGACCAGACCTGTGGAGTAACAATATATGGGACAAGATACACTCATCTACTATATGCTGATGACCTTGTCCTAATTTCAGAAAGTGCTGATGGAATGCAGACTCTATTAAAAGATCTTGAAGCTTATTGTAGAAAGTGGCATCTAATAATTAACTCTCAGAAGAGCAAAGTTATGATCTTTCGTAAATCTGGCAAATGTACTCCCCAAGATAATCTTGATTTCATTATTGAAAATGAGAAATTAGATATAGTTAATTCATACAAATATTTGGGTCATGTAATTAGTAACTCTAGCAACATACACAAAGTAATGTATGAGCATTTGACAACCCAAGCACAAAAAGCAATGTATGCTCTTAAAGAAAAGACAAAGTCTACAGTTGGCTATCTACCAGCAAAATTGAGCATCAAAATGTTTGACACATATATATTACCAATACTTGAATACAATAGTGAAATATGGTTCCGAGAGAAGCAAATTGAAACTCTCGAGAAAATACAAGTCTGTTTCCTTAAAAACCTGCTCAGTGTTAGGTGTCAAACTTCAACACTTGCCATTCTGGCTGATACAGGTAGATTTCCACTGATAGTCAGACAACATGCTTCAGCAATCAAATTTCTAGGCAGGCTAAGGTCAAGTACATGCCCCTTGCTCTTGCGTAGCTGTTAAGACATTCAGACTAAGTTACATCAAAGAGGTGTTCCTTGCTGGCTTACAAGACTTTATAAAATCACAGAAACTCTAGGTACAGATTCTGACAATTCCAGCATAAACAAGCAAATTTTATCCTTATTCGAAAAGGCTCATACTAAGATGCTCACTGAGATAAATGATAGTACAATAAACCCAAAACTCAGAACATACAAAACCTTTAAGAATGATATTAGAATAGAGCCCTATCTGAATTATACCCTACCTAAATCCGTCTATTGTAATATAGCACGTTTTAGACTAAGCTCACACAACCTTAATATTGAATTAGGCAGACACAAACGTCCTTATGTTCCTGCAGATGAAAGAATATGTGAAAAATGCAATCTGAACCAAGTAGAAGATGAGTTTCATTGTTTAATGAGGTGTAAAAAATAGAATGATATCCGCTTAAACTTATTCCACATTGCTTGTAAATACATTGAGGGCTTTACTATTTTTGATCCAACTGAACAATTCTTACAAATATTAACAACTAAGAACACTAACCTTAACTTTGCTCTTGGTAAATTTCTACAGGTAGCATTAAAATTAGACAGTAAAATATAAATGTTTTATATAAATAGCAACTTAATGTCTCCTGGAACTGAGTGGCTGGCGGCACATTGACGAAACTGCTTCCATGTGTGTATTACTTTGTACATTTGTATATTTGTAAATATCTACTATTGTATGTCACTTCATATTGTATGTCAACATTCCCATCTCATATTGTATATCACTTCATATTATTTACCATGTTGATAACAGTCAAGAGTACATCATGTATATATATATCTATATATCTTATGCTTAGTGTTTAGTATTGTTATTGAACCTGAATTGTTGTGCTAAAACTATTTGTTGGTGCTTCTTAAACAGTATTATTACTATTATTTGTTTAGTTCCGGGTGCTTTAGAATTTCTTAGACGGACTATATAGTGTTGATTAGTATTAGTTGATTAGTATATTAGTCATAATATAGCTCCACTTATTTAATTATTTTAACTGTTGATCCATGTATTTCTATTATTTTTTTATTTTTTATTTTTTTTGCCATTTATTATTTTGTCATGCTGACACATGTATCAATTTGATATTTTGCTGTCAATAAAAATCTATATATATATAAAGTAACTTACCCTGAAACAATTGTGTTATAGATGGTCAGCCCGCAGTTTTGATGCAGATGATCAGCCCAAAATTTTGATATATTACTAGATGGTCAGCCTACTCACTAAGTTGTTTTTGAAGCAGCAACTCAAGAAAGCAAGATCATATTCATCGGGAGGCTTTATATAGTGGATGTCGTGACAGGCGCTGGCCAAACAAGCCAAGCTCTTTGGGCATGCTCAAAGAAAACATCTCCGCCACTAAACTTCATGGGGGGTAAAAAAAATGCCCAATCACCTAGGGAAATTGGCATATCCTGCATGGTGATATATAATTATGAACTTTGAAATGCTAACATATGGCAATAATAGACTCCTATTAATGATATGATACAATTAACTTAATATGATTAATTAATAACAGGTTGAGTGTAACATAAAGCATCCCGATGAATGTGATCCTGCTTTCTTGAGTTGCTGCTTCAAAAACAACTTAGTGAGTAGGCTGACCATCTAGTAATACATCAAAATTCTGGGCTGATCATCTGCATCAAAATAACATTGAGTGTGGAACATTCACAAACATTCTTTTATTACCTGTCATTGTGTATCTTCTGTGTTTTAACAAAATCAAGCTGCGCATATAATTTTTAACAATTTTGAATACATTAATGTTAAGGGGATTGATTTGGTAAAGCAGTTGAATTGGATGAATGTCACGGAAAGGTTGGATTATTTTTAATGTTTACTTGTATTTAAATATATTCATGAAATGGCTCCAGATTATCTGACGAATAATATAACTATGGATATAGAAATTAGGAAAAATGTCAGCACCGGAACACTTGAAATGAGTGTGCACCTTCCTTTTCCAAATAGTGGAACAGCAAAGAAAAGTCTTTATTATTCAGGAGGTAAGAAATGGAATGATTTACCAGGTTACATTAAAGAAATTAAAAACGTAGATGGATTTAAGAAACAACTGAAAAGGAATTTGCACATATTATATTTTATCCTTATGTATGTTTTTACACTGCGCTAGAGATAAATTACAGATTTAAATTTATTATTGCAGTTTTTATTGTCAATGCATTTATGTAAAATCTTTAAATTTGTACGTATGTATAGGGCAATGCTGAAAAACTATTTGCACTGAGCAATTTAACCTTTTAAAAATATGTCTAATAGATAAAAAAAAATAAGTAAAAACATAGACTAACAAATGAACAAAGACATGCGCAAAGAAACAATGTAGAAATAAACAAAATAATTGATTTTGTTAGATATATATAGGTGATTTTATAATTTTGTATCCAGTTGTATGTTTTTCAGCCCCTTTCCTAATGGATTGATGCACTGGTCTTCCTGAACTTTAATTGTTACATATCTCAATGTGATGTAAGTTGTAGCATTAATAAATGCTCAACAGCATATTCTAACTGAGATTGTACGAATGTGTATCTCACGTTGGCGAACGATTGAAGCAGATTCATATTCAGGCTTTCATTAGAATACTTTTTTTAGCCCTGGCAAAAACATATTGTAGTTTCATCATTGAAAGGTTTTGTGTGCCAGGGGCACATTAGTATTCTAATGAAAGCTTGAATATGAATCTGATAATAATAAAAAAGAAAAAAAAGAAAGATGAATGAATGAAAGGTCATGGATGAAAGGAGACTCCTCACAGGCAAGAGGGTTTTGCCGCTAGAGGAGCCACCCATGTGTTTTGTGGAAATTCCTGCAAAAAGATTAGTCAATAATTAACATAAAGCCACAAATAAGGATTATAAAGTTAAAAAGTAAAAATAATAAGGCAGTGTTAGAAAATTCACTTCTATTACCTGTTGTAGGAGACTTTTGTTGGACACACGTATTGTTGGAGAACAGTAATGTGTTTTATTGACACAGCTACAGAATATACATAAAGGCAGCCCAAAAATAAAAAAAGTTTGAATTTCATAGAAATAGTGAGTAGAAGTAGACTTAGTACACGTTTTTATCTGTTATTTTTGACAAATGTATCATGTATGATATTACTGTGTCAATCAAAGCATATATATATATATATATTAATGTAGTATTTGATGTCGTCATGGCCTAGTTGTGCATTTTGATAGTCGCATTGACATTTCTCAGCTATGTCTTATGCAATTGTGGAAACATTTTAAATCTTTTTTTTTTTTACGTTTCCAGAGCAGAACTCGAACACTCCAGAATAAACATAAAGGTGGCCCAAAAATATAAAAGTTTGAATTTCATATTGCACACCCTCTGATTTGTTGTAGAATAACACAGATAAAGGACAATGCAGCAAGTGCAATAGGTCTCCCCAAAATCATCAGAAAATTTGTTAATGATGAAAGGTTATAGTTGCATTCTCATTACCACAACTTTTTGTTAGCTCTGGGCCCAATTATATTCTTAAATGCACTAGTTCAAGTGGACTAATAGTCATTATGGTGAGTAACAAGGTGGTGTCTTCGCCTTCAATACCAAGTGTCCTGTATGTAGTTTCTGAGATAAAAGATGTGTCTGATTGAGCATCAAGTAGAGCATGATAAACCAATATTTCCATCTGCGGCCTTTCTACAGATGACACATAGACAGGGACTATCATAGCACTCTTACTTGAACCATTTTTGACAATGAAATGTGAAATAACATAATTTTGGTTGACACTAACATTTGCGGTTTTTAATCAGTTTCAGAACCCTTGGGTGTAGAGTTACTATTTTCTAATTTAACCAGCAATTCTGGGTTATCCAAAGCAGAGGCCAATTTTAATTACTAAGGCCTTTCTATCATTGGGCGACATTTGCAGAAAGCTTAAAACACTTGTCTAATGAGTGGTTTGGTTTATTGCACATAACACATTTATCTGCACAACTTGTGGTGTTCAAGATTCTTCCGCTGACAGATGTACTGTTGCTATGAGTCTTAGAACCACCCTGACCTGTTCCTGTGACAGGTTTAGTCACTTGTGTTATTTGATAACAATATCTGCCTCATTAACCACAAAGCTAGCAAACTCTTTGAATAAAGGATACGCTTGTATTGTTGCGTGCGGCAACTTCGCATTGAACCAAGAAATTGGCGACCTTGACTATCGAGAGATGAAATTTTGGGCCAAGCTTCGATTTTGTGCTTGAAAGCTTGAGCCACAACATAGCTATCACCGAATCTTTTATCAATGAGATGTAAAGCAGCATAAAAGGAATCAACACTTGGTATGAGGAGGAAACCATCAACACATTCTTGTGCTTTTCCACCCAAATATCTTTTAAGGTAATAAACCTTTTCGGAAGGGTCAATACTTCTGTTTTCGATGAGAGTGGTAAAAGCACTTCGCCAGGCTGGGTATTCTTTCTAAACGGTCACCATAAAAGACCCCTGGCTCAGGTACTGGAAGTCTGCTTACACTAGAGAAGTCACTGATTGTTTTAAGCAGATCTAAAACATTAAGAGATTTACCATTTTGGGGGTTTGCAGTGCATTGTACATCGGCCATGACACTGGCAGGTAGACCAAACCTGGAAATGAAAACAGGAGCCTTGTGATTTAGAAAACCAATATCTATATACTTTCTATTGCCATTGCTTCCAGTATGTTCCACGGTCACTGAAGGAGCATTGTTGGGTTCTAAAGTAATATTATGTGTTGGGAGGACATCACTTTGAATAACTGGTTCTGATACCTGAACATGGGACATAGTTGCTCCTCTTCCCCCACCTGTATTATTGACTTCAGCAGAGTGTACAGAATTTGTTGCACGAAAGGCTTGCACTGATTCAAGATCAATTTCTCTCATTACTTGGAGCTTTGCTTCTTGCACCTCAAGGTCTTTCATGAGGGACAACCTTTCAAGTATGAGCTTATGTTCATTTTCTTCATTTAAATATTTTAGCTGAGCATGGATAGTGGGAGCCTTGGCTGCATGCATCACCCTTTATAAAAGTTGTAGAACTGGGGGAGCTATAGCTACTGTGTGAAGACCTGTTGGATCTGCCACTTGTGTGGCTTCTACTGCCTGAACAATTAGATGTATGGCTATGAGAATTAGGGTTACCATTAGAGTGAGTACTGATGGTGTTCAGCCTTCGTAATGATCTGGGTAAGCCTAAGAAGCAATTGCCTATTTGCAGAACCATTTTCATAAAATCTGTCATAAGATTCCATTTGTTCTTCAAGAGACCATGCCCCCAGACAATAGTAAGCATCTGATACATCGGCACCACATATTTCGAGCCAGTCCCGAACCTCATAGAGTTTTTTTAAGATCATCATTTTCATCATTTAGGTAGCCTTCATATTTTCTACAGCATTAGGCACTAGTCAAGGTAGAATTTAACTTTTTGACTGCTAAATCAGTCTGATATATCAAACCCTTTTTCTGTTAATTTTCGATTTCTGCTGGATTTAGGGTATAAAGAATTTTCACCTACCTTATAAAGAATCTTCACCTACCTTATTGGGCATCTTACCACCCAAGGAAAGTTATTTTCTATCTAATGTTCTTGGACTGTCTGCAGTTGGCAGTGGTCTTCCTGTTGCCTCTTCTTGTATGGTGTGTTCTTTTGCTGTCTCTGGTAATTGGACATCTGGTTGATGACCGGATTTAGAATCGCCTTGTTCATTGTTGATGTCTACCAAGTTGTTCTCCACAACTCTAGCATCCGGTTCCACATTGTCGTCATCTTCCTGATGGTTGGGGTTTACCATGTCTCCTTGTTTGTCATCCATCTCATCGATGTCCTAGGCCTCGACTGTGCTTGGTTTTGTAGTCATACTCACATAAGACGGGCTTCAATGAACATCGGACTTGGGAGTTTGCAGAAATTTTATAAGTGGCATCAATTAGGCACAAAGGAGCATACGTTGCCAGCAATAAAATTTCTGAGTTGTACAAACAATTTAGAAGCTGCTTAATTTTGTTTTGGCATGACATGCTTTGATGATGCAGATAATAGCATGTAATTTTCGAGATATATTCAGCCAGTATTGTCCAACAGGATGTGTTCGAAGGTGTGGATGCCTATTCCTGGTCATGTGAATTATAAGTGAAATACCAAAAGTAATATTCCAGATTTTAGACAAATTGATAAATGTCATTAGTTGTCTCTTTGCTGGCTTTATAGGGTAACTAATAGGTTGACCAACAAGCTATAGAAGTGTTTGAACCACCGGCTAATTCCTTTTATTCCATGAAGTCGACATTTCTTTTCATAATTAGCCTTGTCGTGACACTGAAATTTATAGCACATCTAGTGTTAATGACCTGAACTATATCTTAGAGCTAACTACATGTGGGCAGTTACAACATGTACATACAGTCAAGATCCAGATCTGAACCCGATTGAGAATCTATGGCAGATACTGAAGATTGCTGTCCATAAGCGCTCACCATCAAATTGCAAGAATTGGAAAAATGTTGTAAAGAAGAATGGGCTAAAATTCCACAGAGCCCCAACAGACTTAAACCAGTCCTTAATGCAAACTTTTTTGCCTGGGGCGGATACTTTTGCAAGCCACCAAATATGATTTTTTTCTTATAAATGTAAACATTTTGCTGATCTGCCCATTCTATTATGGCATATAAGCGAAGTGACTAATACATGAAGCGTCATTGCATGTGTATTGGCCATAGATGACGTATACTTTTGCAAGGCACTGTATTTGTCCAACCTTATTGGTGTGATTGTCATTTTTTCTGCGTATGTGTGATTATGTGGGTGAATGAACTCTATTCTGACCTTTCTCTGACTTCAAAGGCTTGGTGATGCTTCAAAGGCCTGGTGATTCTTCAAAGGCTTGGTGATTCTTCAAAGGCCTGGTGATTCTTCAAAGGCTTGGTGATTCTTCAAAGGCCTGGTGATTCTTCAAAGGCTTGGTGATTCTTCAAAGGCCTGGTGATTCTTCAAAGGCTTGGTGATGCTTCAAAGGCCTGGTGATTCTTCAAAGGCTTGGTGATTCTTCAAAGGCCTGGTGATTCTTCAAAGGCCTGCTGTTTTATTAAGGAGTGCTAAAAAATTCAAAAGTAACATGTACACGTATAGATGTGTAATCTCATGTCTTTCGCACAGATGTGGATGGTTTCCCAAAAAGTTTCAATAAATTATCATACGTTTTAACTGCGTAGTTTCTTAACTAATCTTTTGTGAAATTCGGTAGCAGGCACAAAATGTTGTATAACTATTATCGGTCAAGAATATTAGTTTTTTTTCTTTTGTATGCAAACATTTCGTCAAAACACATTATCTGACCACGGGTCTCAAAATAAATACTTGATGAAACACTGCATTCAAAACAAGCAACTGTGGGGAAAATTTCGATTTATTTTTACAGTATTACAGTTTGTTTGGAATGTTTTATTTTGAACTTTAAAAAAATGTAGGCAGTAAAAAATAAAAGGATAAACTAAAATAAATAAAGTATCCATGTGTCTCGTTGTAGGGCTGTCTGTCTGGGTATATTTTTGTATTTAGTTTCATTTAGCCCCGCTATAGACTTAAAGGAACCGGTAGTTTGTAAATTACACCATACAAACTTCATGCAGACTTGCTACATGCTATTAGATTAAATACACAGCAGAAAGGCTCATGGCTGATTGGCAAAAGTAACTAAGTAACTATAAGAAAGGACATACAAGGAAAAAACTAGGAATTTTGATCGGCAGTACCTACACCTCTGATAATAGGCGCGGGTGGGTGGGGAAGAAGTGAAGCGAATGAATATGAATGATGAGCGCTTGATTATATAGTAGAGGGGGGGGGAGGCGAAGATTATATGGCTAGCTGGCCAAGGCCATGATTGGCCGCTTAAGAGCGCTAATGCGCAGAGAGGAAGCGGAAGGTGAAAATGCTTTACAGGGCCACTCCCGAATGTAGGCCTACATATTTTAATATGTGATATTTTGAATAAATCGCTCAGAGTTCTGATAGATAGATGGATAGATAGATAGAGTCCATGTCCATCCATATTGTATTCATATTTACCCAAAGGGCTGGGTTTTTACTTGCCTCAGCAGAGACACATCAAGTAAAAGGCAACTCCAATTTAATGTCTCATCGAAATGACAGCTATCCTATCCTATCCTATATAGATTCTCATTTACACTTTCCTTTCTCATATAACGCAATAGAATCTCTCTAGGTGTCCTACGGTAGCGAAAATTCAAGTTTTCTTAGTGGGGTCTCCCGCCTTAATGTAAAATTGTTATTATAATACTCATAAACATTTAAAATTGCAAAAAATTGAAAAATTGTGCTATTTATAGCTTGCAGTAGTGGCTGAGTGCTCGGAACCGTAAGCCTGCTTGGGAGGGGTTGGGGGCACCGGTTTACAAATCGCATTTTGGGAAAGTTTTTTTTTAAATATTATTATTATATATATATGATCATCTTTGAAATCTAATTGCTCCTCATCCACAAATGAAAAAGGTTCATCATTGTTGGTTTGTTTTTGTTTTTGGGTAATTGTGGCTGCACATTATTTGGTTAAATTAATCAGAATTAATGTCTGTGATTGCAGGTCAGCATTTCATTATTTTCTCTATAATTATCTTAATGGAAGTGATACAAGTAAATTACATATGCAAAAAGACAACCAAGACAACCTTGCTGCAGTTTATTTGAAAAAAAAAAATGTTTTAGGCTTATGTCCACAAGTGCTGATATGCTGGACTTATTATTTGCATGACCAATGCTACTAAAATGAAAATATATTTTTTTTAAATTACGAGTTCAATAAGTGTTTTGGTATCAAACCATCTTTAATCTTTGAAAAACAAAACTCAAATGATAAAACTGTATAAACAAAACACCTGTTTTGTGATGGGTGGTATATGACTAAAGATTACATTTTCCAAAAAGTCTACGGCCGTGACCTTCTGTACAGTAATTTTGTATAAAAGGCCCACCTGGAAATGGCAGTATGTGTGTATATTGCATGAAGAATCACTGAGAATGCTGGTGATTGCCACATTTGTCTTCATGCTTGGGCTAGTGAATGCTGAAAGTGGAATTGATCCTCTTCAGTGTTTTGACATGTAAGTCATTTATTAAGGTTATTTTTCTAAGACTGAGTACACGAAGAGGACTGCAACTAGATTTAGGAGAAACAGAATGATACATAGTTACACACGATGTGAAAGTATAAGAAGCAAAAAATATGTTTTTGAATTTCAGTCTTATCCACAGCAGAAACATTAGAGCTTTAAAATGTCAATCATTTCTAGTAATTATCAAGGTCTAACATATGTGCTATAATAAAGTAAAGTGCTGTTTTCTTAATTTGAATAGCTTTGGTTCATGGGGTGAGACATTTAGTTGCCCTTCTTATTTGTGCAAACCGGGTGAAAGGGTTTACTTGGATCCAAAAGTAAGTTTCTGAAAAATTAATGTAAATATATCAATTCAAACCTCAATATAACAAGCAAACAAATGCCCGGGCACTAATTCTTCATATCTGAGCATTGAATTACTGAATTAACATGGTTTTTGAACCACACTTATTCAATTTCAAAACATTGTTGAATTATTTCACATACTCAAAAGTAAGTAAGTCACCTGTCACAAAAAGGAATGTTAAAAGTAAAAACTTGCTGGTGAAGGTGACATATACCTGTGTAATAATGGTTTTCCTCTGTTGCTTCAGTTGGTTTTTCTTTTTCTCTTTTTTTTTTTTGGCTAATCCGCTTGTTATGCAGTAAATGGTGATAATGTCTGGACGAGGATTCTCTGTTGTGATGGTTTGTGTTAGATCAGAATTGTTCAGTGCTTTCGGTCTGAGGTGTTTCAGTAAAGTGCTTACTTTTCGAATATTCATATTGCATTTGATGAATCAAAATCTTTGAATCAAAAAAATTATCTGCCACATGTTTATCAGTCTCACATTTCAGTTTATCACTCCCTTTGTCACCCAGAAGACTTCAAACGGAAGGGTAAAATGCTGCATTGCATGATTTCACATATTTCAAGGGTTTGTTGAAGCTAGGACTATTTAACTAGAAGGTCCTTGATTTACATATATATCAATGACCTTTTTTTTTATATAATTGTGAATTAATCTTTCACACCACTATTGTCGCAGAAACAGTCTCAACTCCAGTAACAGACAAGAGAAAACAGAATATGCAATTTTAATTCATCTAGGAGTCATGATCCCATTTCCAGAGCCAGGTGCCCTCGCGGAGTTGTGGGTCACTCCCTAAATTTCATTTTAAAAACACATTTCATTGCATTCCATAGATCCAAAATAATCCTTTATAAAAAAATAAGTTTTACATTCCTGAAATATTGTTTAATAATACCAGCATATGTTATTAAATAAGGGCTTTGGTGCAGTCCATATTATGGCTGACTGACTAACTGACTGGCTGACGTGCTGACTGACTGACGTGCTGACTGACTGACTGACTAACTGACTGACTGACCTAATGCTGTTTTAATAATGCTAGCACAAGTTATTGAGTTAGGGTTTTGGTGCAGTCAATATGGTGGGCCAGTATCAGGGAAGGGAGGGAGTGTCAAAGAAATGGTGACCTGATTAGGGCAAACTATTTCTAGCGCATTTTGCACTCAGCAGTTGCTGGGTCACTGACCTCATATTTCCTTGTGAGTTGTAAATATAACTTGTACAAGTGGATTTACTATAAGTTGGCTGACATGGGAGATTATAGTAATCTCAACCATGTTCTGTCACTACTGAATCTCAAGTAAACAAACCCAAATAAGTGGAGAAAAAGTATTTTTTGTCAGAATGGTGTAGTGTGTCATAGGTCACAGCAAGTAGGCTGCTTGTGCAACAATATTCGCTTGAGAAATAATGTAGGTTTCATGCCTAAAAGTTGGATGACTGATTGACTGATTGATTGATGATTGATTGATTGATTGATTGTATGCAGGAAACGGGTGTCAATTGTTTGTCAAGTGCTATTCATAGCAAACAGAGTTGATTGGTCTCAGACAGACAGACAGATGTCTAGACAGATGGACAGCTAGACAGCTTGACAGACAGACCGACATCGAGCCAATTAATATTGGTCGCTGGTCAGTCACAAAATTAGTCAGTCAGTCAACCCCTGTCTATCTCTATCTAATAAAAAAGTCAAGAGAATGCAGACAGGTGCAAAATTGTGTGGTATTAATTGTGGGGGGTGGGGGTGATTTTATTAGTGGTTTTAATTGTGAGCTATTGTGACATGTTGTTATTGGTGAGATTGTATTTATATGATTGTTAAAGATAACACAACTTTATTCAATCCCACAAAGAAACATGTATGTTTTAAACCTAGGAATATTTAGATATTCCTAGGTTAAACAGTGGCTTATCTAGGATGTAATGAAGTGGTAATGTAAATAAATGGATTTTAAATTAAATAGATATCTCAGGATCTACTTATCACATTGCAATGAAATTTACATGGTCTTATCTAGAATAGGTGAGCTATCTAAAACAAATGGTGTCACTTCAATCAGATAAAGATGGAGAAATATGATTGTTGTAACTCAACTCCTGCAGAAGCAATGCCCCTTTAAGCTTGATATATATATATTTTTGCATTTAATTAATCACCGGCAGAAATATGAATGATGATATTATTCCTGATGTCCAACTAATTGTAACAATTTTGTTACACAATAGCCTATCAAGGCTAAAACACCTGTCTAATAATGCAAACCTTGCCTAGACCTATTAAACACGTAGAACATGTAGATAGTTGACAGCTCAGTTTCGTTTGTCTAAAATACACACACTTGTTCATAGGCCTTATTTTACTAAAAAAAAGCAAAAATAACAATGGAGAATATAGCCAACTTAATATAATTAGAAGTCTGGGTTTGACTTATATTTGACATTTATGTTTATTTTGTGCTGCTCCAATAAGCTCCATCATCATCGAGCCTCCATGCTATATATGAAAAGATAGTGAATAAAAATGTTTGATAATTATGAAGCTGATATAAAATGATGCTCCACGTGCAATAATCTAAATGTAACTTGGTGAGCGATAATAGCCCTATTTCCGAGTTTAGGACTTTGACACTATCATCAATCAAACAACAACAAAACCATAACTGCAAATTGCAATGATGTGTCTTACCTTTTTTGGTTTGCATAGTGTAAAAGCCACTTTAAAAGCGTCAGTAGTTGAACAGTGACGTGTCGTGTGAGCAGAGATAAATACTCTATGGTGTGAGCTATGTGATTTTGGCGCCAATTTGGTAAGATTGGTGACGTCCCATTTTGAAGACGTCACAAGCACCTGTCAATGACCTGACGAATAATCGCGATTGAAGAGACATAGCGATTGATTTTCTCAGAGAAAAAGCATGAACATACGTGATTTTCAAAGCCATTTAGTGCACGACCGTAGTGTTAATGACAACTACCGAAGAAATATTACCGCACAGCAGGTCAGTTATGAGATAGCATAGGAAACGTCATTACACGTTGAAATGAATTGCCCTCTAGTACTTACAGTTCAAGTAAAGTGTTTGATTAGAAAAATTTTGAGTTTTATAATTTACATTTCAGTGCTTAATGAATTTAGAATTTTCTTGATCAATTTTT
This sequence comes from Alitta virens, assembly GCA_932294295.1. Taxonomy (NCBI): domain Eukaryota; kingdom Metazoa; phylum Annelida; class Polychaeta; order Phyllodocida; family Nereididae; genus Alitta; species Alitta virens. The sequence goes on from OW028583.1 coordinate 37,017,197, forward strand.
TGATATCTTTATCTAGGGGAAGGCGGGGCATGATGGGCACCCTAACTTTGGGGGCTTGTCATTTCTATACTATGCCCAGACAAATAACTATCTGTTACTCATTGGTATTGTATTAGGTTTTGCTCGAGAAATTTCTGTTTGAGTTATGCACACATTTAACTTTTTGGCAAGTGCCCATCATGCCCCACAAGGCTGGGGCAAGATGGGCACCTTGTTGGGGCATGATGGGCACCTTGTTGGGGTATGATGGGCACCTTGTTGGGGCATGATGGGCACCTTGTTGGGGCAAGATGGGCACCTTGTTGGGGCATGATGGGCACCTTGTTGGGGCAAGATGGGCACCTTGTTGGGGCATGATGGGCACCTTGTTGGGGCATGATGGGCACCTTGTTGGGGCAAGATGGGCACCTTGTTGGGGCATGATGGGAACCTTGTTGGGGCATGATGGGCAGATGCAAGTGCAGGTCAGTACTTATGAAATGAAGTACAAAAACTGAAATAATTTCTATATTTTTAATAAACAAACATGTATTACATATTATAATATAAGTTATTACCTACTGTGTCTGAAAAGCATATTTAATAGCTTTAGTATATATGGGGCAAGATGGGCCCTATGCCCATCTTGCCCCGATCAAGAGACCCATCATGCCCCAAACTTCTATTTCACATTTGCTCTCAGACACTACTTTCCAGGAATTAGGTCAAATCAAACAGCTTTCATGTAAAATGGAAAGATTTCTCTTTGTAACAATAACATGAGACACCTGTTAAAATCTTGCATTAACATGGTCACTGCGCATTTGGAAAACCAGCTTAAAATGTTGCAAAGATTGCAAAATCCTAGAAATGGCAATATTTGCTGAAATATCGGTACCTGGACCATGTGCTTTTTTCTTCAACAAATCCTTGTGGAACGTGTTCTAAACAACAAACAACAGCTCCTTCTGGTGTTAAACTTAGGAGTTATTGCCCAAACCCATCATGCCCCGGGGGCCCATCATGCCCCGGGGGCCCATCATGCCCCGGGGGCCCATCATGCCCCGGGGGCCCATCATGCCCCGGGGGCCCATCATGCCCCGCCTTCCCTATATATATTTAATATCAATAAAAAAATAATTCGTTTTGATGATTTCAGTGACCTACATGTAATGCTAGACCATGTACCTTCAATTTGGATATTTATATCAAATTTATTACACCATGATGATGGGAATATCTAAGTTTGATAGACACTAGTGTTCATTCGCCTTCTTGTTATATACACATATATAAAGCACTCTGGTGTTTAATCTCAATTAATTTTATTGTTGTTAAGAACAACGCAGTCATCCACCCCTGAAGTTCAATAATTATTCTACTAATGTTTTACTTGTAAATGGCATAATGTTTATGACCTTTCAATGTTCAATATATTGGTAAAAAGGAAGTCATGGTCATTAAATATGATATTTTCAACTTTTCTTTAGGTATTGTTTTGTTTTTTATGATACCTTGCATCATTCAGGCACATACAAAAACAAACTGTGCTTTGCTGTTGGCATTGAAGTAGGATAGGATATGGTTTATGTGACGATGAATCTGTAATAATGACCTCATCTTCACTGTCAGTATGGATGCATTTTGCTCCCATCCAGACATCTTGAACATACATTGCTGAGTTCAACAAAAAAACTGTGATATTTTAGTAAGGCCCAAGAATTTTGATTCTTCTGACAGTCAGTATGGATGACAATATTTATGCATCCCGACATCAGGCACAAAATAAAAGTTATATGTTGCTGACATCAATGAGATACCTATGATTGTCAGTAAGTCATGAATATTAGGTTTTTCCTGACAATCAGTAAAGATGACATATTGTAAGCATCTTGACATCAGGATCCAAGCAACATCTGCAATACTGACGTGCATCTACTGTAACAGTTATACAATGTCAGTAAGTCCTCAGTTCTAATTTTTCCCTGACGGTCATTAAGGATGCCCAGTTGTAGGCATCCGGATGCCAGGAAGAAGGAAAAAATGAAAAGGCTCTGACTTCAGCTGTGTCAGTAGGACCCGTAAAAATGTCCCTGTTTATATATGGTTTTTCGATCATATTTTGCCATAAATTGCATGGAGCAGCACAAAATGGTCAGAAGTGTTTGCAACAATTCAAATCCCAACTTTGTAGTTGATAAAAACACATCTGGGAAAGAAATAATTTGAAGTTTGCTATATTCTTCATTGTAATTTCTGCTGCTATTTTGCAACCACAACATATGTTTGGAAATGTTGTTTGGAAAATGTCTCATATAATTGTCCAATACAGTCTCATGAAAACGTTTCCATGAAACAACCGAACAATGTTTGGAAAACATTGCACAAAAACATTTTATGTACTCAGGTGTTGAAATATTTTCAGAGGGTCTCCTTGAACTGCTTCTGTTATAATGGCTTACATTATTCTGGTCATGATAGCTACTATTAAAGTATCAGAGAGCAACAAATCAGCCAGGTACTGGATAGCTCAGTTGATTGCTCATCAGCTTTCTGTTCAAGAGATTTGGGGTTTAAATCCTTTGTGGGAATCTTGATTAGGCTGCCATAACATTTTAATAAAATGCATAATTCCATTTCTGAATAGTATCTTTGCTTTAAGCATCTGTTATAAATAATGATGTGATACAGAGCTACTGATTAGTCTAAAAAATTGATATTGATTGCATGTGCAGAGTTAGCTCAGTCAGTGGAGTGTATGCCATATGAAGCTGTTATTCTGGGACCTGGGTTCAAGTCCACTCCGGACTGTGCATTTTTATTCATAGGTTAAAAAATGTACCTTAGTTTTTTAACATTCCTTAACATAATAACCCATGCCAAAGCATGACTTGTTAAAAGTGGTTTCACAATCCCAGCTTATTCATTTTATTTGACTACACCAAGATGAGGCTAATTTGTTTCTACATTACTGACTGGTATAGTGGACTGATAGACTTAGCTTAGGTAGGTAGGTAGTAGGTTCAGGGACGGATTATCCATTAGGCTGGATAGGCTGAAGCCTAGGGCCCAGAGCTCTAGGGGGCCCGTGAAAAAAAATAATATATGGCCATTTAATCTGACCCAATGAACATCCTTGAATGACCTTGATGTCTTCTATCTGAAAGACTAAACTGTAAGAATTTCTGTAAAAATATAGTTTATTCATTGCTGTTCGCGTAATTGAATTGGATTCATAAGTTAGATCAGGTGATATAATAAAAAATGAAAAATCTAATTGGACGAACTGAAACCACTGACTTTTATTGAACTGTGTATAATACCTTATGATAAGTTCAGGTAAGACTATTGTCATTAAAGTATATATACACTGCATGCATTATTATTTGAGGATATTTTGGGAATGCAGTGAAGTGAAGATCTGAAATTGGGCAGGTTTGCATGCTAGAAATGACCAAACGAGTTTATAAACATCGGAATATATGGTCAGATATTACGAATTTAGGAAGAACAGAATAAACGCAAATTTGAAGCAGTAATCAATGTTCTTGTAGGGTGTGACAAACAAATACTTTTGTATTGTTTGTGAAATATAAAATGTATCCAAATGCATAGTAACTCTAATCTGATTTTCAAAGATCTTTTTAGTTCTTTTTCCATTTATTTGTAGTATTTTAGAAGACCAGAGATGCTGATAATACATCTTAATGACTGCCCATGTTGATACATACAGTCTGACCTCCAGGTTCGGTTATCATTCAACATAATTCTAAGCATCAAATCAATCAGAATTGACTATCTAATGGTATTCTGCACAAATGAAAGATAAATCATGGACAATGAACTTGAATGAAGTAGATTAATTGATATGCAGTTCAAGTCCCCATAAGTATGAAATGCACAAAAAAATAAAAAACATGCTTCTGAAGCTCAATAGGGTTGTGAAATAGATATATATTTCAAATATTTTTTCCCCAGCCATTTGTGGGATTGTGATATCTTAAGACACTTAATATCTACGAAAAGTCAATGCCACTTTAAGACACAATTATTTGGACTAATAGACCTGGAATTATGTGTTGAAATTACAGTGCAGCATCAATTCATGCATATTTTGTTGCACATATTCTGGTTTCCACTGCTTGGTAGCTACAAACATTTTCAAAGGATGTGTATATCAGGGCATTGGCTCATTTTACAAGTGATTATTCCAGCCCAAAACTGGGACTGGAAATACTATAGAATTAATTATCTCCACAAAAAGGTACCACAATACGTTAGTGGTCGTGTGATTTTACTGTTTGTTTTGAAATTTTGTTCAAGTACATAAAAAGGAAGCAATACAAATTATTTTAAATGTTTTTTATAGTTATCATTCCACTAACTGTCCAAAAAATAGTGGAAAAGTGATGATCTGGTGAGTTGCATAATGATTAGGCACATTGAAAGTTTACTTTATTTCACATTAAGCATTAGCAATCTAAATTATGTGACTGTCAAATAAAGTGTTTGGGTGAGGTAAAGCTTGGCATTCATTGCAGATATCACTGTCTGTTAACTTAGAGAATTATTTAAAAAAAACACACTTGCATAATAATTATGCGTGTTGCAAATATTGATAACATCTAATGAATAAAAGTTCCTGAAATTTGAGATTGTGTCCATTGTACTAATTCCTTGAGTAATTTTACTGAACAGGAATTTAGTAAAATATCACTCTATTTATTTTTTTTTTACGCATTTCCCACATAAAGCACACTTGGTCTTCTGGATCTTGAAATCCGCCATTCCGCAACTGGTAACATGCAGTATTGCAGTGACCTCTCACGGGATAGAGAAGAACTAACAATATCTGGCGAGTCGTTTTTGGATAGACATTTGGATAATTTGATAGGTCTATTTTTTTTTCTGACACCTGTTGTGGGGATATTTTGACTACTCGGATATTGGCATGCAGTCTTTCGGCAGTGACATTAGTCAATAGTCAAGTATAGGAGAACGAAAAACAGCATCTGTTTAAGAGGCATTTAAAGAATATATATATATGCTCTGATTTCAACAGCTCTGAGCTAATTTAACACACAATAAATGATCTGGTGGAAATTTTCTGTGTGGTCAAATTACAAAACAAATACAAATTATGATTAAATGAATTTTATTGACATAACAACTGAGCTTATTCACTTTAATAGACAAGTGCAGGGCCGGATTTACATAAAGGTCAGTGGGGCCATGTCCCCGGGCCCAAGGATCTTGGCGTGCTTTTGGGTTATGGTTCCAGTATAAGGGTAGTTTAGCAGACTGTTTGTGTCCTTAAACATTTCAAAGAATACAAGTCAAAGTTTGAATATTGTAAAACTATGCATTGTAAGATGATTGTTAAGATGCCCATGGATTAGCAGATCGGACAGTGGAGCCAACCTTGCCTCTCCATTAGAAAAATGAAGGCAGAGTTGTCTAGAGCATGTCAGAACTAGCCACTATGTGACTATGTCAAGGGCTAACATTTTCACAAATAGCAAATGCCGTGATTTTGACTGATCTTGGGTGATGTGTAAGCATGACCTTGCTAAATGTTCTGAATTCACAATATTATCTCAGAACATCATTCAGCAATTCAGGGAATTTGCAGCTAAATTGAGAAAAATCCCTGTTCAACTCATGAAACAAAGCATAAATTTACAGTGTTGGAAATAGGTTTCCACATACCAGTTACATTTTATTTATTTATTTATAAAACATATATTTATACAAGGTGATAAGTTCGGACAATAAAATCTGTTTTATAACATGGCTGTGTTATAACATGAAATGTACAATAGTGTTAAAAACAATTAATTAAAAGCTAATATACAGCACCCATATAAAAACTTTTGTCCTTACTCTTAAAATCATCGAACCAATACATTCTTAAATTATATCCAGAAAATCATTCCAGATCAGTGGTCCCTTACATGAAAATGAATTCTTGGTTTGATCAATGTTAACAAATGGGCTTTGCACATTATTCTCATAAACATTTCTTGGTCTGTCTGATACTTCTATCTCCATAGTAATTTTATTGCACAAATCATCTGGTGCTAAACCATGTATGAATTTAAAAACTAACATTGACATCATCCTTAATTTTTTTCTACAAAAATGTTATAACTATGCAATCTATAATTGATCATTTAAAGTTTCAATTGACATTATTAAAAGCACTATAACATTTCCAACAGTTTTCCTTTTCATTGTTTACATTGATCTCATTTGTCATTGGGGCAGGCCCCAATCGATATGTTTTAAAGTTTATGAAATGGGCTGTCATTTGTTATACATTAATGAAGAAATTACATCGTCATTCGCCGTCATTGTTAATATCACCTGAATAAGTGGATTATTCAGCTTACATCCAATTTAACCATATCTGTTATATCCATTATATAAGAATGAGAACCTAAAAAAAAAAACATTTATTGTATACAAGAATTATTGCACAATAACAACATTATACTTGACAGAATTAGTTGAAAAAGAGATAGCATAGTAGATATATATTGCTGTTTTAAATCAATTACTAGTTAGAGCAATGATGGCACCAAATGTATTTGGTAACATACTGAATATTGTTACCCAAGACTTTCTCATAGAAAGATGAAGACACCAGCTGCCACTTGCGCTTATGTAGATGGATGATTAAACGCATTTTAGCATTTACGTCAAAATTAACATTCATACGTTCTCCAGGAGTAGGATGAAACTGGCCCTGTGTGATACGATTTACAGGACCTGGTGGCAAGGGTAACAAAGCAAGAGTTTCTTCTTGTCCAGTGGAGCTTACAGAGAGACTAGTTGGTGTTGTAAAAGAATCGACTTCAATGATTTCCAAATGATCATCAAAAGACTCAATCGACGAAGTATTCATCATTGATGCCGCCATGCCGTAAGTGTCCAACTCTAAAGTGAATATTTTGTTTCGTGTAAGTCAGGATAAAATGCGATTCTTTGAGGCCTAATGTCACTGGGTAATCGTGATAATTTGACAACACACATTTTTTTTAGTAAATGGTTTAACTTTTATTTCCAATTAATTTCATCCATTTGGATGTTTGCATTGGCACACGACCAAATGCAGCGTCACCAGCGCCATGAATGTCCTCAATTCGAGCTATATTTTCGGCCATAACTCCGCCAATTATTGGCCGATTTTCAAAATGTAACCTTTGTATATATATAATCTTTACAAACTGTAGTCGTGCGGGCATTTTTTTTTTTGGCTGTACCATGTTTTTCCCTTATTTGGAAAATGTCTTGAGTTTCCTTATTTGGGCATACATAATGTCATTCTGTGTGGTATGAAAAGCAGATCACCCGACCTGTATCACCCGCTATTTCAGGTAGTATGGCTGCAATTGGGGAATAATGCTAATACTCACCTTAATTTTACGATGAAGCCAATGTTCTCCCAAATTAAGTGTGTGTCTCAGAATTTAGCTGTGTTTTTTAAGCATGTCAGTCTGTAAATGACCACTAAAAATGTAATTTTTGATTGGCAGATAAGGCATATGTTCAAAGTTCTGAATTTATATGATAAATAGACAATAACAAACTTATCATCAGTAATTAAAAAAGATCAGTAGATTTGTCAAGGTCAATCGGTGGAACCAGGTGGTTGGAATCATTTAAGCAAACATATACCAATAAGATCATTTAAAAACTTTGAACATTTACAGAAGTCTACAATATCATGTACACTGGGCTTCCAACCACTGTGTCCTGGGTTTGATTCCTGGTCGAGCCTAAGTTGGATCGCTGCTTCATCATTCATCTCATTGCCATGGTCCCTGCCTGTCCTATTTAGCCAATTATGCAGTGCAGAAATACACACTGAAAAAAAGTGACCATAACATCTTGTTCTATTTGACTAGATGTCTAGTTACATTGATGATACCAGTAATGACTGCCTGCCCATGATGCAAAAAGAGCGTCGTCCTACTAACAAAAATATTTTGTTGAAAAACGGGATTTAGGTAAAAACAACACCTCAATTGTCTTTTTGACACAACTTTGTAAATCGTAAATTATTGGCTTAAAACTTGATTCACAACTTCAGCATCATTGCACTAAACTAGATTTTGAATGTTCAATGTGTGTCATATTATATTAAATAGAGCCAGAATTGTGAAGAAAAATATTCTGATATTTTAAAAATAAGAACCACTTGTTATGTCTGCAACTTCTGAGGAAAATGTCAATTTTGCTTGCTTTTGTACAAAAAAAAAAGAAGTTAGTCTAGGTTACACATGATCATTATTTACATATTATTGAGGTGTGGTATACTCCTAATGAACATTTCTGAGCCAGATATTATTCAAAAATGCACTTATTCATCACATGCATATGTTCAGGGAAAATATAATGTGTCCTGACCGCTTCACAAATTTATTGAAGATAAAAAACTCTGCAAACACGAAACATTATTAAGTATGTGTTTGCAGTACAATACATGGTAATAAATGATCCAATAATTCATAGTTAATGATAGGCCTTCTATAACTTGTGTAAAACGTACATAAAGCTTACACCTTTGAATAAATACATAATAATAGTTGCATGATAATTTCTTACCCTTTGAAAGGGTTCATAATATCAACCAACCATCCAATATGGTCACCGAATGGCTATGGTGACCAACCAAACTTCGAACAGGCCTAACAAAAGAAACAACTCACTCAGGTACTAATATACATTGTACAAACTAATAGTGAACTAGAGCGAAATGCAATTTAACGTATAAAGCAAATAACACAATTCTAATTCAATTGCTCAAGTAGAATGACAAAAGGAGTACATACCTAAGTACCAACGTAATCAAATCTGTCATCATTCCATGCACTTGCTTTGGGGTGCAACTGAGAAGTGAATGAAATAGCTCCCCAGCTAATTCAACTGGAATGGAGGGATTAAGCCCTCTGGTGGCTAAACGAATTACTCTGGTCAGCTTTGAGGTGCTGACCTCTTGTGGCATTACAAATGAATTGCAATGAATAGCTCTGCTACACATATATATGCTAATATTATTTCTGTTTTTTTTTTTGTTGTTTAATTATTGATTCAATTATTGTTTGCAGGTTTTGAACTATACAAAGCTTATTTTTCAGATCTCTGTGCGTATGATAAAGTGGTAAGTAGCAATATTTGAATTATTATGACTTTTGTGCTAAGAAAATGTAGAAACACCACTTGCCATGTTCTATCATGTTCTTTTTGTTCATGTGTGAAATCTGTTATGGTGACATAACTAAAGTTACCATTTCTACAATACAATTTTTCTCATAATCATTTACCACTTTCTGACTATATTCGTTCAACATGACACAATTGAGTTGCTGAAATTAGAGCTAAACTTTAAAAAACAATTTGATTTAAACAAAAAGCAGCACCTGTTGCATATACTCAGACTGTAAAGTGTTTCCATTTGACCGCAATAAAAATGTTCTATGAACTTATTTCTCTTTCTTTACTTCAAGTCATGTTTTCCATATCTAAACTATTTCAACTCATTTTGATACAGGTCTCTTTTTTAAAGAGAGCTTTTTTTGTTATGTTAGAGCCTTGTGAATTCGGGAGCTCGGCAAGTCAACGAACAAAAAACTAAAAAGGGGGAAAAAAATTAATTTTTTCAGAAAATCGTTTTTCAGTTCCTACCAGCACAAAATGTAAGAATCCAAAAGAAAATATATTTTAAATAGATTTTATGAAAATGTATGTCTGAAAACTGGTCCAATCCCGGCCACTCTCCCCTTCACCTGAGATAGTTTCCAGGAATGGACCAGCGCCTCGATTTGACCACTTCCAAAACTGGTACAACTGCACTTGTGGTCATTAACAATATTTTTTAATGACAAGTTGTTGCAAGTTTTTTGGAAATTATTCAATATATTTTGATTTCAACAACTCTGAGCTAATTTCTGTGTGGTTCAAATTACAAAACAAATAAAAATTATGATTAAATTAATTTTATTGACATAACAACTGAGCTTATTCACTGTAATAGACAAGTGGTATATATATACAGCTTTTAATAAGCAATTCTTCAATATGTTTTAAAGTTTATGAAATGGGCTGTCATTTTCTTATACATTAGTGAAGAAATTACATCGTCATTTGACACCATTGTGAATATCACCTGACTAATGGATCATTCAGCTTACATCCAATTTAACCATATCTGTTATATCCAATTTATAAGAATGAGACCAAACAAAAAACATTTATCTCATGCAAGACTAATTGCAGAATAACACTGCAGGCCTTGAGCAATGATGGCACCAAATGCATTTGGTAACATACTGAATCTGCTTCTGAGGCGTTACATTCGTAGTGAGAGATGAAGACACTAGCTGCCACTTGTTCCTATGTAGATGGAGGATTAAATTCATTTTTTCATGTAAGTCTAAATCAACAACTATACGTTCTGCAAGAGTAGGAGAAACATGATGACGACTCGGGTAATCCTTTACAGTACCTGGGTACCCAGAAAACAAGGGTAATGAAGCAAGAGTGTCTTGTTGTCCATAGATAGATACGGAGTGCTTATCTCTTTGAAAAGTATCGAATTCAATGATTTCCAAATGATCATCAAAAGACTCAATCGACGAAGTATTCATCATTGATGCCGCCATGCCGTAAGTGTCCAACTCTGAAGGGAATATTTTGTTTCGTGTAAGTCAGGATAAAATGTGATTATTTAAGGCCTAATGTAACAGATATCAAGTGGGTAGGGTGCTCCGTTGTAATACCGTGAGGTTGTATGGTGTTTAGTCAAAACACCCAAAACCGAAACGTCCAAACCCGTTACGTCCGACTCCCTAAACACCAGATTCCCGAAAATTACCCTCTTCAGTTCAATTTAAACTGATAACTTCATTTCCAGTAAAAAAAAAAATCGAAATTTAAACAGATTCGGAATGCTCAGAATAAGACGAAATTGGTGATAAATACTTTATTTTTTATTTTTTTAATATTTTTATCAAATTGTTGTAATTCTCCATAACCAGAGGTTAATAGATTTAAAACACAGTTTCCAGCTGCACTGTATAGTCTGTAGCAGCACATAATAGTTATTTATCTGTCAAGTCAAGCATAAATCAGAGAGCAGAGGATCCAAAAGGCTGGCAGGGACTGTAGGGAATGTTTGTCAACCCCTAACATTTTCATAAAGTAAAAATAAAGTAATTATTATAAGTTATTTGGGGGAAATTTTCATATATTACTGGTGTAAATATAAAAAAACCTAAAATGACAATCAGATATAAATTTTAAAAACCTAATTAAGTATAGGCTGCACAAGGTAGTAAAATGGAAATATTTATTACTAATTAAAGTTGGATTTAATATAAATTGATGAATTATTTCGTAATATGTTGGTTTTAGAGTTAGTGGGAGTATAAATGAACTGTTTGCATTATACAACTATAGACACACATTGTGTTCAAACTTATAAATATAGTAAACATGACGGTTTTAAGGTGTGCATGTTTGTTAATTGTAGCCTTTTTTCATGAAAAATATTTCTTATGTGAATCTTATTTGCATGAAGGAAGAAACTTTTTTCTTATCTGAATGAACAGTCATGAAAAAATATTATGGGTGTGCTATTGACGCTCTTCATAGTAACAACTTAGTCAGGTTAAACAAGGCATTATTAGTTAGTTAGTTAGCGTCATAAAATATAAAGATACATGTAAATATGGCATTGGGACCTGTGATGTATGTAAAATCGATATCTTTTGACGTTTTGGACTGGGAAGTTTTGGAAATCAGACGTTTTGACTAGTACACTGCTGTACAGTGCCTCTCTGGTTCCCTGAGTGGACAATCCGGTTAGGTCTGGTGAGTTCTGTGACCTGATTGGTTGATATCTAGCAAAAACATGTTGTGACGTCACTTTCCGATTCACAGACCTAACCTGTCTCCTTACTTGAGACGGAAACGAGCCAGGTACAGTGCTGACTCATTCCCATCTCAGAATAGAAACCAATCGAGTCGGTGAATCGGAAAGTGTCACAATTTGTGGATGCTAGATACCAACCAATCAGGTCATAGAACTCGCCAGACCCAACCGGATTGTTCTTCACTCAGGGAACCAGAGAGGTACAGTGACGACAGGTGCTGCCACCTGTTGAACAGACTTACTCCATGATTAGCAGGTGTTAACGGTAATACCACCCACTGTAATACAAGGGAGCACTCTAATCCAAATATGACAATGACAATGACATAATTTTCATTGGCTCCTAAATAGCACATAACAGTAATTACATATTATACAAATTTAATTTTTTCTTAGAGTGGAGCAAGGAGACTCCCTCTAAGGCAATAAGTTTGCCGCTGTCGAGGGAGCCACCTTGTGAAAAAAAAAAAAATAATAATAATAATAAAGATTATACATATATACACTATTATTTAAAGCATTGAAATATTAATGAATTATTGATGGGAAGGCATGCTATTGTTATACAGCTAATATATAAATAACCTTAAAAAAAAAATAAAAAAGTAAATACAATTAATAGAAAAATAAATAGATACAATTTTAAATGATAAAAATATATGTTGGAGTTGAGTATCAGTTGTGCAGTGTCTGGATCACAGGAGGAGACTAATGGCCACATGAATAACAATTTGGAATATAACAATTGATATTATACGGTGCGATAATTTTTTTTTTAATATAGGTTTTGAAGCCATCTAAACTATGCGTTAATATTTTTTCTTTGAAATTTATATCCATATTGTTGTATATTACTGGGTACCTGTAACTCATGCCAATAATGGAACAACACTTTTTTAATGGTTCATCTTTTTAGTTAAAAGTATTCTTGGGATTGGAGTTTTTTTTAAATCAGCGGTCATCCAAAACATTGGTTTGTACATTAAATTAAGTGAGACATTGTCTATATGATATGCATTTGCACTTGGTTGCATATAATGCTAAAAGACGGGCCATTGCGCAATCCACACTACATGGCTATCTATATGCCTTACATGTGAAGTAGTCCTTCAATGTCCTATAAGATAACAATTTGATGTAGTGACTCATTTTTGTATAAGAAACTTGCTGTCCTACTCTTGTGATCACTTCTCCTTAAAAACAGGCCATCAGCTGCTCTACTATAAAGGGTTCCACTGACAGAGCTTGTTCAGTGATGGGTCATTTGATACAGAATGAATTTTCATAAAAATAAATCAAACAAATTGTTGCATTATCATGGCGATATAATAATTCATCAATGACATATTATACAAAGAGACCTTTATGGAACATATACAAAAATTTGCAATAAACCCTAACAGAAATCATGCCAAAAAAAAAATAGTATTTTGACTTGTCCTCTAACCATTCCAGTTGTGGTTTCTCAAAAAACAAATATATCGGAAATACTAATTTTGGTATTTTGCAAAATCTAAATTATGGTGTTTCGCAATACTTAAAAACCATAATTAACAATAAAAACTCAAATGGTGCTCCACATAGCTGGGCTTACAACTGGGTCCCGTGGGCTAACCTCCCAATTACAAATCTGGATATCAAACATTTCCCAGTATATCTATTTTATTGATTTTACTGTTTATCAACCAATCATACATTCACTGCTTTTGACTTTTTATCACCGACTGTTCATCTTAAGTAGTAACCCAAGTAGTGGATAAAGTTTGTATTTTGACTTATAAACTGATATGAAGCATGACTCATCCTGGATAAGTATTTTGGGGATGAGTGATCAAGCAGTTTATCACTGATAAAATTCTTGCTCAGGTGACATCAACATATCAAATCATTAGATACCAATATGGCATCATTACCTTTATGTACTATTTTATGTATTATTATATTATGACTAGTTTAGCAAAATGATGATGAGGTTTATACTCTGCTTAATATTTGAAATTTAAAAATAACGCGTCAGGGTTGCTTGATTAAAGCATGCACCTAAATAAAGCAGGTTATACACTAGGGTAAAAAAAATACCCAATAATATTTTTAAACCCTCAGTGAACAAAGTTCAAAGAAAGTTATTGTTATCATAAATGTCCGTCTGATGGGCCGGCAGGATGGGAGGGTGTGAGGGCGTAACACTTTAGTTTTTGGAAAATAACTCTAACACTAATGCACTTACCCTTTCAAAATGTCATACAGTAATACTCTATATGGCCTAGTGGGGCCTTTTGATAGTCACATTGACATTTTTTTTTTGTTCTGGAGCAGAACTCTGACATTACTGCACCTACATGCTTAACACTTAGTCATAATATGTCTAAAATTGTGCAGTCATGCCTTTTGGGGGTCTCATTGCCGTAAATACAAGAGAATTTTCAAAATTAGGGAAAAATAGGGAGAATTCTTTCTTTTTCAAACCTTCATACCAAAACCACTATTTACCCTACATGAATGAAATGTTGTCAATAACATATCTAAATTATAGTTGTTCACTTTCCAAACTTCATTTTGATTAATTTCATGCTATTTATATAATAATGGGAAAATCTGAAAAAATGCTAAATATTTTGTTTAAATGTGCTTCTGGGGGCAGAACTCTAGTTGTTAGAGTTATGCGCTGGAAATGAAAGTAATACCCGCCCTCCTGCTTGTCGGACGAACATCGAACAGTTTTAATGATGCTTGTATGATATGTGGAATTTGCTGAGGGCTTTGCTGCAGCACAGCCTATGTTTTTCTTTTTCTATGCGCATGTGCTTTTTAATTTACAAAGTTTGGCCATAACTTTTATATAGTCTTTTTTTCAAAAGATGCAAGATCGACAAAAAAATTATGTTTTGGGAAGCTCCCTAATGTTATTCTCCAGGTGTATCTATTAATAATAATAATTGACTTTATTGCAACAAAAGTTGAAGTTGACAAATTATATTGAATAGCAGCAAAAAAGTATGGGAAAATAAATGACATGTGAGCAATAACAAACAAAAGAATGAAACGGGTTGTATATCAATGACATTAGAAAATGAATTCATTGCAGATATTATCAAGCAGAACATATTACTTCTTTGTCAAGTTGTGCTGCTTGAGTCCAAGGCAAGTAGAAGTTCCCACCAATAAACCAAGTTATGTTCAGTATATTTTAGGCGATTTCCTGGAAGAAAAAAAATGACTTGGATATTTTTTTAATAACAATTATTCCATTGATAGACATACTTATCTTGATGTCATACAGAAGGAAATTATACTTTCCAAGATAAAACATATTTCCTCATTTCATGGTCACATGCTAGTCACATGCATATGATTCTAAAAGTGTTTACCGTACAAGAACATATGCACTGAAAATTGATTGCATCATCATATCATGCCAGTTATTCAATAATTTTGTAATTGATTGTACCTATTATAATGACATTTTTATCTGAAATTTAAGTTCACATTCACCCAGCATAAAGACAGGATTTGAACCCATATCCTCACAAGCCAGCACTCAAGTCATCAGGCCACCAGATAGATGTGTCCATGAGAAATGATGAGTGACTGCCTTGCTATGTACAACAGTTATATAGTTCATTACAGCCGATTGCATTGGAGTGTAGTCCACAGTTAATCTGCTGGTTTAAATGAGCTGGTGGATTGCTAGTCAATAACCATTTCATTGATGGAACAGTAAGATTACACAATATCAATTATACAATGATGGATGATCAGATTCAAAACACAGTCACCTAAATTTATTTGCAATGTTTTAACTAGTCAAAACACAACTGAATAGCTATAATTGACACCAAGAAAATATGTAAATTTCTTTTTGTGGGCTCGATTGGGAACCACTCAAGCATGGTAAATTGTGACATCACCAGGAGACGTTGTCAAGTGGCTGGCTACACTTCACTGCAATCGACAGTAAGGACATTTTAGTCTTCTACATTTATTATCATGGTAATAATTATGTAGAATCACTCTTCAATTTTCTCTTGATTCTAAGAGCATGACTTTTACAGTTTTCACCTGTGTTTGAATAAATCTAATGCTTCATTTCCTAATAAAACAAAACAATACTTCAATCAAACAAGACAGCATTAATCAAAACAGTTTAGCAGTTAACAGTTTGTTTGACTAAATCAAGTAAAGTTTGAGGTTTCTGATCAGCAACAGTGCTTCAGGTGGCCCAAAACAAGAGCAAAAAAAAAGAATCTTTGGGCTTTTATTGATTGTGATGAATACATAGTAAACGGTGACATCGCACTCCAGTCCTACTGGCTTTGCTTGGGGTGGGCATGATGTCACACCTTCTGCTGAGCATCACAGTTTACAGAATTGACCAATCAGTGGCTTCAAAACCCTCATGGTGTCACAGATGAAAACGAAAAATGTGAAAGTCTATTCTAAATAATTAGGTTAATATATCTTGAAATTAAATGTAAACGAATATAATATTCTCAATGAACAGTGAATGAATATTTTGATACAAATAATGATAGCAAACATCCATGGAAAGGGTCAAATGTTACTACAACATCGTACGCATTCACTGAAATTCATCCAAGCTCTGTCCAGAAACTACTAAAGAAATGGGGATGAAGAGTAAGAATGACGTTCTAGGATTTGATTGCAAATTGATGTACCTTAGTTCTGAAATTATTTCTCCTTTCTTGTCCAAGTTGTTTAATCAGTCAAAAATGGGGGTTGTTTTAGATGACTGGAAAATTTCGAAAGTGACCCCAGTATTTACAGGTGGTGATGATAAGTATGTAACGAGTAATTATAGACCAATTTCTGTTATTTATAAACCATGTAGCGAAAGTCTAAGAAAAGTTAGTTCAATGATCTTATATGCATACGTAGATCAATCCGCATACGGACAATTCCATAATACACAGACAAGTCTACATAGATGTAATGAAGATTTGATTGACAATATATGTGATAATACTTTTTCTGCTGTATGTTTCCTAGATATAAGAAAGTGTTTCGATACGATTGATCACAAAATACTGTTATGTAAAATGCAAAGATATGGTATAAATGATATTGAGGCAGAATGGTTTAGGTCACATCTTACAAATAGATCTCAAAATGTTAAATGTAATGGCAATACTTCATCTAATCGTACTAAAAAGGATCAGTATTAGGTCCTGTCTTATTCATTTAGTTGTTAATGATACTGTAAATCTTTATGCAGATGATACGCTTGTGAATTGTAATGGTAACACTGATAAATTGCAACTGTCTCTTAATGAAGTGTCTCAGTGGTGCAATGGAAATAGATTAACAATGCATTCAAATCACAAAGTATGTTAATAGCATCAAGACACCAAACAAGAAATCAGCAAGATAATGAAATCACTGTATGCTTAAATGAAGTTGCAATAGAACAAATAAAAATGTGAAGTATTTGGGTGGTATAACTATCGATGAGAATCTCACTTGAAATAAGAATATTTCTGTATTATGTAATAATCTAGCTTTTAAAATATCTAGATTATCAAGAATAAGATATACAGTGACAAGAGAAATGCTGCAGAATATGTACAATTCAATAATTCTGCCAACAATAGATTATGTCATCAGAGTATGGGGCCACACCGTGATAGAAAACATCAACAAATTTCAAAGTTTGAAATAATTTGGACTACATTAATGTACGAGGAATTAACTTAGTTAAACAACTTAAATGGATGAATATTAGAGAAAGGCTGGTGTATTTTGAAAGATTGTTGATGTTCAAGTATCCATGGTATGGCTCCAGACTACCTGACAAAAAATATTATGTCGAAATTAGAAATGTTGATGCCAGAAGCCATGACACGAATGTGCATACTCCTTTTCCTCAAAATGACATTGCCAAACGAGGTTTATTTTATTCAGAGGTCATTAATTGGAACATTTTGCCAAATTCTTTCATAGAAATTACTGATATTTACAGTTGCAAATGTGAGTTAAAAAGGAGTCCACACAGTGAGTAGCCATAACAATTTCGAGGAACTGTTAGATCATGAACTGTATTTCACTTGTATATTTTATATATCTGTTCTGTACATAGACTATCTAGTTTTGTATACAAGTTGTGTGTCTGTTTATAAATAAGGGCACTACTGGAAAAACAGTACACTTACTGAGTGACTCACCCTAAAAAAAACAACTATATAAACTGTTGTATACAGTCATGCAGTCATTCATGGATACAACTGCTATTTATACATATTGGTGATTTTTTTTTTTTGGTGGCCTACTTTATATTATATCCTGCATAAACATGCTACAATTGATACATGTTTTAATATCAAACACATTTCATGCACATATATATTACGTAACATCAGTTATCTTTTTTGTTAACGTGAATGATTTGCAAATTTGAGTAATTGTTATAGATGTATTAATTATATCTATAATCAAGGTGTTTCATATGAATTATAGATAGGTACTAGATAGATATATACATAGATAGATATATGGATAGAGAGATACATAGATACATAGATAGATGGGTAGATAGATAGATAGATAGATACATAGATAGATAGACAGATAGATAGATGGGTAGATAGATAGATAGATAGATAGAACGTTTGTATTATATGGAGGTTTACCTGGCAGCTGGAAACTCCTGGAAACTTCTGTATAATAGCACTGTCGTTTGCCAGACCAAGGTTACTAACTTTGTCAAGAACAGCTTTCACTCCCCCTGCGCAATTGCCTTCAAGGATGGGGCCAGTCTCAGCCAATAACATCATATACTTCAAAAATGGCTATATTATGCACAAACATAATTTTCTTTATTATTCTAAGTGATAACTTTCATTATTTTTGGGTATTTACCACTTATGTACAAGGAATTCCTTGCCTGTACGCTGGGAAATGTTCAATTCTTATCTCTAATGGCAGCTAATTTGCATATTTCACCATCTACACACATGATGGTGCTTTCTGATTGGCCAGTATCTCCCAAGAACTGTGTGCTGTCAGCTTTAAGCCAATTAAGTGACCTATGGTAAATTTGTTGGTATTTAAGTCTAATTTACTGGTAAAACATACAATAAAAACATACATTAATACAGTACTTTTACAGTAATAAGAAAATAATACTAAAAGTGTTAAGCTAACAGTCTATATTAAATGTTGTGACTATGTATTTTACAGCAATTTGGTCCCGGTTGTGACTAGTAAAAATACTAATAATACAAACAAAAAAATAAAAAACAGACAAATATATACTGCTTGTCCCAGTGGTTTAACCAATCTGGCTATCCATGTATGGTTCTAAAAAATATTATTTGAAGCCCAGGGGAAGAAAAAAAAAATACAAATATAGAAATTTAGAGGGCATGACTTAAAAATATGCCAAGAGCATTAATTCCACCTGCTTCTTTGCTTGACATTATTGCTTGAAACTGTTCAGTTGGGGTTAGATTATTGAAGTCAGAATTATATTTACTAAGTTCTTTATTTAGCTCTATTCTTGGCACATTATTGGCAATACATTTTAAGAAGCAGTGAAATTCATCTTCTACTTCGTTGTTATTACAATTCTCACAGATTCTTTCTTCGAGTCGTACCTTAGGGTTTCATGTCTACCTTTTTCTATCTTGAGGTTATGCAAACTAATTCTAAACCTAGCTATGTTACTGTAAGTCTTTTTTGGGAGGTTGAGGTTTAAGTAAAACTATAGTTGGTTTTAAAGATCTTATAAGTCCTTAGTTTGGGGTTTAACTCGGAGTCAGGTATTGCATTTATGATTCTGTTTTGCTCATTTTTATACAATTTTAACCTCATCTCATTTACCAATTTTTCTGGATCTTTCGTTGACCAGTCTGCGATTTCAGAGTAGTCAATTATGTGTTTTACTTTGCTATAATAAACGTGATTGTAATTTTTTTTTTCTTTGATACCAGCTTTAAGTCAAATAAATATATCTGAAACTGAATCTGCTGCCCTCTGATGCATTCATACAGTCATTCATCCCCACACTTTCCACAATAGATAGTTAGATAGATAGAGAGATAGAGAGATAAATTGATAGATAGATAGATAGACAGCTAGACAGACAGACAGACAGATAGATAGATAGATAGATAGATAGATAGAGGCCTTGATTTTGTCCTCTTTATTTCACCCCTAATGCAACACATATTCATTGATACCAATTTAATATAAACAATATCAGTTGTCTTATTACAGAATCTGACGGTCTGTGGGCCACATATTCTGCTACGTGATAATGTTATCTTTATTTAGTTGATCAAGCAATGAGCGTTGCATGTGACACAGATCTGTGCGAGTGACTCAGACGCTTGTGATAAGTGACGTCACGAGTCAGGTGCTCAGTGAAATGCTGTTGGTGCTTTTTGCTTAAATAGTGGGGAGAAGCAAAACGGTTTCCAGTTGATAGTGTAGACAGAGTGATGGTAAGATCACTCATTACGTAGTATAGTGGAAGTTGTGCTTGAAATTTGAAACACTCTCTTAAGCATTAAAGATGACAGGCAGAGAACATGAAAGCTACCAAACTCGAACGGTGGATCCAGATACATACAGAGCGAAGACTCCAACCCAAAAAGAAGGCAGTGATGCAGGCAGCGATGCGGGAAGTGATGCTCCCCAAGATCGAAACCTAATCGATATTGCCAACACGCAGAATTTGAAGTATGGAATGCCTGCCCAGTATGTGGAAAGAGATGACAGATTTCCAGGTCCTTATCCGGGAGGGTACCAATCCGGTGCTCCTCCGATAGTACCATCGGGCGTTGACTCTGATGTCGATGCACCCTTGTCGAAGCAGAAGCGAGTTTTAGACGCCTACATCTTGGGTATTGGATTGGGGTTCTTAGGCGCTCATAACTTCTACTTGAAGCGGTACGGGTTCGGAGCAGCATACTTCTTTACTTTCGGGTTCTTTGGATGCGGATATATTGCAGATCTCTTCCGAATGCCGTTCTTGGTACACCGTTACAACAAGACGAGGGCTAAAGGAAAAATTGACCACACGAAGCAACTGGACGATGCATACATCTGCTGGTTTCCGCTTGGTCTGTTTGGTGAGTGCGAAAATCAACATCTATTCTTCACTAGGCCTGTACACTCTTTTCACAGAGCAGCCATTTTGGCATTTTTGCCTCATTGACCTCTCTTTGCAATTAGCTTAAGTACTGTGATGTCATCAGTAGACACTGACCATGGTGAGGTCACAGAGTGCAAGAACAATGGAGAGGTAATGATGTCATAACATATGATGTAATCAAAATGAGGTCAATAAAGCAAAAATGCCAACATGGCTGCCGCACGAAAAGGGTGTATAAATTAGCAGTAATTTATAAAAATTTTGAACCTGGAAAGTCTAAACCTATCAGTATTACTGCTGTTATACTCGGTAAAATGATAAAACCCTTCATTGCTTGACTGATCAGAAGTTTCACCAAAATAGTGTCTCACTCGGTTATTTTGCCAAAAAGTGTTCCAATATGTTTTTATCATTTGTGTTTAACATAATTGATAAGGATCAACACTGCTAGAGCAAATCTCTGATCAATACAGGCAACATGTGTTAGTGTAAAATAAAATTTTATATGCATATTGAATGATCAGAGCAAGTTTTAATCATCAAATATTCATTTCAATAAGCATCCCTTACTTTGCTAACAGGTAAAATGTGCTGTGGTGTAATTTGTTATTTCACCATCTCTGATAGGCAATAATAAGGTTATCTCAAGCAAATATCACTTATCTCTATGATTATTTGTGACAAAAAAAAAATATTTTACACAACAATATATTCCAAAGTGACTCGTCAGGTTAAGGCTATATACAGCTATCAAAAAATCTCCCCAAATACTCAGATCTGAAGACATCATTTACCATACAAAGGCTTTGCTGACATATGCTGATATTATATTCTTGCTAGTGTATGCCTGCACTCTTCAGCTCTAGGCACACACATGAGTACACATGAGGCTCTTACACCAGGTGAGGCCTCCAGAGGCCTCCAGTCTGACAGGTGTCGACATCTGGTGGTATGACCGGCATCACACTGGGTTACACTATTTATTTTTGTCCTGGTGGGCCCCTGCCAGCGACATTCTGTGTCTTGAGAGGATCTGATCCATGATTATATTGATATTTGTGGGTATTCATATATACTTATATGGGTATAAATGTGTTCTGATTCTGGTTCTAAATCAAATCGTTTGCATCCCCAAAACAGGTGCTCATCACTTCTACCTGGGTCGGACAGGATGGGGTGTTCTGTATATGTTCACGGTTGGTCTTTTTGGCATCGGATGGTTGATTGACGGTTTCTACTTGCCGGCTCTTGTAAAGAAAATCAACAAAGAGAACGAGAAGAGACAAACAGTTTTTGTGGATGAAGGAAAGTCGCTCTACATGGCTTGGCTGTTCTCCGTCTTCCCTTTTTCAGGATTGCTGGGAGTTCATCATTACTACTTGGAAAATTACATCTTCGGTCTTTTCTACAGTCTGACCTTGGGAAATTTTGGTGTCGGGTACTTGATCGACTGGTGCAGAACACCACTGCTTGTACGAAGGTCCAATGAATTTAATTCCACTGTCGGTATGCAAAGGTTGGTAGAATTTGCACAGTTTTCTCGATGAATTTGAATTTGCACTGTTTCCTTGAAGAAGTTAATTTTTTCTTTGAGAACTCTTGAAAGCATAAATATGACAAGCCATAAAGTTTGATTTTATAAGGTGATGCTTCACCTGTAGGTCCGGAGTGGTACCTATTACTTTTGAAAGAACAACAATTCAGGGAAATGTATTCAGTCTAATATAAAAACTTGCACGATGTCATAATTATATAGGTGCATTTTGCCACAAAATTAGTTGAGTCCTTCAAACTTGAGTAATGCAGTGCAGCTCCAGACTTGTATTTACAAGCCTCCTTTAATTGTATTTCCTGCAGGAAAGCCCACCTGGATGAAGCCTATCTTCTTGCTTTTCCCTTTTTCGGGTTAATCGGTCTGCACCACTTCTACTTGAAACGGTACGGATGGGGTGTCCTGTACTTCTTCACACTCGGTTGCTTCGGAGTCGGTTGGTTACTCGATCTCATCCGCCTTCCGTGCCTGGTTCGAGACTACAACAAGATGCTGGAAGAGAGGGTGGTATCCAATCTGGCAAACAGTTCGAACGAAGGAATCGCAAACCCCGCGATGCTGCAAGATCCAGTGAGCGAACATGAAAAAGCGATGGAAGGCGCAGCTGCGGAGGCTAGTGGAGTGGCAGGAGGAATCTTCACGACTAATCTGCAACCCAACTTCCCCTACCCTCAACAAGTTGCCTCCTATGGATACAATGACCAACAGCTACTGCCTCCTAGTGAGTATAAAGCATTTCATCTAAATAAGTACATAATATATAAAATGTTTGTAGGAATACTGTGATCGCTGTTTTATGTAAACGTGGATACAAAATGCATTATTGTTTTAGAAGGTATACCATTCAAGTTATGCAACAACAGAATTTCCAACAAAATATTTTAAAACACCTTCTGTGAGAATAGAATCCATTGTGGCAGTAAGCTTGCTGCATGGTGGATAAGTACCATGGAAAATCTTTTCGACGAAGATCTTACCCATTTGACTAACAAATGAGCATGTAAAGTGACACGTTTTTTATCAAAGGAGTTAGTCATTGTGACCAATGACATAACTCAGAACTCAGAACAAGTTTATTTTAACAGTATATGAACGTATAGAAGATTAGGAGGGCCCTTCTAAGACAGCCATGCTGTCGCTGATAAAGGGCCCCGCTAACCAAAGTTTACAATAAATCAAGTTGATAATTCAATATCACTGATAAATCAATATAACATACATGGCATTGGTTGTTTAAAATGTCTGAACTAATTGCTTAGATATTGACATAGAACAACTACTCTGTGATACTTGAATATTTTGAATTTATAGGCCTCACATAAACTACAGATGAGTTGTCCAGTTAAAAAAAGTTTTACTACTTGCATATTATTAATCTTAGTCGAGGAGTGTTATGGGTATTGGTCATTCAAAACACAATGATAATGTCTACAGTTAGTCAAAATGTCTAAAAATAAGCTGCCCCCTTAAACTGGTTTAGATATAGATATAATTATAGACTTCTACTCAAAAGATATTTTTCTCAATAATTCTAAAACAAGAAGTAGAGTTTGTGATTTGGAGCTCCTATACAATGCACATATTTGTAGACAGCATTGGGGCCTAGCTCAGTGGTAGCGCACTGGGTTTCCAACCACTGGTTACCAACCACTGGGTTTCCAACCACTGGGTCCCGGGTTCGATTCCCGGTCGAGCCCAAGTTGGATGGCTGTTTCATCCTTCATCTCATTGCCACGGTCCCTGCCGGTGCTAATTAGCCCATCAGGTGCAGAAATACATGACGTAAAGCCCTAATTCACCCACCCACATGTAGACAGCACAGTACAATCAGTTTAATTACTATTTATATTGACCATAAGTATTATAGCTAGGTCCCTAACTGATGATCGGTTATAAAATCTGATGTCCTCTGTAACCTTCAACTCTTACCTCCTCAAGGTCATTGATACAATTATCATAGATGATTCATTTTGCTCTGTGCACAGAACATGACTTAGTTGCTACAATCAGGATGAGTTAAATCTTGATAAAGTTGTGGAACACATATGATACAGTCGTAAATCAAGTTAATCAAACTAACCATAAAAACAACCAAAAAAACATTACATGACAAATATGGAGACAAATTTACTTGAAAAATTCACAATATCGATGGAGCAGTAACCATGATTATTTGTCACAAAATCATGATTTAGAATATTAGCGGCTCTGATAGGAATGCATTGCCACTATCAGATATCAAAAAGTTTGGAAAATATATCTAAAACTTTCGTTTCAGCTGGCTACATGCCTCCAGTGACACCATACTTCAATATGAACATGAACATGGCAGAAGCTGGCATGCCTTACGCACACCCACCTGGTCCTCCCCAATATGGCGACCAAGATGGCCTCCCGTCCTACAATGATGCGATGAGCGAGGGCACCACCATCGACAGCAGTTTAGTCAGTTCCCAAGGTGGCCCACCGACCTTGGAATTTCCACCAGGATCACCAAAAGTTTGATGATTAGGGGCAACTCCAGTTTGAATCAGAGCATTTTTTAACAATATTCAATGCTTGTTTTCAAATTTTCTTTTTATGGATGTATACCTTCCTAGATGTTCTATAACATGATTTTTAATGGTATTATTTACCTTAATTTTATATTCCAATATAGTTTGTAAACACAAGCATTTTTTTATATTACCGTGTGAAAAGTGAATATGATATATAAGTGTGATTTCAATGTGACGCAGCCAGATACTTAAACTAACTTATACTTAACCAATACATTTATAATCACCGTTCTTATATATAATATATTTAAATTTGTGAATTGTGATTTTCATATCTCATGATAATCAGAAACACAAATATTTTAAAATGAACATGTAATGTCATTCAAATAAATTATTAGCATCATGTGTATGCCTTATCTTCCGTGGAACAGTAGAAATGATGAATCTCAATTCTTAATTATATTTTGTACATAAATGTGAAAGTTCTCCATGTTTTGTAAATATGTATATACCCAGGCTCATCTGTGATAATAATATTTTGCATGTAAAATAAATATTAAAACAAAAACATTGATGTTAAAGTTGAAAGATTAATGAATGTCTATCTATTTGTCTTTCTGTCAGTCTCTACGGATATCAATCATATTTTTATTTAAATACTTATCCTGATCATTTGAAGACGATGATTTATTTTTTTAATAACCAAACACGCAACAGTTTAATGGCCTTTTCTGCATTATATTATCTCAGAATTTTGCCATTTTTCTTTTTAAATCGACAACGTGGAAAGTTGTCACTTTTGAACCATAATAATTTCTCTTATTTCTCTTTGTTTTTTCACTGAAGGGGATTAAGTATCAATAAATTATTTCACTACTGATTGAGCGAAAGGATAAGAGCAGGAGCTTAACTAGGTGGTAGGGCACTGGGCTGCCAAACACTGGGTCCTGGGTTCAGATCAGTCAAAAAAGCCAATTAACATAACCTGGCATACCGACCAACTATGGTCAGTTATCTGAGCCATAAAATGATTAGTCATAATGACCAACATCAACACTTAGTCAATTTGATTAATCTTTAAGGTTGTATATTCTGGAACAGAAAAGATAACACAAAAATGTGCACAAACAATACATAGTATTATGCATTATACACGTAGTACACCAAAAATCAATTGATGTCCTAAACAGCCCTTTCTGGTGCAAAAATATAAGATAAAGAGTCAGTGAGATCAGGAATATGAATTATTGATTGATTGATTGACATTAAAGACTTGTTGACCAGTGGAACAGTAGAAATTGATGAATCTCTGATTATATATTGTACATAAATTTGTAAGTCTATTGATTGTTCTTAGGTGCGTTGGGTACACCAGAAAGAAGAAAAAAACATAACTGAATGATTATACAGACTACAGATTTTCAACAAAAATGATAAGAAAATGTGTCATCAATATGTCTCACCAAGCGCAAATTTCCTTAAGTATGAAAAGTCTTCACTGTAAATTAAATCACTCCAATATTGAACAATTTGCAGTTATTTTTTTTTTAGCCTGATTGACAGAACAAAATGAAAAAACAAGTTGAGAAAAACTTGATTGGAACGTTTATGTTTGCTTAACTTGGGCACTTCGGGGCTAGTGCATTCAAGACGAATGATGGCCAACTTGTAGTAATCTGTTCTTCTCCTTCTTTTCCATTCTTACTTTTTTTTTTTCTTCTTCTTTTTTTGTGACAACTGCCATAGTTTACGATTGGTTCGCAGACTATCCATCAACACTTCTCATTGGCTGTTGAAATCACGTGATAATTGGATTCTCGCGAGAAGTGACTGATGGCGCCCTCTCGAGAGGTTAAAGCAAACTAATTGAGGTAATCAGGACCCTGGTGGACGGGGAGGTACTAGACAGGCTCAGCAGTTGATGTTAAGATATGCCAAGTCGTCAATTTAACCTCAGGGTTCGGGAAGGGGTGGTGGGGGGGGGGGGGGGCACCACCAATACATTTTATATTCTTTATAATTATGCATATTTTGTAAAGAAAATCATGTATATAATCAAATTCCAATAATAGCATCAGTAATTTGTTAAGTACATGGCCAATTGTACTTCAGCCTGTTATCCGCTTGAGATTTGCACCCACTACTGCATATAAACCACAATTTCTGAATTATTCCTTTTTTTAATTTCAAAATGCATACAATATTGTATGAATAAAGATGGTATATATATATAATAGTAAATCCTTTGACGATTATATAATGTCTAGATTGTCTACCCAATGCACTACTCAGTGGTTTACAGTTAATCTATGGAGATTTGCACTCACTACTGCATATAAACCACTGGCCTATCTTACGTATAGATCCTCGACCCGGCCTCTTCATAAGCTACATCTCAGCCAGTTGTTGATCGAATGAAACATTAAATTCAAGGTGCTTGTACATGGTGCCTATGCTGAGGCAAGTACAAGACTCCACCCATGGGGTAATTGTGTAACATGGTGTGGACTCCAAGCAATTACGTCTGCCTGCAGCTGTAACAGTTCATATATGCTGGCTAAGCTTCAGACCCAGTAGCATAGTGGATTTTCACGAAATGTTCTCTGTATTTCCACTAGGTGGCGATAGAATACGGCAAGTATATAGGCTGAAAAAGTTCCCGCCCTTGACTCTGATTGGCTGAAGCAGAATGCATCCTAGCAGCAATATTTTTAGTGCATTTTAATGTATATATCTGACAAATTAACAATTAGTGATTTCTGTTATTTCCAAGAGAAAATTATATCGATAGAATCAGTTAGTTATGACCTATTATATGTGAAAATAGAAAAAATAAGTAATAAGAGGAAAGACTTATGTCTTGCTGAATTCAGGGCTGCTCAGTGAAAAGACTCTAATGGTTCAACATAGAACAGCTACTGCCTAAAGCATGTTATTAAAACTATTTTCTGTGAGTGCCCCCCTGCAACCAATAGTGCACCAATGAATAGAAGGAAGATGTGGCATTCAGCAATGTTCTCTGGAGTGACATTGAAGATGATGAGCCGCTGGGATGGGGGTAATTGCCAAATTGACTGGGTGTGAGGAGTCATGAGAGGGTGTGAAATTTAGCCCCTTGCAGATAGACTAATAAGCCATTCGTGTAGGGCAAATTTTGGTAACAATTTTCCCGATTTTACAGAACTTTGGCAGTGACATATCGTATAATGTTAAACTCAATATTAATTTTAATATTTTACTATTATTGTATTATCAGTAGGTTTTTTTATTAATCTTCAGTAGAAGCATCCGTGATTGTTCTGTTATCTCAGACCAGCTAATTTATAATTAATGTTAAAATGAGATGTCAATTAAAATGTGCATATATACACTGCCATGCAAAGTTTGGAAACACTCACTAATTTGATTGTGACTGAACTTGTTACTTCTATTTACCAAGGCAGACAGAAATGAGTTAATTATGATCACTAAAGACAGACGGACAGACAGACAGACAGATAGCTAGACAGACTATTTAATTAAAGGTAAGCATAATAATGATCACTAAAGACAGACGGACAGACAGACAGCTAGACAGACAGCTAGACAGACAACTAGACAGCTAGACAGCTAGACAGACAGACAGCTAGACAGCTAGACAGACAGCTAGACAGACAGCTAGACAGACAGACAGCTAGACAGACAGCTAGACAGACTATTAAAGGTAAGCCTAACAATGATCACTAAAGAGTTCACTAATCTGGACCCCCTCTTTGATGAATATGAACTAAGTTATGTATATTATTTGGGTCCTCCCTTATGAATAATAATTAGCCATGCCCCTTTTGGCCACACTCCTTTTTGGCCAGTGAGTAAGGGGTGCTATATAGAAAAACAACGTAGTTCTAGCATTATCAGTGACTGATTGCTGTTACTGTTTTGCTATTAATATCAATATTGTGAAAACCTGTGTCAATACTGAGAGAATATAAACAGAATGGCCTTGACACGTGAATGTAAGTAATACACAACATATGATACAATGGGTTGCAAAAGTACTCATGCCCCCTGGAGTTTTCTTTTAACTATGACAACAGTTACTGTAATTCTACACAGGACAAAAGTGGTGCAGTACAATCATCACAATTTGCTTGGAGATGAAAATGTATTGCTTATTTGCAAATTATTTTCTATAGTGAGCAAATTCAAGAAAATCTGAAGAAAGTCTAGGGAAAAGATGAAAATACTCACTATTTCATGCTTTTACCCTAAAATACTGTGTACATGAGTTCATATGTGGACAGGTGATGTAAAATTAGATAAAAGTTGCAGAGTAGCTTGAAAATTTACAAAATATTGTCCTGTGTAGAATTATGGTTCACATATCTGCCTGTAAACTGCAGGGGTGATGAATACTTTTGCAACACACTGTATTACAAATGTTTTTGTGCTTGCCGGAAAATGGCATCCTGATGTCTTCCACTATAGATGACTATGAAATGCTGAAAGACCCCTACAGTGGGATGAGGAAAAATATTTTTCCTCATCCCACAAAACTCCATGTTGGACAACCATCCACCATAGCTATAGTCTCCACATTGTACGCAGAGGAGGGGCCCAGCTCAGTGGTAGCATGCTGGGCTTCCAACCTCTGGGTCTCGGTTTCAATTCCAAGTCAAGTCGAAGTTGGATAATTGTTTCATCCATCATCTCATTGCCTGTCCTAATTAGCCCATCAGGTGCGGAAATATAGGACATAAAGCCCTAATCCACCCACCTGTCACACTGTACAACTACACCGTAAAATCTCAAATTAATTTGTCTTTTCAGAAGAAAAAAAATTGTGTTGCTGGTGTCCATTTGTTTAAAATCAGCAGTTCTATTGTTTTTTGTTAGACATTCCTATTATCCAACCAACGCCATTGTTCGATTAAAACAATCATTGTCTAAAGCCAAACAATAGCTTGTCTGATTTTATACTAACTATTGAGCGAGAACCAGGGACACAACGTTTTGTCTGAAACAGACAATAATTCTTTAAGGTAGGTAGGTAGGTAGTGTTATTGTTTAACGCCTCATCAGCACCTGAGTGGGCTATGTAGAGGCTCTCTAGGGAAGATTGATCATCCATAGTTGGTAGTAGAAACCAGAAGCATGCAAAAAATCAATAAGTGTCTGCGTTGGATAGCTGGAGCAGCTTGTGCAATGTGCACTGTCCTGATTTAGCCACTGGGGATAGAGGACTTCACCCCAAGTGTTTCCACCCTCGCCGCGTGGAGGCCCAGGACCTTCGAGGGCAATTCTTTAAGGTATAGAAATCATATACACTGCTGCTGTCCAACATACTTAAGTAGCAATCCAATATGCTCTGCTTCTGTACAACATAAACCCATGCGGAATGACAGTGTTGAACATTCTACTTGGCTCACGGTATAGCCGAGTGGAATATAGGATAATGTCAAAGGCAGATATGATAATGATAATTTAATAATTTATTTATTTATAAAACGCAAAATCACAGTATAAGTTTCAGCTGCGCTGTACAATTGAAATAAGAATGTATATAATAAAGATGAGATTTAAAAAGAGATTAAAGTGACTGGAATTATTATAAGCTGTTCCAGCTATTCTAACTATTCTAATTAAAACCACTATGTTCTCTTTTCCGTGGATAAACGCATGGTTTTTGCCTCATTATAATTAGCTAAAACCATGTGTTTTCCATGCCTTTATCCTTCTTATGGAAAATGTACGTGGCACATTTGGCCATGTGAACCTGAACCTGTGAATGACTTTCCTCCTGGACACAGCGGAATGAATCATCGAATGGGTGGTCCCCCTCTTGCGGTCAGATATGGCCAATCGGGGAATCTCCCGTCAGCTTCTATTTCGAATTGCCATATTTTCTATTTCTTAATATGTCTGTAATCTATGCAGAATAAATGCAAGTCAGAGTCTGAGTCTGATAATATCAATTTGGATATAAGCAACATTGTGTGGACTCCAAGTCTATTATCTTATCATTACATCTGCTCCGACAACATGATCATACGGACTCAATAAATGTTATTACAGATTTTAGGTTTTCGTAGAATCCATCTTTACATGCTAACCTACTGGTAGAAGTCAGACAATGTGATTTTTGCAACATTCGTGAAGTAGGTCAACTACTGCCTCCATTAGATTAAACGTATTGTGGGTTGTTTAGCGTGATTGCCACCATTTTGGACTATTGATTGATAGGTACTGATACACATGGTCAGATTCCTCCCCCACCAGGACCGTTGCTCCGTCTGAAATCCGGCAGACCCTCAGGGCTATCGCACATAAAACTGACAGGAGAGGTTCTGCTTAGGAGATTGGATAGAAGCCTCAGCAATGATTTGCAAGCAGTGACAATCCCTTCATTACTTTCACGCTCAGATGAACATCATTTCACACATCAGCACACTCACTGTCACAGAGATTAAGTCTGATAACATCTCTTGTCACCATGTAATGCGAATTAACATGTCTGCAAGTGTTCAACCTCAGCAGCAACGGTATTTCATTAGTGATGCTAAACAGACAGCTAAATGGGAGTCCATGTAAAATTGTGTAACACCATGATGAAATAATAAACTTTACTAACCTCAGATTTCACTGTGACTAAAAAAAAACAATGAAAAGATCTGAATAGCATAAGCTGTCTAGAACTCTGGAACAGTTCTCATTGTGATATTTTGTATTCATTGTGTGTATATAATTTTTAGCTTTATTTTCTGATCAGTTTATATATTTTATGTTGTGCTGATGTTTTTTAAACTGACCCTCTCCTGTTCACAACCAGTATAACAATTTGCTATTTATTACTATTATTAACTCGATAAACTGGGACCAGAAACTATTACTAAATCACATAGTTACTTATTCAATTAATATAATGATTAATTTAATTGTGCTTGTTCTTATATTTGAAATTGCATGTATTGTTAAAATTGTAGTTGTTCAATTTGTAGTGTTTGTTTATTGTGTATGACGAATGTATCTCACCATGATATATATACTATAAGAATACAATGAAAAAATGTCTTGTAAATATGTTGTGATGAAATGCAGTTGATAAATGTGATATGTTTAGTTCAGGCAGTGTCACTTTGATGTAATGATAGCAGCTTGAGGGGTCTTATAATAAGACACAATGGTTTTGTGGTATATTTTTATATTCCCCACGAGTGGACAGATTGGCCAGGATTCACGAGTGGCGTTAGCCACGAGTGAATTCTGAAGCCAATCTGTCCACAAGTGAGGGAATATAAAAATATACCACATATCCACTTGGGTCTTATTTATACCCCACAATTTTCACTTTTAGTTGAGCTGCCTGGCTATGCATTCATGTAGTATAGAAAAAATTCATGAATATCAATTTTTGCCATTGACCAATCAGAGCATTGCATAACTGTCAACAACGTCATCACCTCAAAATTTTCTGGGACATTTTGAGGTTAATAAAAAAATTTACGAATGATATTTACAAACCAGTTGTTAAATATTTCTTGTCAGAATTGTTTTTTATACTAGATTTGGACAGAAAATGTTTTATTGTTCCGTATAATTCGATTGTATTACCGAACCGATGACGCTCCTGTGACGTTGCCCATAGCAACACAGCCACACAATGGTTTGCATCTGTAGACTGAACAGACCATTGACTTTCTGTTACTGGTCCTAGAATCGTTAATTCTTGTCCGATTTCAAGAATTCTAACCTTTTTAGAGAGCTGACAATTTTATCTTTTGAATAATGGTAAAAGTTTGACTCCGAATATTGTTTTAAAGTGGCGGCGTTAGTTTAAACAGCGAAGCGCTTAGCTGCAAAAAGTGATTTTTGTCATAGGCCTGCCATACATAGAAGTATGTGGTATACATTTCCCATCCTTGTAAGATAAGCCATGTAGTATACACATGTATACCACATAGGCTATACCACATGGCTTTTCTATGAGGTATACAACTGATTGTGGGGTATACACCATAACTGTATCTTCTCATATCATCAATATCACTTTGAAACATGTACTTTTAACATTATATGAATAAAATACATTGTACTTTTAACGTTATATGAATAAAATACATTATACTTTTAACGTTATATTAATAAAATACATTGTACTTTTAATGTTATATTAATGAAATACATTGTACTTTTAACATTATATTAAAAAAATACATTGTACTTTTAACATTATATTAATAAAATACATTGTACTTTTAACATTATATTAATAAAATACATTATACTTTTAACGTTATATTAATAAAATACATTGTACTTTTAACATTATATTAATAAAATACATTGTACTTTTAATGTTATATTAATAAAATACATTGTACTTTTAACATTATATTAATAAAATACATTGTACTTTTAACATTATATTAATAAAATACATTATACTTTTAACGTTATATTAATAAAATTCATTGTACTTTTAACATAATATTAATAAAATACATTGTACTTTTAATGTTATATTAATAAAATACATTGTACTTTTAACATTATATTAATAAAATACATTGTACTTTAACATTATATTAATAAATACATTGTACTTTTATTGTTATATTAATAAAATACATTGTACTTTTAACATTATATTAATAAAATACGTTGTACTTTTAACATTATATTAATAAAATACATTGTACTTTTAACATTATATTAATAAAATACATTGTACTTTTAACGTTATATTAATAAAATACATTGTACTTTTAATGTTATATTAATAAAATACATTGTACTTTTAACATTATATTAATAAAATACATTGTACTTTTAACATTATATTAATAAAATACATTGTACTTTTAACATTATATTAATAAAATACATTGTACTTTTAATGTTATATTAATAAAATACATTGTACTTTTAAAATTATATTAATAAAATACATTGTACTTTTAACATTATATTAATAAAATACATTGTACTTTTAACATTATATTAATAAAATACATTGTACTTTTAACGTTATATTAATAAAAAAAACATTGATTGTATTGACATTCATGTTTAGCATTTTTATGTAATTCAAACATGTACAGATTTACATGATATTATTAATATGCATGGATGTGATGGGAATTAAAGTTCTCTAACATCTCATTATAAAGATATTGTTTTTAAGTTTGTTACATCTGCCTGATATACATGTTGGGAGTTGAGCCGGTTTTATTTTTTGTTTTTTTTAAATAGTAGCTGTTCACAGAGGTTTCTTGATATTTCCACCAGGTGGCTACGACAGAATATTGCAATTATATTGGCTGCAAAAGTATCCTAGCAGCAGTATTTTTTAGTGCAATTTAATGTATATTTGACATCTTATCATTTAGTTGATTTCTGTTATTTGCCTGAGAAAATTATTTTTATTGAATATGTTTGTAATGATCTTCTATGTCTGAAAAGCAAAATGAGTAATAAGAGGAGAAGAAAGACTTATGTCTTGCTGAATTCAGGGCTGCTCAGTGAAAAGAGTCAAGACATCGGCTGGTCGGTCATATATGTCTGCAGCAACTCAGCTCAGCAGCTAGCCACTTCCATTATATATTAGATTCTAAAAATGTTCTGCAGGGGAGCTTCCTAGTTCCTTTACAATTATACCACTTGGATATTTAATGTGATAGAGAAAACAATTTATTTATTTTTATACTGAAAAAACGTTGACTAAAATGTTAATAGATCACGCAGATTCTTTTAAACGATATAAGTCTGGAAAGAACATCTCCGCAGCCATCTTTTTAATTTAACAAATTTTTCAGCTTTCGCTAATGTCTTGTAGGTATTCGACTACCTTGTTAGTCAAAAGCTGCTACATTATATATATGTAGTCATTGTAGAATTAAGTCCAATATGGCATAAGGGAGACAATGTCTCTTTTCCAACTACTGCAAATCTATGAAGTTCAGAGATCTCATTGTTTTGCATCTTTCTTTGCACTGGCTTAATCAGCTGATAATCTTTGGATCCTCCTTGGATCCTCCTCTGATAATATCATTGTACAGCTGCCGCCCTGGCTTCCATAACTGTTACATTAGCCTCTGTAAACACCATCATAGGCAGGATTACCATCTTAATTCTTCAGATCTTGAAAGAATTCATGGGCGATTTTATCAGAAAACACCGAAGGGTAAATACAGGTGGAGGCATAGTTGATCCCTGTGGTCCCCCTTCATTCAACTCTGTATTGGGACCAACTGATGTTGTGTTGTATTGTATTGTATTGTATTGTATGGTGTTGTATTGTACTGTATTGTGTTGTAGTGTTTTGTATTGTATTGTATTGTATGGATTTGTATTGTATTTTATTGTGTATTTTATTGCAGTATATTGTATTGTATGGATTTGTATTGTATTGTATTGTATTGTATGGATTTTTATTGTATTTTATTGTGTTGTATTGTGTTGCAGTATATTGTATTGTATTGTATGGATTTGTATTGTATTGTTTTGTATTGTATTGATTTGTATTGTATCATATTGTATGGATTTGTATTATATTGTATTGTATGGATTTGTATTGTATTGTATTGTATTGTATGGATTTGTATTGTATTGTATTGTATGGATTTGTATTGTATTGTATGGATTTGTATTGTATTGTATTGTATGGATTTGTGTTGTATTATATTGTATTGTATGGATGTGTATTGTATTGTATGGATTTGTATTGTATTGTATTGTATTAATGCTACTGGTCTCAAGCCTTAACAGACCAGCTGCTAGATGCAGAATAATGACTAAATGGCTGAGACTTTAAACTTGCCCCAGTATAGACACCTGCCTTGCTTTTTATTGCATACTATACTTATTAATGACACAAATAGCTCTGATGCTAATAATATTTTGATATAATTGATACAGCTAGTGGTGTTGTTTATAAAGTATCACCACTTCTAGCTTTCTATTATCTCGTCTTTCCCAGTGCATATTATTTTGTATGCATGTAAACAACATTCTGTTGCTAATGGCGTTTACACGATATCTCCTTAGAACAAAAAAAAATCTTCGGTAGATACAGTATCTTCTAAAACCACGAGTACTTGCACTTGGATAACACTATGGGGTGTAACAAACAGTTGTGAGGGCATCAGTGGAATGCTACTTAGGTGTGAAAAACAACAGGAGAAAAGATATTTAGAGGGTCAAAAGTATGATGAGCATTACTGGGGTATCTTATATTTCCTGGCAAGTGGCTTTGGGTGCTAAGTGGATATGTGAAGGAATTCATTTGCTAGAGCTAAGCATTTTAGCATTATATGTCTATGTCAATGTCTATGTCTGTGTCAATGTCTATGTCAATGTCTATGTCTATGTCTATGTCAATGTCAATGTCTATGTCAATGTCTATGTCAATGTCTATGTCTGTGTCAATGTCTATGTCAATGTCAATGTCTGTGTCAATGTCTATGTCAATGTCTATGTCTATGTCAATGTCTATGTCTATGTCAATGTCTATGTCTATGTCAATGTCAATGTCAATGTCAATGTCTATGTCTATGTCAATGTCAATGTCTATGTCTATGTCTATGTCTATGTCTATGTCAATGTCAATGTCTATGTCTATGTCAATGTCAATGTCTATGTCTATGTCTATGTCTATGTCTATGTCTATGTCTATGTCAATGTCAATGTCTATGTCTATGTCTATGTCAATGTCAATGTCAATGTCTATGTCTATGTCTATGTCTATGTCTATGTCAATGTCAATGTCTATGCTGGGTGATCTAGTGGTAAGACTCTCACCTGCTCCTCTGAAGGACCCAGGTTCAATCCCTGAGCAACATCTCAGCTAGATGTCGTTCGGATGAGATGTTAAATTGAAGATGCCTTGTACTCGGTGTCTATTGTCAGGCAAGTAAAAGACCCACCCCATTGGGTTAATGTGTACCATGGATGACTAGAGGACTGCACTTTCCATATCTATCTGTCTGTCTATGTAAATGAATAGGACAATGTCTATGTCAATTTCTATGCTATTATCTCATTGCTACTGCCTCTAAAGCTGAGTCAGCTTTTGTGACCAGCTGGAAGGCTTTGAGTCCACACCATGTTACACTCCAATTCAACGTCTCATGCGATCAACATCTAGCTGGGATGTAGCTCATATAGAGTGCCCAGCCCGGGAACTGAACCCGGGACCTTCAGCCGAGCTGGCCAGTGTGGAATTGGGCAAAATGTAATGACTTGACCATCTGTTTGATTCCCAGGTGGACACTCCTCTCAGGGACATTAAAAATATACGACCCCACCATTGGTTAATTATATGATACAGTGTGGACTCCAAGCCTTACAATACAATACAGCAAAAATGGGCTAAAAGCCTGCTTGCACAAATACAATTTGCAAAGTTAAGATTACCAGAGATTGTCTTGAATTAAAAGAATCCAAATTTCAAATTGGCTGATATAAATCCCATTAAATCGAAAAACCCATCTTTTGTAATTACTAATTATCCTATTTGCATTCAATTAGCTGCCATGCTGATGGTCCATCTACAGTGGAACCTCTGTGTAAGAGCATTGCGCTTTCAGTAAGCTGTGTGGAACTTACAGTGAAATGCATTATAATTCAGTTTGATATACTTATTCTATATTATATGCATGTACTTTAAGTAACCATTTATCTGATCGCCTCTCATCTTATCTTATCTCATCTCATTTTGTCTTATCCCATCTTATCTCATCTTAATCTTATCTCATGTTTTCTCGTCTTATTTCACCTTATCTCATCTTATCTCATCTAATCTCATCTTATCTTATCCTGTCTTATATCATCTATCTTGTATTATCTCATATTATCTTATCTCTTTGTATCTCATCTCATATTATCTCATCATATCTTATCTTATATCATCTTATCTCATCTAATCTTATCTTTGAGAGGCCTTATAATTGGGTGTTATAATCATGAAGTCCATTTTAAGGCCAATTTTCTCTAAGGGACCCAATATAATTTAGAAAAAATTCCCAATAACTCTAATTACCACAGATAATTTGTTGTTAGCAGCAGAAAACACCGGATAGGAAGATATTAGTGGAATTAAGATGTCTCCTTGAAGCAGAAAATGAGGTGAGAGGGATTTTTCCGGAACTACTTTCAGCCAAAGAAGCCTCATCACACATGGCTTACGGCAAATTAATGCGCCAATTGCCATGGCGACGGATTACTGACATAATAAGTCTGGCGTTGAAAGTGATTTAGTAGAACTGGAGAAGAAAATAAGGGCCCCTCAATGGCACTTAACTAGACTACACGCCCGATGTTTGCTGAGTTTATTGATGAAATAATTGACATGCATTGTTTGGTTTTGACAAATTGTTTTTAAATTAATTTCATTTTCAGTCATATTGTATAATTTGTGAATAATATATAGTATTGTTATAGCAGACTGTCTTGATAGAAATGTGTAACAAACTTGGATTATGTTGGATAATGAATCAAATTTTCCCATATCTATCTATCTATCTATCTATCTATCTATCTATCTACCTATCTACCTATACATATATCTATCCATCTGTCTATCCATCTATCCATCTATCTCTATCTACTATCTCTCTCTATATATATATATTGTCGATCTGTCTATCTGTCTATCTATCTGTCTATCTACCTATACATCTATCTATCCATTTGTCTATCAATCTATCCATCTATCTCTATCTACTATCTCTCTCTATATATATATATATTTTGTCGATCTGTCTATCTGTCTATCTATATGTCTATCTACCTATACATCTATCTATCCATCTGTCTATCCATCTATCTCTATCTACTATCTCTCTCTATATATATATATTTTGTCGATCTGTCTATCTGTCTATCTATCTGTCTATCTAACTATCTATCTGTCTATCTATCTGTCCATCTAACTATCTATCTATCTATCTATCTGTCTATCTACCTATATATCTATCTATCCATACATCTATCTATCTGCACCAATTCATCATTTCTAATCATGCAAAACTTGACAGGTAACATTTTGCAATAATCCATGCTCATGTATACATATTTAGAAATGTTGAAATATAATCTAGTATAATCTCTTATTCAAAACATGTTCGCACCTGAGTGTGGAGCAGATATTAACATGACATTTTATAGCTATGTGATTATCATAAACATGTTCATTGCTAATGTAAGTGATGCTTTTGGTGAAGATAGAATATGATATGCGAATTGAGTTGCATAAAACACATTTGTTTTGGGCAGTGTGCACTGGGCATGCGCAGGGCCACTGTGAGGCTGGGAGTTGCTCAGTTCCAAGTCAGGAGCCATTCTTCAGATATAAGCCTGGCCTTCTGCAAGGAATTTTGTGGTGAGTTCCAAACGATTTTTGTTGTTGTTTTTTATAATATAAAAATAGTGTATATTTCTGTTGATGATATTGAGTGCAGTTTTAGCATTAAACACGCGCTCTTTTTCTGAAATACAAAGTCATAATTTTGAAGTTAAAGGTTTCAAATAAGACTGTTTTACATAATTATATTCTTAATCTATGCACCAAAAATTATTATTATAATATATATATTCCAATGAGAAAGTTTGATTATTTAATGCCTGTTTATCTACTTACATTATAGTGTTTATCTCTCTCTATTATTTCTTGTTTGTTTATCTCATTATTGCATTCGATCACAATAGTATAGCATTGTAGGACCAAAGCATGTACACTGCTTCAACAGAACCATAGCAGTCTCCTTTGTATTTATTCATGTTTTTACCAATTATGTAAGTTACAAATATGTGAATTAAATAATTATGAATGCCAATTTTGTTTTAAATTGAATATAAATTATACTTATCTGGTATATTAGTTAAAGTTGTTAATAACTGACAGTGGACAATGTTTTGTTTATTCAAACCATTAAGTTAAACCACACGAATCTGTGGTATAGGCCTATACTTTGTACCAGTGAAAATATTTATAGTTGACATGACAAAGTGCAATAGATTTCAGTTTACTAATCTAACTAGAATTAGGTTATGTTATATTATGCAACTCGGCTGGCTCTTTTGCAATATAACTTAAATGTAGTTAAGTTTTAAGGATGGCACTATTTCCTCTCTATTGTTTCTCCTATCTATATTTGAAACTTCTAGCCACGTGCTAGAAAACGTTCCAATGTCCAAAAATGTCCATATTTTGACCATCCATCATCTTCAATCATTCTTTCACATTTTTCTCATTCAGCAGTGACTTAGGAACATCGCATGGGATTAATATGAAAACCAGAATATAACCACATGTCTCATTCAAATCCCTTGTACTTCTGGGTATCCAGTGGGTATCCAGTGGTCAGATAGATAGATATATAGAATTGCTTTTATGTGTAAAGGCGAGACTCTTATAAAATAGTTTGATTTTGGCCTTTGACATTGTTACTCATTTACCCCATGGATGGATATTTTACTTGCCTCAGCATAGACACCAAGTACAGGAGGACCGCCAATTTATTTTCATAGACTCATCCAAATTGAGAGGTTGTCTTATTAGTGAGGTGGTCATGATAGTGAGGTGGTCCTAATAGTGAGGTGGTCTTAATAGTGAGGTGGTCTTAATAGTGAGGTTGTCTTAATAGTGAGGTGGTCTTAATAGTGAGGTGGTCATAATAGTGAGGTGGTCTTAATAGTGTGGTGGTCTTAATAGTGAGGTGGTCATAATAGTGTGGTGGTCTTAATAGTGAGGTTGTCTTAATAGTGAAGTGGTCTTAATACTGAGTTAGGCTTAATAGTGAGTTGGTCTTAAAAGTGAGGTGGTCTTAATAGTGAGGTGGTCTTAATAGTGAGGTGGTCATTATAGTGAGGTGGTCTTAGTAGTGAGTTGGTCTTAAAAGTGAGGTGGTCTTAATAGTGAGGTGGTTTTAATAGTGAGGTGGTTATATTTTTGCTTTTTCTTACCTCTTTGCTATTTCCTAGGTTGCCCTAATTAGTATAATTATTACCATAAAGAGCATTTATCCAAAGCTAAGCATTTAATTGAAGTTAAGTGAACAAGAAGAAGCATATTCAAGCCTTATGCGCATCGCTGGAAACACCCAATTTTCAGCTCGCCGGATAAACTTTCTGATAACTATATTATCTCAAGTCTTAAATGTGACTTGTAGGCCTCAC
Source organism: Alitta virens (assembly GCA_932294295.1). Classification (NCBI taxonomy): domain Eukaryota; kingdom Metazoa; phylum Annelida; class Polychaeta; order Phyllodocida; family Nereididae; genus Alitta; species Alitta virens. The sequence continues at coordinate 37,058,434 of OW028583.1, forward strand.
TTGAACTTATCTTTAAGCAAATGGGTCAAAATGACTATTGCACTCACCCTAACCAAATTATGTACCATTACAGTAATGCTCTATATGGCCTCGTAGTGCTTTTTGATAGCAGTGTTTTATAAAAATTTCAAAGAAAATAGAAAAAAATAATTTATTCATTTCCGGAGCGGAAATCTGACACTACGGCACATGCATGCTTAAACTTTGTTATAATATGTCTAAAACAGTGTAGTGGTTACTTTTGGGGGTCTCATGACTGAAAATACTTCATATAATTTTTAAAAATAAGACATTCTAACTTTTTCAAACCTCATACAAAGACACTGTTTACCCCATATGAGAGAAATTTCAGTGTGACTATCAAAAGGCACTACTCGGTCATATAGAGTGTTGCTGTATGAAATTTCATTAAGGTAAGCACATTGGTGTTAGAGTTCTGCTCTTGAAACGAAAGTGTTACACCCACCCTCCTGCCTTTTGGACGGACACAATGAAACCTGTGTTATGTGGGATTCCCTGAGGGTTTTGCTGCAGCGCAGCCTATGTTTTGAATGTACACAATGTGCCTCAAACAAACAAGAAATGAATATGCTATAATCTGTATGGATTATCTAAAAAATTATTTAAAATCGTTTTATAGCTATATACTTAAACTGAACCTTACTTATAAGTTGCATTGTATACATACACCAATATTTTGTTGATTCCAGATCACAATATATTAACCCACAAAATTGTGCAAAATGATTTTACCCAACAAAACATTGCATATCAAATTTCTAATTATCTTGATATGGCCAATTCCTTTGTTGTGAGCTGGTAGTCTGACTTCTTGTTGAAACTTGATATGAGCACAACACATGTCTGATAAGACATTTAGGTATATGACATATTCTTCTTATATCCAGTAATTCAATACCTGACATAAATTATGAATATAGATATATGGTGACATTCCGAACAATGCAGATCATATTCAATTCATATTATAAGGATTGAAATGTTATGTTGTTCCCAGAAATATAAAATATCCTTTGGGCACACTATTATATCATGAGAAAGAAGCATTTTAATATGCCAATAACAGAATTTTGGAAAGGATTCTTTCAGTAGGCTCGTTTATTAATATTATGCTATATTTTCTTACATAATGCAGGCATTCCAGTAAAAATTAATAGTACAAATGCACATGTTTTAATTGGATATGCCATTGAGAAATTACCCTTATTGTATTACCCTGAAGTAGTGCGAAATACATGCATCTTGGTTACCCATGGGTGGGGTATTTTACTCGCTTCAGCATAGACACTGAGCACAAGGCACCATAATGAAATTAACTCCTCATGGAGTCAACATCCAGCTGCTGGGATGTAGCTCATGAAGAGTGCCTGGGCCAGGGATCAAATCAAATTCTTTATTAGTAAATAACCAACAGCCCACACAGTTGCTAAGCTGGAGTGTAAGAAAATAGATTTCCAGCAAACGAGTTGTCTACCCTCCAATATGACTTATATTGGCCACTGGCTGTTACATCGAATACATTCTCTTAACACAGAAATTCTTCTTTTGTCAAATGCGATTTACTTTGCAGTAATATGAAGTGGTTTAACTTATATTTATATATTTTGTGATGATACAAATTACTGCAGAAGACATATGACTTCAAAGGAGTTCTTATCATCGCATTGGGTTATGGTTTGTTTAAGCAGAAGTTTGTACAAAGGCATTGTATTTACATACTTAGAAGACTGGTGTATCATGTGGCCTCTGTCTTTCAGGAGTTTTGTTAATAGCCTCTGGCATGGGGGTATTTCAGCTACCCCCTGTTTGCCGCCATTTTCTTTAGTTACCCCATTACTGTTTAATGTTTGGAGTTAAGCTGCAGACCTGTCTGGCTGCAAAATTTGCAAAGTGGTAGCTAATCTGCAGAATGTTGTTGGTTGCAGAGATTAGTGGGATAACTGCAGTGTTGCACCTATCAGCCAATAACTCGTGCAATGGATTGCTCGTAAGCAAATACTAAGTTACTGCTGAGAGGCTCTCAATAAAACAAAAACAAAAGGAGGGTTAACTGTTGGTATTCCATCATTTACTAAATATTAACAAATATGGCCATGACGGTTGTTAGTGATTAAAGCAGTTTTCGGTCAAAAGTCAGGTCAATTGTTTGCCATTATATCTCAGGAATTCTATACATCTCATTTATTTGTCATGTCTCAACTGTAAATAATATGTTGCAAAACAAATGTTAAAAGTTAATGCTACTGGATCTGAAGCTTAGTCAGCTTATATGACCAGCTGCCAGAGGCAGATGTAATGATGTGATGATAAGGCTCGGAGTCCACACCATGTCACACATTTACCCCATAGGTGGGGTATTTTACTTGCCTCAGCATAGACACTAAGTACAAGGTACCTCCAATTTAATGTCTCAATCATGTGATCAACATCCAGCTGGGTTGTAGCTCATGAAGAGTGCCCGCGTCTGGGGTCGAACCCGGGTCCTAGGACTCTCAGCAGAGCTGGCCAATGCGGAATTAACAGATGCCTTAATCGTCAGGCCACCCAGCTGCTCTATCAAAATCCTCCATTTTTCCAAATCCTTCATATATTTTTTATTGGGTCAATAACGCATTTCATAAAATCCAACTTTAGTCCAAATGCTAACCCTTGTGATATTTAATCATGGAATTTAAAGAAATTCTAAATTTGCTGTATTTACCTACAATTTAACAACAACAAAAATGGTTTACCACAAGGAGTATATTATAGGCTTGTTTGTTTTTCCAGTACCCTTACACACTGTAGTTGGTAAGAAATTTGACGTGACAACTGCCCACAAGTGGTATGGGACGAACTATAGGATTGTCAGTTAAACAACAGGTCCCCAGGTTCTGCCAACACCCGTTCACTTCCTAAAAGAGCAACAAATCTGATTATGAATTCCAGCTTATCTCTAGGGTATCATCAAGAAAATTTACAATTGCAATTTCAAGTTCTGTCAATGGAAACGTCTTTCAGCACCCAAAGGGTGACACAAAATCCATATTTATTTGTGGTCTGATTGACCCCACACCCTCCCAAGTAATCACCCTACCCCCTCGACCCCAATTTGCAGTGATTTTACCCCCCGGGTAGTGATGCAGTTAATGCCCCTTTTGAGTAATGTTACAGACGGGTACAGACAGTTGGAAATTAGTGAGTCACATATTTATTGCACTGTCCCAATGATAAGATGAGATAAGATGAGATAAGATGAGATAAGATGAGATAAGATGAGATAAGATGAGATAAGATGAGATAAGATGAGATACGATGAGATACGATGAGATAAGATGAGATAAGATGAGATAAGATAAAATAGGACAAGACAAGACAAGATAAGATAAGATGAGATAAGATAAGATACAACACGACGAGATAAGATGAGATAAGATGAGATAAGATAAGATGAGATAAGATAGGGAAAGACAAGACAAGACAAGACAAGATAAGATAATTGGAAACAAAATTGGCCGTTGCATGACTAACAACTAACATGTTGTATCTCTCATTGCCAAACACATGCGAGCTTTGTCAGCTCAGAAGACCTGCTCTATAGGCAGACGTAATGTTGAGATTAACAGGCGAGGAGTCCACACCATAGATAGATAGATAGTAAGATATATAGATAGACATATAGATAGATGATAGATGATAGATAGATAGATGATGGATAGATAGCTAGTTAAATAGATGATAGATAGATAGATAGATAGATGATAGATATATAGATATATAGATAGACACGTTTAATCTTAATACAGTCAGTGGCAGACATCCAAAGATACATTTGCCATTTGCCGATAGGTTATGCTATGTTGATTCAATGGTTAGGGTCTTTCACTCGCCCCAGCATAGACACTGTACAATGCACCACCAAGTCGTGGTTTCCTATGGTTAGGTCAGTCCATAAATGAGGTTAAATTGCTAACAAGCTGTAGTCCGATCGTTGTGGCTTGTTTTCCATATCCTGTGGCTGGATAATAATGACAAAAATAAACCAGAAGTCACAAGCGCAGTTGATGTGGCTAATAATGAATAACGCTGTGGTTAAGTGGTTTGGTCATTGGGTATTTGACCTAATCGGTCGCAAATAGTTTTTTTATTAATATATATTCTTTAATGTGTCATAAAAAAGCAAAGGAAGAGAATAAAATAAAATAATGATATATACATGTAAATAAAGAAAATATAATAAAATAAAGGCATGAAATAAAACATACACAAATTATGTGCAGCATTTAAATAGCTCCAGGTCAAATAATTACAAACAAATGATAAGCAATAGTAAATACAAATGCGATGAAACTAAAAGCATGAAAAACAATATAATAAAAACATAAATAACTATGTACAGCACCAGGTAATGAATTAATAATAAATATATGTATCTTTGAGCATCTAGTAAAATTAACACAATTGGTAATAAAGGTTGAAAAAAACAAAAGAAGATGACATACAATTCAGTCTACACATAAGTAAATACTATGAAAAAGATATGTACACAAAAATATATATATTCCATTGTTGCTTTTGTGAAGCTATAGAAGTGGACACTTGGTAGTGACCACTGATAAATCAATTAAGGGATAAATGTGTAACATGGTGTGGACTCCAAGCCTTGCCATCTCATCATCTGCCTATTGCTGGTCATAAAAGCTGACTAGCTTCCGACCCAAACATTGAAATCAATAAAGCTGTTTTTTTTTTTTTTTTTTTTTTTTAAGAAAGGTATTATGTGAAATCAGTCTTTGCATCACAGTCAATGAATGCTTTGACCATAAATTTGCAAATTAAAGTACAATGTGGTTATGATGAAACAACGTATCTCACAAAGTGAAATTGGTATTATTATTTATTATGCATCTTAATTCTGGCCAATATGAATGACAATCATCTTTAGGTAAATATAGTCAACTCTGGACAGCTGTAGCAACCTATTCCAGGCTGTAGCTATAACTGGCTAAAGCCAGCTGCTTTTGTCTACTTCTACCTTATAGTCGGCTTACATATATATCAGAAATATGCACTTTATAAGTAGCATCGTATAGCAGAAGTTGTGTAGCTTTGTCTGGGTTCGATTTGCAATTAAAACGTTTATGTAATTGAACTTTTTGTGCAGATCTAAAGAGAACAATAACTGTTTACTTCGTGGCATAGCGGCGATTAAAATCCACAACTCAATGAAGCATTGAATACCACAACCACTAGGCCATGTGGTATTTATACATTACATTAATGTGGTATCAAAGCCCAGTAATAGACTGAAGGGAATATCTCACTTTAGGTGATGGATGGCCTGTGAATTGATAAGAAGTCTTGTATTCAGTTGCTGCCTATTTCTTTTCCCATTTCATTGGTCTGATACAAGGAGTAGCTATTTCACCTATGTTTTTGCACCTACGTATACATGATGAGACCTTGCTGTCAGAATACAATGAAAGCCCATGTTAAGACCACGTCACAAATAAGACCAAATTTTGGCCAAACTGTACTGTATGCTATTGACTATATATATATTTATATATATATATATATATATATATATAATGGCTGTTGCGAATGCATTGTTGATAATTTAAAAGGCGTATTTTGTATTTTTAGAAGTGCTTTATTCACTCGTTGCAGGTGAATCTAAAAGCATAAATATTATAAACCAATGTAAAATATATAATATAGATGACGATATAATTTTGTTTTACTCAAACAAATATTTTTGACATGAATTTTGATATTTGTATAAAATCAACTTCAAACTAAATAATATGCATTACGTATAAATTATACATTAGTAAATTACCAAAATAAAGGAATGAAAATACCATCAAATTATAAATATGAATTATAAACAATTCATTGAATATGACAAACTCAAAAGCATATGCGACTTCACGCATGAATATGGTTATAACCGCACTCACAGACAATGGACATCCTGCAAATTAGTGCATTCATGTATAAATAAAAATTCACAATAAATGTATCTCACAACAATAAATCAATAATATAAATAAATGTGTGTGATACATTTTGCACATGATAAATATGCATGATAAATGTGCATGCTAGAATTACATGGTAATCAAAAGTTTAAATTGAATCAATAACGTAGGTCAAAGCAATCCAAAAAGTATCACTTTTTTTGGTGGAAATTTCCATTGAACATTTTTAATAAAATATGAAAATAATTATGAACATAATGCAATAAAATGCCATCAAAAGACCAAAAAGATCTCACCTGGTTACCTAGCTGTTATGTTAAAACAATGCAGCATGATGATCTTGTAAAAAAGCACGATTTGGTAAAGAAGTGGACTTCTCAAAATGCTGCTGGAGAGTGACAGAGATTTGAAATCCCACTCTCCACTTCAACAATTTTTTGACAGCTCATATCCTGTCATGCTCAGAGGACTGACATGCTTCAGTGCTATCAGCTGGCTACTAATCAGGTCAGCCTGTGACCAGCAGACCACGATCAAAACAAAACATGCACATGGCTATGGCCATTTGCAACAATGGCCTTAGAACAACCATGCTCTGTCTTGGCTAATAAAAGGACAGTTGTAGAAACAGAAGGAAAGTGACAATTTGCTCTGTCAATTTTGTTGATTAGTATAATTTTAACAACAGTGAAGGACCCAGGATCGATACCGAGCTCGGACGCAGCTGAATGTCGTTCGTATGAAACATTAAATCGGTGGTCCATTTTACTCTGTGCCTATGCTGAAGCAAGTAAATGACACCACACTTGAGGTAAATGTGTGACTCCTCTTCTCCCTCACTTCATCAATCAACCTTCGATAGTGGCAAGAACTTGCCTTACAGGGCTGCACTTTCCATATCTATCTATCTATCTATAAGTCTATCTATCTATCTATCTATAAGTCTATCTATCTATCTATAAGTCTATCTATCGATCTATCTATCTAATATCTCTGTATCTATCTATTTATCTATATACCTAATATCTATCTTATATCTCTCTGTCTATCTATCTATCTCTATCTATATATCTATCTAACTATCTATCTATATGTCTATCTTTCTATCTGACTATTTGTCTATACTATACATCTTTCTATGTATCTGTCTATCTATCTATCCATCTACAGCCATGCAACAGAAAGGCAAGGCATCTTCTGCAGTCTCTTGCTGGAAATTTTATAAAATTGTATTCGCTTACAATTTAGAACAAGCGATACATTTCAGATGAAGGTTAGTCGTAATACTAACGTTTAACTGTACCTGGATTATTTGCTTTACTTAGAAAACATTTACGTCTTCATACATCCTGACAGGCCTTTTAACATATCATTCTTCATTCTCCAGTTATCGTGAAATCTCGCCACCCACGAGAAAGTATGTGATTATGAGATGTAAGCTCACCAGGTCCATCGTGTAAGCTCGGCAGGTCAATCATGACAACTATGCACAGAATTACTCAGTGTTTTGCTAACCCTCAACTGGTATTTGCAAAGATGGCATTTTTGCCATGGCTGGAGATTCTAACAACTTTATAAAAAGAGTGTAATACCTATTGAACAAACATGAAGGAAGAAGGAAGAACCAATGAAGGAAATAATGAGAGGATAGAATGAAGGAATAATGATATTGACAAAATAATATGCTAATGAGAAAAAGTAACAGAACCTCCAGAGGGCGCTACCACCGTAGTAGATAAAAAGACAATAAGATGACGTGCATAATGTTTACATGGATGACGTCACAATATAGATGATGTCATTAAACAATACTTATCTGCTACAGTGACTGTGACCTCTGTGGGTACTACAAGTTGCAAAGTAAGATGTGGCAAACAATGTTGTCCTTGGTAGGTGTGTCTCTGCTGTCACTGAGAACCCTGTGAATAATTCAACTTTATACCATAGTTGTGGTAATGTTGTGGTAATGTTGTGGTAATGTTGTGGTAATGTTGTGACAATGTTGCATTTTGGTGAAAGTTACAATTTTCAACATTGTCACAGTGCAAATTTGTGTGGATCCCCTTTACTTTCACGTAACTATCATCCTCAACCCCAGAGAACTACACAACCAAATTGTGACTAAAACGCAACGTTGCGACAACGTTGGGTGCTCCTTGGAATGTGAACGATTATGACTAACGGTATACATGACACTGATTAAAGTTATTAACTACTCAGATATATAAATCAATCAAATCAAATTTATGTATACCTGACCAGTAACAGAATAGTCGGCTATTGGGTAATTAAGTCATTGTAGACAGAATCAGAATGTCGAAAGATGTCTACTTCATACTTTATCAATGTTTTAAATAATCTTTTCCATGTTTTGTTTTTGCAGGAGTGCGTCTGCATGTGGAGGACAAATCTGAAGCTTGGTTCAACACGAGGGTGCTGAAATCCTGTCTCAAGAATAATTAAGGAATAAAGAAATAAATTCACACAATGTCATCGGATTCAAATTTAACTTCGCTTTATTCGAGTTTAATAAACTACTTCCACGACCATCAAAACGAAGGGAATGAGGCGGAAAAAGAGAAATTATTCAAGGAATTGTACCAAAATCTCTTTCAGGACAACAGCAGCCAATTCAAAGATGATTTCTTGTCAGGAGATATTTTCATTGGAGAAGAAATGGGATCAAAATCTTTAAGTTACATGAACCTCAGACCTCATGTCTATGGGGCAGTCTTAATAGCCATGACACTTATTGGAGTATTGTGTTGTTTTCTTGTATTTTGGTTTGTTGGAAAAAGACACAAGGTGTCGCCGTCGTCTGCAAGAGTACTAGTGCTGAACCTGGTGGCAAGTTGTGTAGTTTTCTTACTAGGAGGAATTCCACTGCTACTCGTGGAAAATGTGTTTGGTTTTGGTTGGAGATTAGGACACCTAACTTGCCAAACTCATCGTTACGTGTTTTACTCATCATTTTACTTAATCGCTTACAGCCAAGCTGCTCTTCAGGCTTATATTCTGGCATTTTTGTCTTATCCGCAATCGATTGCGACAAAGCTGTCTGCTAGAATCACCGCCATTTTGGTGATATTATTCTGGATTCTTGTTTTTGTGGCCAATATTCCAAACTTCTTGGGTCATGGTGTTGATGAACAGATTCCTGGGGTCAGTTATTGTTTTCATGTTGAGATTACGCGAGATATTAACCAGGCCATAACGTGGACTGCTTTGCAATTTACTTTCACGTATGCTCTCCCAGCATTTTTTATGGTAATTTTGATGGTGGCTCAAATTGTCATCTGCTGTAGTCCAAAATCGCGCCCAGGGGAATACTTAACCCTTCAAGAGAACATGACAAACAAAACGAAGGTAACAGTTGTCACGGTTACCATGACAATAATTTTCTGCATCTGTTGGGGTCCGGATAAAATCTTCAGCTTGCTGCTGCTTCTTCACCCAAGACGTATGCATACACCACTATTAATAGCCAGTGACGTCATGATGTGTTTCGCTTATTGTCAACCGACCTTCGCGACATTCATCGTTCTAGTATCACGCGTTGATGATCACGTCACCCTACAGGAAGTCAAGACTGACCAATCAAAAGTTGTCGCTCGCCCTAGTTGCAGACCTCGGCCGACAGAGGGAGCCAAGGATGACTCTGTGGAACCTATGATGATCTCTAGTGTTTAAGATCAACTATTGTTATACCTAATATTTAAATGTTAATATTTGATTGATTTTGTATGCAATGTTTACTTGTCTGATGTTGTTTTTTTATGTTTATGAAAAATTGTAAACTGAATGATGAGATAATCAATGTAAAAAATGAATTGAAAAGTGAAATTGAAAAATGCCAAAATGCTTTTTAAGGACTCAGAATACTAATTTGAACAGTTTTTTCTGCAGTCATTAGGCAAATGTCAAATCGATACTTAAAAACTTGGATGGCAAAGATGATTATTGATGTGAATAAAATCTACCAAACACATTTTCGTTCATTTTTTATAGAACACGAATATTGCCTAATCAAAATAGTTTATCATGCAGGCCCTTTGGTTATGAAGTAAAAAATAGACATGTTATGCCAATGTATAAAGATTTACGTTAACTAGAACGATGTCTTGCCTGGGAAACTTTTGCTGATTATGTTCAGTCTATCAGTGCCTATGCTGAGGCAAGTAAAAAATCTAACCAGCGGGGTAAATGTGTAACATGGGTGGACTCCCCTCAGCTCATCAATCAACCCTCGTTAGAGGCAAGAACTTGCCTTAGAGGGCTGCACTTTCCATTTCTATATATCTATCGATCTATCGATCTATCGATCTATCATAAGTTGCACGATGAACCATGAAAATTAATCAATAGGATAGTGCTCCCACTGACAATAATGGCCTTTGTTTATTCTGTACAGAGGATCAATTTCTCATATCATAATTTCAGTAAGAGGCTACTTCAGAAGTGCCATTCATTTCAAGAGATATTATTTCAAACAAAAGAGGAATTGTTAAAGAAAGAAAAAGAGAGTTATCGGTACATCATATTGAAGTAATTGAAACTTCAAATTGCAGAAATAAACTCTTTTTTTTTCAGAACTTTGTAACTAGTGGTCGTAAAAATACTGTCAGTTATATAAATAATATTTTATAACCCTAACCCATTTTATTGTTTATTTTATTGTTTGCCTATCATATTTTATTTATGACACCAGAAATTGCAGACATATCGGCAGGTAATATTGCAAAGAAATTAGAAGAAATGAAATCATTTAATGATATCATATATGATGAGAATAACATGGTTACAAACCCATTTAACTGGGCATAAGTAAATTGGCAGAAGTAAATTGTTCTGCCATTTGGAATATAGAAAAATTGACCATTACGCAGACAGAGGACTGGTGTTAAAAAAGGATGAATACAATTCTGCTTGATTGAATGGCAAGGAGCATTCTAAGGGTTACATGGTCCCATTCAGTATGAATGAATCAATGACAATAGAGGTCACAAAATATCTTTAATAAAGAAATTAAAAAAAAACATAACATAATTGTCTGGCTTTTTCTGGTCGCCATCCACTTCTGGTTAATACAATTACTACTACTACTACTACGAAAGCAGATTTATTTTAGAGTACTCGGTTTCAGTTCAGGTGGGGGCCTAGCTCAGTGGTAACGCACTGGGCTTCTGACCACTGGATCCCAGGTTCCATTCCCGGTCGAACCTAATTGGATGGCTGTTTCATCCTTCATCTCATTGCCATGGTTGGATGGTAGTTTCATCCTTTATCTCATTGGTCCCTGCCTGTCCTAATTAGCCCATCAGGTGCAGAAATACGGGACGTAAAGCCTGAATTCACCCACCACTACCAGTTTCGGTTCAGGAATAAGTTACTAAAAAAAAGGGATATTTAAATTCTGCTTAATGAAAGAAGTAGTAAGTATTAACAAAAGCGCCATGCCTTGGATGTAAGCATTTCAGTAATTATAACTATAAAGTTGACCGTGATTATTTAAATAAATTGGACTGTGATACCACAGCAGTGTGTAAATAAACTGGTGAACAGTGTGAGATGTTTTGTCTTATTTTGAATGATGTTTCTAAGGATTTTTTTGAAAAGTAGCTAAGAATTTTTGAAGCCGACATCATATTACAGTTTGTATTTGATAACATTTTTCTGAAGAAAAAATATATTGCTGTTGCACTTACTTATGTATGGTATATAATGCACTTATGTCAAATAATATGATGATAGGTATATGCAAATGTCAAATGATGGAATAATTAATTGGTTGCCATTGTTATATTTGTTACGAAATGAAGTCTGACTATGATCGTTAAATGTGATGCGTAATAAATATTTCATGGTGAAAAAACCATAACAAATGACCACAACAGATGATCTAATATTGACTTATTTGCCCTCGATTTATTTCTTGTCAGTGTCATAGCATAGTCAATTGCTGCATGCAAAACACAGTATAAAAAATGATATTAGCACAATAGAGAAGAAATTTGAGACATGTAGATGTTATGAAACATCAATACAGACAGACACATGATTTGTATTTCAGCCCAATTTAAAATATGTTGACAATTTGTGAGCGCAGATGAAAACAAGAAAATTCTTAAAAAAAAAAAGAATAGATATCTGGCAACGTGAACAATATTAGCAGTAGACAGCTGTCATTCAGAAAGAATATATTGTCTTTACAAATTAATGGACAGTCATATAATAATTTGTGACTAACTTTGATGAAAAAAAAAAATTCACTGAGCTGGATTCTGACAACTGTCAGTACAATGTCACTTAGCATTGCGAGCGCTCTATCCACTGTGCCACCAAATCTGGTTGTGATTTGAAGTTTTTCTTTTTTGAAGTGTAGGCTCTGTGTTCTATAAATAGCTCGCCTGAGCAGTGAATGAGCGATGTGTTTACCTTTTTTACTGCAGTAATACTCCATTGTTACAAGTTCAATTATGCCTAAATCTTTAATTTATAAACTTTGGAAGTTGTAACCAAGGATTTTAACCAAAATTAAGGTGAGCACTGCCTAGGTTATTTGTGCATGAGCATTTCTGGGTCGAATACATTAAAATAAGTGAAGAGGCCCCCGACGGGTTCTTCATAATTGAACAACCAATCAAATCAAAGAGTCAGCAAAACTACCCCGCCTGGGTCCTTGACCTAATTATTTTCACCCACCAAACCAAGTGTGTCTTAATAAAACCTGGCATTGAAACAAACCATATCAGTTATATACCTATTGTGTCATAGGTCTAGACGCCAGATATAAAAAAGGTTTACTCTTGCTCATCCTTGGCCATCCGTAATTCACTCGCCGAACGATGTACAGATACTATACGACAGAAGACCTCTTTGTCAAGATCATGTTGGCAAAAGACCAAATTCTCCTTCAGGCTCTGGGAAAATATCAATTCCATAGCTTTAGAAGAGAAATAATCTAGCTGCATCTCAAGTATAAATTATTATATTGTGGAAATACATAAAATAGCTCTTTATAATAGGAAATGCGCACCTACTTATTGTGGGCTTTGCATGGTATATAAAATGGGCCAATAACATATGGTACCAAGGTGGATCTACATGGACAGTTTGTATTTATGTAAATATAATAATGTTATAATATAAAATTCATAATAAACAATTACAGATTGTGCTGATAGTGTGCGTACCAAAATAATGGTGCTGTAGTCATAATATATTTATATATCATCTAGTCAATTCTGTAGTTATGGCATGTTGACATTCATGAAATTGATACTCATCTGGTAAATTCGTTAAAATTAATGTTGTATGAACAGAATGTTAAACTAAACTGTACACAAGGTATTTTATGTATAGAGCATCAGTTGCTTGGAATCTACTGCCAGATAACTTAACAAGAATACCTGGTGATGTGTGTAGAATGCCAGCAGCACTAGGCCTACAATGTAAACACTTTAATACAGTATGATGGCTACTGCCTCATTGAGACCAGTGTGTGTGCCTTGTATACTCCATTCTTTATTCAGGATTTTACAAATTTATTTATCTATTGTATAAATATAAATTCTGCACATTTTCCTGAAAAATTCAGTCTTTATTTGACGAAAATCGGACCAATATTAGCAGAGCAGCAGCCTTTTAAAGTATATGAATACCTATGCCATAGCGTAGGCATTCCCCCTCCCTGCATAGGTTGCCTAGGCTGCCTAGGATGCCTGGGCTGCTGGACCGATCCATCAGTCCTTACATGTAATTTTAAGAATAAAGCCAACTCCCGGGCTCGATCTCTTCAGTCATAAGCAAAAGGCAATATATTTTTCTATGTCCTTGTGCGATGACTGGTCTTATAGCTGACTTAATTGCCTTAGAATAAAAGAAAGTTTGCAAAGAAATCGCGCTAAAGAAGTTGCAATGGCCACGCTATCCTCAAAAATATCAAAAGAACAGTGAATCGGCGGGGATGACGTCACAGGAAGTTCCTCATTTCTTAAAAAAACAAGTTTGTTTTCACAGTCAACTCGCCCAAATATTTCTCGTCCAATTTAACTCGCCACAAAACTAACTCGCCCAAAGAGAACTCGCCTATAATCCATCTCGCCCCCTATTTAAGGGTTTTGCATAAGACGTCCAGGTGTTCATGCCCCGACTTAGATGTGGGTGGGCAATAATTGGCCAGCAATGTTTTCCTGTAGGGCTGTGCCCCCCCCCCCTACATTATTGTTTTAGTTAGTTAGAATTCCCAGAGCTTCCCCAGAATTTTTTTTTTCTTGTAATATTCCTGTATCTTATATCTAAATATATTATTTTATACATTTACACATTGAAAATATTTATTGTAAGGAATGTTTTGTAATTATAAACACTTAATTGCACACAAACCCATGTTAAACACTTTGGCTTTAAAATGTTTACAATGACTGTTTAAACAGTGTAACTTTGTGTGACACTGTTAATAGGCCTATCTTGCAACACTGCTTATCTTTGGGCAAATTAAGCAACACATAATTAATTCCCTCAAGTACAGCATGGACATAGGTATATATTTATTGCACATCAATTTTGTAAATATTGTTTTCTTTTTATGTTGTTTTCTTTTTGTTTTCTTTCTTTTTTTTCTAATTGGATTGGTTTGGGCGAGTTGACTGGCCCCCGTTTCATGTTAGACGAATTGTGTGTGGACGAATTGAACAGCGTCCAAAAATCACGGATTTTGAGAGGCCTGAATTTGTACTATAATCAGACTTTACTGGGCTTCTACTGGTCGGATCTTCATTAAATTTGGTTTGTAATTTGCGTGTTTTTACTGCGGTTCTAGTGGAGTGAAAACTACTGAGGCCAAAACTGTATCAAAGAGCAAGTTAAAACTGTTTTGGCAGGCTTTCCCTATTATGTGAAACCGCGCTACGCTGCTGCTGCGTTAACCCATATATTTTCAATCCTCAGACCATTCGTTCGCTTAAATATACCTGGTCTGTCATAGAACATAGTATGATAGTTCTATACTTGTTAAAGGCCTAGGCCAAGGTATAAAAAAACTGTGATATTGATAGCTTCAAAACTGGAGCAAAATTGTACTTTTCATAATGTTATTGTTTATTTTAAAGGGGAACTAAAGGAAGTTTGCATGTTAAGCTTAAATGATCAATTAGATGTAAAAGAATATATTGCAGTGAAAAAGTATGTCTAGAAGTCAAGTTTAGTGTGGTTTTAGGCCAGTTAAAAGTGCAATTTACACCAACCGCCATCACGTAGGTGGCCGCCATTATTGCACACGGCACCAAGGCTAGTGACGTCACTTATGTCCTACTGAATGTATGAATACAGCTAGGCTACCTACATATTAACTAATAGATTGCAATTGGTTTCTTAATTTCATTGCAATTAAAGAAAAAACAGAATAGATTGCACACCAGGTGTTATTATACTTCTTTAATGCCAATTAATTACTGGGATTAATTACTGATTGCAGTGAAGTCCTGGGCAAATATTATGCTTCCATTGTCTGAATGCCTAAAGAATAATATAAACACAATATTTTTTTCCCAATAACGGATGCTTAAAAATAAAAAGCTGTGTAGGGTATTAAAGTAATGCAGTACAATACCATGAGGTATTATAAACTATTCACACAATATTTTGATTTTAAACAAATATAGTTGAATTGTATTGTCTACTTTAAAAAAATTTCTTGGATGGTTAGATAGATAAATAGTCATACATTACTCCATTACTGAAAAATAGCAGGTATAATTCACTTCAATTTCTAATGGCCTAAAATCTATAATATTTAACATGATAAGTATGTAAAGCTATGGACTGATGAGTATTTTATACGAAATTACTTACACACAGTTATTTGCTTTTATGATTTTATATAAACTGTTTTATGATTTTATACTTATTTTCCATTTGAGTTTATATATAAATATAGGCCCCCTATCTATATACTTTATATATTCATAGTACTCAGTTATCCAAGCATTCAATAGTTGTATTACAAAGTCAATTGACTTCAATCAATATTTCTCAGCATGCGATCAAGGTGAAGGGGCCGTAATTTTCAATTCAATTAATTGTCCATACATAAATGAGTCACTTATGTACATTGTCTCAAATTGTTCAATGGCAATTTACTTGACACTTGGTGATAACCAGTGACATGTTCTCAACAAATTAAGAGCTCAAGTGCAATTAACACCTGTTTATGAAACTCTCAGTTCTCACCAGTACAACAGTGACGTATTTCCGGCTGGTGCAAAACACCCGGGATAGTCCAAAATGGCGGCCTCCGTGGTTCACAACACAGAGCTAATAAATGCAGGATATTTCATTAGCAGTGCATATATACAAGTTATGAATAGCGTGGATGTGTTTTAATGGACCCAAGCTAATATCTGAGAGATAAAGTGCTGAAGGTGTTAGTACCCCTTTAATACTTGTTTTTAATGGGCCACTGGAAAAATGGATTTTATACCGAAATATGTATTTGCGTATTATTGGCAACATAGTGTTCATACCTTTTAAAAGTAGTTTAGGAATGTTTAATAATGTGTTGATGTAATACTTTTAGCTTAGTTTGACAAAGAAATTCATTCATTCAATTTTACGTTCGACATATGTCCATAGCCATCCGTGGCCATCCGTGGCCATCCTTGGCAATCTGTGGCAATCCGTGACCATGCAGGGGAAGCTGTCCATTCGTGTTTACTCGCCATCCACTCATAGAACGCTCATGAAACGCCCATCTGTAACCGTCCGTAGCCATCCACAGGCCTCCGTAGCCAATCCATAGCCCATCCGTAGCCCATCCATAGCCCTATCCTCATTTACTCTTTACCCCTTGCACAAGCGATCTAGGAGTTCCTCGCGGATGCCTCTCAAATACCTCTCGAATGCCTCACGGATGCCTGGCGATGGACATCCACAGAGCGGTCTACTGACGTCCTTTGAACGCTCCTCGAAATATATTTATACATGACAAGAGTCCATTTTTCAAATCGGTGTTCATACGTAGGTCCTATCCATGACCGTGTGAACGCTCCTTAAGTCAGCTATCAACAACGCTATCATAAGGGCCCCCCTTTACAGATCTGTAATTGCAATTATTTCCGGTTTGCTTTGAATTTATAAAATAAGTGATTTTATTGAATTCAATATTCTGATTAAAAAAGGTGTAGATCGTGGGGGGCTTTAGTACTATTCTCAGTAGAGGCTAAATAAGCACCAGGCCATAGCAGCTTCGATTTGATTAAGTATTTATGGACTTTAGGAAGAGATCAGTCAATGAGCTGAGTTTATGCTGAATTTATGAGTAGAGAGACCTCTGTTGCATACTACATGTATATAATCATCTTTGCGAAGTGGTGTTGACTTATAAGATACCTTAACTGGGATAAGCAAAGTAATTTATTCCGATCATTGAAATCAAATGGAGACAGAAGGAAATTTAAAGCCCATTTTGGGCTCCTTAGCAGAAAATACTGCTATGCATGGACTGCCCAATATCAGACGTTCAGTTTCTCTAGCCCGAAGGATTTTCTGGACTCTCATTGTACTGGCTGGAATAGGTGAGTTTCATCCATTATCAAACAGAAAATATATGTATGTATGTATATTTTATTTATAGTCGTATTACATGGTAATCAGAGATACAAACTTCTGCACAAACTATGTGGTACACAATAAAATAAGAAAAAGAAAGAAAAATCATTAAATAAAAAAAAGTCCAACAAAATATATTTTCAAATTCCAAGTCCAGCGAAAAATGCAGAGCATGCAGAACTCTGTGTCCAAAATTACTTCAGTAAAGGATTAGTTATTTGCCTGTAGAATACAACTCTGTGTCAAAAATTACTTCAGCAAAAGAGTATTTCTTCGCCTGTAGAGCACAAATGCAGAACTTTTTATCCAAAATTACTCAGCAAAGGAGTATTTCTTTGCCTTTAGAGCACAAATGCAGAACTCCATCCAAAATTACTCAGCAAAGGAGTATTTCTTCGCCTGTAGAGCACAAATGCAGAACTTGTGACAAAAAGTACTCTAGTAAAGGAAAATTTCTTCCCCCATGTAGAGCACAAATGCAGAAAAATTACTCCAGAAAAGGAGTATATTTCCTGCCTCAGGAAACAGATTTCAAGAATTATGAGGAGTTGCCACAGATACCAAAATAGGATCTACATTTATTATGTCCATATATGGCTTTCATGTCTTTTTCAGCAATGATCATATACGAGGTTACCATGTCAGTCAAGAAGTACACCAGCTATCCAGTGCAGACCAGTATCTCTCCTCGGACCGCTTTTTCTCATCCTTTCCCAGCGATCACCATCTGCAACCAGAATCCCATCCGACAATCCGCTTTGAACAGAGCAGGGACTGGGATCAACGCCCTACTGGTGAGTCAAAAAGAAAATAAGTGTGTGTATATAAATTTCATTTCATTGTGTAATGGGTGTGAACACATAACTTTAAACTGAGCTGATTTGCAGCATTATTTTTCTTGATGACCAGAAGGTTTGTTCAACTTTAAAATTTGTTATGAAATGAAATTATTCTGAAAGGCATTTGAACCAAAAAAGGCATAACAGGGACTTCCTGTAGTCAGAGCAGTGCTCATAATATATAACGATCGTCGGCGTTTTAACCATGGACTTCCAGCCAATCAGAAAAAGATCTTCGTTAATGACGTCATGCTAAAAATAACTATTTTGTCGTAGTAACTGATCCCCCTGTTCAGATTTATTTTTTTAACACTCTCTTAAATTAATTATTAGGCTATCCAAGGCTTTTATTTTCAAACAATTTTCTTTAAATTTATCATCTAAAGTTCTATTCCTTTTTTGGCTGCAGCTATCAGTTAACTATTTACTGTTGAAGAGAAATGTGTCATAAAGTGCATATTTGGCTTACTTCGAGTTTCGCACTCATATAATGTAATTATATATGCATGAGGCAATTGGCTACCAATATTTATAGCTAATAATGTAAAGGACACAAAGAAATAAATTCAAGTACTCCTGGTTTTTTTGCAGGAGCACTTGAATTTATTGGTAGACATATTGACTCATATTGTATATGCGTAGTCACATTATTTATAACTGATAAAATGGCACTTAGAAATAACTTTGTGCTTGTGGTTTCTTGTGTGGCTTTTAGTAGGTTATTGTGATGTCACAATGGTCCATTGTTACATCACAATGAAGCAGCAATTGTGACGTCACCAAATCAGGCTTGAGAAAGGGGCACTGATTTTGCTGCCAAGATCAATATTATCATTGAAAGCACTTGAATTAATTGGTAGACATATTGACTCAATGCATATTCGTAGTTACATTATTTATAATTGATTAAATAGCACTGAGAAATAACTTCGAGTGCTCGTGGTTTCTTGTATGGCTTTTAGTATGTAATTGCGATGTCACAATGGTCCATTGGAAAGGGGCACTGATTTTGCTGCCAAGATCAATATTATTAATGAAATGAAAGTGAACAAGCAATAGATCTACATGTGAATATTCAGTTCAGTTATTAAGAATGTGTTCATACCTTAAGTAATAAAGAGAATTTAATACTATATGCATTTGAGAAATCAGCTGTTATACCCAGATAGTGTGTCTGATAGGGACAACATCATTTCACCATTTGGTTGTCTTTGGCCAAGGTCGCGCTAATGTCTCACTTTTGGCATTCGTTACCTACTGTAAGTAAGTAGGTAAGTCAGTAAGTATGAAAGTAAATAAGTAAGTAAGTAAAACTTTGTTTACAGTCGACAGTAAAAACAATATCACGTGGTCTGATAACTGTCTTTTTGCTGTCTCTCAGGTCCATGTTGTGCTGTTTTATGCATTTAAAATATAGGCTCTTAAAATCAGAATACCCTTCATGCTACATGTAGCATGGAAAAAACCACTCAGCAATGTCTAAAGAATACCACCTATGGCACATTTCTTTATACTCAGAAGTCTAAGCAGCAAGCTATACTCTGAAGATGACGATCATGGCATTGCATCATGAAAGTGACTTCATTTCCTTCACTACAAATTCAGTGATAACATCTAGCCTCTCCAACATAAACAAAAAACATCACAAACATATGTGAAAAGCTTGGAATTCCCAGGGAAACTTTGAACTCTATCAAATGTCTCAACTGAAGACTTGGTTAAAGACTTATAAATTTGACACTCAATGTAAAGATGATCCATGCAGCGGTAATTAAAGAACTTTCCGAAGTCAGAGATGGGATCTCACAATGTGTATTTTCACCTCAAGACCGTACATATCTTATCAATTTTATTTTTATAAATTAACATGTGTTTAATTTATATTTAATTTATGCTAATTTCACACATCTGTGATATGCATTATTGAATTTCCATATGTATACCCATTGTATGAATTAAATGGTAATGATAATAAGCCATCAGATAGTAAAATTCCCTCTTTTTAATATAAAAATGACATTGGCACCACATCGGCAAATTCTTTTGACTAAACTATTATTAAAGGGAATTTAATTCCCAGTATATATGCAAAAAAAACCATTACAATAAGTAACGGTGGTCATCTTAGTGGCGGAGTTCATTGTTTAATCAAATATTGAAATAAGCATCAGTTGTGATTTTAATAAATTAGGGAGGTGCACTGTTGTTGGTCAATTGAATAAGCATCAGTAGCAAATGAGGAGCAGGTAGTGGTAGTGTGCGTGTCTCCCAATCCCAAAGAACCAGGTTTGAGCCTCGCCCAACGACTCCTGTTTTGTTGCCTTTAGCAAGCCACTTCATCATCATTGCTACTGTCCACCCAGCAGAGAGTGGATACCTGGCTTTTCAGATATAGAAAAGCTTCGGAATGAAGTTCCAAGCCATGGCGCCGTTAAGGTGTGTGTAGGGCTGTATACTTACTCCTGAGGAGCTGACTTTGAGGCTAGGGAAGCCGCTGTATACCACCTGTAGGGTATAGCAGCTCTTTAAAATAGTACACCATACATGGTTAAATCTAATCTTTGGGCTGCAATAAAGGCCACGTTCCCTCGTGTACATTAAAAGTGGTGATTACAGTGGTGGAGTTCTATAATGGTTAAATAGGGAGAAAAAGTAACAGAGCCTACGGGTGGCACTACGACCATAGCGCATAAAAAGACAATAAGACGACGTCACAAATAATTGTTACATTGGATAATGTCACAGAATAGATGACGTCATCAAACAATACTTATCCGCTATGGTGTCAGTGACCTATTGTGGTACTTTTTCTCCCCATTGAATATTACAATTATAAGAAATAGTGGTAATGTTAACGGTGTCCTACTGTTATTGTTTGATTGCTATTTCCAGCAAAAGGACATTTCTCAGAATTCAGTGGCCCAGGCCTATACAAGAACTTACCTTAAAGACTCAGTGTTGAAGGCTTACGCTCAGCTTCCTATGGAAAATCGCATGAAAATTGGACATCAAATCGATACCATGCTACTCGACTGTTCCTATGGAAAATCCCCGTGCAATTACACGTAATTTGCAAAAAAAAGAGAATCATAGATTGTTATACTGACACTTCAAATTTGTAATGATATACCCAAAACATTATTGATTAATTCTTAACGATGCATTCACTCTGTAATTTCCAGATACTTCACACCTTTCAGCAACTTTTATTATGGCAACTGTTTTACGGTTAACTCCGGACATGCAAACTTTTCAACTTTTAAAGCTACAAATGTCGGACCTCTTCACGGTGAGTTTTGCCTTTTTTTGTCTTGAAGTCAAAATCTTGTATCTGAGCAAAATTGATCATTAATTGGGGAAATTGTAGTGCTGATGTAATGAGATAGCTGGGCTGGTTGGTCCAGCCCGCGCTCAGTGTTGATTTGATGGGCAACACCGGCCTGATATTGATTCAATATGAGATGTTACTTGGGCTGTACTTCATCTTCTTTACATTACAAAGAGTAGTAACTATATTGGTTTCCTAGTAGTACAATAGTTTGTGATCTTGCATTATTCAGTACCAAACACTTTATCAGGTTTATGGGGCTAAGAAATGTGACATTTATATCTCATATAAATTATGCCAGCTTTATAGGTGTATTTATTGATTTACCATCATTCAGTTCATGGGTATGGCATGCCATACCCCGATAGCACTAGGTTGACATTATTCCAAAGTTTGCCTTCATCGTCTGACATTGCGCCAATGTTGAGCTGACGTAGATGGAACGGGTCACCTGGGTCACTTGTATAGATGGTTTTTTAAACATTAATACTTATTCATTTACTATACACTGAAAAAAAATTCCTGTAGTTTTGCGGCATGTTGCTGGCAAATTTTTGCACTGTATCATGCTGTACAAATAAGTTGTGTTGATGGCTCACCGAGAAATCTTAAACGGAACTTTACTGCAAAATAATGTTGATGAGCCTTTATAATAACCAAAAGTAAATTTTGTGGTATCAGACTATAGATGTGATTTACTGTATCTTACCATTAAATGCCCTGTTACTTTTTGTAGGTTTCCAGGTGAACCTGTTCATAGAGCAAGACCAGTACATTGGGAGCTTGGCAGAGGCTGCTGGAGTGAGGGTTGTCATTCATAACCAGACTCACATGCCCTTTCCAGAAGACGAAGGCTTCACCGTTGCCCCTGGTTTCCTCACTTACGTTGGTTTAACAAGGGTAAAGATAAATAAATTTTCTTTTCAAAAATAAAAAAGCTGCCAAGCCCTCATAGCATTCCATATTGGCCCAGCATCATTTCCACATAGGCCTCTGTCGTTACAATAGCGTATTAATATCTCCGACATTGCGCCGGCGTTGAAACGATTTGGAATGCTATCTGGGTGTGGCATATACATCTATCTAAAGAAAAAACATACATTCTTAACTTAAACACAAGTTGTGGCTAAACATGATCAAAAACCTTAAAATACAAAGAAAAGTTTAAAATGTTAGTGAAAGAAATTGGCAAGAACAAGAATAAAAAAAGAACAAAAAAAAGAAAAGTCACCAAATTTAACAATATTTATGATTTATATACAGTCTCTTACAGTGTAGGAAAACATTTTGCTGTATGTAACGCTATTTATATAAAAATTGTCTTTATTGTGATATTACTCAGATGTTTTAAATATTCTTTAGCATTACAATACCCTACTAGCATTCCAAACCTGAACAACATTGGCGCGATGTCAGCCATACTGATACAGTGGCAAATACAGAAACAACGTTGGCCCGATTTTATTTTGCCTGAATGAGATAATAGCGCTTTTTTAATAATTCTTCTCTTTAATGGTAATCTCCTCACTCCTTTATACATTGGGAGATCACCTCAAAATTGTAATTCATTCCAGAGAGAAATCTCCCGTGCTCCCCATCCATATGGAGACTGCAGCGACAAAAGTGATGCAGCAAATGCCTACAGTGGTGTTCTTCAATCTGTCAAGTACTCTAAGATGGTAAGATTAAGATAGTAAATGTATTATAAACAGGCTTTTCAGTTTGAATACTTTAAATGATGATTTGACCTGACGTCCTAATTTGATTTCTTGCCATTTCACTAACCTCGGTTAATGTCCTTAACTTAACCTAACTACAAGGACGTAAATGTGGCTGAGTAGATGTTTGGTTCCACTTCAGTGGTCTGCTTAAAAATGATAGGCCTATAAAGCAGGACAATGCTCATACGTAAAATAACCTACCTGACTGTACATACTAGGCTCTCCAGCAATTGCAATAACTCTATTGTTTACATGTCAACTGGATTCGGTTGCAATTTAGCAATGAAAAGAATTGTGTACATAGTTAATGAGATGGCGTTAATATATTTTTTTCTTTTTAATTTTTAATACTAATGAAAACTATGAAGCCCTAAAATTACACGAAAAGCAAAAAAAGCATATGTATTTTCGCATTCCCAAAGCACGAATTCGCATTCCCTTGTGATGGTAGCATTCCCTCAGATAAAATTCCAGATAGTATTCCAAATCGTATCAACATTGGTGTAACGTCGGTGATGTTGATATGATGTTTTACCAACGGTGGTCAATTTAGAAACTAAGTTGGCCTGATTTGGAATAATATCTGGGATGCCAGGTGGATGTCAGAATGACATTAGGTGTCACATCAACCGATGATGTTCCGATGTGATTCACACCTGACTTTGGATTTCAATCTTTCCAGGCATGTAAGAAAACGTGTTTGCAGTACCATGTTCTCAAGTCCTGTGGTTGCTGGGATCCTGTTCTTGAAATGAACTCGACTGTTTTCAATGGACTGGTCACTGGAGCACCAGTGCCATGTATCAACATAACCGCAGGTAATTTTTCGTGTTTCGTCTCTTTTTAGTCTTGCTGACAATGTTTTGACACAAAAGAACTTTGGTAAAAGTAACTTTTTAGTGATTTGTTTTAAAAACATTTATTATATCAATTGCAGTTGAGTGCAATGGGAATGTGAGGGGCATGTTTTAAATAACATTTATTATATCAATTGCAGCTTAATGCAATGGGAATGCAAGGGGCATGTTTTAAAAACATTTATTATATCAATTGCAGTTGGGTGCAATGGGAATGTGAGGGGCATGTTTTAAAAAACATTTATTATATCACTTGCGGTTGCAATGGGAATGTGAAGGGCCTTTTTTTAAAAACATTTATTATATTAATTGCAGTTGAATGTAATGGGAATGTGAGGGGCATATTTTAAAGACATTTATTATATCAATTGCAGTTGAATGCAATGGGAATGTGAGGACTATGTATGAACGCAACAAACTAAACTGCAGCCAAGGCTGTCCTCCCAAGTGTTTGTGAGTAAACAATTTGATTGCAATCAACTACCGAGATTTGTTTAAGTATCAAGATCGATACAGATAGTTTGATACTTTATTTTGATGAACATAGGTACAACAATAATATATAAAGTAAGGGGTTTAGTGCAGTATAGCGGACCCTAATTTATGCCCATATTTGGCGTCCATGAAATATGAAATTTGATCAATTATTTTGTCAAGTTTGAATTTCTAACATAATTAGAATAACCTATGGTGTCGAGTAGCGGGGGTTTGGCAGCAGCAGCTCCCAAGAAAAAGAAACAAACCGGCGGTCTTGCCATGAAAAATAAAAAACGCCGTTGTTTGTTTGTGACGTCCTTATTGAATTCAGGATTTTGAAGTCATCCGTATAGCAATGATGCTGGCTAAATATGGTCAAAAATCTGGGTCCGCTATACTGCACTTTTTCCAAAGTAAGACATGAACATTATATTTGCTATACATTTTAGACTACTGTTAATATGAGCCCATTAGGAAACTACCGGAGCATTTGCTGTATTGGTGGCACCTTCAATAAAAAGAAAGAAAATTTAATTAAGATTAAGCAAAAATAATTATGCTATTATATAAGTTATAACATATCTTTCAAATATCAGCAAAGTTGGCTACCCGAACCTAGTTACCTAGCAGGTACCTGGCAGTTACCCGAACATGAAAATTTTGTTACTTGACAGCTACCGAGATAAGTAAAGTTAGTTACCTGATAGCTAATGACAGTTACCATGTATGTTTCGCAACCTGAAAGCTACATGACAGTTACCATGTATGTTTCGCAACCTGATAGCTACATGACAGTTACCATGTATGTTTCGCAACCTGAAAGCTACATGACAGTTACCATGTATGTTTCGCAACCTGATAGCTACATGACAGTTACCATGTATGTTTCGCAACCTGATAGCTACATGACAGTTACCATGTATGTTTCGCAACCTGAAAGCTACATGACAGTTACCATGTATGTTTCGCAACCTGATAGCTACATGACAGTTACCATGTATGTTTCGCAACCTGAAAGCTACATGACAGTTACCATGTATGTTTCGCAACCTGAAAGCTACATGACAGTTACCATGTATGTTTCGCAACCTGAAAGCTACATGACAGTTACCTTGTATGTTTCGCAACCTGAAAGCTACATGACAGTTACCATGTATGTTTCGCAACCTGAAAGCTACATGACAGTTACCATGTATGTTTCGCAACCTGATAGCTACATGACAGTTACCATGTATGTTACGCAACCTGAAAGCTACATGACAGTTACCATGTATGTTTCGCAACCTGAAAGCTACATGACAGTTACCATGTTTGTTTCGCAACCTGAAAGCTACATGACAGTTACCATGTATGTTTCGCAACCTGAAAGCTACATGACAGTTACCATGTATGTTTCACAACCTGAAAGTTACATGACAGTTACCATGTATGTTTCGCAACCTGAAAGCTACATGACAGTTACCATGTATGTTTCGCAAAAATGGTTGGACATAATTTCCCCATTTTGTACCCAATTTGACTTTTATATATTTTTCACCCAGACTAGTACGTGGATTTGTAGAACCTTGGCCAAAGTAACTTTTGGCATAAAGGAAATTTCGCTCCTAAATTGTTTAGAATATACATGAAAACTTCAGGTAACGGCCAGGTAGCGGTCGGGTAACTGATTTTGGCAGCTAACTTTACATGTTCAGGTAACTGGTATCTGCGCTAATCTAAGCTCCATGATATTTTTCCCAACTTCAGTGAGACTATCCATCATAGAACCGTTTCCCATGCATTATGGCCAGCTGATCGCGCTCTGGTAAGTTTGCTTGGAGACGATAATTATTCAATGTTTCACCTTTTGTTTTATTAGATAAATATAATTCCATAATTCTTTATCTCACTATTTAAAGCCACTAAACCAATGACGTCACTAGACAGACAGACAGACAGAATCATTAATTTTTCATTACACATACTTCAGCATTCATCGATACACATACCACACCTTTGACATTAACACACACACACAAGTATATTAAATAAAGGAAAAAAAAGTTCACATAGAAAAAAAAGAAAGAAAGATGAATTAATGAGAGGTGAAGGATGAAAGGTGACCCCCTCAAAGGCAAGATGGGTTTGCCACTACTGAGGAGAGAATCAATCCCCCAGAACATTTTCCAGCTATCTCTGACAATACTGCAAATGGTTGTAACAGTTGTTTGTTTGTTTATCAATTTATATCTCAAATGGTTAACACCATCCTTAAACATTTTTACAGGCAGCTCATGAAATAAATTGAATTATATGAGTATAAAAATATATAAATTAACTAAACAGACTGATTGAATACAAAGTAACAACTATATGTAAAAATATTTAAACCACTGTTGTGAGATAAGAAAAGTCACTATGTAGGAAAGAGGCGATATGAGGCAGAAGGAATAGAACAGGTGGAGAAAAAAAGATATAATTTAACAAAGAAACAGTATTTATCATTATATATAAAAGTATCTCTATAATGCAGTGAAAAACGTTCATCCAATCATTTATGCAGAAGATACGACTCTGTGTGCAACATTAGGTGCAAAACAATTGATATAATGACTCGTTTGAAAATAACTTTGCCTAATAATATCTTGTTAAATATTTTACTGATTCTGTCACAAATAAATTATGGAATACTCTCATGAGGCTTAAAATCACATAAACTACAATCCCTGCGAAAGACAGCTGTTCTTATAAAATCAAATGCAAAATTCAATGCACATGCAAGTCCACTATTTAAGCAACTGAGTACCCTGAAGATAATTGACATGTGCATTGCATGACTTTAAATTCTGTTTCAAATTGCAAAATAACATTGTACTAAAATATTTTCTCAACAATAATTTTCTAATTGACAATTATATATCCATATTTTCAACTCGACAGTCTAGCAATTTTCGAGTGACTGCAGTGAAACATGAGTTAGCAAGAAACGGTATTAGCTACCAATATCCAAAAATATACAATAAAAAACCAAATTTCTTTGAAATTGCTGATTGTTATATCTGTGATCATTAGTGTCCTTGCACTACATTATTATAAAAATAATCTCTATTATTGAAATCATGTAGAAACATCTTTAACTAAATAAAAAATGACAATTGCCTGGGTAGCTTACTATCAGTGACAACATGCTTGTCTCCTGTTGGTCTCCCCACCTATTGTTGGTGAATAAATTTCCTTCATTGTCATTGTCTTTAAAAGAATATGACACAGGTACATTACTAAGAAAACATTTTATTTTGCTCAAACAAACAATTCAAACAAATACATATATGTATTATTTATAGACCGATGTGGTGATGCAACTAAATTCCAGCAGCAAAAGTGCCCGGCTCCTGACGGGAATGAATGCAGCAACAGCCGAGGCTTTTACCAGGTATTTTTGGAGAAATAAAATTAGCCACTACTTCTGCTACTAATGAAGGTTGGGGGCCTAGCCCAGTGGTAGCATGCTGGGCTTTCAACTACTGGGTCCCGGGTTCGATTCCCTGTCGAGCCTAAGTTGGATGGCTGTTTCATCCATCATCTCACTGCCATGGTCCCTGCCTATCCTAATTAGCCCATCAGGTGCAGAAATACAGGACGTAAAGCCCTAATCCACCCACCCAACCTGTAACTAATGATTTACTATAAAATATAGAAAATACCAATGACATTTTTGTTGAATATTTAAATTCCAAAAATACATTTTCTTAATATACATGACATAACTTATCAAATCGAAGAAAAAAAAAATTCTGGTCAACAAAAATTAAGCTGCTAGTCAGTCACTTTCTGTTTAAATTCTTAGAACTATAGTCCGTGGATTACTTGTATTTACTGGCTTTTTCTTTCAGAAAGAATACCTTGAAAATTGTCATTTACTTTGAGAGCTTGGATTTCGATTACATTTCTACATCATCTTCATTTTCGGTAAGTTATAAATAATACATGAAATCAGGACTGTTTTTTTTTTATCAGAATTGCATTTAATATTTGCTCAACAGATTAATGTTTGGCTATCTGCCATTATATCCTGAATATACAAATATAATTTTACTCCACCTAGATAGTTTTCCTGTTGTTCTGAGTGGGATATAACCAATAAAGATGTTACTTAAATCCCTTCTGAGGGCAAACTGAACTGTAATTGCTTGGTAATTGCAGTTAAACAAATCAAACAATCAAAGTAAATATGTCTTAGTGGAGTACAAGTGAGTTATATCCCTCATAGTTGGGGGTTAACTAAAATTTTGCTTTTGGCATCGGGATATAACCACAAAAATGTTAGTTAACTATAACTTGTCTGAAACATAGGCCTACCTATAATTTATCATTGCTATATTGCAGTAAATATTAGGAAAATCGAATTAAAGAGAAAATAGCTTTTACAGTAATTTCATATATATTTCAAAAGAAGTCATAAATCGATTGATTGATTGATTGGTTAGGTGTGTAGTGATGGCCAGAGAGAGATAGCAATGGGGAGAAAAAGTGACAGAGCCTACAGGGGGCAATACCAGATATTGTATAGTGTTATAATTTCTTTGGCATTACGACCATAGCCCATAAGATAACAATAAGATGATGTCACTAATAATTGTAACATGCATGACGACAAAGAATAGATGACGTCATCAAACAAGACTTATCTCAAAGAATATTACCAAGAAGCGCCACTCCCTATACTTTACATTGTAAACGCTGCGCCTCTTTTTCCCAGCATGAAGAGTTCTTTAATTGCAATTGGAATTCTCCATTATTATTACTTGGATAATAAATATTATACTCCACCACGTGACCATTTATATTGTTCTCAAGAGGGATATAACCAACGAAAATGTTAGTTAATCCCTCCTGAGTGCACACTGTACTTAAATTGCTTAATAGCACAACAATCAAACTAATTGGCAAATATGTCTCATGGAGTATAAGTTAGTTATACCCTTATAGTCGGGAGTTAACTGACATTTTTGTTGCTTATATCCCTCCGCCTTTTTCTTCCTCCTATTAGGGATGTAACTATTACTTATAGATCGGATATATGCAGAGTATTATACTGTAGGATGTTGACAGTGAGCTACAGTAACTCTACTCTTTGGTATGATACCTTACAGTTGGGGGTGAAGAAAATGGAGATTATTATGTACACATTATAATATTAACACAAATGTGAAAGTGTAAAATATACGGATCCAGAATTGCACAGAAAGCTACTTGTAACATTAATTTATGGCTAACCCAGATAGCATTCCATATTATTCAACGTCGGCACGATGTCGGCGATGTTAATAAAATGTTGTAACCGCAGCGGCCTACATCGAAACGATGCTGGGCCGATTTGGAATGCTATCTGGGAATTTTTGGTTAATTAATGACAAGAAACCCATAGTTTTAACTTGTGCATTCAATCAAACTGACTACAGGACGTCATGCTGAAATAAGAAGCTTGTTGTTTACAAAATAATTGTTGATTCAATGGAGGGTATTAAGATTAAATGGGGCTTCACCCAATTGTTCACTGCTACTTTGAGCATTCATTTACATACGTCACATGGACAGTTTTGGCGGGTTGCCTGGGCCCAGTAACTTGCTCATAACTTCTCATGAGAGAGCTTCGGTACATCACACTCCCTTAAAATGATTATTTCCGTGACTGATTGACGTCTGTTTTCACAATATCTTTTTTTCACAGGGCTCTGACCTGGCCGCCAGCTTCGGAGGTCAAATGGGGTTGTGGCTGGGGGTATCAGTCTGCACCCTTTTTGAAGTTGTTGAGATGTTTTGGGATTTGGGACGAGTGATATCTCAGAGGATCAGCTTTCGTAAGAACAAAACTCATCAGTTACAAGACAACAATGAGACTCAACCATCTGACCAAGGACCTGTGAAGCGAGATAAGTGGTTGAGCATTAAATGAACTATTTATGTTAATCATATAAATATCACTAATTCACTATTTGGAACATTTTTGATTGAAACTTTTACCATTCTTTTGCAAAAGTTACCCTTAAATTTCCAAATGTTTCTAACATTTGATAATATTTGTCTTCTTTTAATTATTAAAAATCACCATGGAGACAACATTTAATTGAAGATTTTATGATATTAACGGTGAGATGTCTTTATTCAGAAATATAATACCAGAACGAGGTGAAGTTTAAAATTATATATATATAATCTTTATTCACATTTTTTAAATAAAATATTGTAAAGTTTAAAACCCAAGTATAAACAATGTGAAAACAAAAACAGCACAAGGCTAATTGACAACAACATCACTTATGATGATAATTATTTCGCATATCATGGGATCGCATTGTATATATCCATCTCTCAGACTTATTAATTACTTCAATGTATGTAATTTACCCTTCATGAATTGTAGTTTCCGTTTACAATGTAACTCTTGCTGATTATTTCTCTTAAATTACAACCAGCCACCCCAGATAGCAGTCTAAATCGTTTCAAGGTCGCGCGATAGCAGTGATGTCGAAACGATGTTGTACCAATGGCGGCTGATATTGAAATGACGCTGGCTCGATTTGGAATGCTATCTTAGACTGACATTGTTTACTGAGTATCTTGCAACTGTTCTAAGAGCAATATTGTTTGATGAAATAGCATGTGCGCCTTCTTTTTTTTTCATGAAATGGCATGCACTTTCAAAGTTAGATTCCAAATATTTTAAAACAATATAGACAAATCGAACCTATCTTTCAAACTGCCAAAAGCAAGTGTCTTTAACCATGGTAACAATTAAATTATTAAAGGTTCCTATTTTTCTAACATTAGATGCATTTTACTGTTGTTTTTATCGTATATGGCCATTAGTTATGGTCACAGAGGAACAGCAAGAATCACAATGGAATAATATTTGAAAAAAAACTATATTACTGGAAATTCATTGTAGTAAATGTATCAAATATATTTCTGGTGCTCAATAATTCTGTGATGTATATCAACTGTCAATTTAGCCTTCATTTCTACATTGATATCACTACACCAATGTTTTCTTGAATGAAATTGTCATAATAAATGATAATGTCAAGTTGTATATGTTTAATTGTATGATAGTCAATTATTTGTGTTATGACTCATTCAAATTGTAAAGTGTTAATTGTTATGGACGATACATGTGCTAATTGAACTTAACAAAAGTGATTATTTTAAGGAGAGTTTGAATTAATCAAAGCAGTGATATTTTACTAATGTCTAATGTGTATATCTTACATCTTGATGAAATAGCTTTGCACCAGGTGACCTTCATCTCAGCCAGACCCAATGATATTGTAAATTGTTTTAATGGTTGCGTGTCAAATGTATATATATATATGTGTGTTAAATATCTTGTGAATAAATTTAATTCAATTCAATATAATTGGCTAGTAAAATGGCTGCAAAGCTAATTTTATCACAAGCATTGAAAAAAAAAATTTCGAAAACTGACAATCAATTGACAAAGACAGTCAGGTTGAAGCTATTGCCTTACCTAGCTGTAGATACTTAGTTATTAAATAACTCAGCTGAAATCACCTAAAGCTCAAACGCATATTATATGTGACAAACTAATGTTTGTAACTTGTACACCATATTCTGCATAAGTAAATACCAGACATGATGAAATTGTGACCCAGAATGTATTCAATAAGCTTGTCTCCATGTTCAGGCCATAGGCTGACAATGGTACAACGAAATATAATTATATATTCATGGTTTGTGGCAGGTAATAATTCATTTTCTGTAAGTTTTGCTAATAATATCGCCATTAATGTCATAATACAGATTTATGTATATGATGTGGATATAAGCTAATATATGACATTGTCATCAAAAAGTGTTTTTTTTTTTAGTCTTTCCATGCAATCTTTGTTAGTCCTTTGTTTGTTATGCAGGCACCTACAGCATTCAATATGATGACAAAATGAAATAATGAGGATAATTATTAAAAAAAAAAGCTACATGCCATTCACACTGGTTTCGGCATTAATTGCCAATTTGATTGATTGACATGTGTAAAATTATCAGTTTACATTTCGATTCATCACAATAGGTTAATGTTTAGAACAATTTGTCAATGCAATTTAATTTATAACTCGATAGTCACATTTTATTTATTTAAAAAAAATTTCAAACTAAACAGTAGAAAAAAAAACCCAAAAGAACAAATTTATGTACTCTCCCACTCTCACATATTTCTTTCCTTTTGACATTTCTTGCCGATGAAAGATTTATTTAGTATTATATGATTACTAACTAACTAAATAAATAAATAACAGACTGACTGACTAACTGATGTCAGTAAATATAGTTTTTTGACGCTAGATGTCGACACAGTCGTGGTTCTGGGATCGGTAGCTCCACCTGGTTTTTTTAATTTTCTGTGGCTGTTGAATGAGATCCACAAACCCCGCAAGGTTTACAGCTTAACTTTGGCCGACATTGCATGTTATGAACTGTTTCAGGCAATGTTTCATGCAAACTAAATGTTTACAGTCTGTTACAAATACACAATTGGCAGGGTAACGAGCGCACACAGGTTAAGTACGCGAAAATTAGTATCACTGCCTATAGCCAAGTACCCATTCACACCTGGGTGGAGTGAAGCAATACTTCAAGGAAGATATGTTCAGTTCCTCTATGAAGTGTCTTAACCTTAACCACTAGACCACAGATATAAGATGATAATATTTGGAGTCCACAGCGAGTTAAACATCTACCCCATGTATGAGGTCCATTACTTGTCCTGCATAAGGACTTGCTGAAACAGTAAATAGTTTTTCTCAATGTCTCAATGCTACTGGTTTAAAGCTTAGCCAGCCAGAGGCAGATGTAATGATGAGATGATAAGGCTTGGAGTCCACACCATGTTACACATTTACTCCATGGGTGGGGTCTTTAACGTGTAACCAATTGATTGAGCTGTGGCCCGACCAGAATTTGAAATGAGCTTAGAAAGTGTGACTGGGCCTGAATTCGAACCCAGGGCCTCGACCTAAGGAATTACCTTCACATGATTTGACAAACATCCATAACATGCTTAACCAGACACTGAGTAGACATGTTGAAATGATTTCTACCCAATCTAGCAGTTCCTCATGCATTGGAAGCATTATAAATTATAATTTTGGTTGCCATGGTAACCAGTTTTATTTTAAGAGTCTTCATTTTGTGGACCCAATATAATAATATATATTTTTTGTTGACATGTTACAATGACAAAAGACAAAGGTAAAATTACAATGACTAAAAAACAGCAATACCCTTTATCCATTTAAATTGAGTATTTTTCAAAATAAACTGGTTCCTGCTAGATAACAGTGTAGTGTGGCTATCAATTGGTTTTGTACCCTTCGACTGGAAGTAAAATACATCACCAGCAGCCTCTGAAAGTTTTACTGTAGTCAGATGATTATATCCTGAGATATTGATGTTTTAAATGCTACATTATTGGCAGGCTTCCACAAGGATGTACTCACTTCTGTTAGATTCATTATATTTCTATTTTTTTCATTGTACAGCGCGTCTGAAGATCTGTCTTTATTGAAGATTGCACTTTATAAGATAGACAATTTACAATTTAATTTTACTGTATTTATCACCATTCCCACCAATACAAAAGTAGGCTGAATATTGACATTAATATTTTAACTTACTACAATAAAAAAAAATGTAAACTAAAGTCAGAAGGACAAAAAGGAAAATAAAAGGAAAAATAATAATTTTTAACAGAAAATGAGAAAGAAATATATATTAAGGATTATTATTGTATGTTACACATAATTATCATTCAGTTGTACTTTTCTTAAAGTAGTGTGTACCCCCATTTGATCCCATGCTCTCCTTATTTATATTTAGTGAGCCCTTGAGATTCACCACATAATGGCGTCCATGCGTCATTTGCACTAAATAGCCATCTAAGTCTGTTACTTCAATATATATGAGGACTCAAATAAGTGGTGGACCATGACTTCAAGTGTTAAATGTTGGAATCAGAAGGTCTATGCCACTTCTATGATGAAAGGCACCGTTCTCATTATTTCCATATGCGGCCATGCATTTACAAGAAAATTAAGCAGTCAGTAATATTTCGAAAGTCTAAAAGTGACACTAGTGACAACACTTGCAAGGGTGTTAACCCTCTAGGTGAAGACCTCGAAGCCCACTGGCCAACACAGGGTTCTGCGTGTGCAAAAATATTATATACAGTAAGGTTCAAAATACGCAAACAGTACATGGCCAATTGTGCCACGTGCGTTTTCCATGCATTTGGATAAACGCATGGAAAACGCATGGTTT
The DNA here is from genome assembly GCA_932294295.1 of Alitta virens. Classification (NCBI taxonomy): domain Eukaryota; kingdom Metazoa; phylum Annelida; class Polychaeta; order Phyllodocida; family Nereididae; genus Alitta; species Alitta virens. Next base: position 37,093,561 of record OW028583.1, read on the forward strand.
TTACCTCATTATAATTAGGTAAAAACCATGCGTTTTCCATGCGTTTATCCTTCTCATGGAAAACGCATGTGGCACATTTGGCCATGTAGGAATTATGTCCTGTTTGCTGTTATGTAACACATTTTGAAATATCATGGAAATAATATACAAACACCTCCTATAAATAATATAATTGTATTATATAATAACATCTGAACATGTTTCCTCTGTGGAAAGAGCTTCCAAAAACATGATTATTATTTTATCTTGTGATTTTGTATCATTTGATCCAACTGTATGAGTTCTACCATGGTGTGACAAATGGAAAAAGCGCGTTAACAAAGAATGTCCCTTGCAAGGAGACAACAAGCTCGAAAAGGACATGGGTTAGAAATCTGTGATATCTCCTGGTTCAAACTAAGATCAACATAAGCAGAGACTTTCTAGCCCCCAGGCAATACACAGTTGGAATGACCTACCAGCAGATATCTTTGAGACAATTAACAAAACCCAAAGCATTCAAGAACCTCCTCATTAAACACCTCACAGATGGACGAATCGAGATAGCCAACAATAGGAAATACACGTTGAGAATCACACAAGGCAGTAACACAATCATCAGGTTTTAACATCGTCCATGGTTTTATCCCACGAAGAAAAATGCCCAAAAACAAGAATCACCAGCACAGGATTTTATCAACCACCAACTTCATCATCATCATCATCACCTGGCACTGTAACTATCACGTGACCACCCCTGGGCACATATGTTAAGATGACCTTGCCCAGTATCTTCGTAGATGTAGATGTTGATATTGGCGAATGTTTTTAATATATTAACATGCAAAATGTTGATAAAATCCAAACGGATCCAAACAATTTTAGATTAAACATTTTTTTCATACAAACAAACAATAACAAACAAAAGAACATTTTAAAGAATCGTTACACAAGATAATTTTATTTTATGGACTCAAAAGTAAATCTGTTTATATTCACAGTTCATAGCATGCAAAATATTTCAGTCACAAGAAAAATATTTCCAAATAACTGTTTATGAGAGTTGAATGTCCTTGAACGTTTTGTCCAACTGGAAATTATTCACGTACCCACGATTTACTTTCCATATTTGGTCAGTGATGAAAAGGACTGAGGGTGTGGTGGGTTAGCGGCACAATGGACTTTTCAAATCTATAGCGAAAGAACTTGTTTACACGTAATTTTAAGGGAGGAGGTCACCATGCATTCCGATCACTTTATTTGTCACAATGCCAAAAAGGGGTAACGAAAACACCAAAAACGAAATCTTCCACAAAGGAGGCTTTCCAAGGGTTACAAGAGAAGTAAGTTCAGTACCATGGTCCACTTTCAATAAACTATGCCAACCAACATAGGAGCAGAATACAGGGCTATTCGACGCCCCCAGTGATTTAAATCCGACATATTCTGAGGGTTCATTGTTGAGGCTTTGCATACACATCCGGTGAAATATATAAATGACTAATATATAATGCACAAATAATATGCTGAATATATTAACAATGAATATTGGAATGGAATAAACATGTAAGATTAGTACACATATTAATGATTGTCCGAGATTGGGAATTTATTCAACTATTAAACAAACATGCAATGGAGAATTCAGAATCTTATCAAAGTCCATGAAATTGACTGAATATGGAAAGTAAATCATGGGTGTGAATAATTTCCAGTTGGTCAAAAAGGCCACACACATCCAACTCTCATAGATAGTTTTTTGAAAATAGTTTTCTTTCAACTGCATTATTTTGCATTCTATGAACTGTGAATATAAACAAAAGTCCATGAAATCGATTGGACCGATGTTTTTCTGATTTCCAAGGCTATCTCATGTACGTTTCAACTCAATGTCAGGTGTGATCAATGTTAATCTGATATCAATTATCTATAAACCCATCCTCTCATGTTATCTGGGATTTTATGTTTGCTTTGAACTTCTAGCTTTCTCATGGTTTAGATTCCCTCTCTGTATTTAATTTCATAAATGTCCCTCCCTGGACCAAGTAGTACAGAATCTTACTGATTAAAGGCCCATTGGTTAATACTTCTTTTCTCATCCTGTTTATTCAGTGAAGTGGTAAAGACATCGTTTAATTCTACATTGGCCAGCTCTGTTGGAAGTCCCGGTAGCATCGGATAGCATTCCCAGCCAAGACACTCTTCATGAGCTACATCCCAGCTGGTTGTCGATCGCAATTCTACATTGACCAGCTCTGCTGAAGGTCCTGGGATTCAGATTCGATCCCTGGTCTGGGCACTCTTTATGAGCTACATCCCAGCAGCTGGATGTCGATCGCATGAAACATTAAATTAGAGGTGCCTTGTACTCAGTGTCTATGCTGGGGCAAGTAAAATACCCCACCCACAGGGTAAATGTGTAACATGGTGTGGACTCCAAGCCATATCATCTTATCATTATGTCTGCCTCTGCAAGCTGGTCTAATAAGTTCACTAAGCCTCTGACCCAGTAGCATTGAGACACATGACATTCTCAGCAATTAGATTATCTCAGCTTGTTTACACATGTGCTGTGAGACACACACCAATCAGCTTGAAATAAGTTTGTCAGATTAGTGGAACATTCACGAGAAAAAGTCCTAGCTTGGAGGATTGCACTACCACAATTCAGTCCTCTTAGGAAAGTTATTGAGAAAGTGAATAATTTGTTTAATGACAAAATCAATAGAAAACAATCTTTCACACATACAAAAAGAAACTTTAAAATTGTTTCATTGGCAAGAATGACCGTATAATCAGATCATTACCATTTCCATTCACTCCACATATCACAATAAAGACAAAATGCTACCACTTTTGTCTACAATCATTGTATTATATTTCCTGTACTTGTAATTTATGTTAACTGGTGACCATATACTTTTAATATCTCTCTCTTCTGCCACTGACTTTATTATGTACTTCTGACAAGTTTTCAAGCTAAATATCACTCTTTTTTGGCATCAGCTTTATGCGCATGAAAGGTTTATATGTATTTTGAAGTTTGAATAAATCAATCAATTAATCAATTGTTGACATATTCTGCTGATGATTCATGGATTGCACAAGCCATATACACAATGCTGTGGCAGTTGAAGGTCAAATATTTCACAAATGACCCGAGGGGGGCAGTCACACCTGAATGACAATAGCCACTGACGTGCGGCAATCAGTTCAGGTTTACCCAATCAGGTGAAATGCTCATACAACGATTTCAATACATATGCAATAAGTGATATGAGTGGATAATTCATTCAATGGTGCAAGAATATCCAACATAACTGATACTGCGTGATTGATTTAAGTTAGCTCGGAATGTGTCAAATGAAATCCTTGCTAAAATGGCCTAAAAGATGAATCCATAACTTCGCAGATAACATTCCAAATTCTATCAATGTTGGCGCGATGTCGGCGATGTTAAAATGATGTTGTACAGGTGACGGCTGATAAAGAAATGACGCTGGCCCGATTTGTAATGCTATCTGGGTTCATGATTAAAAAGAAAGATTGGAAAATACCACTTTTATTGTTAATCGTCATCATATCATACCATACAACATTACTGCTGTAACGCAATTTATCGTTAAGATTAAAATTATCTCAAACGGCTGATTCTCTGTAGCATACATGTTTTTTCTTGTGATTATGATTATAAATTTACTAAATTAAATATACTGTTCTGATTTTTTCTAAATGGTTGTAATTAACACAAACATCACAAACTAATTTCAACTCTGGCAATCTCATATCACTAAGAAAACTTTACCTGAAGTCGCATCGGTGATTCGAACACCTCCACAGTATTTCTGAAAATTATATTATTTTTGTACACGACTATGAAAGTGGTCAGTCCACAAATTCCAAAAATAATTATTTTATAGCATTGCAACGGCCTTCCAGCCAATCAGATTCAGAAATGGCGATTCACTTAAATACGCACCCACTAAACATTGCGAAAGTGTTGCAATGACTTTTCTTCAGATCGCAAGACTTTTGTTTATTGCATCTCACCATTTGATAATTATGAATAAATATGATAGGATAGGATAAGATAGGATAGGCTAGGATGGGATAGGATAGGATGGGATAGGCTAGGCTAGGATAGGATAGGATAGGATAGGATAGGATAGGCTAGGATAGTATGGGATAGGATAGGATGGGATAGGCTCGGCTAGGATAGGCTCGGCTAGGATAGGCTCGGCTAGGATAGGATAGGCTAGGATAGGAAAGGATAGGATAGGATATGATAGGATAGGATGGGATAGGATAGGATGGGATAGGCTCGGATAGGATAGGCCCGGCTAGGATAGGATAGGATAGGATAGGAGAGGATAACATAGGATAGTACAGGATAGGGTATTTGTGACCAGCTCTGCTGAAAGTTGCAGATTTTGAATTCTGGTCTGGGTACTCTTCATGAGCTACATCCAAGCTGCATGCAGGAGATGTTAAATCGTAAAAACCCCACCTATGGAGAAAATGTGTAACATGTGAAGATCCAACCCTATCATCTCATCATTACGTCTGCCTCAGAAAACTGGTCATATAAGCCGACTAAGCTTAAGCCCAGTAGCATTCTGAAATTTAAATTAACATTGACCAGAGTGACTGCAATGCCATTCAATAAAGGGGTGTCTTTTACTTGCCCAAGCATAGACCCAGAGTACAAGGCACCAAAAATTCAATGTCTCTGCGACTGACATCCAGCTGAGATGTAGCTTATTAATAGGGCTCGGGGTGAATTTTGATCCTGGGAACTTGCAATAAAATTGTGGACAATATTCAAGATTGTAATCTGCGATAGAAAATCACAAAATTTATGAAATTCACGATACATGGGACATAAAGCAAAATTGAAATTTAATGGCTCCTTTTCCTGGAGTGTGCTCTCTTACAGTGAAGCTCACACTTCATAAACTTATTGCGTTGCTGCTTTTCCAAGGTAAGTGTCCCTGATGACATATATACATTGGGAGGGAGGTGTATATCAGATATCCCCTGCTTTAGGTCAAACGTGGCCGAGCTTGACCTAAGGAACTTGACCAGTAACCAGTTCACTGACGTACCACATACTATCTATACAATAGGTTACATTTGAATGAAAGATCCTGTATGTACTAAAAGATCAAATATCAGGGTATAGGAAGCATAGCAGTCAAAAGGGGCATATGAAGTCAGTGAAGTATGAAACAAAGGGGTTGAATTAGGCTTTTTCTATTCATTTTTTTTAAACCAGAAAATCAGGAAATAAAGTAGGAGGCCAAAAAAAATATGATAGGTTATTTTTAGAAGTGTTTTTCACCACCCATTATCTAATTAAAATACACCCAAAAAAAGTATATATATATATATATATATTGGATGTCCGACACCCTTGGAAAATATTATCTGTTTCAGACGAATGATTGTTTAGCTAGTTTCCAAAACTGTATTTAATATTAGCCAAGATATCGTTTGTCTTAAGACAATGGTTGAATAGATCAAACGATGATGTTGGTTAGCTAACACCATTCCCCAGATAGCATTCCAAATCGGCCAGCGTCACTTCTATATATTTTATAGGGTTCTAAAATATCCAGTGTACATTTTATTCCTCTGATATGATATGTTGATCACTCGGAGGTGATGAACCAAAAGTCATTCACTGCACAGAAAATGCTTGTAAAAGTAGCATGTGAATTTCATTTCAGTAACTTCCAACATGGCATGTGAATTTCATTTAATCAGGTTCTAAATAGAAAATGCTTGTAACAATAGCATGTGGATTTCATTTAGTATTTTGTTCATCAATGTTTCTGTCCAGTCATTTCTATTATCATTATTGTTACTATTATTATTCTTAAAATATTTTATTTATTTGATAAATTGTAATCGGTGACTCAGGAGATTTCAGCCTACCTTTAAGGGCCTGGGTGGCCTCTTGATAGCGGTCTTAAGACCTTAGAGAGGCCTCCCATACATAGAGAAAAATACATTTTAAATATTTCTTTACTTGTTTATTTGTCTATTTGTCTATGTATGTTTCAAACAATGTCTGTATATGAAATGTGTGTCTCTTTGTGTAAATAAATGTCTTTGTCTGTCTGTCGCTGACATCGCGCCAATGTTGATACGATTTGGAATGCTATCTGTCTGAGGCATTGATTATTAAGTACAATTTTGGAGAGTCTCCCGTGAACCAACCATTTGTCTGAAACCGACTATCTTTTCTAGGAGCGTGGTAAGTGCATAACAGAGAAATTGTATTGAGTCTTGAGCCCATTGCCCAAATATTAAATAGAAGATGAGAATATATTTCATACATAAAATCCACATTTTACTGAAAATAAACTGATGTATCTCATCATAACATCTGCCCTTAGTCAATTGATACAGAGCTTAAATGGTGATAATATAACATATGAAGACACTAAGGAAAAAATTATAATAATATGCAATAGCATTCTCTCAATTTCATCAAGCTGGGTCAACATCATTAAGCACAATCTGTTATATGACCCAGCACCGAATCCAATTTTACGACCTGGGGGAAACTTATGCAAATTACATTCAGCTAAAATTCAGTTATAAGAGAAATACTGACTAAGATTTGGCTAAACGACTTTCGGGAAAATGGCTAAAATATCTTAGCCATAAGAATAGTAATATCCCAGAAAGCATTCCAAATCATTTCAATGTCGGCACGATGTCGGTAATGTCAATATTACGTTGTACCGACGGCGGCCGATATAGAAACGATGCTTGCCCGATTTGGAATGCCATCTGGGATGCCATTAAAAAGAGCATATATGAATTTTCAAATATCATGTTTTTTCTACCAATCTAGTATTGATACATGTATAAATACTATTGGCAATAATGAAAGCAGTCTAGAAAAAGTAAAGCATATTCTATATGAGCATGCACCCAGTATTGTACCAAAATTCCATTATTTGTAAATGCTTGGTGACCAATAAATTTAATACTAATTTTTTTATCTTCTGGATTCCAGCCTTATCCTCTCATCATTATGTCTGCCTCTGGCAGCTGGTCATATAAGCTGACTGAGCTTCAGACCCAGTAGCAATGAGATACAAAACACAAGACATACTTATCAGTTAGTTCATTTTTTAGATAATTTCTAGATACTCTGAGTCTATTTCATAAGTATGTTTTCGTAATAAACTTGGTCATACAATTTAAGGGTGAATCTTAGGGTGTCAACCCCAAACTGTTGCGTTCTTGGGCACCAGATTCAATGGCTGAACGAATTTGTAAAATCGTGAATTGCTTGAACGAATTTCTACTGACCCTCAACATGGGTGGGGCTCAGCAGCAAATCATATATTACCTTGAATGGTAGATATATAGATGTAGTGCACAGGATCACAGATCAATACAGTTTTTGATTGCTAGAAGGAGCGAAAAAAAATGGTCTTACCAGCCTACTAGGACTTTAGGCCTAGCTATAGGTCTTGTGTGATTTTAGTGACATTTTATTTAGTGATTTGTACTGATTTTAGGTGATTGAATCACAAAAATAATCAGACATGGATCAACTTCATGATGAGGAGTATCTCGAGATACCAAGATCAACCACAAAAGAGGTAAATGTTTTATATTTTTTTTCAGATTGATATTGAAATTATCATATTTTTTATTCGTAACCATTAATTTAAATATAAATATCATCAAAATTATGACTTTTTTGTTGCGGAATTAAATATTTGGAGTTATTTTTGTTTTGCCAAAATTTTAAGAAAGTGATTAATGAAATAATTTGGATTTAAATAATAAAAGTAAAGTCCATTATTACAAAAATAATAGATTCTGAAATTACACAATGGTTGAGAATTGACAAAATTCAAATGGAAAGATCATTGAACTAAATTAATAACCGGGATAAAATGCAGATATGTAAAACTTCCATGCAAAACAGCAAACAATCTGAAAATTAAAAATAAATAACTTTAAAGATATTTTAATGTGGAGCCCGTGCTTTCTCAGTCATTGCACCTCACTTCTGGAATAAATTACTTGAAGACATCAAAAAGAATCTCCACCAATGATGGCTTCAAGAGCAAACTAAAAACTTATCAATTCAAAACTTCCTATGAATAATAGGATTCCTTAAAGCAAAAGACATTTCTGAAACAAATTTATTTATCCTTCATCAAGAATTTTGCACTTATATAATATAAATATCCGAAATATAAACTGATCATACAAAATTACACTCATAACTCCCATACAAGTTGCGTAAACAATTTTATGTTTTGCAATGTAGGGTTCAAACCTCAGTGAACTAAATACGGATAAGAAAAATACCTTATATAAGTAAAAATTATTCGTTTTACTCATTTGTTATTTTTCCCCCAATCAATAATTTTTATCATTATAGAGCTGTGATCATCCTGCTTAGCAACCATTTTGCATAATACTACATTTAATAAGTAGCTTATTCTGATCTTCGAGATCGTAATATTTTCATATAAATAATAGTAATATCGGTTACGCCTCAAAATCTGAAGATATTAAAGTTAAACCCTATAATAATTAAATTGATAAAAAGTCAACTTTGATAAAATACTGGTCTTCAGGAGTAAAGTCTTTAATATTCATAAGGCACTGTCAATGACCCCATCATTGGAATGACGTTTAAAATAGTTCTTGTTAAAAGCAGAAAATAAAAGATTCACTGGCAATGCATTAAAAGAAAGAAATAGCATTAGATCTGGAAAATTTTGTATATCGGGCCATCAAACTGTGGGATATATAGTTAGCCTATGAAATTGTACCAACTTCTGCTACCTGCCACTAAACAGAACTGTGGCTATAGCTGGCTACTCAAAGCAGGATCTAAAAGTACATGCAGCACAACTTGGTGCATAAATTGAGAGTTATGCATATTTGTAATATTTTGTGGAAAAGATGCATGTCGATTGCACATACATATTTAGGATATATTAGATATATTTCTTACATTTATATTTTGCAGTGGTGGTAGTTAAAGCTGACTATAAGGTAGAAGTAGACAGAAATGGCTGGCTTTAGTCAGCTATAGTTACAGCCAGGAATAGGTTGCTGCGACGGACTAGAGTCAATCATATCTCATGAAGCTTACTGTATGGTCATGGTATATTGAATTTTTCACAATTAATCATCATGTGCTTCTTTTTAACGAACTGTGACAAACGAAAAAAGGTATCTCCTAGCATTGGTAACTCTTGCTTTCATAGTAATAAACTCTGACATATATTTGATGAGAAATGTGCATTACCCAGTAAACTGAAATTGCATAACTAATCTAATATGTTGCAATGATCTTTCAACCTATGAGACATGGGTATTCAAAAAATTCGCCTGCGAAGCATTGCCAAGGCGTTGCTTTGAATGCCACCCAATGTACTGCCTCTTTGGCTCAATGCTACTGAGTCTGAAGCTTAGTCAGCTTTTAAGACCAGTACAGCTGCCAGAGGCAGATGTAATTATGAGATTATAAAGTTTGGAGTCCAAACCATTTACCCCATGAGTGGGGTCTTTTACTTGCCTCAGCATAGACACCAAGTACAAGGCACTTCCAATTTAATGTCTCATGCAATCGACATACAGCTGCTGGGATGTAGCTCATGAAGAGTGCCCCATGCCAGGGACCAAACCCGAGTCCAAGGACCTTCAGCAGAGCTGGTCAATGTAGAATTGCGATCGACAACCAGCTGGGATGTAGCTGGGACAACCAGCTGGGATGTAGCTGGGACAACCAGCTGGGATGTAGCTGGGACAACCAGTTGGGATGTAGCTGGGACAACCAGTTGGGATGTAGCTGGGACAACCAGCTGGGATGTAGCTGGGACAACCAGTTGGGATGTAGCTCATGAAGAGTGTCTTGGCTGGGAATGCTATCTGATGCTACCGGGACTTTCAGCAGAGCTGGCCAATGCAGAATTGGAGGTTGCCCTAACCATTGGGCCACCCAGCTTTGATCACAGTTTACATGTCTTATACTTTTAGAAGGCAGAATAGTCATTCTTTACGGATGTCCTGATTGAAGTGCACATCACTATTTATTCTTTTAATTTATCTTATTTCTATCTTATTGTGATTTAATTTATTTTATTGGTATTCAAAGTACCTAAAAAGACCTTTTTGTAAAACAGCCTTTGCTGAAATTATGTTCCTGCTTAAATATATTTTAATAAATAAATAAGATATTTCATAGCCATTAAAGTATAGAACACAATGCACAATGGTATGAAAAAATGCTTCATCTGTGGTTACCTTTCATTATTTTCATATAATCCAAACCTAATTTTGTAAAGGCCACCAGCCTGATAAGCCTTGGAAAAGTGGTAATGTACTAACTAAGTATAGCCATTTTGAAGAAATGTTACTGTAAATAGAAATATGACATATTTGTTTTTTCATATGATAACTATCTGGAGTAAATTATTATCAGCATTGCATCTCTGTAGTTAATACCTTGTATTTGGTGTCTATGTTGAGGGAAGTAAAACACCCCACCCATGGGGTAAATGTGTAACATTGTGTGGACTAAATAGGCCAATAAAAATTGTAGAACAACCTGGCCTAACTCATAACAGACATTTTATTCTATCAAATGATAGCCCAGATTTTGTAGTCTCACGGAATGACAATTTTTTAAATTGCCACCTTGGGAAAAATGTTCTAACACGGTTTCCATGGCAACAAAATTGATAAAAAATGAAAGTAAAAGAACTTATGTTTACATGTATGTTCAAAACAGGTGCCTTGGTAACCAAAATTAATTAATTCATAATTTTAGAAATTTAACTTACTTAAATCACATATCCATATTTGATTATCTTACCCTAATCAATTCCAAAAGAGGTTTTAACATTGAAAAATACCCAAAATATGAGCATGGTCACCATGGAGAACAAGTTTTTTGCAATATATGCACAATTTTCTCAACGCCAAGGGTACTTATGTAATTATAGAGTGTTATCAATATAATAATAGTTAATTTAGGAGAAGACAATAGAGGAAGTTTCTAATTACGTATAATTCAAGCTGTTTTTGATATCAGATCATTCAGAGCAATATTTGGTTTCTATGGCAATTCTAATCACTTCCTGTTGGTAGAGAGCAACAAGTACAGAATCAATTTAAACCTGAGACTTATACCAATGCGTTCTGTTAAATTTTAATAAATATTCTCCAACAGGAAACAAGCCATGAAAAACTATTAAATGATATGTTGGAATATATCAACCAATTTTGTTAGAAAACATTACATATGCAAATGAAGTTTAGCCTTGATCTTAAAATATGCCATTTATTTGAAAAGGTCATGCTTGATAACATATGAATCGACACTTATTTCATTCTTATATAATTAGTAGTTCAGAATATATCAAGTTTTGTAATCTTTTTTAAGTTTCTTTTTTTTTTATCAATTTTGTTTCCATGAAAACAGAGCTGGGAAATTTTCACCAAGGTGGCCATTGAAAAAAATGTCATTCCGTGAAACTACAAAACCTGGGCTATCATGTGACAGAATACAATGCCTGTTATAATTTAGGCCAGGGTCACCCCAAATTCATGTCAATTTTTACTGGCCTAAAAAGCCTAATCATCTTATCATTACGTCTGCCTCTGGCAGCTGGTCATATAAGCTGAATATACTTCAGATCTTGTAGCATTGAGACATTAGACATAATAGATGTATAGAGAATAGAATCGGAATACTCATTCTGTTAGGAGTTTGATGATTACATCAGTCAAAACAAAATATGCAGCAGAAAAAATTAATGAAGAACTTATATAAAGACAGAGAAAGTTATATGAGTAAGATATAAACATAAGCCTACCCATTAAATAAAAACAAGGTGTTACGTCGAAACATTGTCGACTGATAAATCGACGTTGCACCGATGCATTGTCAATGTTATTGAATTAAAAGATGATTCATGCAAGAACAACATTTATGTTCACGTACAGTATTTATATACCTTTGTTTTTGTTTCCAGGATGTGAAATTCCATCGAGCTGTCCGATTACCGAGCAATATTTTCTGGAGATTAACGCGGATCTTCAGCGGAACAAAAAGAGAAGAATCGTAAGTTTGAATTACATATTTTTTTCCTTTAGGTCAGTTTTGTAAATTATTTTCCAGCCATTGGTGAAATATGTTTCTAGAAAGTTGCAACAATTCAATGTACCCAAACACCTGAAGAAACAGTATGTCCTGAATGCTATTATATCTGAATTTAACACAAACACCTTCCATGATAGATATGATTATGAAAAAAATATCAATACTCGTTTCCAGTGAGCTTCCCAAAAAATTACCCTTATGTCGCCTGTTTGTTGCATCTTTATGGCATTTTCTAACAACCCCAAAAAAATGGTGTCAACAGAAAATTGCGTAACAAAGGAGTACAACAAGTATAGTACTCCACTGTAGGTATATCAGCTACTTCTAAAATGACAAAAAAAAATGTAGGATAGATAGATAGATACTTTATTTTGATGGAATGGTACAAAAATTATTATACAGTAGGACAATTACATGATGTTAACTATGAATTTTAATCTGTTCTAAATATAGGTCCATCAGGAAACTAAGCATTTATTAGCTGTAATGGTGGCACAATCTTACATTTCAATTTTTTTCTTCATTTACTATGATCCATACTAAAGATCCAATTGCTTTTTTGGTCATATTTTGCCATAATTTGCACGCAACAAGTCAAAGCCCAGTTTTCTAGCTGCATGATAAAAACACTTCTTGGAGCCATATAATTATAAGATAGCAAAACAAATCATTATTTGAAAGACAGGGAACTTAAAGTGAATTGGTATACTGATTACTGAGAGGGGTTTGTATGTTTTACAGGGTTAGGCTTTAATTTATTGGCAACATTTCTGTTAATTTAATGATGAAACAAAGGATTGCCAATTTTACAATTTGCCTAATTGCTGCATGCTAAGGCGATATAAATGACTCACTTATAAATTGGATACCAATAACCAACAAAATATGTTTACCTAAATTATATAAACAGATGCTACTCATTATTTTCTTTAATTAAGTAGTTAAACAATGTGCATATATTTTACCTGAAACCTTTTTCCTCACTTCATTGTTTTATATAAAATGTTTTTATAGTGAGGGAATAAATATTTTTATATGAAATATATCAAATAATAATAATTTATAATACTAGAAAATATAATGATTTAAACTATCTGCAAATTGCTATATTGAAATCATTGTTCAACTGCATGAGAGGGTCACCGATTTTAGTAAATATATATGCACAAAGACAAATATTTGCATAGAAAGATAGATAGATTTTTATTGACAGAGAAAGGTTTTTTTTACCTATTTGTCATAAAATATGAATTGGAAGACATTCCGAAAGCCCTACAAACAAAAAAAGAGCCTGACTAGTTTTTCATAAATTTAAATGTCCCTTATTTTCTGCCAGAAACACTATCCGAAACCTGAACACAGTATATGTTGGCCTGTTGTTGAACTTGTGAAAAATAGACCAAGGTATAGCAAAGTCGACCAAGTTCGTTTTTTAGGTGGAGTCACCATTTTTCAAGGTCTTTGCAGTTCAAAGAATTCAGCCATTTATGATATTCAGTTTTACTGCAGCTGTAATATTTATAGTGAATATTTTTACAGTGGAACTGCACCATTAAAATGTCACCCACCCATATAGTGCATATAACATTAGTCTCAATTATGAGGTGGTTTTAATAGGGAGTTAAAATGTGATGCACATAAATACAATAGGGTGCTTAACAAGAATATTATTTTTCAAAAAAGAATAGATACCTGGTGTTGTACAATGTAAACACTTTAATACAGTATGATCATAGGTATTCATATACTTTTAAAGATACTGCTTGTCTAATATTGGTCCGAATTTCGTCAAATAAAGACTCAATTGTTCAGGAAAATGTATGGAAATTTATATTTATACAATAGATAAATAAATTTTTTAAATTCTGAGTAAAGAATGGAGTATACAAGGCACAAACACTGGTCTCAATGAGGCAGTAGATATACGCTGCTGCTGCGTTGACCCACATATTGTCAAAATACCTGGTCTGTCATTGAACATGGTATGATAGTTCAAGACTTGATAAAGGCCTAGGCCTAGGTATAAACAAGAAAAGCTGTCTTTAAAAAAAGACACCTGTACCAGACTTGTTTGAGATTATTGTAGATTGTGCTTTTTTTTTGTAAATGGAAAAATTACTTTTAATGAATGACATGTAAACATATTTATTAAAAAAAAAAAACTTTCCTCTGGTTGGATTGGTACCCAGGTCCTTCAATCCCTACTTTTAATCATACCAAGACAAAACCATTTGGCCACTGTAGCAGGCTCTTTATAGGACAACTTTCCTTGGACTAAATAACAGTCAAATGTAGGCCATGTGGTCAATCCCTTGTAAGACCCATGTTGTGTAGCTTGTTTTATTGCAGTTAAATACCATGGTATCGATTCATTTATGTCTAAAATGTTAATTTATGCATTTTGTCATAGAGCAACACAGCTACAGAACTACCTTATATGGGCATGCACAGAAAGTGATGACGAAACTGTACCAATCCTCCAATAAAATAGTAAACCTGATCATAGAAGTACCTCTTGAGCAGTAGGATATCTTAAGTTAGAGGTGTTCTATAGATTTAGATCTGGTACAAAAAATGGGTGGTCTCAAGCTCGTAATATGTGAAGTGGGTAATTCTAAAGCAGTGTTTAACTGTAAAATATTTTGCCAATCATTTTGGTATACTCTTAAGGAGAAGTTAATTTAGGTAAACCAGGTCACAGAGACCCAGAAAAGCAAAAAATGCAATATTTCAAAATTGATTATTTCATCCCAAAATACATCTTTATTTATGTACTTGTGTTATTGTCTCAATATTATGTATTAGAAAAAAGTTAAAACAATGCAGTTTTGTTGTCAATTGAGCTTAATATCTTTTCTCTGGCTCAAAACATTAAAAAAAGAGATATTTTAATATTGATGTGCCATTGAATGTACATTTTTGAATAATGTAAGAAAATAATGAATGATTGAGTAAAATAGGCCATGGACTTCTCTGCCCTTTTTCTTGTGTAAATTACCCGATAACCGATATTGCACGAGGCTTTGCCTCGTGCAATATCGGTTGTCTCAGTGCCATAAAAACTGATATTGCACTCGCCACTGTGCAGTACTTGTATAATACTATTAACTTTTATGTTGTGTAAATGGTTGCCAATTTGGACAAGGGTTTTAGCTGGGCCAATACTTTAAACCAAATATCTAAATACATACAACCATTCAACTGGGTCTGAAGCTTAGTCAGGAGGCAGATGCAATGATGAGACCATAAGACTGCTTGGAGTCCACACCATGTTACAGATTTAGTATATAATATATATATGACATTATACATGATATTATGGATATATTCTTCAGGTACAGTCTACTAGCTATACAGATAACTAGACAGCTAGACAAACATATAATTTTTCGATTTACAAAAATACTAATTATGACATTTCAATACATGAATTAATATACATAAATGGCCCAGGCGATGCTCATTTACTATTTAACCTGGCTGCACATAACTACAATCAAACACTTTGAAAAGTTTTACTGTTATCAATATCAGATATATCAGATATATGAATTTTCATATACATTTCATTTTATTCTAAATATGACATTTGTACCACATAATAGGTTATAAGATGATGCTCATGTATATGTTCAATTTAACTTTTAATATTAATCGTGATTTGGTCCATTTTAGCAAAAATATTGCACTAAGTAGAGCATATATAATTAAAATTAACCATGCATGAATTTTATGGTTGACCACCCAAACTGCAGAAAAATTCCAATGGCTATTCAAATGTATTTTAATGCGTCCTTAAAGAAGTATCTAATTTCTGGAATTCTGGCATGATAAAAGTTTCTTCAATGTGCACTCACACCCACACAAAAAAGAAATTTGAAATTAAAAATGTGAATACAGACAAAAGAGATCGCATTCAGTATAACTTTAGAACTTTTTTTATTTATTATTATTATTTTTTTTTTCTATGTATTTTTGCTTATATAAAACAATCGGGTATTATTATATGCCTGCCATATTTTGTGTAAATTAACGAGAATAATCAATGCTAAAGTTAATTTAATTTTTCTCATATATATATAATCATGATAAATATGAAGCTGAGTGAAAATAACAATTGTATAACGTCAGTACCAGAACTGTGTTTTTTTTCTCATGACAATTCTATGAAGTTATATTTCTATATTATAGCCAATCTGAAAAGATGGTTTTATTAATTGTCAACATAGCAGTATCTTTCATGATGGGTGTTCACAAATTTTGCTGTGTGCCATGGGGTACTGCATGCTATTTATCTGAATTGTATTAATTGTAAATATATTATGGAAAGATTATACAAACACCCATGAATATCATAATATAATGTATATACCTAACTGATATTATATATATCATAATGATAGCATACAAGATGCATTGTTTACCATAGATCATTGAGTACCCATATTTGTGCCTACAGTTTCATTAAAAACGGCCTGTCAAATTGAAACTAGCCAAAACTGTCATTGCTGGCTACTCAAAATTAGATCTAAAAGTACATATTTACGATATATTAGATTAATTTCTTACATTTACCAAAGTTTATATTTATCTGGTGAAAGATGTAAGCTGACTATTAGCTATAGAAGTGGACAGAAGCAGCTGGCTTCAGCATGTTCAGACCACAGCCAGGCACAGGTCGCTACAGACAACTAGAGTCGACCGTATCTCATGAAACTAACTGTATCTGCATTGTGATTTATGTCCATCATGTCTTTAGCTTTTTATGCTTATTTAATAATTATTATTATTTTTCAGCGAGAAACCTTTTTAACTTTTTATGCTTATTTAATAATAATTATTCTTTTTCAGCGAGAAACCTGAGAAGAGAATATCTCGGAAAGCCATCTGTTTGTACTCTACAGTAATATTGCTAATCATCCTCGTGTCCGTCATAGTCATTTCAATTGCAATTACTCAACGTAAGTACTCCGATTAAAATTACATTAAACTAGCTTCAAACATTGAAATCATTATATAGAAATAGAAATTCTCCAAGACCCAACAAAAATTTCTTTAATTT
This sequence comes from Alitta virens, assembly GCA_932294295.1. Taxonomy (NCBI): domain Eukaryota; kingdom Metazoa; phylum Annelida; class Polychaeta; order Phyllodocida; family Nereididae; genus Alitta; species Alitta virens. The sequence goes on from OW028583.1 coordinate 37,110,759, forward strand.
CTGGCAGATCAGTTTACCATCATTTTGGTACAGAGACAGAGTCAGAATATCATTTATTTCCCAAACAGTAAATCAATATTACATATAAAACACTAGAAATAAATTATTGCAATTTGGAGGATACATCCCAAAGACATATTTTTTGCTATAGGGTACAGATTCATTTAACAAAATGATGGGTGCCAAAGATACCCTGGTTTACTCTGTAGTGACTCATTAAATGATAATAATCATCATTTTATATTCAGTCCAGTTATACAGCTACTATTTCTGAGAGCGAGACATGACATTGTTGTTCGAAATTATGTATATTCTATCTATTAACTTGCTTTCAATATTTACGACCCAAAAATATAGCCACTATTTCTGAGAGTGAATGACGTTGAATAATAATTATCATTTACAGTATTTACTGTCCAATAATGTAGCCATTTTTGATAGTACGAGAACTGACATTGAATAATGATAGTAATAATCATTAAATCATTGTCTATTCATTTCAAGTGAATTACTTGTATTTTGGTATTTACAGTCCACAAACATGTACAACTCCTTCAAATATCACAGATATTACCAGTTGATATTGTTATATATTTACAAGCAAGAGATAGTGTCCATTATAGAGTTTCTTTGCACCATTGGATATATTGTACAGAGGCAGTGCTATAGTATATGCAGGGTGATTTTATTTCACTTTTATATTTTTGTTAATTTACACCGTTTTTATTATAACTCGTTTATACTGTAACTGTTCTTTTGAACGAATAAAGATGTGGAATATTGTATTGGTTACATTCTTTATTTCCAGTCCAAAAACGTGGCCACTATCAAAAAGAAGTCTACATAGGGGGTGAAGACCAACCTGTGATTCCAACTACAACACCCCGATCGTTTCTGCTGCAAACGGTCGCCAATTTACCCCCACCCCCCGAACTCAATCAAGTGGGGCAAAAGGGCAGAGGTGAACTCTTCAAAGTTAATGGTAAGTTTGAAATTTATTTATAGTATAAAAATAGATATTCCACCATTATAATTTTTCTATTGTTCTTAGAGGGATATAATGCACCCACGAAAATGTTAGCTAACTCCCTAATTAGTGCAAAGTATACTTTTCTTGCTTTATAAGGGTATTTAAGCAGCTCGAACTGTCATACAAAATAGTAAACCAGTCTTATGGCGGATAAGGAATAGCTATATCCCTCATTGTCCAGAGTAAACTAACAGTTTAGTTTGTTATATTCCAATGCAGGATTTATCGATCCCTCCTTCTTGACATACAACTATAACGTAAAAAAGTGAATGATTGACATTTGGAGTGCAATTAAAGCTGCACTGTCTGTCAAATGCCATTTTGTAAGACTCAATCAAATAGTTCATAAATAACATTTATTAATCAAGGCACACTACATTTGTGTGATCTTATGATTTCATCAGACATTAATTACTAAATAAATAAATTATACCTTGAGAGAAAATCCAGATGAAAACATTGGAAACACAATGGGTTTGTTTACATATTGAGTTATTGATGGCATGAAAAACTAATATATTATTTATTGTAAATTAAAACTAAATTGTTGTGCAAAAGTGGGTATGTAATGGTGAAAAACATCATGAGACAAGAAGGCAGTATAGATTTATATCATTATTTTAATGTGAAAATTTGACAGACAGTGCCCCTACCAACAGAATGCAAATATTTTACATCACATCAAATTAATAGATACACAATGTATTTTCGCATTTTAAAAAAAAATCAAATATTTCACACACTTTTACAAGGTGTACTTATTAACATAAGTTTTTCCGTAGCATTAAATAAATGCAGAAAATATCTTGCTTATGTTGACTTTCTTTGTTCTGTTTTAGTTCCACCGCAAGGAAGAGGACTAGTTTCTCCCACTTTTGATGTGACAAACGCAAGTAAGTTGGGATCGAAGTATAGAATACAAAACATTTCCACTGTTGCTGATGATTGTTGCAGTTTTAACATGAAACACAATTATTTCATGTTCATACTAATGCATGACATAGCTGGAAATGAAACACTATGATATCACTCACAAAACCAAACAATGTAGCTCTATCTACTGGTTTGCACCATAATACTTCTGCAGTCAAAATGGACTCCAGGAACCAGCCTATAAACTCAAAACTTACGGGGCTAGATCCTTCAAGTGTGCTGCCCCAAGACTTTAGAATCACACCCCCTCCTCTTAGAGCTAGCTATCTCTAGTCTTGCAACTTTTAAACAATCTTTAGAAAAGCATACAGACTATAATTATACATTTTATTTGATTCTAAATTTCTTTTAATTTTTATAATTGTTTTATAACTTTTTAAGCATTATTATATTTTTCATCGATTTCAAATTTGCTTTATAAGTTATATACAAAAAATACTGAAACCTGCTGGAAGTCATAAGCTGCAAGACACCTTGTGTTAATGGCGTAAACTAACCAAGAGGCAAACATTTAATGTATGAATATATTATGTAAGACTCAGATCAGGGGCCAGCCCCAAATCGGGGCCAATCCCTAATCAGGGGTCAAATCATTGATCATGACGTCACTAAAAACGTTTTTTTAGTCTTTCTGGCTGATTATTTTGTTATAGACAGACAAAGACATTTATTTACACAAAGAGACACACATTTCATATACAGACATTGTTTGAAACATACATAGACAAATAGACAAATAAACAAGTAAAGAGATATTTAAAAGGTATTTTTCTCTATGTGTGGGAGGCCTCTCTAAGGTCTTAAGACCGCTATCGAGAGGCCACCCAGGCGTTTAAAGGTAGGCTGAAATCTCCTGAGTCACCGATTACAATTTATCAAGTTAATAAAATATTTTATGAATAATAATAGTAACAATAATGATAATAGAAATATATGTACTCATATCCAATATTGTAATAATATAATTTTAAAACTGTAATTTTTAATTTAAACTCCATTTCTGTATAGAATTTACAGCTTCGGAATACATAAATTGTTCATTAAATAACTTATGTAATTACGAATTACTCTATTGAGGTCATGCTGTGAATTTAGATAATTATTCTTTAATTATGTTTTTATATCTTCTCCTTGTTCTTAAGACTGGCTTAGAAATTCAATGGAAGGATGTTATTTTTAGGTGGGATCTTCAATTATAAATTTCTTATCATTTCCAAATATTATTGAATTTTATTACTTTATGGGATTTTGATCTGATTGTATTTCTTTGTGATTTTTCTGTCTAATGGCCGTAAGGATTTCTTCAGAAAAATGTATATCTGGGTTTGGGTCATTGGATCCTTCCAATTGCATCTTCATTCTTTCCTTAGCTATATTGATGAAGGCTTGTTTGGCTTCTTTTAAATCTGTGGGTAATCCATTCATCCATTGGATTTTATAAATCTTATTTATCTTGTCTTTTATGAGGCATATATCTCCCATGGTGTCAAAATAAAATGAAATATTTTATTCTTAATTTTGATATTTTTATCTTACCTACTTTAAAGGATATTGAATCTTTGATTGTTGCATAACAAAAGCAGCTGATGACGTCACAAACAAAGTGGCCCTTGATCAGAGAATGGCCCCCGTTCTGCGCCGTAGCCTTTTATTGTATAATGTACATGCCATAAGTAATTGTTGTATACTGTTAAACTAATATTCACTACTTTTAGTGACATTAATAAAATGCCATTAATACACAACTGAAAAGTAAAAGTAGGCCTATATCTTTATAATTTTATTGGTAACTGAGCCTTTGTCACACATCTAGTTATCCAACAGCCAAGCTTGTGTTGCAGATCACTGATGTGTGACAGTGGTTTAAAAAAAATTATCTTTGGTTTGTTGACACAACAATGTCTTAGTCAATGGTTTCAATAACTCCTCTTTAGTTTGTCAATACAGTAGATTCTTGTGACAATGGTTTCAATAGCTTAATTTTGGTTTGTTGACACAGCACTGTCTGGATGTCCTTTGTATATGGAAACCACCTAGTTAATGACAATTCTGTCAAACAGTACATTGATAATTGTGTCAGCAGCCATTGCCATGTCATATTGTTTTTTGTTTTTTTTGCACAGCCGTAGCACTCCTGCCAGCGTATGACTTCAGACAAGGTGTGGTGGAGTTCACAGATGATAATGGAGCAGCATTTGTTTTATGTTACGATGACATCGTTGATGTGGAGAAGGACGACATCGCCAGAGCAGTTTGTGGATCGTTGAATATTGATACCCTGTTAGCCTTTTTTTCTTTCATACTACCTGGCCAATAAGCTAGCATATACTTAATTAGGAGAGCCCTTATGCTTGATTCATAAAAAAATAAAAGGTCAGATTAAAAAAGTAAGCAATGTTGAGGCCCGATTTGCAGTATGCCTGTTTGGTCTTTGTGTACCATTGTGAAGACTTTTTAAAACTTTTTTTCCGTTGATTATAATATTTGTCATATTCTAGGATGATATTAAAGTGATTATCAAAAGTGATCAGCATATAATATTCATCGTATTCTAGGATGATATTAAAGTGATCAGCATATAATATTTGTCATATTCTCGGATGCTATTAAAGTGATTATCAAAAGTGATCAGCATATAATATTTGTCGTATTCTAGAATGATTTTAAAGTGATTATCAAAAGTGATCAGCATATAATATTCATCGTATTCTAGGATGATATTAAAGTGATCAGCATATAATATTTGTCATATTCTAGGATGCTATTAAAGTGATTATCAAAAGTGACCATTATATTTCAGAACTGGCGCTCGTGTTTATGGAGTTCCTGTAGAGGGTGGAGACAATACTCCAGAAGCAGTACTCAGTTGCCCAAATGGAGCACTGAACCTGGATGCTTGTCTTAGCCCAAATGGTGTCTCATCTTGTACAGAGAAACTTGGCGTTATCTGCCATGCCGGTAAGATGAAGAAACTAGGTTGAGAGATCACTTTCGTCATTGCAATCACCTTGCGATGAAAAATTTCATCATTTATTACAACTTATTAAGTGTTGATTTACAAATACATTTACTGTTAAGTACCACAGATTAATTAATTGTTTATTTAGCCATATTTCTTGTACATGCAGGAATCTATAATAACAAGTAAAGTGAATATTTGAAATGTAAGAAGATTACAAGTGCCACAGGTTATTGTTGAAAATAAATGGGGAGCAAATGGAACAGAGCCTGCAGAGGGCACTGCCACCATTGCAGATAAAAAGACAACATGATATCACTACAGCATTGTTACATGGATGACGTCACAATATAGATGATGTCATTAAACAATACTTATCCGCTACAGTGACAGTGACCTCTGTTGTGTTGGTACTTTTCCTCCCCATTGGATGTTATTATATTAGAAAGTCAGCTCATTTGCATAAGTTCATTTGCATTTAGAAGCATTCATTGTGAGTTCAACCTCATTTTCTTACATTTCAAATATGTTAGTAATATTTTTACTTGTTAAGCCCCGTTCCCACATAGCCGAGTTTCTCGTAGTCAACTCGTAGTATTATGTAACACGCCTCTCGGGCCCAATACGTATTAAACTCTGCGACTACTCCTCGCACTCGGGAGATACTCGGCGAGTAACTCCTGGGACTCGTAGCCAACTCGTGAGATTTGGAGCCGATAGCCGAGTATGCCGCGCTGCATGGCAGACTCGGCGGATTTTCAAGGTGTTTCAAAAACTCGGTCATGACTCGTCGAACTCGGCGAGTGACTTCTGGTACTCGGCGAATAACTCCTCTAACTCGCCGAGTAACTCCTCGAACTTGGCGAGTAACTTGGCGCTAATTTCACTCATATTACACTCGGCGGGATGTTCAGGAGTGCGAGGAGTAACTCGGCGAGTTGTAGGAGTAACTCGCCGAGTTCTACCTTTAGTACATGCATCATCAGCGTAGGGGGTCGTATATAATTTAAAAGGCCGCTGCTCCTCTAATTAATAATAGTCCGATTTTCGTCAAATAAGATTGTTTTGTAGTATAATTCATGGTGACTCCATAGGTGTTTTCGGATTGAAAATAGACCAAATATTAAGCGAGATATTCGTCTGAGAAGGCAGCTTGGTTGGCGGAGGCAAACAGTGGTGCTCTCGCAGACGGTAAGGCTGAGCGCTACTTTAAAAGGCTGCTGCTCCCCTAATATTAGTCTGATTTTCGTCAAATAATATTAAATTATAGTTAAGTTCATACTAATTCCACACAGATTTTCAGATTGAAAATAGACCAAATATTAAGCGAGATATTCGTCTGAGAAGGCAGGTAGTCTGGCGGTGGCAAGGTGCTCTGTGTATGGCCCTGACTTGAATGGTGTGGTCAATATTTTTGACCATTTTATATACATTGTTTGGATGAGCTTTATTGCAATTCATTTCTACTCATTCTGCCAACTGCCATGACTGTTATGTCAATTGCTATTAGCATTTTGAATGATACAAAGAATGGGTGTAGAGAATACAGCAAATGCTCAATACATGTGTCAATCGCCTAATTGCCTAAATTGGGGTTCTTTGACCTGTCATTTCATGGTTTGTTCAAAGATGACACAGTTATATGACATTGTCTTGATTGTCATTCACAATTACAAAAATATATAATTGCTTTCATTAATTAAAAGCAATATATTTTATTGTAATTACCAGGCAATGATTATATTTGTATAACATTCTTATCTTTTTGTGTTAATTTGAATCTTATTGTGATATTATGATCAGTATAAATTTGTGTATATTTTTGTAAAATTTAAATCTAATATTGTAATTAGTATTTGTGATTTGATCTGTGATTTTATTTGCTGTCTTTAATGTACTTATACTGGTGCTCCCTGAAGCGTCCGCGCCCGGACTGTATTAAAAAGCTACGGCTCCCTTAATATTAGTCAGATTTTCGTCAAATATGATTGAATTGTAGCATAGTTCATACTAATTCCACACGTCTTTTCAGATCGAAAATAGACCAAATATTAAGCGAGATATGCGTCTGAGAATGCAGGTAGGCTGGCGTCGGCCTATCATTCGACAGGTGACTCGGCGATTTTCCCGCCGCTGTCGTAGCTACCTTGCTTAACCCGGGTAGTCACTCCTACAACTCGGCGAGTCACCCGCCGAGTGACCCGCCGAACCCGCCGAGTAACCCGCCGAGTCACTCCTGGTACCCGGCGAGTCACTTTTTCCGCCAGAATTCATCGCCAACTCCTCGAATTTTGGCCGTTACGTAATACTACGAGTTGACTACGACAAACTCGGCTATGTGGGAACGGGGCTTTAGCAGAAATTCCTGCATGTACTAGAAATATGGCTAAATAAACAATCAATGAACCTGTGGTACTTAACATAAAATGCACTATATATTAGTTTTTGATTTTGAGTTCGACCTCATTTCAATATCTTACAGAGCCATTTGCAAGACTCATTTGCATTAATTAATATGCATTTAGAAGTCAGCTCATTTGCATAAGTTCATTCGCATATAGAATTGTCGATTTTGAGTTCAACCTCATTTGAATATTTTTCAGAGGAGCCATTTGCAAGGCTCATATCCGGTCGCATCCAAAGCGAAGGAGTGGTTCAAATGTACCTCAATGGTACTTGGGGTTATGTTTGCCCTGGTCCGACAACTGGAGCAGAGATAATTTGTGCATATCTTGGACACAGGTAATTGGTTTTGTGTCTCCATCTAATAGGCTAAAACTTGTTTTATTACCTGTAGTCTTTTACTCATGGAAAGACAGATAGGTTAACTCTACTAGTGAGGTAGAACCCAGCTGGATTTCGTTTGGATGAGACTTTAACTTGGCGGTCCCTTGTACTTGGTGTCTATGCTGATACAAGTAAAAGATCCCACCCATGGGGTAAATATGTAACATGGGTAGACTCCTCTCTCACTTACTTCATCAATCAACCCTCGCAAGCAGCAAGAGCTTGTCTTAGATAAAAAAAATATTATTCAAAGTAGAATTGAGTGTAATCAATGCAAACAAAACAAATTGATATGCAATTTCACTGTTAGACATTCACTGCCATAAGCCAGCCTATATGCTATTAAGCTAATTTGTTTGTATTTAAATCTAACCGGTAAACTAGCAAAATAATTGCCATCAAGCTCAGGGCATTTCCTAATATATTCAGCTACATTCTGATTGGCTGTTGCAAATGACATAGCTACCTCTTGAGATGAGAAGCCAATTAAGGCAGTCCGTAGCCTTGGTATTAATTAAAGTATAAGTGTGTCATCACTGAGCAATGTCATATATGTTGGCAAACGCCTGTGATTGAAAGTAAAATAAGCTGACTGGATTGTAAATCCCTCAGTAAAGAGTAAAGTTGCTCACCAATAGTAGGCTGACTGCTAAGCACACCATATTTGGGCATGGGTGAGATTACTGGAATGAGTAGTAGTGTTGTGTCGGTTTCTCAACTATCTATCAATAGCAATCGCAGACTTAAGTATTAGTTATATCCCGAATAGGAGGGAGTTAACTAACATTTTCTTTGGTTATATCCCGACGCCGAAGACGGAAGGATATCAGCAACAAAACTGTTAGTAAACTCCCGACAATGAGTGATATAACTAACTTATACTCCATCAGGCATCTTTACTAATTTTGTTGATTGTTTGTTCGGTTTTACTGCCTTTATTACGCGTAACAGTTCACTATGCACTCAGGAGGGAGTTAACTAACATTTTCGTTGGTTATATCCTGCAAAAGAACAATAGGAAAGGTCACGTGGTGGAGTATAATCCAGGTTATACTCCACCACGTGACCTTTTGTTCTTTTGCGGGATATAACCAACGAAAATGTTTGTTAACATTACATTTGCGTTTGTGCTGAGTGAGCATGAGTAGCAACTTACATCAAACTTCAGTCCCTGGTGGTGCACTCTGTTACAGTAAGCATACCCCATACAGAAGGTACACTAGACTGTAAATCTAATTTCCTTTTTGAAAAAGCCCAAAGGAAAAGATAACATTAACAAATTGGTCTCACCCTTAAAAGTATTTTGATATCACCTTCGCTGCTTTGTTATACTTCCCGACGGAACAGCTGTGTCAGCATAATAATCAACATGCAATGCACTTACAATTTTAATCATAAATCTTGATTTTGTTATACAACTTATCATTTTCAGAGATCGGTTTGCCAAATTCATCAATGCAGAGTTGCGTGAAGTGGATGTACCAAAAATGCCAAGACACCCGATTAAGATTGACTGCGTAAGCCCAATTCAGCCAGGCGACATCACAACTGACTGCCAGTTCGAAGGCGTTTATGACACTTCCGTCTGCGATGATCGATATCTGTTTCTTCAGTGTGAACCAGCTGGTCCTTTACCAAAAAATATTGTGCATACACCCAACGATAACCTGGGTGAGTCTTAGATATTTCTCAAAACACTGTTTATATTTGTCAGTATTTTGATAAAGGGTATGTGATGGCAAATCATAAATTCATAAAGAGTTGGAAGTTAAACTGTAATGGTTAAGGCCGTCTCTCAACCAGTAAGAGTCCTAGACTCACATGATATCCTCTGGCGTTTAGTTTCCAAGTCTGTGAGATTGTATGAATTGGGTCCCAGAGGCCAACACAGGACTCAGAACAATGTGCACTCTAGTTGTACCCAAACTATGAGATTTTCGAAATGTTGCTCTTACCACTAGGCCATATAGAGTGTTGCTGTATAAAATTTCATTAGGGTAAGTGCATTAGTGTTAGAGTTCAGCTCTAGAACAAAGTACCCATCAACTATCACCGAAACTGGTGTTATTTTGAGTTTTCAGCATAGATTGTTGCCCGTTTTAGATGGTAATGGTCGATTAAAACTGATATTAAGTGATAAAATCTTTACTACCAAACCAGGATCGTTGCTCCGTCTGAAATCTGGCAAACCCTGAGGGCTATTGCCCTTCGCTAAGCACCCCTAGCAGCAGAGGATCTGCTATACAACACATAGCACAAACATGAATGACCCAACTGTAGCTGATTGTTCAATCAAACTGGCTACACTGAGTCCAAGCAACCACATTTTAAATTTTAAAACTCCCTGGAATCAACAGTTATTCAACTCAGGGATTGGCCAGAGCTTCTTATCACAGCATGACATCACATGAGCACTCCATAAATCCCATCTGTAAAATGTAGTCAATTTGATTGAATGCCCTATAACATGCTGTGAAACACAACTAGAGTGTAAAACAATGAGAAAATAAGGCTTTTATCCCCCATGTTCAGAGTGTGCACTGGAAATATTTTATGGACCTTTGGAGGACTAATCATGTATCCTATCATTTGCAGTTCTAATTCCTCCTTCACCAATAACTTCCCCTGGATGTGACTTTGAAGAAGGGCTTGCCACTTGTGGCTGGACACAGGCTGGGACAGACAGAGACCAACTCGACTGGATTGTCACTTGTCGCAAAGACCAAACGAAAAACACTGGACCGTTACATGGTGCTGGATTTGGACCCAACAAGAGTAAGATATCTACCTGTCTACCTATCTATCTATCTATCTCTCTGCCTACCTGTTTTAGCATTGTTCAGCTATTTCTTACTAAGCATTTTATCTTTCTATGTAAAAGGGTCCCTATGATACCTTATATAGATCACACTTTGCAATCATATCTAGATGAATGAGCAGGGGCTTAGCTCAGTGTTAGCATGCTGGGCTACCAACCACTGGGTGATGGGTTCGAATCCAGCCCATGTTGGAAGGTTGCTTCATCATTCACCTCATTGCCTTGGCACCTGCTTGTCCTAATCTGCCCCATCGGGAGCCCAAATCTGGGAAGTAAAGCCCGTCTCACCCACTTACCCTCGTAATATGTGATCTTAACAAAGAGCAGACTGAATTGTTTTGACCAACTAAGAGAGTCAGATTATCATGCATTTTTATATCTTGTTGCAGGATGCTATCTATTGTATGACAGCAATATCAGAACTGAATTGGGCAGGGCTGTCAAAATGGCTGACACCGCAATAGTCTCAACTCCTCTGGCTAACATGAATGGAAAATGTATTCGATTTTTCTATAATATATTCGGCGACACATTCTCATCGTTTCTGGGTGTTTATCAAGTCACTGACAGCGGCACGGTAACGCTATTGCGTGGACTTTCTTTCACTGCGTGAGTATCTGAAATATTTTAGGCTAAACCGTATTCGGGCTAAATGCTATGCAATAGATAAATATCACCAACATTCGTCCATCTGCAGTGGTGAAAGAAAAAAACATTCTACACACCCATGAAATGAGCCAATGTTTAGAGTAAACATTATTTTCAAAGTTCTTGTACACCTATGTATGTGCACTTGAAAAATCAATGGAGATTTTCCCAAATAGGATTTCCTTGAATGTCTCACCTTAGTCACACTTTTTTCGTCAGATAAACAAATTTAAAACAATTAGGACACAAAATGTATGTGATATCATTGGTATGCATTGACTATGCTGACACATATTTCCAACTATGTATATTGTATAGTTGTACCTTACCAGTCACTTACCTTACTTTACCATACCTCACATTATCTTACTTTATCTTATCGTACCTTGGGATGTAGTGTTTACTTTTTTTATTATTTCTTTAGGGATCACCCTGTGAGAGGCTGGCAGTCCATTACTCTTGAAGCTGGACATCATCCTAACTCAAGGATAGAGTTTGTTGCTAATCACAACGCAGGGCCGAGAAGCAATTTAGCCATTGACCAAGTTGACATTTCCGAAGAGGCCTGTGCTTCTCTATCTGGTAGGTGCAGTTAGTTTCATTAAAAGCGCCTATCAAACTGAACCTAGACAGAGTTACAGTGACATGTGTAAGAGTAAAGAATATTCCTGCTTCAGAGAGTAAAATGTGTGCATGATGAGTCATCAGTGACGCATATCCCTATCTTTTATATTGCAAATGTGCATGCTGTATGATGACTCATGATAGGCAGCAGGTCTAAAGATGTGTCAGGACTGAACAATGTGCCTTGCAGTCTATTTCAATACAGATGTGAACCAACATTCTAAGCTGAGAGGTGTGTGGTTGCAAATTTAAGTACTTGTTTAGCTAGATGCCGAACATCCCAGATGCACTGATCCATATCATCAGTGGGCAGATCAGCCTGACTCCTGGTGTAAAAAAGCCAGACAGGCCATGTGAGAGCTGTTTCTGGCCCATGATGAGTCATCATCTAGGCTACAGTAATGAGTCACCAAGTTAACATGGGACACATAGGAACATGACTCATCATGCCCACTTTTCAGTTACCAAAAAAGCAAAAGTCTTCACTCCTACACATATCACTGTAGGTGAGAGCTTGACGATTTACCTTTCGATAGCCAATAAGATGACGTTAAAACACGATGCGGCAAGCTAATTAAACTGAAACATTAACTCTTTTGTACATGGTTAATGAAATGACAGTAAGACATTGCTCAAAATGTCAACATCTAGTTACACAAAAAATAATTTCTGATTCTGAGTGTAACGGTCGCTGCTCTAAAGAGTAGGGGAAAGAAGGGCTGTCTGCTCAGTAATGACGGGAACTGTCTGCTAACTTGTGCTGTTCTACCCAGTTAAAAGAGAGAGAACAGCTAGAATTTCCCATTTTGCTCAGTTAGGGAGAGGAAAAATTTTACACCAGCAAAAGCGACAACAGCTGATTTTGTTTCTGGTCTACCTCGTAGAGGAGGGAAAAAACTGTAAGATTAGGGTAACCTAAGACAGAAGAAAGGGTAAATGACTTCAGATACACCAAAACTAAGGATGAAAAGCAATAAATCTATTTCAGACACCACTCTCATTCGATTGGCCGATGGTCCAACTGCTTACGAGGGGCGACTAGAAGTCTATCATGCTGGACAATGGGGGACGGTATGCGGTGATAACTTCGGTCAAGTTGAAGCTGACCTCGTCTGCCAAAAGATGGGTCTGCAGTAAGTCGATATTTTTTACACAATTATGACACCTAAAAGGCAATAGTGTCGCTCATATTTATAGCAGGCATTAAATAAATACAAGTGAAAATGACATTACTTGACAAATCGCTGTTTTCTACTTCATCTTTATGTGAGACAAATGACCTACATTTTACTTCAAAGGCCCCTGATGGGGGTTTTCTCGTGATTTAGAGCTATTGATTGATTGATTGATTGATAAAATTTTTTTTTTTCAGGGTAACAATTCGGATAAAAATACTGTTTTACAATTGGCCCTGATAACAATAAAAAGCTATAATGATGTTTCGATGCATGAGTTCAATACGGTTACCAAATGCTCATGTCTGAAATTAACCAATTAATTTGAATGACTTTGTCCCTCAATGCCTTGGCCATATTTTACATCTGATATTGGTATCTTTCTAAAGGCAACTTTATTTTTATTTTTCTAGGCATGGTGAATATACACCCGATGCTCCTTATGGACCTGGCACAGGCCCAATCTGGTTAGATGAAGTATCTTGCAGCCAAGATGATGAAAGTTTCATCTATGGATGTGACCACAACCCTTTTGGTATAACCGACTGTGAACATGATGAGGATGTGGGCCTTGCTTGCTACAATTACGCAGGTACCAAGTTACTGGCATTTGATAAGTAGTTATATCCTGAGTAGGAGGGAGTTAACTAACAATTTTGCTGGTTATATCCTGACGCCAAAGGCGGAAGAATATAACTAACAAAATCGTTGTTAACTCCCTACTATGAGAGATATCCAGCGTACACTCAGCGACATGGAATTCACCACGACATCGAAATTCGCCATTTGCAATAAACTGTAATAAACACATTAGATGGCTGTCACAGTGATAGAACATCGTCAATGACGTAAGCAATTAGTTCTGTAACAAATCATGAACTTGTAAGGTGTATAATTATGTTTTCGGGAGGATGGCGAATCTCGATGTCGTGGTGAAGTTCAATGTCGCCGAGTGTACTAACTACTCCACTATATACATGTTTACAATTCAATGTTGCTCAATATTGCAATTAGTACAAAATAAAACTGCCGAAATTAGGTATTATACGCTGTTTATGAAGCAATCTACAGCGGTGAAGATTGAACGTATTACGTGTGTAGCGATAACGTGAATGTAGTCAGTTCAGTTTCCAGGGACCTTTGAAGATTCCCGGTTCCCGAACAGAGACAGTGGTAACAAAGTGTGCAAATACATAAAGCAATACTTTTTATGTTTTAACATTGCATTGAACTTACATGAATTATTATTATCACTATTTCAACGTCCCCCTAAACCTGTCTTTCGAACAAGACCTGTATCTATTTTAGACTTAGATTATTAAGAAAATACTGCAAATAATATTTTTGAATTTTCAGAGGTGCTTCAATTATCTGGTGGTGCTAATGTTATGGAGGGTCGTGTTGAGGTTTACCATGACGGTTCATGGGGGTCTGTTTGTGACTCAAACTTCACAATAACCGATGCCACCGCAGTCTGCAAAATGCTTGGATTTGGGTGCGGTCATATTACAAATTAATGCATCGAAATGTTTTGGAAGGCATAGTTAATATGCTAGATGCACAAATTACCAAATTGACAGTGGATATATATGTCGAGTTCGTTTTTATGTTATTTTAAAATGTATCTCCTTTGAATATATGAAAGTTTTAATGTGGCACGATTGTCCAAATAAAGTTTTGACTTTATATGATATTTATCATAAAAAAACACCATCATAATGGAAAATGACATAATACAGTTTCTGATTTATACACATTGTCATCTTATAGATCATAATAAATTTTTGCACGATGCATGCGCTTACATAATATACATGACTTTATTTGAAAAAACAAAAAACAGATACGGTGAACCACAATGGGTGTCTTCAGGGTCTGGGACCATCTGGATAGCAGATGTGGAGTGCTCCGATGATACTCCAAGCATCTTTCAATGCAACAGAGATGTCATGTGGGGAACGGAGCCCGGCTCTTGCAGTCATGCGAATGATGTTGGGGTCACATGCTACTATTCATCAGGTATCTATCTATTCTATCTATTCTATCTATCTAATCTATCTATTCTATCTATCTATTTATTCTATCTAATCTATCAAATCTATTTATTTTATATATTCTATCTATCTATCTATCTATCTATCTATCTACCTATCTAACTATCTATCTACCTATCTACCTACCTCCGTGTCATTGCCATGGTCTCTGCCTGTCCTAATTAGCCCAACTAGTAGAAATAAAGGACGTACAGCCCTAATCACACACACACACACCTACCTACTTACCTATCTATTTATCGTTCGATCTACAGTAGCTAACTGGTTTCTGATTCTGGTTAATTTTATTTAGACAAGGACCGTGTAAGATTGATAGGATCGTCTTCCTCCGGAAGATTGGAAGTGGAATTTGGTGGAACTTGGGGCACCGTCTGCAGCACAGACTTCAATATCCCAGAAGCCACCGCGGCATGCAAAACTTTGGGATTCCAGTAAGTTGTTACGTTCCATACTTTTCTTATTATATCTGCTTAAAATCTAGCCATTCTTTTTTGTCTTTTTTTTGGATATGTATGATTCTTTATTATTATCATTGACATATACAAGTTATTTACAACAATAATGATGACTAGTGGTCTCAGAACTTAATTCAAAGTTATTTTGAGACCACTAGTTACATGAACAATTTTGAGGAATGAGATGCATGAGATGAAGTTCAGAAAAAAATGATATCAATAAAGAGAGCGACTGATGGAGTCTGTTATTTTTAGTTAATTTCATTTCATGGGGATATTAGCATTAGTCTAAATGTTGCAACTTTCCAATGCTTCTACCAGTTGAGCTAAAGAGGATTGCCCATAGCCAAGTTCTTGGAGGTGAAGAAGTTGCATTAAGGATTCTATTACTTTTTTACTATAATAAGACTTGTCAAAAAATCCTGGATGTTTCACTATCTAAAATTCAGAAATGTTAGGATCAGATCACTGGACCAAAAATAAAAAAGATATTGTAACTCACCTTGAAAATGTCTTGTCACATTTATAACCTATAGAGAGCTTCAGGTACTTGGTTCTTTATGATATCATGCAGAAATGCATACCTTAGTACCATAAACCAATTTTTGGTCGCCTCGGGGTAACTTTGGCTGTCTATGAAAGAAGGGATTTCGTCGAGTCTAATTCTGATTCGGCTAAATATTGGTAACTTATTTTTTCATAAATGAGATCTATAACCTATTAGCTTCCTAAAAATAAAAATATATGATATAATATTAATGAAGTCTATGCTGCTCTATGGTGAGTTAGGTTAAGGCATGTGGTTTTCAATGACTCAGCAGTTGCTGTGGACTTTGGTTTGGAAAACCAGGTTGTGCACATTGACAGCACAAGCAAGTTAGCAAACAATAAGACTAAGGCTACTGACTTGGTCAAGAACAGCTTTTACTCCCCCTGCGCAACTGCCTTCAAGGATACGGCCAGTTTCAGTCGATAACATCATATTACACTTCAAAAATGGCAATATTATACACAAAAATAATTATCCTTCTTATTCTAAGTGATAACTTTATTTATTTATGGGTATTTACCACAAATTTTTGAGGAATTTCTTGTCTACATGGGAATGTTCAATTCTCATCTCTTATTGCAGCTAATTTGCATATTTCACCATTTACACACATGATGGTGCTTCCTGATTGGTGAATATCTCCAAGCACAGTGCGCTGTCAGCTTTAAGCAAACAAAATTAATTGATATGCAATTTCATGTTTAAAGTGTCAGACATTCAATGTCATAAGCCAGCCCATAGGCTATTTGGCAAATTTGTTTGTATTTAAGTTTAACTGGTAAACTAGCAAAATAATTGCCATCAAGCTCCCATTTCCTAATGTATTCAGCTACATTCTGCCTCTTGAGATGAGAAGCCAATTAAGGCAGTCAATATCCTTGGTATTAGTTAAAGTATAAGTGCTGTCATCACTGAGAAATGACATATTTGTTGGCAAAAAAAGTGCCAAATCGGTGTGTAGCTCAATTAATCTATTTAAGTATTTCTTGGTAGAGCCAAAGAAAATGAGTAGTTCAGCCCTCTGAAGTTTAGTGTGGGGTATCTTTGACCATGGCCAAAATTACCTCAAGGGTCCCTAAATTTGTGCATTAATACTATAGTCTTCATAAAGTATGTACAGGGATTTGCTTATGAAAGTAACAGGGTTATATCATTTTGAAATCATCAGGTGCTTCCTGATTGGCCAATATCTGACAACCACTGTGTGCTGTCTGCTTCTAGCCAATTAAGTGACCTAACTGAGCAATCTTTGTTTAAGAATTGAGTGTAATCAATGCATACAAATCTAATTGATATGGATATGTTAGATATTCAATGCCATAAGCCAGCCTATAGGCTATTAGACACATTTGTTTGTATTTTAGTCTAATTAGTAAACTGCCATCAAGCTCAGGGCATTTCCTGATGTATTCAGCTACATTCTGATTGGCTGTTGAGATGTGAAGCCAGTTAAGGCAGTCTGGAGCCTTGGTATTAGTTAAAGTATAAGTGTCTTCCCACAGAAGGTCCATTTGGGTGGCATGAAATGCATTAGCATTAGCATTTGTTTGTTTGTTTTGGTAGAGCCAACAATGTTTGCAAAAGTGGACAAAGATATCTGGGTTGACGGTATGTAACAAATAGGGTTTCGGGTCATGGGGTCAAAGTCATAGAGTAGAGTCAGAGTGATTTTTCTAGAGAGATTCAAATTCCGCCTTATTATGGTAGGATGATAAAAGAATATGCTGAATGTTCTCATTCCAATGAGGTGTACATGGCCAAATGTGCCACTTGCATTTTCTATGCATTTGGATAAACGCATGGAAAACGTATGGTTTTCGCCTGATTATATTTATCATGCGTATTCCAAGCGTTTATCCAAACGCACGGAAAATGCAAATGGCACATTTGGCCATGTAGCCTGGTTTTGTAGGTTGCATATTAAGAAGTTGCTGGAAGTGTCGCAAATTTAGAGAACTTGACATCATTAATTATTTGAACTCTCTTTTACTTAAGAAATAAGGTATTGTAGATACAAGGACCTTATTAAGGCCGAGTAGAATAAATTATAAAGATTTTAGGGGGTCAGTTATGCTCGTCTTAAACATTTCCACAACACAGTCCATTTTCCATCACAGCAGTGTTTGCATGAGGATCGCTCCATGCAGCTTAAAGAGAACTGAGTTATCAGGCCATTGGTTATTACTATCCTGGTCAGTAAAATGGTCAAGAACTGTAGCAACTGCCCATGTATTACAACAGATGTCATTGACTTGTGAATTAAACTCCAGAGGATTGATGCGAATGAAGGTTTCTGATTGGCTGAGCTCTGGAGGGATTGCCGTAGCCAATGGGATTCATGGATTCAAATGATGTCAACTGGAGTTTGATTCCCAAGTCTATGAGTTGGGCTGCTTTGCCGTATTTTTGTGCGAATTATATAATAAAATGATGGGAAGTTCAAAATAGCATGTTCTTTTAGCTCTATATTAATGAAACTTCATTTTGCAGGTATGGCACATTAGAAACCGTCGCAGGCCTATCAGAGATTGTCTCAGCTCCCGCCAATATCATGGAAAATGTGGATTGTTATGGGAACGAAAACTCCATATTTGATTGTTCATATTCGGGGCCAAGCGGCACAACTTGTGGTAGTGGTACAGACGTATCCATCATGTGCTACCATTTTAATGGTAAGATGGTTTTTTTTTTTTTAATGAATGCTATATATATGTTTTTGTTCATTACAGATAGATAGATAGATAGATAGATAGATAGATGAATAGAGAGATATATAGATAGATAGATAGATATATAGATAGATAGATAGAGATAAATATGGCAAGTACAGCCTCTAAGGCAAGTTCTTGTTGCTCATGAGGGTTGATTGATGAGACGGAAGATTGAGGAGGAGTCCGCCATGTTAGGCCTAGGATATTTTACTTGCCTCAGTATAGCCCATTGATGCCTAGGACTTCCTAATCAAGCAATACTTCAATTGGAGCTTCACCAATCCTGTGTAAGTGACCATGACCGCATCCCCCTCCCCCCCCCCAAAAAAAAACATATAAAAAAATAAAAATATTTTAAGGTACTTTCACTGAAATCATGAAATGTCAAAACCTCTCAGCAACCCTGACACATATGATACTTCAGACCTGCAAAATGCTCCAGGGGTGTAGCTGAAGGCGGATTTGGGTAGCCATAACCCCCCCCCCCCCTCCAAACCCCTCCTATAGGATTTAATGACCTGAGGAACAGAAATTGCAATAGCCATTGACACTATACTTTCCTACATTTTTATAAATCCTTTTTATTTTTGTGATAAAAAAATTCTTGTCAAATCACCCCCTTACTTTTTCTGCAATATACTGCAGACCTGTAGCCAAGGGAGGGGGGGGGGGGTCCGCACGGGTTGCTCGACCCACCCAACTTGGTCCATGGCCACACATTGGTTCGCATCAGAAAACTTTATTTTAAAAATGTTTATCGAAGGTTCACAATTTTATGAAAAAGACCTACTGGCTGGCTACTGGCTGGTGTATCACACAAATGTGTATTTACTCATTAATACTATATTTGCTTGCAGAAATCATCAGACTTGTTGAGGGTGAGGGTGACAAAGATGGCCGGCTTGAAATCCAAGATAATTTGTTGTTTGGAACAGTTTGTGATGATGACTTCAGGGGAAGCTCAGTAGCCTGCAGAAACCTCTTCTATTCCGGGTAAAACATATATTATTATACAATGGTTAAGTATGATACATGAAGAAACTTTGCCAATTTCCACTCACAGTCTCTCACAAACCCTCCACTGTATACGTATATAACTAAAATGATATTTTTCATTAATTATAAAATTTCCCTCTAACCACTTTTTTTTATGTTAATTCAATTTTATTTTGTCTTTTATCTAATCCCTTCATAGCGATGTATTTACTAATTTTAAAATGTAATGAAATCCCCTGGTGGCAGACATGCTAGCGGCTGTATGCCAAAATGTCTTTCTCCAACACCATTTTTAAACGTATTGTATACAAATACTCTTATTGTAAAAATGATTATGATTATGGTTGGAATAAATGTATCTCTCTCTCTCTCTCTCTATGTACACCGGAAAATGTCAATATAAATGAGGCCATAGCACAATTTTTACACGTCATGTTTGAGGGTGTTCATGTCTTATGCTTCACAATGTAACCATTTTGTGTAATTGTTCTGCTGCCTTGTCAAGGTATTCAGTCTATCTTACATATTTTAACAACCTTTCTTTCATAGATTTCATTAATATATGTTCTCAATCCACAATCTCGGCCCATATTTATATGATATTAAGAAATCTGAGCGTGTCAGCATAAGAAAGGGTCTGATATATCTACACGCCACGCCAACTTGTTGCAGAGAAATTAAGTCGACAACTGTAAGATGCGGACAGCATAGAGATTGTAGTATCCGGAAGTATTTTAATGTATTATTGTATTTTAATTTTCTTTATTTTAAGATATGGCATTGCGAATACATCTGCCCCGGAAGGTTCTGGTTCCCTACCGATCCATCGATCTTACGTTGAATGCCGACCATCAGATAACAATATATTTCTGTGTCCGTACGATGAACCTGATTGCCAAAACTACGAAGACATTGGAGTAAAATGCTACAGCAAGAGTCGTAAGTTCAAAACTGATTTATTCAAGAAGGAAGGATTGTAAATTCATGAATTATGAATTCAATGATGCTTCATACCTTAATAAATATTGTATCCAGTATCAGTCTTATTATTTAATTCTATCATAATTTTTTCAATTGTATCACTTTATTTCATTAAAAAATATTATTTTCTTCATTTCATATTCCCATAATTACTATATTTTTATTATTTTATTTTATCGCATTCTATTTCATTTAGATATTCTACTCTATTCTATTTTCTAAATCATAGAATGTAGTTTAACGAACTTCCAGATTCTATTCTCTTCTCTTCTATTCTATTCTATTATATTATATTCTATTCTATTATATTATATTTAAATGAGATTTATATTATAAATCATAACATAGTAGCTATTGAAACTAGCAAAACTTCAAGCACTCTCTTAATTTAGAAGTAAATTAGTACGTTTTAATTTAATGACCTGTCTCAGAGAAAACCATGCAAAGTTACTGCATTTGTATCAATTAATTTTATAAATAACATTTTTTTTCAAACGTACAACAATTTTTAAGATGGACAAAAAAATTTGTTTTATGTATTTAATTTGTTCTATGTTTATAGTACAACTCCACGTATTCGAATACATGTAATACAAATTAAATTGTTATGGCTTAACATTTTGAACAAAGTTAGAGATGTATGAAAAATGCACCTTCATCTGTCATATTCAGGCAAATAGCATTGAAGTCAATGGAAAAATAGGCTAAGCTGAGACTTGAATATCTTCTATAGTATTATAATAAGACCCAATGGTTATGTGGTATTTTTTTATATTCCCCACGAGTGGACAGATTGGCCAGGATTCACGAGTGGCGTTATTCACGAGTGAATTCTGAAGCCAATCTGTCCACAAGTGAGGGAATATAAAAATATACCACATATCCACTTGGGTCTTATTTATACCCCACAATTTTCACTTTTAGTTGAGCTGTCTGGCTATGCATTCATGTAGTATAGAAAAAATTCATGAATATTAATTTTTGCCATTGACCAATCAGAGCATTGCATAACTGTCAACAACGTCATCACCTCAAAACTTTCTGGGACATTTTCACATTAATAAAAAAAATTACGAAATGATATTTACACACCAGTTGTTAAATATTTCTTGTCAGAATTGTTTTTTATACTAGATTTGGATAGAAAATGTTTTATTGTTCAGTATTATTAGATTTATTACTGAAGCGATGACGCTCCTGTCACGTTGCCCCTAGCAACACAGCCACACAATAGCTTGTATCTGTGGACTGAACAGATCATTGACTTTCTGTTACGTTTTTTGCTCCTGGAATCGTTAATTCTTGTCCGATTTCAAAAATTTAAACTTTTTTAGGGAGCTGACAATTTTATCTTTTGAATGGTGGTAAAATTGTGACTCCGAATATTGTTTTAAAGCGGCGGCGCTAGTTTAAACGGCGAAGCGCTTAGCTGCAAAAAGTGATTTTTTGTCATTTGCCTGCCATACATAGAAGTATGTGGTATACATTTCCCATCCTTGTAAGGTAAGCCATGTAGCATACACATGTATACCACATAGGCTATACCACATGGCTTTTCTATGTGGTATACAACTGATTGTGGGGTATCACTTTATATTTTATGAAATTTATATAGAGGTACGCTCTAGGGTGTGGCTGGTGCCCCAAATTTACCCAATCCAACCCTAACTTTGTTTTGATCAAAGGAACAGGCATGTGCAGTTTCATTGAAATTGATGCATTTGTACCTATAGCACAACTCACATGAAGTTTTATACTAGTTTATAAATATAGGATTTTTCGATTGATTTTCCGCTGTCGTCAGATTTGGCACTAGGTAAATTGAATTTTTTGCTGTTTCCTTATCATGCGTCTAGTTAATATAAGTGAGATACAGGTCTGTGACAACTATTTGTAGTGCTGCTGCTCCACTGATAGCTTGAAATTATTGGGATTTCAAAATTTTTATGTATTTTCAATATAGATCAATCCGTAATTTGAAATATTTATATATATAAATGGTGCTCTGTATTCCATACAGTTCTAATAAATCCATAATTTTGCTTTTGAAACTCCCCTATCATACTAAGTCCAATATAATATATATATATATATATATATATATATATATATATATATATATATATATATATACTAAGCGCCATAACAATTTAATTTGTATTAATGTATTCGAATACGCGCCAAAACTATTTAATTTGTTTCAATATATTCGAATACGCGACTTAACAATTTAATTTGCATTACATGTATTCAAATACGTGGAGTTTTAATATAAAGGAATAAAAAACCGAAAATCGGAGTGAACATGCTTCTTCGTTATAAACCAATGGGAAGAAGAATATCTTCACTCTCGTTAGCTCTACGATTATGAAATTTCAATATGTTATAGTAAATATTGTATACTTTATGTTGCTTTCATTTCTCTTTTATGAAAATAGATATTTAGGTGCAAAAATGACTCCAAATCTTTCTTTTTTTTTGTTCTATTTTTTATTAAACAATAATTACCAAAATCCGGAAACCATTTTTCAATCACATTATCTAAATTCTGTCCAAAGATGGAATAATTTTATATGCAATATTTTTATCACAATTCAACCTCAAACACCAACTTTGTGATGCTGTAGAAAAACTAAATACAATTAAAGAATTTTGGCTCGATTTTTTATGTTATGGGATGTCAACCTGTGGATGTGAAACATTGCAGAGAATTCTGAGAAGCTCACCCGAGCCACTTTGCATGGTTTTCTCTGAGACAAGACATAAATTTCTTGTTTATTTTCTTGACTAAATCTCAGCATAGAGTGTCAGTGTCAGTCTAAACATGTTATTCAATGGTTTCTTTCAAACCTTAAAGAGCTATAAAGTAATACTAACTTGATTGTATTATTCCACTACAGTATTAGTACGGCTAAGCGGTGGGTCACGCAGATCCGGAAGGGTGGAAGTTTACCACGAAGGAGAATGGGGAACAGTATGTTCATCGAGGTTTGATGATGTTGATGCCCAAACAGTCTGTAATCAACTTGGACTCGGGTAAGTGTCATATGCTCATAAATCCCCTTTTCCAATTTCTTATTTAACAGTTGAAAAAAATAACCCCATTATTAAAAGGTCCCAATATAGGACTAATTAATTAGTTCATGCAAGAAGAAAGCTGTTAACTTCTTCAGTTATGTCATTAACTTTGTTCACTTTCTTCAGTTATGTCATTAACTTTTTTTGTTCTTCAGTTATGTCATTAACTTTGTTCGCTTTCTTCAGTTATGTCATTAACTTTGTTTGCTTTCTTCAGTTATGTCATTAACTTTGTTCGCTTTCTTCGTTATGTCATTAACTTTGTTTGCTTTCTTCAGTTATGTCATTAACTTTGTTCGCTTTCTTCGTTATGTCATTAACTTTGTTTGCTTTCTTCAGTTATGTCATTAACTTTGTTTGCTTTCTTCAGTTATGTCATTAACTTTGTTCGCTTTCTTCAGTTATGTCATTAACTTTTTTTGTTCTTCAGTTATGTCATTAACTTTGTTTGCTTTCTTCAGTTATGTCATTAACTTTGTTCGCTTTCTTCAGTTATGTCATTAACTTTTTTTGTTCTTCAGTTATGTCATTAACTTTGTTTGCTTTCTTCAGTTATGTCATTAACTTTGTTCGCTTTCTTCAGTTATGTCATTAACTTTTTTTGTTCTTCAGTTATGTCATTAACTTTTTTTGTTCTTCAGTTATGTCATTAACTTTGTTCGCTTTCTTCAGTTATGTCATTAACTTTGTTCGCTGCACGCTCTTATCACAGTCATCCCGCTACATCCTGGATGTTCCATTTGTGAGGAGAGCCACATTAGCAGAACGATCATTCAGCATATATGGGCCAAAGCTGTGAAACAACTGCCCCATGAAATGCAAAATACTGACAATTTAATGTTTTTAAGAGACTGTTAAAGACTCACCTTTTTTAAAACTGTTTTTAAAATTTTTTTAATGTCTGTACAACACATTAGAATGTTTTGATATATAATTAATAGCACTTTATGTTTCATTATTATTATTATTATTATTATTAACTGTCTGTCCAACATGTCTTCATAAATAAAATCGTACTCAGACTCCCAATGTAAAATACAGCAAATAGTAAATGTTGAAAGTTGAAGAGTAATTTCCATTAGATCATAAAGAAGATGGATTTTTTTACTTTAAATTTCTAAATTATTCTGCTCGTGTTTTTTAGTGGTAGTATCAGTGGTATATTGTGTTATTCATTCAGTTTTTGGGCAAAAGGGTATATATTTTGGGCATACGTGTGTAATGTTTTGCTTAATGCAGTAAGAATGTGGTAGTGTCAAGGTCGGCTTGGAACTCAACGTGTTCTATTGACATGAATTTTATGCCCGGTTTCACTCGTAAACTGGTATGCGGTCAGTCAGCTAAAAATGCTTTGAAATGCATTTATTACAGATCCGTTCTGGATGTATTCACGGCCGACCCTGGAACTGGACCCATCTGGATATCCGAGCTGGGATGCGCGGTTGGGCATACGAATATCGCGGACTGCTCTGCGGACTATGATGACGATTCATGTACCCATGCCCAAGACATCGGCATCACATGCGGAACATATTCGGATGAAAGAAGTGAGTTTCTCAATAGGAGATGATGAAATTAAGCAGCTAGACCTGGTGCCCTACCAAATGTCTGCATGAAAAGCCTTTGAGCGGTGTATTTAAATTTGGCATATGTAGCTGCTCTGCCCCCTAACCAAATGCCTGGATCTGCCCCTGGCTAAATATGAATCTTGAAAAAAAAAAATCTATTAAAACACCAGCTGCTGATCGTGTGAGAGTGCTCTAGTGGACTGAGATAAAGTGGACCTGAGATAAAGTGGACCTGAGATAAAGATAACACATTCAAACTGCAGAAGTATAATCCACCTGTTAGGCCTAGATCAAACAATTATTTGTAATTACTGCACAACTTTAATTACTTATTATTAATACAGGGTGCGACATATTTATTTCTATTTCTGTTTTATCAATCAGGGCCGTATTGTAAAACAGTTTTTATACTGAATATGTAACCCTGTATAAATATATGTTATAAATAAATAAATAAATAAAAACGCGCAGTAGCAGCTACTGCTACCTTTTTTGCTAATATAAATTAAATAAATAAATAGTTAATGATGGTCATGTGTCAAACACCCACATTTTCACTGTAAAAAAACTCTAATGTTGGCGTTATGTTATTTTCCTGGTATTTTTCATGTGCTATTATCTATTACCTAAATGATTCAATATTTTCCAGAGCGTCAGTCATGCCCATTGGGATATGCCCTATACGATCTTGGCCAGGAATATATCTGCATTCCATTCGGACAGATTTGTAACAATCGATTGGATAATGGACTCAACCTGTTAGAAGAAGAAGCGGACTGTGGTATGTCAACTAATTCTGTATTCTATTTCCTTAGTTCTGAGCTTTACATTAATATCTTTCAAATCTTCAGTGTGTCCAGTATTTTTGTAGCAATCAATAAATTGTTACAAGAAGACTATCGCAATTAATATTAAATCAACGATAACATTATTCACGAAAGCATCAGATTGCTTCAGTATATTAGCTCATAATATTACTGAATAATTTTAATGTATCGAAATCATTTGTTTGTTTTGTATGTTTATTTACAAGAAGAAGCATGTATGCTTATCGAGCTGGTACAAATTAAAGATAGAGAATTTACAACAATATACTGTGATATTAAGATAATAATTACATAAATGTTGAAAGTAGAATAAAGTAATTTGTATGCTATAAAATGGTAGTTGAAAGCCAAATTTTGACGAGTGATTACAGAAAAGTCCTAATTTTCCCAAAGCCTACCAGCGTTATCACAATATAGGTAACCTTTGGTTATAACGTATAGATTATCGCTCTATTATTTGTTCATAGTATTCATAATATCATTCATCATTTCCAGGACCTCCTAGACCAGGAGCTGTCCTTTGTCTTAACGGGACATATATTCCCAGCTACTACAGATGTGACGGTGTACCAAATTGTGAAGGCGCTGAAGATGAAGCCGGTTGCTGTAAGTTTCTGTCACTGTTCGTTTAATTGCAATTTTTAACTTAATTTAGCACATTATCCAACTTTTGATACAAGGGCTACTGGAAGCCTAAAAATAAGCTGAGATACAGAAAATTCAGAAACTCCCCTATTAATTTGTTTTAGACATAAGTTATTCATACATGCCTTTTAAAAAAAAAATTGGGGCCTCAGAATTATTCTCTATAGCTATTAGAAATACACCATTTTGTGATAAGATACATGCAAGTTTTCTCATATAATATTTAAATTACTTTCCAGCTTGCACTGGCGCGGATAGGTTTGCTTGTACCAACGGAGCCTGTATCCATACAAGTTTTCAATGTGATGGCAAAAACCAATGCGGTGATTGGTCAGATGAAGTGGGCTGTGAGTACTTTGTCTTCTGCATGTTATTATTTAACATATTATAGAATTATTTACATAGTTATTTAGACACTGTTTGTATAATTCATTAGCCGCGAAATGATTTATCGAGTTCATCTCACTTTGAGACTGTCACTATGTTCAGTAACAATTTGTACCAGTTGAAAATAAATATTGTTTACTGAGGTGATTGCTATCTAATGCTAATAAGCTAAAGCTGTAACGCTGCAAACTGAAATGTAAAGTGACTTATAAAATGAGACTGTGATCTAAAAGCAACAAATGCTACAAACCGAAAAAAAAGTGACTAATAAAATGAGACTGTGATTCTACGAGACTGCACAAATTAGCTGACGAATGCCACAACCAGAAAAATAAAATGACTAATAATCTGAAACTTGTAAGATATAAGGCTAATGGGAAAATAAAGTGACTTATAAAATATAACATTTCTAAAGCTAACCAATGCTCCAAGATGAAAATAAAGTCACCAATATAATGAGACTGATTTTACGAGACTGCACAAATTAGCTGACTAATGGTACAACCAGAAAAATAAAGTGACAAATAAAATGAAACTTGTGAGATTTAAGGCTAATGTAAAAATAAAGTGACTTATGAAATAAGACTGATCAAAAGTGACTTACAAAATGAGACTGTGTGATCTCAAGGTAGGGGATGCTACAAACTGAAAAAAAATATCGATACAAAATACCTAATTCACCTATTTCCCTATCATAGCCATATGATCAGTTAAATATAAAATATTTATTTGTGCTTATTCTCTAGGTTCTTGCACCAATGGGTTCGTTTGTCAGACGGAAAACATCTGTTTGCCGAGCGAATTAAGATGTGGTTGGAAACAGCAGTGTCCATCTGGGGATGACCGGATTGGCTGTAGTGAGTAATTCTTCATTTTGATATAATATTTGATAATAGAATCGTACTAAGATCAAAATTCAATGTAGTCTGTTCTTGAGTGCAAATTTGTTGCTCATTGGTTTCCCTAGAAGTGCTTTAGTTTTTCTTTAAAGTTCATGGATACATGATATATTTATATCGATCTTACATTGTTAACTAAACATGGCCAATTGTACCACGTGCATTTTCCATACGTTTGGATAGTTTTTGCCTCATTATAATTAGCTAAAAACCATTTGTTTTCCATGCGTTTATCCTTCTCATGGAAAAAGCACGTGGCACATTTGGCCATGTATACTTGAGTCATTGTGCATGGTGTACAAATACCACATATAACATGATTTAATATAATATAATGGAAATTGATTCATATTTACAATGTATGAATTATGATGTGACAAAAATATAGTCATTATAATCTATTCTTTTCTTTTTTTAATGTGGTTTTGAGATCAAGTTGTTGACATTACCAAAATACCAAATACTCCGATTGATGTTGAAATAATTTGCGTTGAACAAAAGCAGTCACTATTTGATTGTGCAGAACAATTTTTGCTGATTGGAATCAATTTTTTGCTAGTTTATGGATTATTTCATGCCAACTGTATATCACAAATCAGTCGACATTTTAAAGTATAATTTAAATCAGTCATAACTCAGAACCTTAACGAAACTTGTGCTTTTTTATATTTTTATGGATTACCAAAAATCAAAAACGTTTGATCCTTCTAATGTGTTCTTTCATATATTCTATTTATAACTGCTTATTAATTGTCAGATTCGTAATCATGTATGTTTTACAATGTTCCAAAATTTTAGCGTGGCAATGTGACTTTGAAAATGGCGATTCATGTTCACACAGAATCATTGAGAATGTCGAACTTTCTGGAGGCGGTAAGCATGGGTTTTATCTTTATATCCAACTCATAAAAAACCCAACTATTTCAATTTATTAATAAGTCATATATTATCCAACCCGCAAGGGCCTTAGCTGCTAACACTAAGCTTCATGGTTTCATTATTTACATATTGTACAATATTGAATTTCTCGTTTTCCATGGGTCTTCAATGAATTAACTTAGTTTACAGGATTCAAATTTAACAACATTCATGAATTTCTCCTCAATAGACATATTACATAGCTCATCAGTACTATCTTTATATACAGAGCAAATTGTTTCTCATCTTCAGCATAATTAAATTGCAAATATTGTGTTTTTAATTTCAGCATCTATCCCAATGACAGTGGAGTTACTTAACTATACCAGTAAGTTTTTATTATCTAAAACAAAAAAATTAACTCCAATATTTAAGACAACCATCTCGTAAAAATTAAATTTCAGTGCAGAGAAAACAGACTTGGTTAATTCTAACAGTTTTCTGTATCTGTAGGGAGTAAAATGTACCCTCTGTAAAGGGTAACGTTTCTGTAACCATACCCCATGCATGAGTAAATGTTACCCTCAGAGGTACAGATTTATTTATTTGTGGGGGTAATGAACTACAGTCTACCCCACTGGTTGGGTTTACCCTTTTTTTTTTCTGAGGGTGTTGCAAACACTTTGTCATTGGTCCTATTCATGTTTGCTCTCCTTTATTCCAGCTGTTAGTAATATAGGCAGAGGGAGGGGGGGGGGGGAGATTCAATGATTGTGCCTACTTTGGCGTATTGGGGCCCCACCTACCATGGTTCATGTATAACAAAAATCGTTGATGTAAATGTCCTATCGTTTGTGAATAATGAAAAAATTTATGATCACTTGGCCAATTATATGTGGTAATTAATTATTTCAATTAATTGGATAGCATTCCACCAGACGGCATTCCAAATTGTTTCAACGTAGGCGCTATGTCGGCGATATTAACATGGAAACGATGCTGGGCCGATTTGGAATGCACCTGGTGGCGCTATGCTTTTAGAAGTATTATTAATAATACAATAAAATTTATTTAACTTGTATTACTCAGCTCATTAACGTATTATTGTCAATTAGAAGTATTCCTTACTTAAGAAAAGGTACTTTGTAACATTTACATCTTGAATATTTTCAGACGCTGCCTTGAAATCCAGTGTCAATGGCCAGTATGGTTATTTTGTCACTCCAGTGGCCCTTGTGCCCAGTAAATCATGTCTTACCTTCAACCACCAGGGTCTCGGTAACAGACAAGCTGCGATATATATCCAGGTAAATATGAATTCAAATATTTTTAACATACACTGTCAGTCAGTTTTTCTTGGATAAGTCAGTTAATGACAATATCATGATATCATCAGCCAAAACATATTTTGTCATTTATTTATGTCAGTTAGTAAACTCTTTTTTTTTTCTTTTTAAATTTTTTTTTTCCTCCTGTGGTTTCTTTAAAACATTGATTGTGGCTAAAATATTAATATTGAAAGAAAGGCAATAGCCTAAGAGAGGGAAATTTAAATCAATGTTTGTAGGCAATTTAAATTCTGACTTATAAATCCAATGTAATATTTTTTGTTTTACTTTTGTCTGTTTTCTCAGGTTGCCTACAATGATCAGTCGGTCTAAGAGATTGCAGGCCATTTTAATTTTGATTTATAAATCCATTGTAATTTTTATTAATTTTTTTACTTTTGTCTACTTTCTCAGATAACCTACAATGATCAGTCGGTCCAAGAGTGGTTCTACGTTACTCCCAGTAACAACACATGGAACACGTCAAAGATTGAGATATATTCACCGTATAACGAGGTTCTAATGAGAGCCATGTTTGGATTATGGGATGCTTATATTGATGACATTGACCTTGTTGATGGTCCGTGCTATTCGACGCCGCGAAACCGTGCTAGAAATCGTAAGTGTACAACAAGCCTTTCTGTCACCCTTATTAACCCCTTGTTATTATACAGGGTGCGGCATAAAAACTTGCACCAGCAGCTACTGCTACCTCTTTTGTTATTACCTCAATTAACAGTGATCACATGCAGCTGCAATCATACACACGAAAGTAATAATAGTCCTAAATTATCTTTATGAATATATTTTCTTGTTTCCTCAAGAATTATAGATAATATGCATCTAAAAATAGCACATGCACACTTATCACACCTTCAGGTCATTTTCCCCCCTCGGCCTTTGTTATACAAGCATTAGATTATGTCACTGATCATACAGATGTGTTACAGACACCTTTCTTGACGTTTGCCGCCAAAAATAGGGCAAATAGATTCATTTTTAATAAGAAGGTAGACCATTGACACCTTTGAGGTGGAAAGTGCCATTTTGGATTCTGATCAATTTTCTGTCTTTTTTCTCTTATTAACTGGCCCATCCTCCTGAAAATCATGTAATTTTTTCCAGATTAGTTGTAGGTACAAAATAACTCTCTGGAATGCCATTATATATCTCTGTTTTAATTTTATGACCTTGCTGGATCAAAACTGGAGTCAACCTTTTTATCATTGTATAATACACATTGAAGCAGGATTCTCTGCAAATATTATATTTTCTGAGGTTTCAGAGGTGTATTAACTAGGAAATCTCTAATTTGTAAAATGTTCTGGCACTAGAGACACCATTCAAGCAGACAGAAAGAGGAGATGCCAAGTGCAAGTTTTTAGGCCGCACCATGTATTAGATTCAGATTAAGATACTTTTATTTGGCCTAAAGCAGTTATACAAAAAAACAATATTTCAATCAAGTTTATTAAAATTCTCTTTAAGTAGGGTGACCTCTTTAAGAAATCTTTGATGTCGCTGCCATTAGGACCACAGTTATGCATTTATGACATTTAGGTTAATTAGCAGTTTTATAAATAAAATATCTAAGAAACACATGGAAATTAATAAAAATTGAAAGCATTGACTGTTTCAAAGACTGCATTGCAATGACCATAGACACATTTTGCAAAGTGAACTGTGGTGTTCAGTTAAGAATGTGAACTCAGCTACTTCTACCAGTTACTGTTCAGTTACAATTAAGTTACTTTACAATGGAAGAATATGCAGACGAGAAAAATACATGATTTACGGAGATGTTTTTTTCTCATCGGCATCTTCTTCCATCATTCTTGTTCTTCATGAGAATTAAGTTGACAATGGGTGTTTGCATTATTTACTACAATGAAGTTTTTATTTCCACCTTTCCTTGTTTAATGCCAATTTTTATTTTTTTTATTTGAAATATTAACTGGGTACTCCCCTTGCCAGCGACAGTTAACTGTTATATAAGGGGCCCCAATTAATTATATTTTACACACGTGATTGGTTAAATAAAGTTGTTATAAATTGGGAGTTCTGAGCCATCTACGTCTTCCACTTACTTTTCAGTAACTTCTCAGTTACTTTTTAGTTACTTTCCAGTTACTTCTCAGTTACAACAGGGAATACAATTTTCATTACTGGGCAGGCAAAATTCATGAAATATCTTGTACACATGGACTACAGGGCAGAAATATTTAAATCAATCATACAGTAAAGATATTATATCAGCATGCAGATGACAAGACAGACAAAATAAAGATAAATTTGTAAAAAGATCAATTTATTATGAAAATTGATTAATTATTAATCTATTGTATGTTGTTATTTATGCAGCTCAAGGAGTCCTGACGCCTGTGAATAGTATCACATCCGTGGACACGACTTGTGATTTTGACCTCGATGATTGTGACTTTGCTTATACCGGATTGACAAGGATTTCGGTGGGATTCCAGCGTGAGTTTATAAATCGTTACTCTTCTCATATTGCTATGTCCTAAAATGAATCGTAATTTGTATTAAAAAATTAAATGAATATATTTTATTGAGGTTATTTTTCATACTAATAATATAAGGCAAAATATTATTGATATATGTCACTGGTGCCTGGTGGCTACCCAATTTTGTACTCAAGAAAAACGATTGATTGATTGATTGATTGGTTGATTGGTTGATTGGTTAGTTATTCATTTGATTAATTGTTTTGTTTGTTTATTTGTGTATGTGATTAATTAATTTATTGATTGATTCGAGGTTTGTTTGATTGATGTGTTGATTGATTGATTCAATAAATAGATTCAATATATTAATAGATTTGAAATAGATTTTGATTGACTGATCAATTAATTGATTGGTCATATGATTGATTGATTAATTAATTAATTGATTGATTGATTGTACCTTTGGATGATTGATTGTACATCTGATGATTAATTGATTTGACTGACTTTTTGATTTATTGAATTTTTTATATATTTATTTCATTGATTGATCAGTTCAATTCAATTCAAATTTTTATTCCATGAAATAGTAGGATTTATTTGATTGACTGTTTGATTGATTGATTAATTTGACTGACTGTTTGCTTGACTGACTGTTTGATTGGTTGACTTACATTAATTTATTGATTAATTGCAGTAAATCGACTTCATTTTGATGCCGGAGACTACTCTGTTGGTCGTTTGACGATAGATAGCGACCAAAATTGGGGTTCCTTTTGCAAAGATGGATGGAACGATGAACGGGCGACCATAGTCTGTCGTGGCCGGGGATTTTCGTATGTATATCAGATACATGAATCTAAGACATACCCAATACTTTTAAAACTTACCTGTGATAATATACTATATAGGTGTTTTACCATGAATTATCAATGAATTGGTAGAAATACCTATTTCACTGTCACTAATTACTAACAATGACATAGATTTTTTGATAATTTTTGCTATATATTACTCGTGACAAAATATGAAATTGTTAAATTTCAGCTATGGCATCTTATTAGGAGGTTACGCCTTCGGAGGAAATGGCGTGCCACCTTATATCAACCAACTGTATTGTCCCAAGGGATACCAATGTGAGTTTAAGATAAAATATTTTATATCTGCCAATTCCATATTTGGTCAGCTCTGCTGAAGGTCCCCGGTTCGATCCCTGGCCAGGCACTCTTTATGAGCTACATCACAGCTGGATGTTGGCGGATGAGACGTTAAATTGGATATGCCTTGTACTCAGTGTCTATGCTGAGGCATGTAGAAGATCCCACCCATGGGGTGAATGTGTAACTTGGGTGGAATCCTTTTCTCGCCTTATCAATCAACCCTCGCTGGAAGCAAGAACTTGCGTTTCTATCTATCTATCTAGCTATCTAGCTACCTATCTAGCTATCTATCTCTGAATTTATCTCTGGATTTTGCAAGTGTGCACGAATGCTGAATTTATGTTCAGTCTGTGAAACATGCAGCAAATGCCACACTTTTGGTATCAATTTACAATTCAATTATTGGAGATTCATAAACTTAAAATAAATCCAAAAATGAGGGATAAATAAGTATATATTGCATAGAATTTCATGATTTTTGGGGATAGATCAAGACTAGTATTGTTTACCAACACTTCATAGGACCTATTCATAAAAATGAATATTAAATATATTTTACTAACTCAACTTCGTTTTATTTTTTATTTTTTGACTTCATCAGCTTTTACTACTTAAATGTAACAAATTCAAATTATAATTAAACAGGGGTGCTTATTCAGTGTCTAATTGTTTTTCAATAACGCCCTGACGAAAATCTAGGGTATAACAAATAAATAAATAAAACTAATACAGATGATAATAAAACAATATAATAGGACAATAAAATATAACAATTGCACATAATACTTAAAATCGTTGACTCAGGAAATATTCTTTATAAAAAGTTGTTTTTTTTTAATGTTAAAATTGGAAGACGTTTTTACGGAATTCTCAAACTATCAATTTTTTGTTTGCTTGATTATATGTTTTGTACAATATAATTTTTTTTATGTACTTTCAGCCCTGTTCGAATGTTTCCATGATGGGTTTTATTCAGGAACTTGCAGCAATGACGAACGAGTCACAATTCAGTGTTTTGACTACAATTGTAAGTTTTAAAGTTGCTATGTCTCTAGATTTATCATAGGCAGATAATTATATAAACTAATACTACCTTCTTGTCTCATGATATATTTACCATTACATACTCATTTGTGCACAGAAATTTAACTTTAAGTTACAATAAATGATATAAATAAAATGTTTCATGCCATAAAAAAAAACTAGTGATGACGTCACAATACTGAACATTTGGCGATGATGCCATTTCCATTGTGTTTTCGATATTTTGGACTGGATTTTATTTTTTTCAATTTATGATTTAATTTTTGTTATTAATGCAAGTTAGTGTGTCTTGAGTTATTAAGGCAATTTTAAACTATTTAATAAAGTCTTAAGAACATTTTTGACGGACAGTGGAGCTTTAAACGAAAAAAAACTATTTATGACCATTGGTAATGCTTAACACAAAGAAAAACCTTACTTGAAATCGCATCCATGCTTCGACCATTTCCACACTATGTTAAAAAGTTTCATTGCAACCACTTTTTCTAGACCATCAAGTTTTCTTAGTGCCATGAAGATTGTTGAGTAAGCTCGATTTTGGTGTAAACTGTCATAATAGACTTTAACTATTTCCGTAAATAGATATTCATGAATGAGTCACTTTTACTCAGGGTATCCATAAATAATTAATTATACTTAAGGATAATAGAGAGAAACCTTGATCGTGCTTTTGAAATTTTACTCATCTTTATTTTCTATTCAGATCCATCATTAGCAGCTGCCCAGTCTTTAACTTCATTTATGACCACCGACGGAACAGAAACGATATCCCTCATTTACAGCGAAGTCCATAGTTCCGCACAGAGTGTTCAGTTCTCTTACAGAATGCCAAAGGGCTATTGGATTTACGTCTTTGGATTGTGTGACTCCGATTTTACCCCATACACGTTCGACATGTTTACAAATAGCGGAACTGTCTTCACTGAACCAACAGCGGTGGGCGAATGGGTGACCGGTATGTGGCCGTGATACTTTTTTTTTAACGAATTCAGGTTATACCGTAACGGAGGGTATTATCGACAGGGCGGGTATTATCGGGTATTAACGACACTCACATTAGAACGTTAACAATTTTGTTCACAACTAATTTAAGTGTCGATAATACTGCCCTGTCGATAATACCCTCTGTTACGGTAGCGGAACTATCAAAAAGGGTTTGTTGTGGTAAGTTACACTCGGGGTCTTCTCCATTATCCAGGTCATTGAAATTAACTACCCCTGAAAAACACAATTACATACCTTGCAATTTTATAATTCTTACTAAACTAACCGTTCACATCATTTACAATTTTCCAACACTTCAACAACAGTGTTTGTGATAGGTTATTTAGGGTGGTAAATTTCAATGACCCTGGCAAAATTTGATGACCCACCCCGAGTAGTAATACCGGTCTGGTTTAAATGGTAGACTAAACTCCGTTCTCTCAATATCGCTATTTTTCAAATAATTTGTCAATCAAAACACATTATTGCAATTTTTTCTTGCACTTTATAAACTGTTCTTTCTTTTCAAAAGTAATGATATTTGTGTTCCAGTGGAAGCCGATTTAGCGTGCACAGAAAAAGTGTTCTTTGCCTTGAAAAGTGATTCAACATCGAGCATTCAAATCACCAACATAACATTCTCATCTTCGGCTGCCTCCAATTCCTTGTGTAAGTTGAAATTTTGCAGAACATTATAATTTATCATTGAATTCATTATCATATCACTTCGCCAACGTGATACTTCTGTGGCAGCTCTGGGCGGTAAATGCTATTACTTAGATTTTGTTCAATAATAGTGTTTTACCGCTAAGCACTGCCACCGCACTATCATGTTTGCGAACGCCTTCGCTTGTGCCGATTCATTTGCTTTGTGTCACACCAATAGATTTCAGGACAGTTTTATTCCTTTTTGTATTAATGAACCTTTAATAACCTAAATGGTGACAATCTAATAATCATATTTATTTTCTACTTTATTTTTTATTTTAACTTGGAAAAAATACTTTAAAAGAGAAATGAAATGATCATGAAAATTGAAAATCGATGTGGTTTTATTATGAA
Source organism: Alitta virens (assembly GCA_932294295.1). Taxonomy (NCBI): domain Eukaryota; kingdom Metazoa; phylum Annelida; class Polychaeta; order Phyllodocida; family Nereididae; genus Alitta; species Alitta virens. The sequence goes on from OW028583.1 coordinate 37,147,785, forward strand.
GTTATGGTTATGGATGAAATGCTGTGTTACTATTTTCAGTATTTCTCCTTTTTATGAAATTGCTTACAGATTTGTGACCACTTTATGATTTCAGCCTTACTGTATCACTAAAATAAAATTAAATCTGGGTTTGACATAATCATGATAACATGCACATACAACTGATGCTGAACATGAACCATGACTACCTAGCACCTAGTGTTCATATCTATTATTACTGCATTTTATAATTGATGCAACATATGACATTAAAATTCACAATATAATTATAGCATTTTCCTTACCAGCTAATATTAACTAAACTCTAAAAATTATTTATGTATTTTTGTAGTGACTCTGTCTGCTTTCATACACAAGCAAAGGCGTCGACAAAGGGGATGATGGGGGGAAATATACCACCCATTTTTAGGGAAGGGGGAATGATCAATGCAATAATCCCCCCCCCCCCCTTTGTATTTACAAGTGAAATGCCTTTTTCTTCACACTTTTGTTTTGGAGCATTACATGGTACTTTATTATACACTTGATGCCACATATCAGTACAATTTTATCTGTAAAAATATTTTGGCATCAATGGGCCACAATTAGTTAACCTCTTGACAAGTGTTTGTGCATTAACTGCCGTCACCCTCTACATCTCCCCCCCCCCCCCCCCCCCCACCCATAAAGTGAAATCCAGGCCCTTGTACATAAGTTTGACAGAAGATGTTTATATTTTTCAGTATGTACATCTCAACAACTAGTTTGCGAAACGGCAAGGCAATGCTATCCGCTCTTGAAATTCTGTGATGGAGTGTACGACTGCTTGGATGGTAGTGATGAGCGCAACTGTACAAGTGCCAGTGAGTTTAAATTTCTTATATTATAAAAACTTCTAGTATTGCATTACAAGAAAGATTATTTGTGAATGTGCAGACCGAATAGTAACAAAATAAATGAAAACCATTTGTAGTCAATTGCAAAACATATATAATATAAAAAACTTTTTATCATGTTGCAAGCGCCTCAGTAATATTGACAAACTCAAGTTATATTTTTCAGAAGCTTGAGATAAACATATTTAGCAAATACGTCTACAAAATTTACTGCAATATTTAGTTTAGATACAAAAAATTTAGATATGATGTTTTGATGCATTACCTAGAATTTTTTTATTATTATTGATTCATAGCTATATGTAATGATATATAGGTAATATTACCTTCTTTTTAAATTCGTGAACCAATTTTCAAACAATTAATTCAATTATGTGGCAGGTCGAGACTATTTCTTTGCTAATGAAGTTCATGTGTTTATCCTTCTCATGGAAAACACATGTGGCACATTTGGCCATGTACATTACAGGTTAAATCATTCCAACATGGCTAAACCGGTCATTTTTCTTTCCAGTTTGCGATGATAATGGTCCTGTGCCTTCAACTTACAGATCCTGTGAAGGTGAGAGACGCAACTTTCATTTGTATAGACTTTGTATCTACAGCTAGATGAATGAATGGGCTTTATAACTTAATTCCTGCACCATTTGTAGGAACGTATAACGGCAAAGCAGTGGGTCCAACTGCCCTAAGACTACTTCCCTAATTTAAATGTTCACATTTTCAAAGAAAAAAAAAATTGCATGATTTTAATGTAAAATATGGAATTAAGACAATTTAATTTTTTGACCTTTTCAGCTTTTTTCTCTGGTAATTGTCAGGTTCTCACCATGACTACTTTGCACAAGAAATGAAATATGAAATAAATTTTTTCAGAAACGACCGTTGGTGGAAATGACACAAATGCTTACTGTGTCGAAGCGTGCCAACCCGGACCAGACCCGTATGGAGGTGAAGGAACTTGGTGCATAACGGCCGATGGTTGGGGCCCGTGCGTCGGAGATGCAAGTAAGTAAATGAAATGATAGCAGTTGAGGAGAATAACAATTATTATCAGTGTATGTTTTTTATGTTGAAGAACTCCTATAATACAACTATGTACACTATTCTTGCTTGATTTCTTTTGATTGTTGTTGATTGTATTGACTTCTTTTCCTTTCCCTTTTTTGCTTTCCCTCCTGTATTTGTATTATTGATATTTTTGTATTCTATGGATTTTTTTTAAAAGCTTCAACTTACACTTATCTGATTGTATTATCATTGTGTGATTATTTCTTACACCGTCATCAATAAACATATTATTGGACATATATAATTATTGACAATCATAATATTCATTTATGGCAAGTTGGAAGTTTCATAATGGATTGATTTCATATTTATATACAATTAAGGATAAGTAAAGATAAAAATAACAATATTTGAACTCATTATAATTTATTTAGGTTCCTATGTCTCCAGATTTATCATACTATTTGGCAAATAATTATATAAAACAATACTACCTTCTTGTCTCATGATATTTTTTCCAATTACATGCTAATTAATGCACAGCAATTAAACTTTAAGGTACAATAAATAATACAAATGTAGTTTTTCGTGTTATGCCATTTCCAATGTAATTCCAATGTTTTAGTCTGGATTTTCTTATAATTATTTATTATTTGTTTTTTTTGTAATTAGCAGCTGATAGACTGACTCATAGACTGACTAGATGATACAAATTCAGTGTGTCTTGATTTATTAAGACAATTCCAAACTATTTCATATAAGTCTTAGAAACTCGCGATTTCATCAGACTGTGGAGCTTTAAAGGTATATAAAAAGAGCTCACCTAGTTCTCAAAAGAAAGCAAGTGCCTTAAAAGTTTATTGTACAATTTAACAATTTAAGTGCATGCATAAAAAAGGGATTGGCATTAACAAAATAATGCATTTGCCCTAATTGACTCAAAGTCTAAAAGAATACAAAATTAAAAATTTAACTGTATACAATGTAATTTTCAACAAAATAAGAAAAATGTACAATTAAGGCTTAAGATAAAATGTATTTTGACTAATTATCTCAGCCAAAATGTACAGTACACAACTTACAGATATTAAAAATTTGTAACTTTGCAAAATAAATGATTTGAGTTTTCGTTTATAACAAAAAATACTACAACTACGATCAATTTTCTGATTTACTAAATTCCATAATTTAAACAAAATGTAAACTCTTTTGACAATAGGTTAATCTAAAAAATGGGATGCGAAATTCTTGAGATTGTCTAAAATTATTGGGTTGTATTTTCTGGTCTCAAAAGACAATTGCTTTCAATCATGGACAGACATGATGTCTTTCAATTTCGAAATTTTTCATGTACGTCTTGATGTTTTGATATTATGTTCCTAAACTATTTGATAATCTTTCCAAAATTTGTACTATTTAGGTTTGAATAAATAAGAATAATAATTAAATTGACTCATCTCCGGAATGCTTTCATGAATTGTTGGTTGCTTTTTTTGATTTTTTCAATTTTCTTTTTCTTTTTTACTACAGTTGGAACAACAGGTGGCTCGGCAGGTGGCGCCATATGTCAATTCCCATTTTCGTACAATTACCAAGAGTATTATGGATGCACGACTATTGGCCACAATAGACCCTGGTGTGGCACAACGCGATATTATAACGGCCTGTGGGGAGACTGTTCTGGTAAAAATTGATTAATTTTAGGATTTCAATCAAGGTTATATATATGTATCAAACAATTTTTCTGTAATATTTTTTATTTATTTTTTTTGCATTGCAGGATGTCCAAAGACTGGCTGTCTCAGTAAGTGGTCGTCTTTTTTTCTTTTTTTTTGCCAATTCATACATTGCCAACAATATCTTTTTTCAAGTAGGATTTTAAAAAACAACAAAAAGATTTTTTATGAATCAGTAGTGAATTAATATCATTTAAATATATTTCTAAGATTTGTGTAGTTTTTATACATATATATTATATACATTTTGATATAAATGCATATAGGGATAAGGATAAGAAATCTTTATTTAAGTGAGATGTGAAAAATATACAATGAGTCAGAATAAATATAAACTTTAACAGGGTTTCACCCAGCCCTCTAGTGGGCTTATATGTCACTAGCTTTTAACAAAACAGATAATTGAATTAAATTGTATATATATATATATATATATATATATATATATATATATATATATATATATATATATATATATATATATATATACAATTTAATTTTTTTTTTTTTTTTGAAAATCAGGAAACACAGAAAGAGGAGCAACTTGCAAAATACCATTCTTCTACAAAGATCAGAAATATTATGCATGTACTACAAAAGACGATTCCAAAGAATGGTGCTATGTGGACGACGCTGGAACATGGGATTACTGCACAGGTTTGCTTTTAACAAAAACTCATACAGTCAAACCTGTCATGGTGGCCGCCTGTATAGAGCGGATACCTGCTTTAAAAAGCCACTGTATAAGGCCAATTTTACCTGCTCACTAAGATGACTGCTTGACACAGGTTCGACTGTAGATGAATGAATTTTGTACTTGCATTAGGTAAGTGTTTAATAGATAAATGATTCATTATTCTCCCAGAATTGATTCATTATTAGCTAAACACAGGTTCAACTGTAGATGAATGAATTTTTTACGTGCATTAGGTTAGCATTTAAACAAATAATGATTCATTATTCTCCCAGAATTCATTCATTATTAGCTAAACACCATTTCGACTGTAGATGAATGGATATTTTACTTGCATTAGGTTAGTGTTTAATAGATAAATGATTCATTATTCTCCCAGAATTGATTCATTATTAGCTCCCAGAATAAGTAAAAAAAATAATAGTCTTTGCCAATGGTCTAGGATAGAACTACTCTGTGACCCGAATTCAGTGATCTAAATTGAACACATTTTCAAGGCCACAGAAATTTGCAAAGTTGCACATTTTTTTAGGAAAAATACTTCATAATGAGATATAGTGACTCGACATAGAGCTATAGTCTGTTGATTTATTTAGCACTTCTTGAAGAATTGTCCACTTGTTAGATAGATTGCATAACTTTTTCTAGGAACTGACTTCATTATTTTCTGGTTAATGACTGGTAACTGAAACTGGGAGTTAACCAGTGGTTAGCTCCCAGTTTAATAGTCACTTAGAAATAAGTTACTAGTCCAAGAAAGTAAATATTGGTTAGTAACCACTATTTATTTTCTGGGACAAGTAAGTGACTAGTTAGTGACTTGGAACTGACCGGTAGCTGCCTGGAAACGGGAAACTAGGAGCTAGCTTCTGAAATCAAGGATCTCAAATTATATCATGAAGGTCAATGTCTCAAAACCTCAAAATATTTTCTCAAAATAAATCAAGAGAAACTGGCAATTGAATTACAAAATTATGAACTCAGTAGAATATGTTTTTTATATATAGGGCAGTGTTAAGATAGTAGGACCAACCTCTTTATATAATTTTCTGATTATATATATAATTTTTTTTTTTACTCAGAGAACTACAACAAGTTTTAGTGCTGCTATGTATGGTGATAAATTATTATTATTATTATTTATAACTTATTCATGTGCAGAAATTCTAAATTTTCAATTAATTTTATTTCATTCATCAAGGTTGTGCCAATGCTCTTTGTGAGGGTAAGTAATATTTTTGGGGTGTAATTTACGATTTCATAACTATGTTGTTTGGCACTTTTTTAAATAATGGTGAATTTGGATTTTGTAGAAAGAACAATTGGAGGAACCATGAACGGTAGAAGATGTACTTTCCCATTTATCTTCAATGTAAGTCAATATTTCTGTCCTGCTTAATCTAAACCGACATATCTATCTGTTTTAATTACAACCAATATTATTTCCTGATATATTTTAACCAATACTTTTGTCTAATCTAAACTATCTATTGATTCCTGGTTGATCAAAACATTTTCTGTAAATTGAACTTATTTCTGTGTAGTTTGAATAATTTTTTCTCTGGTTGATCTATATACTATTTCTGTTCTTCCTGCCTAAACTTAACCAATATTTGTCTTGTTTAACCCACACCATTGATTCACTTCTAGTTAATTAAACAAAATTGTCTGGGCTGGCTAATTTAAACCATTATTTCTGATCTTGTCAATGTGTGCTAGTCCGATAATTGTTTTCCCATGGGGTAATATATATATATATATATATATATATATATATATATATATATATGTTTATTAATACACTTCCACTTGAAGTAAAAGGTATATTACATTAAATTAATATAATATAAAGCTAAACAATATATCTGCCCTGACTCTAGGCTTCCGCTTAATGTTCGCCATGACCCTTTTGGCGAATTTATGTAACTGTGGCTAATTAAATGGTTGTGTGGTGACAATCTGTCAAACTTAGCGGCGAAAATGCCTGTCAAGTGTACACAAGAGAAACTGAAGCTCCTACGAGACAAGCAATCTGATTGGTCCTCAGAATGGCGTCATCATTGCCTCAATGTGTTCTCCTGGCCAATCAGTGCCCAGCTAGCAAAATTTACCTTGTTCCTGCTTCAAATAGAGGTGGCTAAACTGTCTCTGTTGTGGCTAAAAAAAACTGGACTGCTTTAGCCACAGTGGCTAAGGCTGGAGTTAATTTAGAGGAAGGCTAGTGACTAATATAAATCAAGTTTTGTCCATGTAAATCTACGCTAATATTTCCATCATAGTTAACACTGCTTATGTGTTACAGGGAGTTGAATACAATCAATGCACTACGCTCGACAATGCGGGTGTTCGATGGTGCGCAGGAACATCCAATTACGACACTGATCCTCTTGGTTTGTGGGGCAACTGCGCTGGTATGTTATTTCCCTTTTCACTATGTATGATGAGTATGTAAGGATACAATACTTTTTTGCAGTTTTGTTTCAATCTTATTTTCTTCTTGGTTTGTACAGGTTGCCCAGAATTGGATCCTTGTTGGTGTAAGTCTTTACTTTATTTATACAATTAAATTTTAGTAGAATTTTGGAAAATTAATATTATCTTAGAAACACAAGTGCAATTCATAAAACTTACAGTGATTAATACTATAAATAGTTTAGGTCCTCAATCATGCCTTCAGTTAGTTTCATTAAAAACGGCCCGTCAAATTGAACCTAGTCAAAGTTGTCATTGCTGGCTACTCAAAATCAGATCTAAAAGTACATATTTATAATATATTAGATTAGTTTCTCACACTTGCCAGTGTTTGCACTTTTCTGGTGATAAATGTAAGGTGAATATTAGCTATATATAAGTGGACAGAAGCAGCTGGCTTTAGCATGTGTTTACAGTCAGGTACAGGTGGCTACAGACAGCTAGAGTAGTCCGCTTTTTATGAAACTAACTGTATATCCCATACCAGCAACACTATATCTCAGTTACTCATGAATGGAATCAAATCATGATTAAGACCAAAAGCATCAGCCAGCGAGTTAAATCGTTATATGTCTTATGTATCAATGCTACTAGGTCTGAAACATAGTCAAGTTATATAACCGGCTGTCAGTGGCAGACGTAATGATGAGATGATAAGGCGTCCACACAATATTACACATTTACCCTATGGGTGGGGTCTTTTACTTGCCTCAACATAGACATCAAGCCTCCGACTAATCGTCTCATACGATCGACATCCAGCTTGGATGTAGCTGCCCGTGTAGGGAGTCGCACCCAGGACCATATTAATAATAAAAAGCCTTGGAATGCTTAGCTGCCCACGAGACAGCCTCTAATAGAGGATTTTCACGGAAGTTTCTTCATCTTTCCACCAGGAGGCTATCACAAAATATTCCAATTCTATCGGCTGAAAAAGTCCCCACCTTTGAGTGTGATTGGCTGAAGCGAAGTGCATCCTAGCAACAGTATTTGTGGTTCATTTTAATGGATATTTGACATCTTATCCTTTATAGTAAGATTGAGAATAACTGTCCACCTTTTTCTCTGTCATGTTTTTCCATAAACAACACAGAGCAGCACAAAATGATGATATGAAACTTGCAGTTAATTGGTACTGAGAGGGGTTTTTGTGGGTTAGAAAGTTGAGATTTAACTCATTAGTAACTTTCTGTCCGTTTTGTGCTGCTCTAAGTTCCATATGATCAAACTTGACCAAAAACAGTGGACATTACTTATAGCCATTACTACCATCTCTTCAATATTCTACGACATTCAGTGATTTAAATCACCAGATGAGGACTGTGTTATGACTCTTCTGAATCCCATGGTATCATTTCAGAAATGTTTGAGAACAAATATAATACTCATGATTACCCAACAAGATAATTGAAACATTTGCATGTCCCCATATTAAAATTAAGCTAACTTCAGAGGAGTATGAGATAACAAGTTAAATGGGATAATGTTGCATCAAAGATAGAAAGGTACGGTTTTATTTTAATATACAATAAGAAATTATTCTTAACACCCTACATACACCTAAACTTAAGCTAAACCTGTAATTTAATATACAATAAGAAATTATTCTTATTATACATTAAAACAAAACAGCCTACATACACCTATACTTAAGCTAAACCTGTAATTTAATATACAATGAGAAATTATTCTTATTATACATTAAAACAAAACAGCCTACATACACCTGTACTTAAGCTAAACCTGTAATTTACTATACAATAAGAAATTAGTCTTATTATACATTAAAACAAAACAGCCTACATACACCTATACTTAAGCTAAACCTGTAATTTAATATACAATAAGAAATTATTCTTATTATACATTAAAACAAAACAGCCTACATACACCTATACTTAAGCTAAACCTGTTATTTAATATACGATAGGAAATTATTCTTATTATACATTAAAACAAAACAGCCTACATACACCTATACTTAAGCTAAACCTGTAATTTAATATACGATAGGAAATAATTCTTATTATACATTAAAACAAAACAGCCTAAATACACCTATACTTAAGCTAAACCTGTAATTTAATATACGATAGGAAATTATTCTTATTATACATTAAAACAAAACAGCCTACATACACCTATACTTAAGCTAAACCTGTAATTTAATATACAATAGGAAATTATTCTTATTATACATTAAAACAAAACAGCCTACATACACCTATACTTAAGCTAAACCTGTAATTTAATATACAATAAGAAATTATTCTTATTATACATTAAAACAAAACAGCCTACATACACCTATACTCAAGCTAAACCTGTAATTTAATATACGATAGGAAATTATTCTTATTATACATTAAAACAAAACAGCCTACATACACCTATACTCAAGCTAAACCTGTAATTTAATATACAATAAGAAATTGTTTTTATTATACATTAAAACAAAACACCCTACATACACCTATACTTAAGCTAAACCTGTAATTTACTATACAATAAGAAATTGTTTTTATTATACATTAAAACAAAACACCCTACATACACCTAAACTTAAGCTAAACCTGTAATTTAATATACAATAAGAAATTATTCTTATTATACATTAAAACAAAACACCCTACATACACCTATACTCAAGCTAAACCTGTAATTTAATATACAATAAGAAATTATTCTTATTATACATTAAAACAAAACACCCTACATACACCTATACTTAAGCTAAACCTGTAATTTAATATACAATAAGAAATTATTCATATTATACATTAAAACAAAACATACACTAAACCTGTAATCTCTGTATATTCTTTTTTTTATTAATTTGTGCGAATGTTTACTATGCCATGTAAAATGCAGTATTTATTTTTTTCTCCTTATTTGCATATGATTAACCTCATGGCTACATATGCATTAAACACGTCATAATTCATGGTATTATTTATTTGTAAATGTATGAAACCCGCATATGGATGAAAATATGTGAATTCCTGGCTTTATTTTTTCTTTTCTTTTTCAGATAGCACCTTTGGGGGTACTGCGGGGGGCGCCACTTGCTCTTTTCCTTTTGTTTATCAGGGCGAGACCTACTACGATTGTACCAATGTAGACTTTACGGGCTATGACGGACGATGGTGCTCCACAACACCATACTTTGACCTCGCTGGGTCGTGGGGCATCTGTGGAGGTCAGTTAAAGTGTTATCCATAATAATGTCAGTTAAAGTGTGGAACAAATCTCAGTTAAAGTGTTATCCATAATAATGTCAGTTAAAGTGTGGAACAAATCTCAGTTAAAGTGTGATCCATAATAATGTCAGTTAGAGTGTAATCCATAATAATCAGTTAAAGTTTAATCCACAATAAATGTTAGTTAAAGTTTGATCCATTATACAATTGTACAATGGTTACATGTGAGACATGAAGATATATACACCCAAAAATGTCAATGTACAACAAGGCCGATAGGCCGAGTTGTTCATAACATTGAGGGTGTACATATCTCGTGTCTCACAATGTAACTATGTAATTGTTTTGTACCACTGAACCCTATCCAAGGGTCAGAAACAAATATTTTTACTTTATAGTTATACTACTTCTCATGCTCCGTCTACAATTTTTGAGTCGCATATGTAATAGATAAGATCTTAGCTTTCAGGAAATGTTTAAATTTTAAAAATCTAATGAAAAATCTATTTTATCTAATAAAATGTTTGAGTATGTCAGACCGCTATTATTGCCTGTAGTCGCTGAATGCGTTGCTTCAGGTCCCCCCCCCCCCCCCCACTTTCTCCCTACCAATTGCAGCGCTGTATGGCTCATAAGCGGTGTACATGAGGATTTGTACAACAGCATACCTTATGCAAAATTGCACTGGTGAGGTACAAAATAAATGTTAACCTGTTCTTTGGCCATAGTTGAGAGAAATATTACCAAAAAAAGTCAAACCCCATTTTTCTTACCTGCAAAAAAGCCACTCTGTATCAATTAACTAAAAGTTTAAATTAAATTAAATTTTCCTAGCTTCACAATGATAATATTTTGCCCTCTATTCAGCATTATGGTCATTTGTTATGGCCACACAAAAGTAGCAGATAATACAATTGAGACTATATCAAACTTCAAGTTATTACTTTCCTTAAGAAATTTTATCGGCGAGCAAAATTGGATTTGAATTGTTGCGAACATATCTAGCTCTGCCAGTAAAAATAACTGGATACTTGTTTATTTCTTCATGAAACATATTTATAAAGGGTAATAAACTTTTTGAGCAACAGCTCTTTTACAAAATGGCCCTGTTACAAATAAATAAAAACAGTACAAAGAAGAAGAATATAACAAAATTACAAATAAAAGCTATCCTCTTTTTAAAAGATTGAAACTGACATAAAATAATCACGTCTTTGCTTTACATTTAACCAGTGTAATTCATTTACAAGATCAACTCCTCTAACATTGAAATAATCATAATTACTGAGTATTACCCAAGCAAAGCAGTTTTGCATGTGCTGGATTTTTTACAAGTTGCTTTGACAAGAGTTACCCCACACTGTAAATTCCCTAATCAAACTTAAAGTAATTGGCTTCTGCATTGTAATGGTGGTTACACCAGGGGTAAACTTGTACAAGCATACTACATGAAGGATACTACATATGTATATGCTATATATATATATTATGTTTAACCTTTAAGGTTGTGATAGTCATGAAGTTTACCTCTGGTGTTACCACCATTGCAATGCAGAGGCCAATGCCTTTAATTGCAATGTTTTTTATGGTTAAAAAGGCTGCTCAAGTGCAAATGCTTGATATTTTAGAAAAGATGAAATTATGACAATATAAGAATGTACTAATATATATCTTTTGTGTGTGTGTTTGTGTAGAGCTTGTTAGAATTTTCTTAATGCCGTTGATTTTACCTTAAACTTCAGAATGTTTGCCAACTCCTTTTTCACGGGCTCCTGTTTGCGCTGGTGAGTGACTTTTTAAACTTATTCTTGAAAATTTCTTGCATTATTTTCAATTTCTTAAACATTTATCAGCAAATTTCTATTATGTCTTGTAATTAATGGGTGTTTTTTGGAGTAAGCAACATGCAGGTCTATCGTCATAATTCAGCCATCCTATATTGCTCATCATCATATATCATCTTAAAATGTGTTCTCTCTTCTTCTCTATCTCTGCCTTGAGAATAAGTCTATTATTATTATGTTTTTACTGATTAAATTATAAATCCATAGCAATATAGCTGATACACAGAAACACAAGGGGCTGTGATGATAGCATTGTTACTACAACTTAGTCACTCCTTGACCATATAGTATATAGTAATTTATGTATAGTTGTACCAACAGACATGTATTTATGTAAATGTATGGTCTAAATAAAATATTCTTGAGTCTTGTTCACTAAAGGGACCTTTTAGCTCAGTCTGAATTTAGATACTATTCGTAGGACTACAAAAGGTGCATAATTCTAAACATAGTATACATATGCAATATTGTTATATGAAATAATAATTAAAAATCAAGTGGGTATAAAGACAAAAGGAAAAATAATTATTAAAAAGTAAAAATCATGATGTACTTAAATAGTCTAAAATGCCACATACTTCATTAAAATTGAGCGGTGTTTCTTCAAACTGGCACTTATCCCTCATTACGGATAATTTTCTACTCTAATCTGAGAGCCAAGCCTTTCATCATCTCCAGCCATCACATTCATTACTTTGTCCATCATATTCTTAATAATTGCATTGTCCATCATATTCTTAATAATCACATTCCTCTCAATGAATCACTTGTGCTGCTGAAATTTGTACAACAAAGACATCCACTAGCAACATCTATAATCATATATATATATTTTTTTTTATTTAACGTGATAGGGACACACAAGAGCTTTAATGATGGCACTTTGGAAGGGGGTACTACTGAGGCAAGTGCTGCCATCGTGTGGTCAGTTACAAATGGCAACTTGCCGACGTCATACAGATGCCCCCGCATTTCTGCTGATAGATACACCCCTGTCGCTGATCTGAAATCTGCTCTCGAAGAGAATCTGGGAAGAAAAGCAAATGTTTATGCCCCTGGTAAGTAGATTTATTTCTGGGAATAAAAGCTATTAAATGCTTAGGTTCCTAGTAAATATATTTATATCTGCGAAGAAAATCAAATGTTTATGTCCCTAGTAAATATATTTTTTATCTGGGAATAAAAGCTATTTAAAGTTTATGCCCCCAGTTAAGTGTACTTATATCTGGGAAGAAAATCAAATGTTTATGTAGTGAATTTATTTATATCTGGGAAGAAGGGCAAATGTGTATAAGTATATTTATAATGTGTATAATATGACTGTGTGATAAGGATATCCTATATTTTTATGACCCCCCAATTGAGTATATCTGTATGATATTCTCCAATAGAATTTGCTTGTCCAATCACCCTTAGGTCTCTTCATTCATATCATATGACTGTTCAATATGTTATATTGGATGGGAAAATTGACAGAAACAAGTTATATTTTACGGCAAATTACCAGTATGACCTCACAAAACAGTGCTTTGTCCACAGTAGACATTATGACATCATCACAATTGTTTTGAGAATTACATCTTGCCTATATATGTCCAAACGCAACAGGTCTGTCTTAGGGGAGTGTCCCAATGGCCCACATAATTAATTTTGTTATTATAAAAAAAATCTTTTATTAGTATTTATTTATTATTTATTATTATTTGTGTTGTTGTTATTATGACTAAAGGGAAAATTGAGTTTTCCTGAACAATATAACTTTTCCCGATCAAAATAATGGACAGTCACATGGTATGAATGCAAAGATTTCATTGAAGAATATTATTTAAGTTCATGAATGTTTATGCCACTTTCGAGCAAATATTTGTGGCCCTAGTATGCTCCCAGGAAATGTATGACAATTTCATGAATTTTAACATTCCAAAAAGGTTAGTACAAGTATGACCTAAACCATGTACAAGATGTAATTGTTTTCTGAGAATATTGAAATATTTTATCATTGCATATTTGTTGATAATCCAGCTAGCAACTTATCCTTATAATAGGCACTACTGCGGGAGGTTACATTTATGCCCAATGGTCCGACCCGGCTATCAGTGAAGGATCCAGATCATCAATATCCTTCAGTACAAACATCAAGATGACCTGCTTGAGTTTCTGTTATTACGTCAGCGGTGAATTTGTAAGTACGATATTTAGATATTTTACTTGGTCAGTACACAGTCGAAAAAGGATATAACTGTTGCTCAGAACTTTTTTACAGTAGGTATGGGGTGAAAAAGTAACAGAGCCTACAGGGGGAATTATTGCATGGATATCGTCACAATATACATGACGTCATTAAACAATACTTATCTGCTATGGTCTCAGTGACCTCTGGTGGTACATTTCCTCCCCATTACCTGTAATCATCATGTTGTCTTTCATATTAGAAATCATAAGTCATATAACTGTAATAATTTTTCCTATAATTACTGTTCCTATGATTACATAATCATTTCCTGAGGTCTCTCTGGAACTAAGGTGGGCACTCACTAGCGATACTATCATGTATAAGAGCTACGTATGACAATGGATGGAATTTTATTTTTACTCTTGCTCATCCTTGTCCATACGTGATTCACCCGCCGAGCGTTTTACGTAAACTCGCGCTAATTTCGTAGATCACTCCTGGTCGCGCTTGACCATTCAAGACATACGAGAGGGGGCAAAACATTTTAAACTTATATTAGTTACGTAACTTGCTCGGGGGTCTGTCTGTGATCGTCCTACGTATGTCCTACGTACATTCTATGTACATCCTACATACATTCTACTTACGTTCTACATAAATATGTGGCCATACATAGCCATACGTAGCCACTGTCCATCCGTATACACTCTTGATCCACTGGTGTCCACTCGTAGAATGCTCATGAAACGATCTGCGGACGTCCGTCGCCCGCCCGTCGTTTTCTGTGCAAGCGATCTATGAGCAATCTACAAGCGATTTACGAGTGCCAACTAGTGTCTCACGGATGCCTCACTGATGCCTCATTGATGCCTATGAATATTGTTATTACTTAAAGTTCTTATGCAGTTTTTTAAAACGACTTTGTATGTATATTGCAACGTTTTGAAAGTGGTAGACTTTAGATGTATGCAAGTAGTAGATTTTACCTTGAGCTACAATTGTCTGGACCTAGGCATTACTATCTCCAGGTAACTTATATGCATGGCTCAACCTAGCTCTATATTTCTAAGATGCCTTCCTGGACCAGAATTGGTCTTTTATTGGTTTTATGGTTCTCGATTAATTCCAAAGGATATATTTGTATAGTTGACGGATTATTTTAGCACTATTCAGCATTAGGCACAGTTAGTTTCATTAAATATGGCCTGTCAAACTAAACCTGGACAAAGCTAGACAACTTCTGCTATTAGGCTACCTGCAGCAAAACGGAACTGTCTGGTTACAGCTGGCTACTCAAGGCGGAACCAAAAAGTACATGCAGCACCATCTGGTTCATAAGTTGGGAGTTACTCGTATCTATGGCAACTACATATCTATGCTATATTAGACAAATTTCTAACATTTACCAAGGTTATATTTTGTAAAATTTGGCTATGGTTAACAAATTACCATTCTGAAGAGAACTGGTTCGGATGCACTGTGACGTCTGCTGTGTACATATGGTTCTTTAACAGAGTGTAGCAGTTGACGGTGGTAGGTGTAAGTCGACTATAAGCTAGGATTCGACGAAAGTGGCTGGCTTTAGCTACAGCCGTGGTAGGAATATTTAGGTGGCTACAGCTGTGTAGAGTCGACCATATTTTATTGTATTAGATAGATTTATTACATTTACCAAGGTTATATTTTGTTCAATTTGTCTATGGATAACAAATTAGCTTTAGCTACAGCCATGGTAGGAATAGGTGGCTACAGCTGTGCAGAGTCGACTATATTTAATGGAACTAACTTTGGTCTAGCTAAATTAAACTTCAAATTTACTGGCCCCTTCCAAAAGTTTTTGCGTATCAATTCATTAATTAAAAACTCCTGGTCCGAACCGGCAGACTTGCCCTTATTTCGACACTAGTTGCCATGGAAATGAGTATTTGTCATTTTGTAGACTGTCATATTCTTAATTTCAGGTTGGCAGTCTGGCTGTCTTTGTTGATTCCAATCTTGTGTGGGTTGTCCAAGGTCACCAGGGAGATGAATGGCACTGCACGAAGATTGAGGTATCCTATCAAACTATATAACTTATTGCAACCGGCCTATATATAAGTAAAATAGTGCTTTAGGGATGAGCACGGTTACAAAATAATACAAAAAATAAAGAATGTCAAATAATTAAGATGTGAAATTACTATGTCTTGGTAGTTATGTAGCTTAGAATTAGAATTTGTCATCATCCATTATTTGATGTAACTTTTGTGTAACAATTAGTGGTAGGTTGTGATTTCATGAATACCAGAAAAAATATCGGAGCAGAAATCATTCAGTGCAGTATTTTTAGCGGTAATTAAATTAAGCTTTAGGCGGTATAATAAAAAAAATGTCTCCTGACTTTTAAGACATGAACCAATATAGAGTCGGACAATTATTCAAATTTCATGAGTTTAGGTCTTAAAGCTGCTCTGTCAAAATTACTATTTTCTAAAACTTCATCGAATGATTGAAAATCGCCTTATTATATATTATATCAAGGCACACTAAATTTGTGTAAGCAAATGATTCTATCAGGCATTCATTACAAAAAATAAATGATAAATTGAAAGAAATCAAGACCAAAACATTGAAATACAGTGGAAATGGCGCCATCATACATAGTTGAGTATGGTGACGTCATCACTTGGTTCGTTTACATATTGTGTTTTATTTATTGTACACTTAAAGTTAGATTCCTGTGCACGAGTGAGCATGTAATGGTAAAAACATATCATGAGACACGAAGTAGTACACTCGGCGACAGTGAAATTCGCCACGACAACGAGATTCGCCACTGAAAGTAAAGTGCAATGAAGACTTCCTAGATGGTTCTCGGAGTGATAAAACATTGTCAATGATGTAAACAATTAATATTGTAACAAATCATGAACTTTCAAGGTGTATAATTATGTTTTAAGGGGGTGGGGAATTTCGTTGTTGTGGCGAATTTCACTGTCGCCGAGTGTATTGTTTTATATAATTAATTGTCTATGCTAAATCTTGCGGAATGTTCTGGAGGTTCATTTTCTTTCCAACTTTATTGCATTTTCAATTGCAGTTTGGAGGTCATGCCATTTCAGCTCAATTTGAAGTAGTTAAAGGATCGGGCGATAACTTCGGAACATGTATTGCAATCGACCGTGTTACGTTCTCTGAGAAATGTGAACGGTCTGCATTTGGTAAATTTATGTTGTATTGTTTTTAGTGCTCAGGTTAAATGTCTACTTGAAGTTCATTGTCATGCTTATAGAATATAATAGAATAGAATACAATACAATACAATACAATACAATACAATTTTACTTTATCATCACAGTCAGCATATTAAAGCACGAAACTAATTTTAGACTCAGAGTCATTGTGCAAACAATCAAACATGTATTATAGTATATAAGTTCGGGGGTCTGCAAAGCTGGCGCCACCTATATTATAACGTCAGTGTTTGGTATTTTGATTATATTTTTGGATTTTGATGTTTGTTCTAGCTGCAGACAACTGTGCTGCTGGATCATTTGACTGTGGAGGTGGTCAGTGCATCTCCGAAAGTAAATATTGCGACTGTGTGAGAAATTGCTGGAATGATGCTGATGAAAACAATTGCGGTAAGATAATCATAAAAAAAAGCTGGGTGGCCTATGGTTGAGGCCTCTGCCAGTTCCATATTGGCTAGCTCTGCGGAAGTTCCCAGGTTCCATTGGCCTAAGAACTCTTCATGAGCTACATACCAGCTGCATGTCGATCGCGTCAGAAGTTAAATTAGAGGTGTTGTGTGCTCTTAAATATGCTAAAGTGAGGTAAAATGTGCATGCCAGCAAAATCTGCAAAACTTCTATAGATACATTATATGATAGCCATTTCTAATAGCTGATTTTATCCAATGCTTTTCCAGGTCAAGGGTGCACCCCGGGTTTTGCCCCAGTTGAACCAGTGAACCAATGTGAGGAACCTAAAAGAATTACTCAAATTTAAATTACCAACAGCAAATTTTATAACAATGTTTTAACAAAAGAAATATATTACTCTGTTTACATCACTTAAAGAAAAAAAAAGGTACTTTTAATATGGAAGGTGTAAATTTTCATTGATATTCTTGAGACAATTTGTATTTTTGCCTACTTTCTAGTAACGAATCGCACATTTACATGTTCGACTGGTGAAAACATTCTGGCCGAAGAACTGTGTGATGGAGTTCACCATTGCAGTGATGCTGAAGATGAAATCGGATGTGGTATGTGGATTCATATATATAATAGTTATATGGACACACGGCCTTTATTGGCAACTGTTTTAAGGTTGAATTGCATACATATGGAACTATTTTTAAAGGCTGCTTTACCCAGCTCCCCTGGCAGTTCTGCTCACCTCCAATTTGGGAGTTTACAGCCTATCACAGTCTTGTCGGACCATGGCTATTGTGGCTTTCCTCACACTAGAGCAATTTAATCATTCTTCATGCTGGGTGGACAGTAGCAATGAGGACTAAGTGGCTTGCTAAAGGCCACAAAACAGGAGTCAGTGGTGAGGCTCGAAGCAGTCCATTGGGATTGGGAGTCAAGCGCCCTGCCACTAGACCATCTATAGCTCTAGCCAGAACCGACCTACATTGCATTAGATGCGATGTAGTGTCGGAACGCGTTGTATGGGAATTCTTTGATGGTGACATTTACGACACATATTTCTCCATAAACATGTCAGCATACCTTATTTCGTCGTGATGCACAGGAGTACGTCTTTGTTAACTATCAACTTGTATTCATATTTCACTGAAAAAGGCAGTGGAAATATCCTTTTCAAGAGCGTTTTCAAATTCACTTTTGCTAGTTTATGCTTTTTGTGGTAAATATTCACAAGAGGGCGCATTAGTGCGATTGGGTGCTGATAGGTCTTTATACAGACTGCGTTTCGTCCACTCGGAATCTGACAGTAGAATGCCCAAGAAGTACATCAACAAGCACCAAAAACTCTGTTAATAATTTACTAAACTTTCGCCATTGCAACGCCCCCAGCAGTCACAGAAATGAGGACTGGTCAGCACTATTCTGTGAGTTTTTCGGAACTAGTCGGCCATGCTTCAAGCTATTTTATCTAATATATGAATTCGAAAATGGCACAGAAATCGATTAATATTGGAAGAAATCAAGCATATCTGAGCGCGACACAATAGAAAAAAGCTATGTCTAACCCTACATCAGGTGTATTTCGTGTGGCAAACGTTTATTAAAAGGCTAGTTCCCACGCAAGGCAAAAATTCAATATTTTTTCATGCAGGACCTTGTAACCCTGTCCTGTGGACAGGGGACTTGTAGCTACTATAGCTCCAATATAAATGCCCAGTTGATTTTTGTAGTTATTTTTACATATATGTCATGGAGAAGCGCATAAAAGATATAAATGGTACCAAAAGGCCATCGTTCTAACTCTTGCAAACTACAAATTAACTTCAAGTTTCCTACCTTTGCAATGATTTAGAAAAAGGGCAGTATATCGGACCTACATTTAAGACCATATTTAGCGAGTCCCATTGCCCGGCAAATGACGTAAAATGCTTGAACTCAATATGTGACGTCACAAACAAACGGCGGCTTCAAGGCAAGAACACAGCTTATTATTGTTTACATTTTGTTTTTCTCGGGGGCTGCTGGCCCCAAACCCCTGCTACTCAATAAAAATGCTATTCTTATTGTGTACTAGCACGAAATTTGGTCAAAAATAGTCATATTTAATGGAAGCCAAATATAGGCATAAATTGGGTCTGCTATACTGCACTAAACCCGATAATTTTTCGCCACTTTTTCATCGTTATTGACATTTGTTATGGTCAGAAGGACAGCAGAAATTACAAAGGAAAATATAGGAATTCCCAGAGCCGTTTTTATCAGCCAGAGAGTTGAGCTTAGACTTTTTGCTACCACTCCTGTTCATTTTGTGCTGCCCCATGCAATTTATGGCTTAATATGCCCCAAAAAACAAGTTGACATCTATTATGGATTCCACCATAGCTTTGTCACTATACACTGGAACTAGAAAGATAATTATATACATATATATATATACCACCCTTGGGAAAACATTGTAGATATGAGACACAGGTCTTTAAATTGAAATGGTTCAAATCCTGGGTAGTTTAAATTGGTTCCACTAGAGTGAAATTTTCATTAATTATAACCTTACTTGTGCTATGGAAATAAATCTATAATCATATGATTACCAGATTCATAATTATGTCAGGTTTCCAGACAGTGAAATATCTATAATAGATGCAATTTAATGCTATTTATTTGGCAATCTCAAAAAGAGAATAAAATAAAATAATTATTTTAAGTAGTGTTATCGCGTCTATTGTTAACAAATATAATTTAATTAAAATTGGTTGCATTTTAAAAAAATCTATCAGGGATGACTTTGGAAATCTGAGAATTAAGGTTATGAATTTGATGAGGTATTTTTTGACAACTATTTATTTATTATTATATTTTTTTAAGCATGCCAGTTGAATGAACTTTCCTGCGATGGCTACTGTATCCCCGCAGCAAAATTTTGCGACCGAGTAGTCGACTGTCCAGGCGGACAGGATGAAGCAACATGCTCTAATGGTAAATATATACAATAAAACTAAGGCTTCCAATTTAACTGTTAATTTCGCCAGACAGTTTAATATAATGTTGGTTCTGGAGTCCACTGATTCAGTAAGTGTTCATGTATGATGAGATACCTTTTTGGATCATAGTGCATGTAAGGTTATTTTATCTGTGTTATGATTGGTCAATTTGTTTAATTGTTCTTATTATGCAAGTAAAGCACAGTTTTTACTTCCGAAGGCGTTAATATTTTAAAATCGCAAAGTAATATCCCTCCTGTGAACCATGAAAAAGTATCATGGTTGACTATAATATAATTTAAACGACTGGAAACTGAACCATAGTTATAGCCAGCAATCTATGACAAAAGTTTACCATGTTATTGTGTATAAATAACAAAATCTATACATTATCAATCATATGTCTACCATACTGAGCGTCACTTTCTTTTGTTACTAAGGTTGTCCTCTAGACTTCTTCCAATGTGATAACGGACAGTGTGTTCCGATCGCCAACTTCTGCGATGGCTCTGCTCAGTGTAACGATGGATCAGACGAGCAGGAGCATATTTGTCGTAAGTTAGCTTGAATCATTTTACGAAAACTTTTTTCTGTCTTTTAAAGACAGTCATCCACCAGAGGCATCAATCGAGGGTAAGGGATTTGGGTATGAAGGGGATGAGGGGATGTATCATGTAATAAATACATAATATATATTTATATATAACCCCTTCTCTCCCACTTTTTTTGGGAAGGGGGCAGTACTGATTCATGCAATCAACTATTCCCCCATAAACTTCACAATGGAAAATACCTTTTTTGTTCAACTTTGGGTTTTGGCTATCTGTGCTTTGTAAACTTTATATCATATAGGACTTACTATACTTTTTTTAACTACATAAAAAAGGAAAGTTTGGTTTGATATCCATAATCCAACCTCAAATTTGCCAACTTGTTGACAATGTTTCCACATTGACAACAGCCACTCATAAAAGGTCAATGTAAAAGGTAAGTAAGTGGACAAACAAGCTTGGCATCCCTCCAACCAAGAGAAACTTACTCACGGTCTTCTTCTGACGATCATGGTAATATATATATATCTGTATTACACGCTCATATTATGGTGTACTATCAACCAAAATTTTCAATTTTTCAGGCTGTATTAACAGTCGTATTTGAAAACCCAAATAAGGCTGGTCAGTTCACGCTTGAACTCTGACCCGGAAGTAATACCATAATATATGACGTCACAACAGCCCAATTATTGATGACATCATCTAATGTTGTATATTGGTGCAGGGTGACTGATATTCTAATGGCTGAAACCATTACTAAATTTATTTTGTGAAAGGGCTGGAGCCATTACTAAATTATTTGTATTTTTTCTCTTCTTTTAATGAATTTCTATTTTATTTTATTTTAAAATGTACAGTGTACTCATGTTTTGCTAAATTTTCTGTTGAATTTTAAGGTATTGATATTTGCGACAAACATGTCATATTTGACATAATACTGTCAATAAAAATTATATATCTAATCAGACGGAAAACTCTGTATTACCAGTAAGATCTGTAATTGTGACCAGTTGTAGATCTTGCAGTTTATGAAAATTGATGGGATCTTTCATATGACCTTTCGTAGACCATCGTATTGTATAGGATAAACGTGTGAAATATATTGGTGTGGTTGTAAGCATGACATATGTTTCTCTCTTCACCAAATACCAATTAAATGTATAAAGCTGTTTTTTAATAAATTTTTTCTCATTTCAGCTCAGCAGCCATGTAGTATTGACATATCTGGCCTCCCTGTGGCTTATTCTTTAACTGAGGCCCCTCCCGCTACTCTAGGTTGGTGCATGCAAATTCTAACCGTTATATATATTTAGAAATTATATCACAAATGCTAAAGAGTCATGAAATGGGGATTCTGTTAAAAGATTGATGATATAACGACTACACGGCCAAATGTGCCACGTGCGTTTTCCATGAGAAGGATAAACGCATTGGAAAACGCATGGTTTTTAGCTAATTATAATGAGGCAAAACCATGCGTTTTCCATGCATTTATCCAAACGCATGGAAAACGCACGTGGCACAATTGGCCATGTACTTGTAATCAATGTCCGGTTTGAAACTATTAAGATAGTCTGTGTTTTATGATGATGCAATTAATTTAAGCCTTTGTTACTGATGTCTAAATGTATAAATGGTGATGCTCCTGATTATCACTGTAATAATGTTGTAATTGGTTGTGATTTACGAAGTGTCTACTCATTGCGATCTAGTCAGAGTATGAATGTAATTGTGCCATCAGGTAATTCCAGTTATTTAAAGTCATCTTTTATGTACAATGGTGCTGTTTTATGGAATGATCTGCCAGCCCATGTTAAGAACATTAATGATGTGAATGTTTTTAAATCTGCTCTACGCATCCTTTTAACTGCATAATTCTTTTAACTATTTACTCACTTTTATAATATTTTTGTACATACTTATTGTCTTTATTTATATATATTTCATATCAGGACCAGTTAGTAATAACAGATTTTATCTGAAACTGCATATTTCCTGAATAAATATATTTTATTATTATTATTATTAAGCCTTAGGATAACTAACACATTGTAGCTGAGTACTAGGAAACGTTTAACTCAAATGTATCGTATATAAGAATAGGAGTATTTGGGAGTGGCTTCAAAGACCAAATTTATACCACTATAGAAATTTTACATGATAACATCTTTAACTGTTTGTAGATACAGTTGGTTTATTAAAAGAATCGAGGTTGCATATTTTTTATGATAACACAATTAATAAATCGTATATTTTATTAACTCTATTAAGATTTTATTTTTAATTATTATCCATTGTACTGAAATATTGAAAGCAAAATATTTGCAAACCACAACTGCATGTATATATCTTTGCAGACTATTTCTCTCAATACACACTGAAGATAAATTGTGATGGTACATTATGGAATGCAGAGACTTCTTACGACATGTACAGACATTTGGTTCTGGAATGTAACGAACCAGGAGCGACGCTCACTGTCTCTTCAACTTTGAATCTAAAATGCATTCGTAAGTTGATTTCCTATTGCTATGTCGGCCAACGATAGAGCGAGCAATGGGGGAAAAAGTAACCGAGCCTACAAGGAGAGCTACGACTGAGCAGCTAGAAAGACAATATGATGATGTCACTACTTTACTGTTAAATTGATGATGTCACAATATAGATGACATCATTTAAACAATACTTATCTGCTAGCTACATTCTAAGTGACCTCTGGTGGGATCATGCACAATCATAGACATACTTTGAGAACTCAAAGTACCACCAGAGGTCACTGTCAAAGGTGATAACTATTGTTTGATGACATCATCTATTCATATTCAGTGATATCATTATTGTGCGCATTAAGTGATGACATCATCAATTTGTGCTTCATCTGCTTCTGTGGCAATGCCCTCCGGTGGTTTTTCCATGTACTAAACTGAAACAGCTAATCTAGGTGTCAGTGCCACACTAAGAAAACTGGCTGGTTGAAAAAAATTGTTGCAATGCTCTTGCGCTGTTCAGCTGGCGAGGCTTGTAATGAATCGCCATGTCTGATTGGCTGAGCGGCCTTTTAATTAATTGTTTATTCCGTGCTTCGACCACTGTCATAGTTGTTTTCAAGTCATTATTATACAACAAAAGAACATTTTTGAACATAGTGTGGAAATGGTCCAAGCACGGATGCGATTTCAGGTAAGGTTTTCCTAGTGCCCCATTAATTGCCAGTAACAAGGTCCTGTGGCTTCACATTTCATAAAACTTTCTGTACCAAGTAAATTTATTATAAGGGATCTCCATTGGTCAAAATCGACAAAATCGACGAAATTTACATTGCGACATTGCCTTTCTTAACCAGGGACAAAGTGACACTGGAGCTCTAAAATAATAACTGACATAAGATTATCTCCTTAAAAAGTGACAAACGCATTTTTGATATGCTCAGTTATAATGTATTTATTTAAAAATTGACAAGGGACATTAGATTTTCTCTTAAATGGCGATATGGGATAGTGCTTCCTATTCTTGGGACCCATGTAGACCCCTATTATAGCTCAATTCTTGAACTGAAAATGTGCCATGAATGTAATAAACAGACCTGCCAAGTCTCCCGCATTTTGCAGGAGTGTCCCGCATTTTGATAGGTTCTCCCGCACTCCAGCAAGCTCCTTCAAACCTCCCGCAATGTTTTACCATAAATTGTAATACAGTTCCATGGTTTTAGCACACAAAAACGTCACAAAATCGTCATGATTTCGGAAATAAAAGCGCCGTTTTATCACCAGGTGGAGCTGTTGTCAGTGGTGAATTGCGCACAGCACCCCTAGTGAGAATTTGCGTCATTTGCCGCTTGAACATAAATGCGTGCTAGCATGCAATTGCAATTTTTGGTATCATCAAAACCAAAATTGCAATTTCCAGCATCGAGACCCAAATCTCCAGCAAAATTAAATGAAATATCCAGCAAGTCGGAAAAAAATACTTGGCAGGTCTGAATAAAGCAAGAATGCTGTAGATTCAAACTTTGGAATTATAAATAGACGAAACATCATAAAATTAGTTTTTGTATAGCATATCACTGTAATAACTTGTCGAGAATGTACACAATCACCATGGTCTGTGGTGTCTTGTTGAATACGTCTTTTAAAAGCTTCTTTATTTTCAACAGCGGATCCACCAGCGAGGTTTTTCCCCTGCGGCCCAGCACATCTAACAAACCCCTTACCAATGGAAGTTTTCAGCGAAGGGGATTTTGCTGAAATTCCGATCCGGTTTAACGATAATTTTAAAATGAAGGGAAGAGTGTACAACTCTGTATTGGTAAGTGATGTTAAATTCATCAACTTTGATTTTTGTGTCATTTATGTTGAATAGTAAATTAAGTTCACTTGATTGTATTCAATAAAATATCGTTTCTGTAAGATTAGTTGTGTATTCATTTATATTATGTTGTGAAGTGAAATAGTAAAAATATTGTAATCATTACAATTCATTTGATCATATTCGAGTGTCCTGTCAAACATAGTTATGTTGGTTGATTTACTGGTGCATTGGCTAAAACTTATTTAAATAATTTTAATTAAATGGCAGTTAATTCAATTGTGAAGTTAAATTAGAATTTCGCGCAGCTAGAGACGTATATTGGTCTGTCCTGGATTGCACATTTTGGTGTCGTAGAAAATCTCTGGGTGGTCACACGTCAAGTTGATCAAAGGGAATGAAGATCAGAACTATATAAATATAACTAACAAAATATTTGGTTTTGCATTTTTCTTTATTTACCATCAGGTTTCAAATAACGGATTCATCCGATTCGGTACCAGTATTGCGGATGCAAACAGTCCCGTGTGCTTTGACTTCATGAGCCAAGACAACTTCCCATACGACGGCTTGTTTTCTTTACTGGGAATCCAACTAACTACTGCAGTCAACGATGACGCATTGATTTACATTGAGTAAGTATAGGCGGATCAGGAATAACGTAATGTCCAAATGTATTAGTCAAAAAGCATCGGAACGGCACAAACAAAACAAGATAAATTTTAGGAACAATTCAAGCGCTGGATTATTATCAATTGCGCATGATGTAAATTGGAAGTGCTTTGTACTTGGTCTACACATTTACCCCTCGGGGGGATCTTTATAGTGCCTTAGCATAGACACTGAGTACAAGGCACCTCCAATTTAACATCTTATGTCACCAACATCCAGCTGAGATGTAGCTCATGAAGGGTACCGGTGACCTTCAGCTGAGCTAGCCTTTTGACTCCTTGACCATTGAGTTGCTGATCATACAATGTTTCAAACCCACCAAATTTCCATGATTTCAATTATACAGCAAAGTTACATGTACCAGCAAAGCTTGACAAGGCCCTAGCCCTTATATACTAAACAATGTAATTATTATATTTCTATCAATTAATCAATCAATCCATCAATTGATTTGAAATATGTAAATATGGTGACAGACACTATTTTTTAATGTGTGTTATATCAATTTATATTTAAATGTATTCATTCCTACAGCTGGCACTATTAGTGTATAAGTTATATACATATTCTTAATATAGCAAGAACAAATCAAAGTGAGGATCAGACATCTGCATTTGAAGAAATAAAACAGAATAACATAAATAATAATTATTTAATTAATTATTTATTTGTAACACTTGATGGTTTTGAAAAATTCCTGTATTTAAATAGAGTAAAATATGTTAGTAAAGCAATGCAACTAAGACAAAATTTCATGTATACACAATATATATATAATTAGAAATATTAAAATTAACTGTCAATTACCAAACTATGTACTTTGTTAAAAGCTAGTGAAATATAAGCCCACTAGAGGGCTGCGTGAAACCCTGTTAAAGTTTATATTTATTCTGACTGATTGTATATTTTCACATTTCACTTAAATAAAGATGTCTTATATTTATCGTATCCTTATATATATGCAGAATAACATAAATAATAATTATTTAATTAATTAATCATTAATTAATTTATAGTTATAATGTATGTTAAGTTGTTAGCCTATGAATTTTTTTATTTTTTCCAGTGAATATGACGGATTGGAATATAGGGATGAGTTGCTTATTTCTCTGAACGAAGAGGGAACGAAGCTTAACACCGCCTTTTTCAATTCTACGGATAAATTCAAGACTAAATATGCACTCGTGATATCATACCAAAACCTGAAGGATGCATTTTTGAATGTGAGTTATCAAGTTTTTAATCATTAATTGACACCACTAAAATATTTTTTGGTTGTCGAAAATATATCTTATTAATCAATTAATTGATAACGGAATAATTTGATGAGTATACAAATGTATTATTCATATAATGATTTTAATTATAATTACACATGAAAAGATATTCATTATATTAACGCTGAAACGTATGTATTATTTTGATTGCAGGTTTACGATGCGCAGCTTGCCTTTATTCAAGATGAGGATGAGAATATGTTTGCAATTTGGAATTACAATACTCACCCGGGAATTTTAAACAACAACTGCCATGTAAGTTGCAATAATTTTTGACATTTTGTGATCATCCCGACGTTGGTCGAACATCAAGTCGACATTAAAAATGTTGAGCGGACGTCTTGCCAACGTCTTGCCGATGTGGCATGTTAAAACAATAAGTGGTAAATAATTTACATTAAATGCACATACACTCGGCGACATTGATTTTCCAAACAATTAGTTTTCTAACAAATCATCAACTTGCAATGGGTTAATCATGTTTTAGGGGGTGGCCAATATCAATGTTGTGGCGAATTTCAATGTCGTTGAGTGTATATGCTGGAGCAGAACTTTATTTTAAGACTGCCGAGCAATAATAAAGACCACCCCACTATTAAGATCACTTTCCTTCGTCCATCCAGTGATTGAGACACTTGATTTTTTCTATTACTCAGCAACTACAAGGCCTAGATAGACAAATGACGGCTCATTCTGTCTGTTAAAATCTCCCGATAACAGAATATCATATGGTTATTGTGGTCAGTTCATTCTTTACCTGTATGCTGACCAGTTTGCAAAATCTCAATAGGATTAACATTGGCATGTAGCAATTGTAGGGGCACTGTAAGTCTTCAATCAACCCTCTCCACGATACGCCGGACAGTCATTTCATAGGCCATGTATGCATGGACATAAAGGCTGGTACGGGGGGGGGGGGGGATGGCCCCAATGCCCCCCCTTTAAGCATCAATATGGGGCTGAAATGCCACAGAAAACAAAACAAATAAAATAGCATTTTGCGTTGACGTCAAATTCAGATACAGCGCTACCGATTCTCTTAAAGCATTATTAGAACAGTAAGCATTTCAAAATTGCTGAAAGTCAAAATTTCTCCCAATTGTTGCAAAATTCTGTCATTTACAGTGACTAAATTGTATTACTTCATTTTGCGCAATTAATTACAATAAAATCATGCTGCAAACTTGTAAATTGAACTAATTGTATTGCAATGTCAATAATGCTTTTATGTGCATTTTTTTCACTCTTCTACAGCTTGGTGGGCTGACTCGTACGGCTGACTACATGTTGATAAACGGCATCGCTACAACCGGGAATGTCAGAGGGTTCTCTAACTATGGAGAACTTGGACGTTATTATATGGAAGTGGGAACCTACAAAAGTAAGTTTTTTAAATCATGCGTAACTGAAACATCCTGATACCTTTGTAAATGTAAAATTTAGTAAAAGCATAAAAATTACAAGTGTCTCCGTTAACGCTTGTGTTCCTCCTCTAAAAGTCCTTAGCCATGTTGGAGTGCACAAGCAGCACAACCTTCCTATATATATTTTTTTTTTTAAGGAAGTATTCAGTGCAGTTGTCATTTAGGCTATTTCTCAAGAAACTGTTCTTTTTTCGAAGCTTAAATCTCTCTAAAATTAATAACCATTTTGCCTCAATACTACGTGAAAAAAAAAGGCTCAACTTAAGCCACTATCTCACATAGCCGAGTGACGATGCAGAGTAATGACGATTGCTGGCAAGAAATGAATCAGCTTCACTCTTGGTCATTTGCCAGTGAAAAAAGCAATTCAGCAACGACTCGCCGATTGTTCGCCGATTGTTCGCCGATTGCTCGCCGATTGCTCGCCTCCATTGTCTGGACTGTCAAGCCAACTCTTCTTTACACGCTGACCACTTGGCGAGGAAATCACATCCATACAGCACTCCATATGACCAAGAGTACTCCCAGAGTGACCAAGGGTACTCACCGAGTGCATGGCGAGTGCACAGCGAGTTAACCCCGCACTATGATCTTCCAATGGTTCCGTTTCTGGCGTTGCAACCCTTTTCCGACGTTTTGCGTGTCATTATTTCGAACATTCCAGACATCTGATTGGTGGAGAGGCCGTTAAATTAATTATTTTTTGTTGACGATGATGGTCGACGATCATTTCTGTGGTAATTAACTTCATATATAAAAAGAAAATTTTAGGGAATAGTGTGAATCGTGACCCATCGTGACCTAATATTCAGGTAAACTAATCATAGTGCCCCGTGTAAATTCCGAGCAATTCCATAAAGTTGCTCGGCGACACTCCTAGCAAGTTTTAAACATGCTTAAATGTGTGCGTCCTTATTCTACCAACCCAGAGTGGTCCCGAGTATTGCTGAGTATTGCCGAGCTTTTCCAGAGTGGTCGACGTGCAAAGCCGAGTATTTCCGACTGCCTGATTTTTGAGGCACTCGGCATCACTCGGCATTGTCACTCGGCTATGTGAGATAGACCCTTTACCCTTGTCATGTTTACTCCCGCGGGAGTTAGCGTCCGTATTCGCAGAATGAGGGCCATGCAGCAGTCTTTGTATTTTTTAATGGGATTCTATGTGCACACGATTTTACAGCCTCCATACCTATCAGAATCTATTCTATGCTGACAAATATTATGTGCACACACAATTAATGACCTTGATATGCTTTTATTTGTACACAATCATCATTTTTATGCAATGAATTGGCAATATCAACTTCTGCTTCTTAATAATTTTTTAATGTTGTTACGGAATAGCTTAGTCATCACCAATAAAAAACGTAATTACAAATTTTCAATGATGTGAAATGGTAATAGTCAACACAAATGCGTTTATACAATATTTATTCAACCTTTTGTAAAATACCACGAAAACAGACAGGACTGCTGCCAGGCTAGGTGGGGACAGACTGGATGATTTTGAAAGGGGGTGATCTCCAAAAGAGAAAGGGGAGAGGGGGGGGGGGGGTTGACTAGTATTTGCTAAACATCTTAATTTATTTTTTTGTATTCATAATATATACTCTGCTATTTTGGTAAATATTCATATTTTCTAATCTGAATAATTATTTATTGATATTTATTCTTTCAGCTCACTATTTACCCCCGAACCTTTTGTCATTGGGAATTATCGATGTCGATACATTTTTTCTTGAGGGTATCGACACTGTGGATTTTGACGGCGTGGTTCCAGTGCCCATCGGATTATTTAACGCTTTTGACTATCCATTTTTTGGCATTGGGGTAAGTTGTACTTCAAAATTTTATTGAATGTTGTTTAGTTTATAAATCTGCAGTTCACGACTGATGCTATGAGAGAGAGAAAGAGAGAGAGATATTTATTTTACCTATGAAACCACAAAGGAATTATTCGAATTTAACATTTCAAGTTTACGATTCAGCAAATAGTCTAACTTTCGCTTCTCGGCACCAAGAAAGCTTGCTGGTCTAAAAAAAAAGTAGTTGCAACGCCTCCGCTCTGGTCAGCAGGCAAGTATTTTGATGAATCGCCACGTCTGATTGGCTCAATGGCCGTTAAATTAATTGTTTTTTGATTCTGTGCTCTGACCACTAGTTTAGTACAAATAAACACCAACGAAAATATTATTGGATATAGTGTGGAGATGGTCAAGGCATGGTTGCGATTTCAGGTTTTTTCTTAGTGCTTGGTATATTTATTCTCTGTAACTTACTGATTAATTTATCCTACTTGTTTGATTTGTAGTTTGGTACTGACGGTGTCACAACTTTTGGATTCGAAAACTTTGCAGCTTATCCGCAAACCTCCTGTTTGGAAAGTTTTGTTCCCGTAGAGGTCACCCCTGCAGCCTATATTCTGCCGGTCAATATTGATTTGAGTTTTCCAGACAGCCCCGGTGGTTATTCAATAACGTAAGTTAAGGTTCCATATTTCCATTGCAAGATGCAATTCTGAGAATGTAGAGTGCTCCGTTGTAATACCGTGATCATCTTCTAATCATGTGACAGGATACAAGGTAAATAATAATTCTCAACAGATGGCAGCACCTGTCAGTCACAGTGTGCCATCTAGAGGTAACACATCACGGTAATACAACGAAGTACTCTAGTTATATATTTTAAGTTATTGATGTGGTATTAGAAATTAGTGACAAGCATTTTTCTATTTATGGATCCAACACATACATGATATGATCCTTTTGATAATTTTTTATTTGAATGCCTTTTTCTTGTTTTAAATTGATACAAGTTGTGCAATAAAACGCATTTAAGAGAAAATCAAATTAATTTCATAGAAGGTTTTTCTTTTTTTTTTCTAATTTTGACCAATGTTTCAGGGAATATGATGGTCCTGATGATCCTAACATTTTGGAAATGAAGGCTGAAGTGTGTGCTTATGATGCCTCTGAATGTGTAGGCTGGGAGCCTGTTGTATTACTTGGTATAACCTACCTTGGAATTAAACCCAACTACACAGCAATAGATACAGTAAGTTATATATTTATGTAACAGTAAGCTATATATTTATGTAACAGTAAGCTATATATTTATGTAACAGTAAGCTATATATTTATGTAACAGTAAGCTATATATATGTATTACGTAACAGTTAGCTATATATTTATTACGTTTAACAACTTGTTACCAGTAAGGTTTTTTTATGTCCGTGTAAGGTATGGGATAGCTTGACGGGCATTACTGTGCAGAATGTGCGTTGTGTAGCGCCCTGTGCTCATGCTGTACAAGCGCAAAGCCTCTAGCGTTGAAGAATGTCACTTTGGGTGGGGAACGAGAAACTTGCCTGGTTTTCCCGTATGTAAGCAAACTGGCAAAATTATCACCTGGGTTTCATCGACAGACATAGTGCAGGGATGTTGCTGTAGTACTTAATATACGCTTCCTGCCCTGTTACGTATTAGACCGCCCAAAGTGACGTTCCTCTACGCTAGATACAACCTTTTCGCACGGCAGCCATGTCTGCAAATTTGCCTCATTGAATATTATGACATCATAACTTCTCCATAGTTCTTGCACTCTGTGATTTCACCGTGGCGATTGTCTATTGGTGACATCATAATACTATATCTGAGTGCAAAGAGAGGTCAAAGAGACAAAAATTACAACATGGCTGCTGTGTGAAAAGAGCATATCGGACTCTAGGACTTAAAGGGGTACTAAAGGACAATTGTATGTGGATTTTAAAAGTTTAATTACATGTAAAAGAGTATATTGCTGTGAAGAGAAATGTCTTAAAGTCGGGTTTGGTATGGTTTTAAGACAATTTAAAGTACAATTTGCGCCACCCGCCACAACGCTGGGGGCCGCCATTATTGCACACGGCACGCAATCTGGTGACGTCACTTATGTCCTAAGTACTGAATGCAATCCTTTAAAGGTTGCAATTCGTTTCACTCTTCATTGAACATTTAATGACAAGAACAAATAGCACAACATAAAAGGTGTCAATTGTCCACGGGAAGCCCCTTGATTTTTTTATTATACACCACCATCCAAAACTTTGTGACTCCTTGAGACAGTTTAATTATGTAATAAGTTTGGAGGACATTACAAATGGAATTTTTAATCTGAAATTTAGTAAATCTTATTTACAATGCATAAAAATTCAGATAATTTAATTTTTATATTTTATTTATGTCTACAGACCATGAAATTTAGTATATCTTATTTACAGTGCATGAAAGTGTGGGATGATTAAATGTAGCCTTCCATTTATCTTTGCAGGCGATGACATTTCAAGTGATTTTTCTGTCTGATTATTCAAAGACATTTGGAATCTTTATTTATGGTTTGATGCTCGAGTACCTTCCAGAAGAATACTGTGGACCATTTTTGGTAAGTAATTTTAACGATGTAAATAAAAGCAAATTGAAAGAAATTCTGTTGTTCAGTAGATTTAATCCTCTAATATCGCTGTCAAGAAAATGTACTTACAACTGAACTCCAACACAAGTAGGAATGAGTGAGGTGTGGGATTAATAAATTTACAAAGAGAAAACAATATTGTGTGAGTCTCAGCTGACTTCATAATTACATCCTTGGCAGGCCAGTCTAGAGTCTCTCTCAACTCCCTAACTGGGGAATTTTAACCTTAACCACCAGGGTTAACTACAGGGGCTTAAGACCTCACACCAGTGCCAGCAATGAGGTTGCCTACTGCCAAGTACCCATTACACCTGGGTGGGGTGAGGCAGTGGTTGCAGGAGGATCTGCCCAACTCCTCGATGACCTTGCAGGCAATCATTTCACAGGGTTTCTTCCACCACTGTTGTTATATTTTAATATATAATATAATATTATTTGCTTAGATTAGGCATAAGAAGCCCAGGTGGAACATCTTACCCGCTAGATCATGGCATTACATCCCATCATCAAGTTTAGGCCTACGTACTATATTTGCAACAATTCTGTCCTCCGAGAGCCAAATCGAGTAAAGCTAAAACGCTGTCTTTTCTGTCTTTAGGATGATGGCGTAGTTGTAAACGGTGATAAAATCAGAAGACTTGGCGTGACACCGGGAACTTACTGGCCTCGGCAATTCGCAACCAATGCGGCCACTGCCGGGCGGTGGGTGATATCCCTTGGTAAGTTGACTATAAATATAATAATTATGTTATTAATATAAATTACCAAGTTACGTATTAAATCATATAACAGCATCTGCAAACAGTGCATCTCGGAAGCGATTACAATGTTTTTATTCCTGAACATTAATGGCTATATATATAGATAAACTGGCTATTTATGTTCTAACCAGATAACAATGTGAACAAATTTAATTTTTATTTCTAAACATTGATTAATATTATCATTTAATAATGTTGTGTAAATGCTTATTCTTGTTTCCAAACATTTAATTAATATACGTTTTTGAATTTTTTGGACTGTTATTGCTAATTTTTAATAACTGTCAAAACGGTCATAATATTTTCATTTTAAAAATCAAAGAGTTTTCTTTTATTTTGAATGAATTACCACTTATAAAATAAATTTCAATGTGGTCCTATTATGATTGTGTTAGTAGCTAAAACAAGAAAATTTACATATGTAAAATTGTTATTGGGATTAACCATCTACTAAATGTTTTACCTTCACTCGTAGATGGATTTCCGTGCCCTGTTCCTGATGTTGATGTAAGAGGTTTCGTTGTATCCACTCCGCTGCCATACCTGATTCCTACTGCTGAAAACTTAGACCTGGAGTTTGAGTGCGTAAATGGGTCGCCGTTTGACATCATTAACGGACACAGTTCCTTAGGTGGCGAAAGACTCAACCCTCGAAATGCCTCATGTCCTCCGTATTATCAAGGCGAACTAATCAATGTGACTGAACTACTTCAAAATTTTGACTGCATCGGTATGTAGCTACTACTATAATAAATAAATCGTGAATTCCAAATTTGCATAGATTCTAAAATACAGAAGGTCTTTTTTGATATGTATGATTCTTTATTATTATCATTGACAAAATACAAGTTACAACAATAATGATGACATTTCTCAAAGTATTTGTTTGGTATCTTTGAAGAAAGACATTCTAAAACATAGGCTGTGCTGCAGCAAACCCTCAGCGAATTGGCCACAGAGTACACAAGCACCATCAACTGTCGTATAGTATAAACAAGAACCCGGGCAGCAGCAATAACCCCATCTCCTAGCCCTTGGCCAGGAGGGATATCCTTTGTGGCTGAATGGTTAGAGGTGTGGGCAAAGCTGCTCTTGAAATGGTGCATCGGCCGGGAACCTCTGTGAGCTGTATGTGGGGTTTAGGGTAGGCAGTTCGAGCCCCGCTCACAGCAGGTATATAAATAGGTCTTGTGCGATGTTTGACATGTGATGTGCATCAAAATCGCAAGAGGTCGTGGGGGATGTCGTATAGTATAAACAAGAACCCGGGCAGCAGCAATAACCCCATCTCCTAGCCCTTGGCCAGGAGGGATATCCTTTGTGGCTGAATGGTTAGAGGTGTGGGCAAAGCTGCTCTTGAAACAACATTGTCAAAAACCTCTGTAGCTGAGCAACTATGGACATTTTCGAACTTCATTCACAGAGGGTTAAAAACAGTTTGATTTTGTTTGCAAGGCAACCATGATGATTGCCAAATTACAAAGATTTGCATAAAATATGT
This sequence comes from Alitta virens, assembly GCA_932294295.1. Taxonomy (NCBI): domain Eukaryota; kingdom Metazoa; phylum Annelida; class Polychaeta; order Phyllodocida; family Nereididae; genus Alitta; species Alitta virens. Next base: position 37,183,352 of record OW028583.1, read on the forward strand.
GATGTAATAATTTCATACAGTAGACCCTAGGTTAAACTGAATCCCGCGCTATCCGAACGGTTTAGATTAAGAACAGATCTTGCAGTGATAATTGGACTCGTTAAAACAAATTCCGCAGTTTCCGAATCTTTTCCGATGATATTTTTATTTATTTTGTTTGAACTCCCTTGAAAGGGAAAAGTAATAAAAAAGGTATACAGTAAAATCCAAAATATAGTATCATAAAAACAATGGTATAGCAATTTACTTATCTGAACAATTTACTTATCTGAACGTTCGGAAGTTGTATCAGCAATTAACCCGCATGATTGCCTGTCTGTTTGATCAAGGGATGACAGTCTGTCTGTCTCATTACTTTTGGTTTCAATTTGTTTAAATAGCAATTAATATCACAATAGAATAGTCACACCATTGGACTCCCTAGCACCTCATTGCAATTAGCAGTGTTAAAGGAGTAATTAACCTCGATTTTTGATAGCAATTAATAGGCCGCAGGAGCGGCCCCATAGGGGCCGCCCGTAGGGCTTTTATGACTAGAGATTGGCCAAAAACAAAATCTACTGTCATGCTATTCTCAGATGACCGGATCGGAACTATGTTGTCCTAGATATTCTGCGCGGCCATGATGCGCACAAAATAATAATGACCTACTTAAACAAAAATCGTTCTTTACTTAGGATTTTCCTGACAAACTTGAAGAAACTCACGTTAGAACTCCGTTAATGACCATTTCTAGGTGATTCCAAGACTGGACAAGCAGTAGAACTATGGTTTTGAATGTTTCATGGGAGCGATGTCCATGGCCGTGATTAACCAAAAGGCTAGCCAACTAAATGAACATTCGACCAATCAGAGCAGAGCTTATTTAATTGCTAGACCATTTGCTAGGCAACAAGCTCTAACAAACTCTGTGATTGGCTGTGGTGCTCATAAATATGTTAGAAATCAGTGCCCGATCATAATCATGATGCGCCAGGACGAAATAGGCCAAACGTCACAATTAACTTTTGTTGATGACGTCACAGAGAATTGCCTTTGACCCCGCACCACTGTGAGGCAACTTTGCTACTGAAAAACGACGTGTTCGTTCAACCGGAACGGTCGCGATTTTGGTTGCCTAGACTGTTACGTAATTAATTGCTATAGACATGAACAATGAAAGCATATATATATATATATATACACATAGATGAACAACAACTCCACTTGGCCTATTACATGTAGTCAGGTACATTAAAATTAATGGAACCCTATTGAGCAAATATTGTCAAGTGGCCGTGGTGAATGTTTTTATTTTTTTTCTGTTTTGCCATTCTCAATTGCACTATAATTTAAGCATTGATGCTTATAGACTTGCTTTTCTGCTCCCATTATGTACGGTTAGCATAAAAAGGGAACTTGCATTTTGTATGTGATATTAACCAAATGTATGAAAATGGCATCAAAGACAAAGTATTATGTTAGTAAATCACCTCCTGCGGCCTCTCATGCACATTGCATAATCATATAACCTCGATTTTTGATAGCAATTAATAGGTTTATTACCACGTGAAAATTGCAATGAATTAGGCCTATAAAAAAATAATAATGAATATAAAAATAAAATTAATAAATTTTAAATTTACTTTGTTTTACTTCCAGTACATGAACCATTTATAAGGTTATACCGTACATTCGACTAGATGAACTGAAACTGCTGGTTATTTAGTTAACAAACTTATTTATTGACTTTTCAGGTCCTCTGTTCCCCTGCTGTAGTGAGTTCAGTAATCCTCCGGAGTCTACATTTGATTCAGACGGAATTATCAGTTACACTTTCACGACTCCGTTACACTCCGGTCTTCGAGTGAAGGAAACTTTCTGGAGCAAGTTTTATGTAAGTGGTTTTCTTCCACATTAAAGACATTTTCAATTTGTGTGTGAAATTTATATCCCTGTAGTATAGGCATGTTCAAACCTTGGACAAGTTCAAACTAGGCAGAACCGACCTACATTGCATCAGATGCGATGTAGGGTTGGAACAACTTGTATAGGAATTCTTTGAATTTGACATTTTTGACATAGTTTTTTCAACAAACACGTTAGCATACCTTATAGTGTTGTTATGTACAGGAGGACTGCTCTGTTTACTATTGTGTCACACTCAGATAAGGTTTTTTTTTACCATTTTAAATCAATTTCTGTGCCATTTTCGAGTTCACTTTTCATTGATAATCGATTCGCCTAGTTCCGCCAAAACTTGCCCGAGGGCTCCGGCGACGTTCTAGCGTGCAACGCCCCTAGTGGATAATAAAATTCACACGGAAAACTGCTGCCAAGTCCTTAGTCCTGTCTTATTGAAAACTTAACATAGTACGTAAGAGATGTCCTAATTTCCGAATAACTTCTGAGGCAATATTGTGATAGGGTGTCTGTTGATGTATGTGATTGTTTGATTTGGACCCGTTTAAGCTGTGGTCGATAAACCTCTTTACTTTTACTGGCAGACATACCAGAAAAACTACCATCATCTAAGAGCACATGTAGCAGTTGTATGAATGAAATCATGTTATCAATGAATAGCAGTTAGAGGTTACGGCTGGTCCATTTAAAAAGAGCGGGGGTGGACAGGAAATTTTTAGACCCTTTTGGTTTGTTGATGACCTTTGCTGTTTCAAAAAACCTTCCTGTCCACCCCCCCCCCCCTGTTTTAAATGTAACAGCCCTTACGCACATATGTTAGGCTATATAGTTATTTTTTGCATTTGTAATGCAATACCCACCATATCATGAAAGTTGTCGCCATCAATAAATTTGCTGGCGTTGATAATGACGGCCAAGGGGGGGAACCAAAAAATTCTGACACACAAACTTACAAACTTGTAGATGAGGGATAAATCTATCATTTTTGTCAATCAGAAATTTTATGGATGGGCCCCTGGCTATCCTATTAACCCTTGATGGCCACGACTTTGTGACAGATACATCAGATGTATGACGCTCTGTTATTGTGCTTTGTCATAAAATATCAATCGAACAGCAATGTCAGACACCAGTTTTTGTCTTTTAAATCAGTATATTTATATAAATATATTTTATTTGACAGCTTCTTGTCATTCACGACATATATGTCACAGTGTAAACAGAAAATACAAAGTAAATGATATACAGTAACAATTAAAGAATGATAGAAAAGTAGTAAATAAAACTAGGTTCCAGCTTCAATAAAGATTTCTTACAATACAATAGCAACATAATAATATGCACTTTTTAATTTAAAATTCAATCTTGTTGTATCTTTATATATATACATCTTACAGCAATATCCATAAGAAATTATATAACACACAGATAATGAGAACATTAATAGGAATGTATATAAATGTACAAAAAATATATAAAAATGCGTATAATGCTGATGTTCAACATGTTTAATGCTGGACGATATGACAGAGAGATTAAGTAAATAATTATTCATTAACGTTGTACTATATTTCAGGCTGGCAATACAGGATTTCTTTACTTCCATAACACCAAATCGAGAACGGCACAATCGTGTTATTCGCACGTCACCCCAGAAGTAGATGACTCAACGAATGCCTTTTCTCTGTTCTCGCTTGAGTTCGATACTCCTTATTTGTACATTGAGTGAGTATCTTGCGATTTTGGTGCTACAAAGTGTCTTTCGATTGCCATCTATCTATCTGTCGGTCTGTCTTTCTATCTATCTATCTACCTATCTATGTACCCTATCTATCTATCTATATACCCCACAATCAGTTGTATACCACATAGAAAAGCCATGTGGTATAGCCTATGTGGTATACATGTGTATACTACATGGCTTACCTTACAAGGATGGGAAATGTATACCACATACTTCTATGTATGGCAGGCCAATGACAAAAAAAAAAAACTTTTTGCAGCTAAGCGCTTCGCCGTTTAAACTAACGCCGTCGCTTTAAAACAATATTCGGAGTCACAATTTTACCTCTATTCAAAAGATAAAATTGTCAGCTCTCTAAAAAGGTTAGAATTTTTGAAATAAGACAAGAATTAACGATTCTAGGACCAAAAAACGTAACAGAAAGTCAATGGTCTGTTCAGTCCACAGATACAAGCTATTGTGTATATGTGTTGCTATGGGCAACGTCACAGCAGCGTTATCGCTTCGGTAATACAATCGAATAATACGGAACAATAAAACATCTTCTGTCCAAATCTAGTATAAAAAACAATTCTGACAAGAATATTTAACAACTGGTTTGTAAATATCATTTATTAACCTCAAAATGTCCCAGAAAGTTTTGAGGTGATGACGTTGTTGACAGTTATGCAATGCTCTGATTGGTCAATGGCAAAAATTGATATTCATGAATTTTTTCTATACTACATGAATGCATAGCCAGGCAGCTCAACTAAAAGTGAAAATTGTGGGGTATAAATAAGACCCAAGTGGATATGTGGTATATTTTTATATTCCCTCACTCGTGGACAGATTGGCTTCAGAATTCACTCGTGGCTAACGCCACTCGTGAATCCTGGCCAATCTGTCCACTTGTGGGGAATATAAAAATATACCACATAACCATTGGGTCTTATTATAGTACCCCATCTATCTATCTATCTATCTCTGTTTATCTATCCTACTAGCCTACTGATCTATTTATTTATCTATCTTTCTATCTTTCAATCCTATTATCTGTCTGTCCATCTATTGTCTTTCTGTCTGGTCATCGCTATGTATGTATGGATCTATCTATCTATTAAGCTGAATTTAAATCTGTTATTTCTTTATTTTCCAATGCAGTGAATTGATCCGTGCGAGGAGTGACTACGAAGACATGGTTCTACTTAAATTGACTTCTCATGTCTGTTCCTATTGGGACATAATAGAAGATGTTCCCTGTGGCTTTGATGGGTCTTATGGAATAACCCTGACGTCCATTCGATCAGAACTTAACGGACAGGTATGTGTATATTCAATAGTGGATTTTCACGGTAGGTTCTCTGTATTTCCACAGGTGGCTAAAACAGATTACTGCAATTCTATTGGCTGAAAAAGTTCCCGTCCTTGGCTGTGATTGGCTGAAGCAAAGTGCATCCTAGCAGCAGTATTTTTAGTGCATTTTAATGTATAGTTGACACTTTATCATTTAGTTGATGTTTGTTTTTATTTTTGTGAGAATGTTATATTTATGGAATCAGTTAGTTATTACCTACTGTGTCTGAAAAGAAAAATGAGTAATAAGAGGAGAGAAAAGACTTATGTCCTGCTGAATTCAGGGCTGTTCAGTGAAAAGACTTTTGACTGAGTAACAAAGATAGGCAATTAGCATTAAATCAAATATCGTATTGTCTGCTAGCATTGCCAATGGTTGCCAACATTATGACCTAAACTTACTGTTGAATCAGTGTTGATTATTCATATTTTTTTGATAATTGGAAATAGATATATCAGTATTTGCTATATAACATTGTATGTGTTTGGATTTTTCATGTTTATTTTGTTGTTGTTCGATGTCAATGTTTTGAAAAAAAAAAGGCATCTCATTAACGATTGGCCTTGTGCCATTATACTGAGGCATCAACAAATCATTCAACATTAATTGTTTTTACTACAGAAGCTATAGTAAGACCTGAAAGTTGATTGTGAACATAAATTATTATGTATAATTAAATTGGGTGTGTTTCAGTGTAATGATATATTCGATTTATTAATATCTTTGCTTCTTTTTGCAGCTATACACCGGTCAACTAGCATTTATTACTGATGGGGGTGAAACATTCGTCATATTTAGTTATGTGGATTATTCTGTTTATAATGACACTGATTGTGGAGAGGTAATGCCTAATATAATCTTATTTACCTTATATATCTTTTGGACAACAGAAATTTATTGCTAATTCGCAGAAATCCTGAAAATTCATGACTTTGTTTTATTTTTATTTTACCACTAATTCTGTTTTATTTTTAGGAATTTGGAATGATAACAGCTACTGCGGACCTCTTCAATATTAAGACTGACTATCCGAATGTTTTGACGATGTCTAACTTTAACAAACCTGGACAGTTCATCGCTCGTATTGGACAATATATCAGTAAGTGATTCCTATGTTCACATTTCTATAATTGCATTGAAACATTGGGGATGTAATGATGAGATGACAGTGCTGCACTCTAAGGATGATTTTTCTGATATATTGAACAAATGCTCATTGAAAGAGACTCACTCATGGACCTCCGTGAAATTAGGTCTGGGGACGACCATCTAGATAATTAACAAAGATCTGGACCATTTTTAATTAAAATTATATTACACAACTAATCATCTCTATTTCAGCCTATTACCACCCGCCAAATATGTTCCCATACGGAATCGATGCAGGAGATACTATTGTCGACTATTCATACAATGAAGGGTCGCTTGCCAATGATGACCAGACGACAATTACTCTAACTAATGATCTCCATGCGTTTGACTTTACACAAACTCGTTTGTCGGTAAGTAGTGCTTGTCAGGTTTTTTTAATTGTGTCATTTGAGATTTATTTGTAGTTGTGTCATTTTAGGATTTATTTATTTATTATATAGATAAAAGTAACAGAAAATAATTAACCTAGAAAACTTGTCATAGAAATACATAATTCATAGTAGGTGGCGCCCTGATGACATCCCCGCTAGTTACCTACCACAATATATATAGGCCTGATTATTTATTAATTTATTTTGTTTCATTAATGATCATACGAAATATGTATTTTATGACAAGTAAGACACAACATAATTAACCTAAACTTGTCACGGAAAAATACACACTGTGATGCTGTATCATGTGATTTCCGACTTAGGAAATGTACTGACTGTCATAATCATTGTATGATTGTGTGATTTGTGTTAACTTAAAGCTGCATAGTCTGTCCAATTTGCGATTTTGTAAGACACAATTAAATAGTTCATGAATAACCTTTATTAATCAAGGCACACTAAATTTGTGTGATCTAATGATTTTATCAGACATTAATTACTAAAAAACTAAATCATACATTGAGAGAAAATCCAGACCAAAACATTGGAAACGCAATGGAAATGACATCATCACCATTGTTTAGTATTGTGACGTCATCACTGGGTTTGTTTACATATTGAGTTTTTGATGGCATGAAAAACTTATATTTATATTATCTATTGTAAATTAGAGAACTAAATTGTTGACCAAAAATGGGCATGTAATGGTAAAATATATCATGAAACAAGAAGGCAGTATTGATTTATATCATTACTTTTATGTGCAAATTTGACAGACAGTGCACCTTTAATGGATTTATAGATTTGGTGACTGTGTGTTTGCTGCTTTAATTTTGATGAGGTAGATTTTATATGTAGGTTGTGGTATTTTTAAACTTTGAATATACATGTATATTCAGGTATACACATTAATACACATTAATATGGATTAATATGTGACATGTGAATGATTTGAAATTGTATATCGTGCACTTTGGGTGTTGTTATAGGTCTCGTCAGAAGGGTACATCAACCTTGGTACCGCAAGTTCATCTTTTGACAACTCTAACTGCTTGACCACAGCGGATTTTGCCTCTTCGTCAGGACCATACGTATTAGCTCATAACACTGACTTCGACGCGGATACAAGTCCTGGATACGTTGCGCACAGGTAATGTGGTGAAATGTATCTGACCAAGTGTGTGAATGTGAATTACAATTTATGTATAATCCTAGCTAGTATGTGTATAATGAATTACAATTTATATAGAATCCTAGTTAATGTGTGTAGACATGAGTTACAATTTATAGGACCTATGGACTCCTAGTTAATATGTATAGTTTATTTTCTGTAAATGTTTAGGGATTATCAAGGTGTTCAAGAAACCTGATGTTTATCCCATTGTTACCTACATGTTGTCCGGACTAATTTTTTTATAGTGGGATCCATAATAAATGTCCTCTTTTTTGTATTAAGCCATAAATGGCACGAAGCAGTGCAAAATGAACAGAAAATGTCAGAAAAAAGTCAAAGCCCAACTGATGAAAAAGTACCAAAACATTACATTGCAAAGATTAGAAATTTGAAGTTAATTGGCTCAGAGAGGCATTTTTATTGGTTAGAAAGTTAAAGGTGCACTGTCTGTCAAATTTACTAAAGGTAATTTTCAACTGTTTGATAGCGTCTTAGAAAATTGCAAATTTGACAGACAGTGCAACTTTAATTGGGCTTTGGCTGTTTTGTGATATTTATATCAATTTTATGCTTCTCCCTGACCTATATATGTAAACATACTCTAGGTAACTGAGTTTCATGGGGTATTTCTTGGGTGAAAATTTTTTTTTAACGATTTCAGCTTTTTTTTCCACATATTATTTTCATGTGTGCTATAAATGTGATAATTTATCATTGCAGACAAACAACAGATGCAGCCACACTGAATGCTATGGAGAACATAGTATGCGAAAACTATGACTGCACATACTGGGAAGGTGCACATGCTGCAATTATAACATACCATGGGCTAGCCGTCCGGGATGCGTCATTAACAGGAGCGGCTATTTTCCGACATAAGGTATATTAGCTATATGGATATAATCCAAATGATACACACGGCGAGACATGCTATTCTGACACTGAAAGACAAACTCTAACTTTCCCCAGACTAAAAATGAAAAAGAAAATACATCTACCTATCTATCTATCAGCCTATCTATCTATCTATCTATCTATCAGCCTAACTATCTATCTATCTATCTATCTGTCTATCTATCAGCCTATCTATCTATCTAACTAACTATCTATCTATTTATCTACATCTACAAATCTATCTATCTATTCTAAACAGTATCATATTATTTATTTTCAGTCGATGACATTCCAAATCAGTGTGGTTACTAATGGAACTACTACTTATGGTATTTTCATATATGGACTTATCACTGATTATAACCTTCCCTGTTATGAATGGGTAAGTCATTACGACATCGTGCGATAATAAAATGGCGGATGAATTGCTTTTGACCAAGAAAATTCAAATATTAAGAAGTAACATGTTATTAGTCTGTAATTAATCATTTGCAAGTTACTAGGAATTATTTGCGATTTAGGCCTGCTAGAAATTGAGAATATTTAAGAGTAAGTCAAATGCTTAAGTTCAGTATATTTATTATTTATTTATAAAGTAATTCATCAGTTGGTTTCCTTCATTAATTTTTTGTGAACTATGTAAAAAAAATTTTATTGTCGAAGTTTGTGTTGATCCTTTTTTGTGGATTGATACAAAGCATGAATAAGATATCAACGTCATTAATTTTCAGATTGGAGCAAGGATTCCTAGCGGATTTAACAGAACCTGGGATTTATTGGGGGGAAGTGGAGACCAGGATGATTACTTTACTCTCCAATCGAGAAGTAACGTCAACATTCCAGGAGTCTGGGTTATTTCACTGGGTAAGTTAAATTTGCAAAATATCTGCCCACGTTGGACATATTTACATGTAGGTACCTCCACTATTTCAGAATTTTTTTATATATAGTAAAAATTATGTCCAGTGTAGTAAAAAATCATCTAAAATTGTTGGAATAAGCTCTCGGCCAATCAGACATCTGGATATTTCAAAACGCGTACCCGCACAACATCAGAGAAGAGTTGCAACAAATTAGAATATAAGCTACACAACGTTAGATAGTGGTTTGTGAACGTTTGTCACAACATGCGAATTTGTTAAAACCTCTGGAATAATTTGTTAGGGACATGTTACAAACTTGATGTTAATAAATGTACAGTATTATTATCCTATTGGGGACATCAGTCTAGTAAAAATTTTACACTACAAAGAAAAACCTATAAGTAAAGTCAATCAGTATGCTCATACAAGCCCATTATTCAAAAGACTAGCTGCCCTAAAGTTAGAACACTTATGTACTCTACACGAGTTTGCTTTCCTATTATAAATTTGAAAGCAATCTTTTACCGAATATTTCAATTTGAAAAAGCCAAAATATATTTACAGGAATGTCAGCTTCCTGGAACTAAACATTACATTCTTTTTTAAATTCTAGAAATTTGATGAGATAGAAAAAACTAATAATATATTATACTTGTATCTGGTAGGGATACCTCAAAATAAGATGATAACAAAGTTGCAAAGGTCTAAAAAATACAACTAAACTGAAAAAATAAGTTTATTGATATTGCATTGCTGGTTTCATTAAGAAAAAAGTAATGTATTAGTTGTTGTAAAATCGTATCTCATTCAAAATTATACCATTCATTCGTTTATTGTGTTACTAAAGCATCATATCTCATGCAAATCATATCAATCATGTATTTATTTGTGCTATTAAAGCATCATATCTCATGCAAATTATACCATTCATTTTTCTATTGTGTTACTATACATATTTATTCATTATTAATTTATTTACTTTCAGATGGTTTCCCTTGTCCGTATGACGACATTCCCTCGGGTGTTTTCACGTTAGTGCCAAATGATGATGACGTCACAGAAGTCGACTGTGAGGATTCATTTTCGGTGGAATTTTTGTGCGATCCGGAAGGAACTCCTTTTGATAGTGCACAAGGGCCATCGGGGACTGGGCGTATTCTAAGTCCTCGAACTGCGTCATGTACGCCACAAAACCAAGGAGAAGTGATTAGCTTTGGAATCGACATAACTGAATGGGAATGCATACGTAAGTCATGTAGCTGAATGGGAATGCATATGCAAGTCATGTAGCTGAATGGGAATGCATACGTAAGTCATGTAGCTGAATGGGAATGCATATGCAAGTCATGTAGCTGAATGGGAATGCATATGTAAGTCATATAACTAAAAGGGAAAGCATATGTAAGTCATATAATTTGATTTTATTTGGTGCAGCTTGTCAACAAAAAAGTTAACACTCGGAGTCATCGAAACTTGCCAGGTCATCAAAATTGGCCACTCCCCTCCCCCCCCCCCCAAAAAAAAACACAATTACGCACCATCCAACTTCATAAATTGTCACAAAACTAATTCTTCTGATCATTTACAATGTTTGACACACATTTTGAAAGTGTTGGTAATACTTTATTTTATGTGGCCAATTTCGATGGCCCTGACCAATTTTGAGGACCCCGAGTGTAGGCCTACAGACAAAACTGTGTTAACAGTCACCCAAGGCAATTGATTAATTTGGCCATTTAGACATCAGGTGACACAAAATTTTGACAATGTCATTTTATAACGTAATTTTAATTAATTTTGCCTTCTTACAAGATCTGTGATAAAGATATTGCATAAAATTAATCCGAAAAATGTGCTTAATAATTTTCTGCCGTGTGTCTTGAAATCTACTCAAAGTGAGATTTGGTAACTTGTGATGTCATCATCTATTATTTGATGACGTCATAGCATTGTGCTTGACAATTAGTGGTTGCTTATGACCTAACAAAAGCAAGGAAAATGGTGAAGCAGTGCTCTGGAATTACTTTTGTTTGAGTTACGTTGGTCAATTATAAAAATTGTGTCATATGGCTTTTTAAGAGGGAACTTGGGACTGACAATGACAGTAAATAACAGTACGTTTATTGGTATTTTACATCAGATGACAGCAGCTTGTGAGTCTCTTTTTTTAATGTTAGTAAATACAGAAACCCATCAATGCCACCCAAAAAAATCTCTTTAGAATAAACTCTTTAGAATATAAACAAATTAATCCGTTTTAGCAATGGTGATACTGTGAAATCAACAAAACCTTTTCTATTAATGCAATATAACCTTTTTGAATACCAATAATTTTATTATTATTTGAAGTGTTTTGTTGATTCCAGAAAAGTGTCAGGAGAGTTATATTATGAGGAAAACAAAGTTTTGTTTGAACTTTTGTAGGTTGGCATTAATAGGCATCCATAGGATATAGTTAGTTTCAATAAAAACAGCCTGTCAAATTAAACCTACATAGACAAAGCTAAAAACTTCTGCCATTAACTAAATGGAACTGTCTGGCTACAGCCGGCTACTCAAAGCGGAACCAAAAAGTACATGCAGCACCATCTGGTGCATAAGTTGAGAGTTACTCGTATTTATTGCACCTACATTTTTATGCTATATTAAATAAATTTCTTACATTTACCAAGGTTATATTTTGTTCAATTTGTTTATTTATGGACAACAAATAACAATTCTGAAGTAAAATGGTTCAGATGCACTGCACTGTGAAGTCAGTCAACTGCATATGTACATTTTCCTTTACAGAGGGCGCCAGTGGTTGGTGGTAGGTGTAAGCCGACTATACATAAACTAGGATTAGACAGAAGCCGCTGGCTTTAGCTAGTTATAGCTACAGCCAGGAATAAGTTATTATAGCTGTCTAGAGTTGATCACAAATTTGTGAAACTAACTGATCCGTCAACCAAAATTTGAAATTTAAATATATGTGTGATTTTTGTTTCCACAGCCCAAATATACATTTGCTGCACAGAACTGGGTCCAAACTTTGCCACGGAACCTACCAGTGACTGGCAAACAGCCAGTCTCAGCAGTTCATACCCAATAAAGGGGGATTCAGAATCATCATTTACGGTAGGAGATAAGTTTGGAGTACTCATTTTGATGACAAACTTTTTAAATTCATACTCGACGAGACTTGTTCACACGCAGTGGGTTAATACAAAAATATCCAATCACCCGAGGAAAACAACATATTTATCATGCTATTATCACAAGAAGACAGAGAATAGAGAATAAACATTATATATAAATATAATTTTGTGTTTAAGGACTTTACCATTTTTTAAAAATGAGTGGGAGGTGGGACAGCAAGGTTTTTGAAAAAGCTGGAGGGAGGGGGGGGGGGTTCCAAAAGAGCAAAAGAGGGGAGGGGAGGGGGGGTGGTTGTGAAATTTGTATCATGAAGGGAAGGTGATCATTTTTTCACAAGGTAATACATTCTATTTATGAGGGAACATATTCTTTATGTGAGGTAACGCATTCTTTTCGCGACAGAATGCGATTATTTGCAGGAGAATGCCAATTTTTACGAGGGAAAGCAATTTTTCACAAGGGTTCGCGAAAATCTAGCTTTTTTTAATAAAATTATAATGTCTGCCAAGGAACTCCGTACCTTTCCACACTGATGTTTCATTTCTAAAGGTGAATATATCCTGGAACTGCCTATGATATATGTATCTATTGTGTTGCTGCTCCATGACATATATGTAAAAATAAGACCAAAAAACAAGTGAAGTTTTTATTTTTTATTATACGATTATACTATATATATTATGATATTGAAGCAACAAGCAAAAAATGAGCAAGTCTTTGAACTATAGAGAATGAATCAGTCTGTGTCATTTGCTGCCTCTTTTAACATGGTAGTTGGTAAATTTCAGTGGAACCCTGAAGACGGAATGCTGTTTTTCACTGATAGGGAATCATCAAACCCAACATTTTCTGCATACTGTGCAAGCCAAATGTATGATGAAGGATTTGACCGGTTTTCTGCATCATTCCATCTGGCCAACCTCCAGTTTAACGACTCCATCGGCATGGTTTTCTTTAAGTAAGTATTGAAATACCAATAATACTGCAGTGGACAAAAGTTTCAGACATTTAATTGTTATAGATGTTGCTATTGGTGCCTTTTTGACCTTGTGTCATTATCCAACACACACGTTGTGGCCGTCAATAAACTTGCCGGCGTTAAAGTAAAAGTTACCCATTCAAAGAACTACAAAAGGCAATACACACAGGTTGTAATCCCAGCTGGTTTAATTATAGGCAAACAAACAATTAGTAAGTTTATTGATACACCTGATTAACATTTGATTTTACTGGTACTGTTGGCCAGCTGGGATTACAACCTGTGTGTATAGCTTTTTGCAGTTCTTTAAATGGGTAACTTTTGAGTTCAGAGCTCGCTCACTCAAGCACTTCCTTGACGATTGCATAATCCTTTTCACTGCATGTTCCCATTGTCGTTCTGAGGTTACCCTGTGGATTTCACTGGAATTGAAAGGGTTGATTATGAAATATAAGCACATATTTTAGGGGGAACTTACTTTTGTTGAGGTGTTTATATGTATAGATATAGGTATAGGAGGTTCTCAAATTTAAACACAGAAAAATAATTCATTCAGAAGTAAACATTCATGTCAGTGTTAATTGAATAACTGTGAATTTGTGTATTTATTTTTCCAGTGAGTATTCCACTGCAGGATCTTCCAATGAAATAAAGGCACTAGAACAGATGAATAGTCATGCCTGTTATTACTACAGCAGTAATTTCAATGACGGAGATGGGTGTTCTTTCCGGGGTACCTACGCTTTCTCGTTAACTTTTATCAGGAAATTTGAAGTCAATCAAAATAACGTAAGTACCTACAAAAAGATTGAATTTAAACAGTTTGGTCAATTTAAAAATATTTATTTTAGTGACTGCTTAATTTTATTTCCCGGGAGGGAATTATTTGTTTTTGTGATTAATCCTACGAAAGTACTTTTTTTCAAAAAATATATGATGAATCTTTTTTTTTTCATAAATTCTAGGCCTAATTATAACACAATATTGGTGGCTGTCTTGTTCTAAGTGAAAAATAATAACAATAATTAGACAGCTTGAAATAATTTATTGAGTGGTTAAAGCTAGCTAGTCATGACACACATTACTGTCTACTTATTAGTTTCCATTGTTCTTATTTATTTATTTTTAATTGTTTCATGTGCGTGTAGAAATAAACCTTATTTTAATTTTCTTAAATTTGATTTAATTTCTACTTTCTTTACTCTTTTTAATTTCTTAAATTGTAGATTGTATTATGTTATTTGTATTTGTTTCCCATAGTGATGTAGTTAAAAACAACAATATTTATAAGATCTGCGTAAAGTTTGGCAAGACAATTATAATTTTGTAATATGACAATCAGTTTATTTGAATGAAGGAACTTTTAAAAGCAGTTCACGTCTTCTTGACTTTGAAGATCTATCACAATCAGCAAATGTATTCGTCATGTATCTCCAGAGGTCGGCCAGAGGTCGGCTATATGTTCGGGAAGCACCCTTACGGATCGTATCCAATCTTTACATGTGGTCAGAGGAAGGGAAATGCAAAAAAAAATTTGAGTCAACTGAAAACTTTTTTTCGGACCTACGACATTTGTTTGTAGGAATGCCGTAGGATGTCGTAAGAGGTCGTAGGACCAAAGTAGACTATTTGATTGTATTTGGTAGGACGTCATAGATGGAATCGTTATCAAATCATCAAGAGGCTGCGAACACCTACATTTTTGCTACGATAAACTATGTTATTTTTCATCATAAAAATTTGTACTAAATCGGAGCTCCACTTATAGAAACGTAGACAGACTGTTGTAGTTCTTTAGCTGCTTTGTAGTTTGGTCTTAGGTATAACATTAATTGGCAATTATGCTAGCATCCATAAGTGAAGAGAAATGTAAGCAAACAAGTCAGCTTCTTTGTTACAATAATAAATGGCTATAATGATAAAAAATGCCTAAAAATTACCATTGCAAGATAGGAAACTTGAAGTTAATTTGTACAGAGAGGAGTCTTTAAGGGTTAGAAAGTTGGACTTTTTGGCCACATCTATATCTATAATGTGCTTCTCCATGACATATATTTAAAAATAAGACAAAAAAACAAGTGGAAATTTATTTAGGATTACATTATAATTATCAATCCATGAATGATGACGATACTGAGATCGTAATCATTCGCTGCCAAAACCGTGAAGCCGAATGTGTGAAATAGGCTTTACTTGCTAAGTTACTTACTTCTAATTAATTGTAAGTATGAATTACTCTGAAAAACCATTTTTAATTTATTTACAGGAATTCACTGGGCAACTTGCATTCTTGAGTGATGGCACGGACACCTACGTTATCTTCAGCTATAACGATTACACCGAATCATGCGGAGAAAAGGTAGGGAACAGAGACAGCGTTTAAAAAAAAATCCTCAAGATGAAGAGGCCCCTGCACTTGACTTGGCGACATTGATTTTCGCCACGACATCGAAATTCCCCACTTTTCATAAAGTGCAATAAACACTTATTAGATGGCTGTTGGAGTGACAGAGTACTGTCAATGATATAAACAACTAGTTTTGCAAACGAGTCATGAACTTGCAAGATGTACAATTATGTTTTACGGGGGTGGTGAATCGCGATGTCGTGGAGAATTTCGATGTCGCCGAGTGTATCATTAGGCATCAGTAAAAATCTGGGTCTGCACTATGATCTTCCAATGGTTCCGTTTCTAGCGTTGCAACTCTTGTCCGATATTTTGCGCGTCATTATTGGAACATTCCAGACGTCTTATTGGTCGAGAGGCCGTTAAATTAATTATTTTGTTGGCGATGATGGTCGATGATAATATTTGCGGTAATTAACTTCATATATAAAAAGATAATTTTGGGGATAGTGTGAATCGTGACCCATCACGACCTAAAATTCAGGTACACTAATCATAGTGCTCTGACCAAGGCTCTCCGACCAGTGATATCGAGGTTGCAAACGACTATGGTAACGTCCAGAGGCGGATCCAAAACAATTGAATGACAAAAGTGATAGTGATAGATATGTCAGATATGTCACTCATAGATGTCCGATATGTCACTCATAGATTTTTCTCTGTCGGACGGTTTTGGATCTGTCTTTTGTCGTTGTTCTGAATGCCCACACCCACAACTTCACTGTACACTCCTATGATGATGAAAATTGCACAAAATGAATCTTATTGTAAATAACCACATGCATGATTTCAGTTTGAAGGTTTTTTCACGTAGAGCTCTGATTTCAATACTGATTTATTTTTTTAAATTTTTTATTTTGCAAACATTCCATTGAACTGAACTGAACTGAACTGAACGTTATTTCCACATTGGCAAGAGCATGATCATATAACAAACCAGCAGAAAAAAGAAACATTAAATGAAATAATAAATAATGTTATAAGACATATATACATTGGTGTAACATGAACGGTTGAGAGAAAGAGTAAGACAATAAAAAAAATATATAAAAATATCATGGTGGCTGTTACCATCAATTAAAAAAAAGTATTACTTTGCATGGGAAGAGTAGCTTTATTCAATAAACAATCAATTCAATTCATATTTCAGATTGGACTATGGGCATATACCAGTGATTATCATGTCATTAATTACGAATACGGCTATGCCTTAGATACCAACACAAACGTAAACGCAACGGGTCGATATGTATTCCGAGTTGGATTAAAAGAAGGTGAGTACTCCATTGCAGAATGTAGAACATATTTATTCAATCAGTAGTATGGACGACAAATGCAGTGGAAAAAAAGGGGACATTATCTTATCTTGAGTGAAGGTCATTGGATCCTTGATTTTCAATATTAAAGTTCATTTTAATAGATCAATTGTGAACAACATGACTAACGGAAGTCAAGTCAAGGACACTTATATGATCAGAGAGGTAGATATCTAGGTGCTTAACTACATTTTATTACAGAAGTCTTCTTGACACAATCTTAATAATGCTTGTGCTGTGTTTGGGTGTTCGCTGAGGGTTTTGCCGTTTGGCAGCCAATGTTCGTGGTGAATGTATGAATGAGTGTGGAATAAAATGAATGAATCTAACTGTCTCTGAATCTCTCTGCAGCCTACTATGTGCCAGAAAATTTCCTGGAATTTGGTCCGGATTTGGACAGTTCTACACAATATAACGATATTCTTGGTGATGACAGCGGATACGTGGCAACTCTCAGTTCCAGTATAAATGTTTTTGACTACGATGTGGAGAAACTGTTTGTAAGTACAGGCCTACTGCAAGGAATCTGGTTGTATAATACACTGGAAAATTATTTTCACCCAGGTTTACTGAAGAAAAAAAGATAGAGCTAGGGATTTTCTGAATAAATTTTTTATGTATTTGTAAAAATATTAAATTCATGAATCATTATTTGATAAAATGATTCCCAACATAACATAAACAAAATCATAATGTCCTTTCCTAGTGAGGGAAGCCTAGTGATTAGAAATGTGTGGTTTAATTTGCAATATTGCTGCATTTATGCTGTAAGGTATAATTCAAATTAAATGTCCACACGTTTTTTTGATTTTATTTTTACATATATGTCACATTGTCACATAGCGCAAAATATATATGGATTTTACCAAAAAGTCAAAGCCCAACTTTCTAACGGTAAAATCCCCTCTCTGGACAAATTAACTTCAAGTTTCCCATCTTTGCAATGGTAATTTAATGTCAACTTTTCATTACAAAAGCCATTTTTTTGGATCACAAAGTAGCAACAGAAGTTATAATAGAGAATAAAATGGCAAACTTAGTAATTTCTTTCCATCGAAGTGTTTTTTACAGTTGGGATTTGAATTGTTGTGAAAATGTTTGTCCAATTTGTTCTGCTGCATGCCACTTGTGGCAAAATATGACTGAAAAATTGACTTTGTTTTTAAGATTGTATTATAATAGTTAGTTGAGATCATTTAGTTTATGATGTTTTTCCAGATAAATCCCAATGGATATGTTCAGTTTGGCTTTACGGCTAGTTCGTATGATACCTATGCTGTCTGTGAAATGCCTGGTGATTCCCTTGAACAACCAATCCCATATTTCCTGGCTTTGCCCTTCGACTTGACCACAATAAATGCATACTATGACAATGCATATTGGAGGTAAGTTACGGTAAAGGTTGGGGGTTTATAGTCTGCTAATAGCCTTTTAGGAAATACGGCTTTCAGCCAACTTCACACAATACTTTTGATTAACAGTCTCTGTTTTCTTGTTAAACATACAGCTGTCGCCTCAAAAGGCGCCTCACCATAGGCAATCCCATGCCGCCTTCGCCCATCAGGTGGCATCCCCATAGCGACATGAAATTGTCTTTGGAGTTTCACCTCCCACTTATGTATTTATTTTGATGTGATCACCCGTTTTGTTTGTTTGTATGTGTGATTGTGTGGGTTAATAAATGATATTCTGACTCTATAGGCAACCTCCCCATTTGCACCTGGGTGGGGTGAAGCAGTGGTTGAAGGAGGCTCTGCTCAGTTCTCCTTTGCTATGGCTGGATTTGAATCTATGATCATGCGCTTACTAGGCCACAGCACCTAGTATTTTAATCACAGGCATTAGCTGAAAAATATAATATGCGGTATTCCAAATAAAAACTAGGTAGGGCATTCCACAAGAACAGGGAACACTCAACTGCACCTGCAGGAGATGGCCTCTGATTTGCTAAAACTGGTTGCGGACCTGATAGGCGAAAGACATTATTAAGACACTCTTTAAGCAAACTGAGGTCAGGTCATTCTGGCCAGCGGAACTTTTGCCTTTTTTTGTGTGTGGCACTTTCTTCTAAATGGTTACATTCTAAAGCGTTAAATATTAAAATTTCTGACTTATGCATGTACTTTCATCTACACAAATTTGGTACTACTTTTATAATGAAAGTTCTAGACTAGATATCCGTATCAAGCTGAACCGATCCTTCCGTTTCTTTGTAACGGCCAGGAGCGGATCACAAAGAGGCACTAACTCAGTCAGCCAAGATCAGTATTGTAATTGGAAAAATAAAGGTTTGGCAGAAAAATGTACCGAAAGTCAGATATTTTATTGTTTATTGAGTAGATAACTCGTCCCAAAAGCATAATTTATGCCGCTATAGGAATGAGATGATTACATAACAAAATGTATGGAAAAAATCAAGTAGAAATAAGCATTGGAATTAAGAAAGGTCTGTGTATTTCATGAGGAATGTCCAGTATTAAAATGTAAATATTCAGCACAGTTTTTTAGGATGTGTTTCATATACATCTGAAAAAAATTACACTATAGCAAGATAAAATAATGCTCAATTTTCATTCAGGCAAACAACCCGGACATCTGATCTCAATTGGGCGGACCAAAGGGTTGAAGAGGAGACTGGAGTAAGCTCAGGGTGGTATCCAACACAGGCTATCGTAGTGACCCTGATTGGTTTAAAGCTTACATCAAATTCTCAGGTAAATAATGTAGTGACCCTGATTGGTTTAAAGCGTATATCATATTCTCAGGTAAATGATGTAGTGACCCTGATTGGTTTAAAGCGTACATCATATTCTCAGGTAAATAATGTAGTGACCCTAATTGGTTTAAAGTGTACATCAAATTCTCAGGTAAATAATGTAGTGACCCTGATTGGTTTAAAGCGTATATCATATTCTCAGGTAAATAATGTAGTGACCCTGATTGGTTTAAAGCGTACATCATATTCTCAGGTAAATAATGTAGTGACCCTGATTGGTTTGAAGCGTATATCATATTCTCAGGAAAATAATGTAGTGACCCTGATTGGTTTGAAGCGTACATCATATTCTCAGGAAAAATAATGTAGTGACCCTGATTGGTTTAAAGCATATATCATATTCTCAGGTAAATGATGTACAGTATCTGATAGTGAAATTTGCGCCGTCAGTAGAGTTGCGGGCATTAATAACGACGACCAGGGGCGTATTCCCAAACGTATAATTATTCTTGTCAGTCGGAATGTTTTGGATCTGCCCCTGGCTGTCGTAATTAATGCCCGCATCTCTATTGACGGCCATATCTTCAGAGTCGGTTACTGTAATGTAATGTATGTGATGTCATTGGGTTTTGTGTCTGCTATCCTCAACGAGCTCAGCCGACATAACAATTTACATCTTTCTCAGGGCTGTTCCAGCTTGAGCCTTTCTCAACTCCCTTGGGATTATGTATACGCCCAGTGTGCAGCCTTTACTATGTTACAGCACTCCACAAATGTCATCACTTCCCTACAGCTATGTACCCATTTACACCTAAATATTGGGCAAAAATACCACTTGTTTGGTTACTATGGCAACAGGGTTTTACAATTGCTGTAGGTACCTGTACATTTTTGCCAGATATCAAACATGTTTCAGTTGTATTGCCAAAGCTAGAGGAAAAAAATTAATTTTAATATTGGGTTTAAATATTAAGGGACTCATTGCCATGGAAACAAATTTTAAGACCCTTATTGACCACTTTTGACATGGCAAACTAACAATTCAAACAGTTGAGGATCTTGGGGATAAAATGATGTATAATATGACCATCAACCCTTTATGTGTCACCGCTTCAAAGAAATTGTCAGTTTGCCTCTCGTCTATTACACCTGGGTGTAGTGAAGCAGTGGTTCAAGGAGGATCTGCTCACGTCCCCCATTTCATTGATGGGTTTGAACTCACGACCATGCACGAACGAGTCCAACACTTTTACCTCTGGCAATGGCAGTGAATAATTATTTTCCTGATTATTACAGTTTTAACTTAACATTTTTGTTGGTTCTAACCCTCTAAGGACCATATAACTATATCATAGTATAAATTACATTGTGATGACGAACAGTTCTAATACAACATAGAAAATGTTTGATTATGCAAACATGGCAAATGGCTCTTAGGTCCTCTATTCCCATTCATCTCATAAAACCATGATGCTAAAAACTGATGATCATTCATCTCCCAAGATGTTTTTTGTACTTTTTTACCTGTGATATTTCTAATGTAGTTAAAGGTGCACTGTCTGTCAAATTTGCACATTAAAATAATGATATAAATCAATACTGCCTTCTTGTCTCATGATATTTTTCACCATTACATACCCACTTTTGCACAACAATTTAGTTTTAATTTACAATAAATAATATAAATATTAGTTGTTCATGTCATCAAAAACTCAATATGTAAACAAACCCAGTGATGACGTCCAAATACTGAACAAAGGTGATGATGTCATTTCCATTTCGTTTTCAATGTTTTGGTCTGGATTTTCTCTCAATGTATAATTTATTTTTTAGTTATCAATGTCTGATAAAATCATTAGATCACACAAATTTAGTGTGCCTTGATTAATAAAGGTTATTTACGAACTATTTGATTGAGTCTTACAAAATTGCAAATTTTACAGACAGTGCAGCTTTAGGATAGATGTTAGAATTTGCTTGTATAAAGTTTACAAATTACAAAATTACGAATGCTTTAATACTGACTTCTTTCAGGGCGTTTCAATACAATTTGTGGTGGCGACGGATGGAAACACTACGTATGGGATCATGAATTACGGCGTCGCATATGGGGAATCATTGATTACTAACTGCCCTAAACAGGTAAGAGCAGTTTCTGTCTCCAATTCATCTGTACTGCTTACATTTGAATGGACCAACTTGACTATGGCCTCAAGAGCCACCAATTGGTCTCTTTAAATAAACAGTGTCGGTTAAGAGCTATTGCTTGTGTTTTTTGTTTTATATCAACACATATTTTTATCTTATCTTACCTTATCTTATCTTTTCTTATATTTTCTTATCTATCTTTTCTTATTGTCTTATTCTATCTTGTTTGCATGTAAACATCATCAAACCATATCTTATTTTATTTTATCTTATCTTATATTATCTTCTTTTGTCTTGTCTTGTCTTATCTTATCTTTTCTTATCTTACCTTATCTTATTTTATCTAATCTTATATTATCTTCTCTTAATCTTATCTTATCTTTTCTTATCTTACCTTATCTTCTCTTAATCTTTTCTTATCTTACCATATCTTATTTTATCTTATCTTATATTATCTTCTCTTATTCTTATCTTTTCTTATCTTACCTTATCTTATTTTATCTAATCTTATATTATCTTCTCTTAATCTTATCTTATCTTTTCTTATCTTACCTTATCTTCTCTTAATCTTTTCTTATCTTACCTTATCTTATTTTATCTTATCTTATCTCATATTTTCTTTTCTCTTTATCTTATATTCACTTATCTTATATTATATTATATTTATCTGATCTTTACTTATCTTATCGTTGTCTTATCTTTATCTTATCTTTATCTTATCTTTATTTATCTTTACTATCTTATCTTTACACTTTTTGGGAATGGCAAATTTGTCTTATTCCGAATGTAAGTGTTTTCACATTATCAGAGATATCTTGAAAATTAGGGATTCTGTTATAATCTATTTACAGGTTGGGGTAGTTGTGAATGAAGACTTGAGCAGACCTTTGTTCAGTTCCATTAACCCTGATGTAACGACTCTCTACAATGCCGCGTTCAACACGACTGGCCCATCAGGGGGAATACTACCAGCACGTCATTATGTTGTGTCTATGGGTGAGATTTTCTTCCTGTTTGTTTGTAGACAATGATAAATTGACTCACACATAAGAAATAGAGGAAAATGATTGTTTAGTGTGCAATATTAGAACGGTGTGCAAAATTATATCCATTTAATTTATTGAGTACCTTTTAATGGAAATTGATATTGATGGATACCTTCGTACCTACCTCTATATATGTATTAGTAACGGGATAGTCCCATGTAGTGACTGTCTGTCTATGGTCAGTTGGTGTCCCCATGACATATTTTTGTAGTTCTTGATTTTGCCATTAACGCTAAAATGTCATGCTTCAAACTATGGGATGATAGTTAAAGTGAAGGTATTTCCTTTCCTTTTATTTTAATGCTCAGAACCTATATAAATGAAAGAGTATTTTATTTGTACATTCTGCACAGAGAGTAAAATTTAAAAGATAATACATTATATTACAGAATTATTTGCAACGTAGTGAATAAGAAAAATAATAATAATGGCATTATGGGTGAGCCTAAGTGTAAACAGTTCATCATCTCTTGCAGCCAGGGCACAAATTGGTCATTAAATTTTCACATTTAGTTGAAAGCCAATTTTAAGCAGTTCATGTCACAGTTCCATCTCTCTGATAGAAATATATATATATAGATTTTATTGACATGTAAAATATCATAAATGATACATATGTCATTCAGTTAAAAGATAACATGAAAGAGACATTAATGTAAGTACAGAAAGCAATAAAATGTCAATAATCAAGGTTCCAGCCACCAAGTTAACTTATAATACGTGTTTAAAATCCACATACACAATAGAAAAAAATACAAGCCGCTAATAAAAACATTTCACTCTCAAAGTCCAAAACATGACAAGCACATCATAACTAATAAACTAATAAACTAAATTAATAACTGTGTGGATACAGGAGATGGTTTTCTCTACACATCAGCTTGAAGGAGAAACTTTCCTAAACTAATTAATAACTCAGGTTCCTTGTTTGTCATTATTGCTGTAAACTTAGTTATATCATCTAGAGACAAGAAGTTGTTAATAAATTTAGTTGCATTCAAAAAAAGGTTAACACGGTGTTGCTCATTACCAGGACAGACAATCAAACAGTGAATATAATGTTATCCCTGTGAACTACATGGCCAAAAATACCACGTGCGTTTTCCGTGAGTTGGATAAACAACGCATGGAAAACGTATGGTTTTTGCCTAATTATTATCAGGCGAAAAACCCATGTCTTTCTATTGGTTTATCCAAAGGCATGGAAAATGCACGTGGCACATTTGGCCATATATTGATCTACGGTTGTCATGTATGGTTTTAACAATGGAATTTTTGCTCTTTGGCATGACTTTTACAAGGTTGTTGAAGCGCATTCCCAATTGATATATCAAACTGGGCTTCTTACAGAGCGCCACTACAGTAGCCTTGCAATAATTATATTTGTGATGAATAACGAGATGAAACCATAAAACCTGTTGCTATGGTGACAAAACCGAAATCTTATCTGGCCGTCATTCCAGAAGTGCTCCAAGTAGCAAATTTGTCAAGTTTATGCCCAATTTCATAACTGTATTATTGTTGTTAAATCACTTAGACTTATAGCAATGTATTGTTAGGTCACTTCCAGTTACAAGGTCAAGGTCACACGAGAACCAACCAGCCCTGTTGGATATTATAATAAAACCTAATAACTGTGTGGTTCAGAGCATGAGTGACGAGTTGCCAAAATTGTATTCAGATTGAAGGAATAAACAATTAAATAGGGTTTCTTGTGCTTGGCATAGCTAATTTGTTTAATTTATGGGTTTTGTGAAGAGTTATCTAGTTCTACTGATGACGTTCATGACGCTCACTAAGTCTAAATGCTGCCCTGTGATTGGCCAGGCTGTTTTCTGAATAAGGGATTATTTATGTTATGAGGTTCACAACAATGAACCTCATAGTGTGAACCTCATGGTTTTTCTATGAGGCTCACACTCTATTGTGGAATATATCCCAAATAGGAGGGAGTTAAGAATTTTTGTTGGTTATATCCGACTCCAAAGGCATATTTGTTTTGTTTGATTGTTTTTACTGCCTTTATTATGCAAAACAAGTTCAGTTTGCACTCAGGAGGGAGTTAACTAAACATTTTCTTGGTGGTTATTGCCCGCTCAAAACAGTATATGTGGAGTAAAAATATGTTATAAACCTACAATCAGCTATTTTGTAAGTGCCTGTCAGGATTTGTTGTTACACTGTAGATGAACATGCAGTTTTAATTATATCAGAAATAATTATTAGTATTTATTAATTGTTATATATTTCTTTTATTACAGATGGGTTTCCTTGCACCATAGACAAGACCTTGGCTGCTCCATTTACTTTCACAGACATCATGGCCATACCAGATTCCATCGAATGTACCGAAGAAGTTTTGCATGATCTGGTGTGTCCAACTTACCTGTTTGATCTCATAGGAGGTAAGACTGTACATTGACATTGGAAAATAATAATATTTAAAGTTGCACTGTCTGTCAAATTTGCAATTTTCTAAGACGCTACCAAGTTGAAAATTACTTTTATTAATCAAGGCACACTAAATTTGTGTGAATTAATGATTTTATATGACATTAATTACTTAAAATAAATTATACATGGAGAGAAAATTCAGACCAAAACATTGGAAACGCAATGGAAATGACATCATCACCTTTGTTTAGAATTGTGACGTAATCACTGGGTTTGTTTACATATTGAGTTTTAGATGGCATGAAAACCTAATATTTATATTATTTATTGTAAATTAAAACTGAATGGTTGTGCAAAAGTGGGTATGTAATGGTGAAAAATATCATGAGAAGGCAGTTTTGATTTATATCATTATTTTAATGTGCAAATTTGACAGACAGTGCACCTTAAAGTAAAGAAATTGAGCGTGTGCCTTTTCTGAAAATTTATTGAATGTCTTTTTTGATTAGAATCAAAGGTGGACCTTCCTGACTGTATTTTAACAAAATAATATTTGCATTTATGTTTGATTAACATTTGATTGCATTATTTATTTTTTTTTTCTAAACGTACTTCCTGTGCCACAAAATGTGCATAAAATAAATATAGGTATGTATAAAAGATCTGATATTGCAATTGGATGGGTTATACTTCCACCAATTGTAGGAGAAGAAAATTATCATTAGAAAGATAGATACATTATAATGATTTTGACTAACATGTGTTTTTGTATCAATGAGATATTTGGGGTTTGACTTTTTTACTAAATCTCCTGTCCATTTAGTGCAGCCGAGTGTTTTTGAAAAGAAGGCTAATAATGTGGACATTGGTTTTTTTTTAAGGCTGGTTATCAGTTTTAAGATAATTTCTAGCAAACGCCATGTTTTATATTATAGGTTACGATACTTCGGGCAGGGACACGTTCAATCCTCATAACGTGAGTTGCGCTCCTGATGTCCAGGGCACTACTCGATCATTTGAAGTGGATGATGAATACTTATGCTTCCGTGAGTACTTAATGACTTGAAATTAAACAGTTACTAATGTCATTCAGGGATGTCGTGGTCTAGTGGTTAAGGTTCTCGCCTGCTATTCGCAAGGTTGTGGGTTCGAACCCACACCATGGCTTGGGGAGTTAGGCAGATCCTCATCAACCATTGCCTCACCCCTACCAGCTGCAATGGGTACTTGGCAGGTGCAATGAGTACTAGGCATTTCCCTGGGGAAGATATGACTTTGCTAGGCAACCAATGGGGACAGCTGAGGAATGCTAACCTCATAAAATGCAATGGGGAGAAAACGTAACAGAGTCTACAGAGGTCACTATGACTGTAGTACATGGATGATGTCAAAGAATAGATGATGTCATCAAACAATACTCATCTGCAACGGTGGCAGTGACCTCTAGTGGTACTCCCCCCCCCCCCCCATGGACATGACGTCATCATGTTATTGTGATGAGATGATGTCGCCATGCTGATGACATAAGTAGACAATGTAATCTGACAGTATCATTTCAATTTGTATTAACTTATTTTTGATACCTTTTATTTGAGTTTTTGGAAATCACAAAACTATAAAATATATATTTTGCATTTTCTATTTATATATGTATTATCAGTCGAGAGTTTTTTGCTTTCTTTATCACCATTCAAAAAGTCCGTATTTTTTTAAGCGTTTTTCCCAATTCTATGTTACCAACTCACTTTTTCATTATCGCATCAACTCACTTTTTCATAATTTATCAATTTCATATTAGGTTACAGACATGCCATGTCTCACTCATTCAGAGTGAGTCTCACTAATTTGGTTACTGTCTCACTCCTCTAGACTTGAGTATATCGTTCACTTTATCACCAATCAAACTCACTTGCGCATAATTTGTTATTTTATATCAGTTTATCACTAGCCAAATCACCGTTGCTTTCCTTGCTTTATCACTAGAAATGATAATATATATTATAAATATGTGTGGGAATTATTTTACCCTTTTCGAATATTTGACTTTTCAGAGGCTTTATATCAGTGTTGCGATGGAGGCTCAAATCCTAGTCTGCCGATACCTAACAGTGGTTTCCTTCAGCGAAATTTTACATTCCCCTCTGATTTCAATTTAGACGGCATTGATATCAAGGGCACACTACGTAGTGGGATCTATGTAAGTATTTTTTTCATGGAGTATTTAATTATTAAAGCTTTTACTGCGCATTAATTTTAGTTAATATACAATAGAGAGAAAAATTCAAGAAAATTTAGTAAATTTTCCAATTCAAAAAATTTCCAAAATTCACAATAGGGGCAGTTTAATCCCGACGAGCCTAAATTGTTATTACAGGTCAAACAGTTTGTGATGTAGTTGAGTAACGGGGTAACACTATACTACAAAAAGTTTGTGATACAGTTGGGTAACGGGGTAACACTAAACTACAAACAGTTTGTGATACAGTTGGGTAACGGGGTAACACTAAACTACAAACAGTTTGTGATACAGTTGGGTAACGTAACACTAAACTACAAACAGTTTGTGATGCAGTTGGGTAACGGGGTAACACTAAACTACAAACAGTTTGTGATACAGTTGGGTAACGGGGTAACACTAAACTACAAACAGTTTGTGATGCAGTTGGGTAACGGGGTAACACTAAACTACAAACAGTTTGTGATGCAGTTGGGTAACGGGGTAACACTAAACTACAAACAGTTTGTGATGCAGTTGGGTGACGGGGTAACACTAAACTACAAACAGTTTGTGATGCAGTTGGGTAACGGGGTAACACTAAACTACAAACAGTTTGTGATGCAGTTGGGTAACGGGGTAACACTAAACTACAAACAGTTTGTGATGCAGTTGGGTAACGGGGTAACACTAAACTACAAACAGTTTGTGATGCAGTTGGGTAACGGGGTAACACTAAACTACAAACAGTTTGTGATACAGTTGGGTAACGGGGTAACACTAAACTACAAACAGTTTGTGATGCAGTTGGGTAACGGGGTAACACTAAACTACAAACAGTTTGTCATGCAGTTGGGTAACGGGGTAACACTAAACTACAAACAGTTTGTGATGCAGTTGGGTAACGGGGTAACACTAAACTACAAACAGTTTGTGATGCAGTTGGGTAACGGGGTAACACTAAACTACAAACAGTTTGTGATACAGTTGGGTAACGGGGTAACACTAAACTACAAACAGTTTGTGATACAGTTGGGTAACGTAACACTAAACTACAAACAGTTTGTGATACAGTTGGGTAACGGGGTAACACTAAACTACCAACAGTTTGTGAAACAGTTGGGTAACGGGGTAACACTAAACTACAAACAGTTTGTGATACAGTTGGGTAACGGGGTAACACTAAACTACAAAAAGTTTGTGATACAGTTGGGTAACGGGGTAACACTAAACTACAAACTGTTTGTGATGCAGTTGGGTAACGGGGTAACACTAAACTACAAACAATTTGTGATGCAGTTGGGTAACGGGGTAACACTAAACTACAAACAGTTTGTGATACAGTTGGGTAACGGGGTAACACTAAACTACAAACAGTTTGTGATACAGTTGGGTAACGGGGTAACACTAAACTACAAACTGTTTGTGATGCAGTTGGGTAACGGGGTAACACTAAACTACAAACAGTTTGTGATGCAGTTGGGTAACGGGGTAACACTAAACTACAAACGGTTTGTGATGCAGTTGGGTAACGGGGTAACACTAAACTACAAACGGTTTGTGATACAGTTGGGTAACGGGGTAACACTAAACTACAAACAGTTTGTGATGCAGTTGGGTAACGGGGTAACACTAAACTACAAACGGTTTGTGATACAGTTGGGTAACGGGGTAACACTAAACTACAAACAGTTTGTGATGCAGTTGGGTAACGGGGTAACACTAAACTACAAACAGTTTGTGATGCAGTTGGGTAACGGGATAACACTAAACTACAAACAGTTTGTGATGCAGTTGGGTAACGGGGTAACACTAAACTACAAACAGTTTGTGATGCAGTTGGGTAACGGGGTAACACTAAACTACAAACAGTTTGTGATGCAGTTGGGTAACGGGGTAACACTAAACTACAAACAGTTTGTGATGCAGTTGGGTAACGGGGTAACACTAAACTACAAACAGTTTGTGATGCAGTTGGGTAACGGGGTAACACTAAACTACAAACAGTTTGTGATGCAGTTGGGTAACGGGGTAACACTAAACTACAAACAGTTTGTGATGCAGTTGGGTAACGGGGTAACACTAAACTACAAACAGTTTGTGATGCAGTTGGGTAACGGGGTAACACTAAACTACAAACAGTTTGTGATGCAGTTGGGTAACGGGGTAACACTAAACTACAAACAGTTTGTGATGCAGTTGGGTAACGGGGTAACACTAAACTACAAACAGTTTGTGATGCAGTTGGGTAACGGGGTAACACTAAACTACAAACAGTTTGTGATGCAGTTGGGTAACGGGGTAACACTAAACTACAAACAGTTTGTGATGCAGTTGGGTAACGGGGTAACACTAAACTACAAACAGTTTGTGATGCAGTTGGGTAACGGGGTAACACTAAACTACAAACAGTTTGTGATGCAGTTGGGTAACGGGGTAACACTAAACTACAAACAGTTTGTGATGCAGTTGGGTAACGGGGTAACACTAAACTACAAACAGTTTGTGATGCAGTTGGGTAACGGGGTAACACTAAACTACAAACAGTTTGTGATGCAGTTGGGTAACGGGGTAACACTAAACTACAAACAGTTTGTGATGCAGTTGGGTAACGGGGTAACACTAAACTACAAACAGTTTGTGATGCAGTTGGGTAACGGGGTAACACTAAACTACAAACAGTTTGTGATGCAGTTGGGTAACGGGGTAACACTAAACTACAAACAGTTTGTGATGCAGTTGGGTAACGGGGTAACACTAAACTACAAACAGTTTGTGATGCAGTTGGGTAACGGGGTAACACTAAACTACAAACAGTTTGTGATGCAGTTGGGTAACGGGGTAACACTAAACTACAAACAGTTTGTGATGCAGTTGGGTAACGGGGTAACACTAAACTACAAACAGTTTGTGATGCAGTTGGGTAACGGGGTAACACTAAACTACAAACAGTTTGTGATGCAGTTGGGTAACGGGGTAACACTAAACTACAAACAGTTTGTGATGCAGTTGGGTAACGGGGTAACACTAAACTACAAACAGTTTGTGATACAGTTGGGTAACGGGGTAACACTAAACTACAAACAGTTTGTGATGCAGTTGGGTAACGGGGTAACACTAAACTACAAACAGTTTGTGATGCAGTTGGGTAACGGGGTAACACTAAACTACAAACAGTTTGTGATGCAGTTGGGTAACGGGGTAACACTAAACTACAAACAGTTTGTGATACAGTTGGGTAACGGGGTAACACTAAACTACAAACAGTTTGTGACACAGTTGGGTAACAGGGTAACACTAAACTACAAACAGTTTGTGACACAGTTGGGTAACGGGGTAACACTAAACTACGAACAGTTTGTGACACAGTTGGGTAACAGGGTAACACTAAACTACAAACAGTTTGTGATACAGTTGGGTAACGGGGTAACACTAAACTACGAACAGTTTGTGATACAGTTGGGTAACGGGGTAACACTAAACTACAAACAGTTTGTGATACAGTTGGGTAACGGGGTAACACTAAACTACAAACAGTTTGTGATACAGTTGGGTAACGGGGTAACACTAAACTACAAACAGTTTGTGATGCAGTTGGGTAACGGGGTAACACTAAACTACGAACAGTTTGTGATACAGTTGGGTAACGGGGTAACACTAAACTACAAACAGTTTGTGATGCAGTTGGGTAACGGGGTAACACTAAACTACAAACAGTTTGTGATGCAGTTGGGTAACGGGGTAACACTAAACTACAAACAGTTTGTGAAACAGTTGGGTAACGGGGTAACACTAAACTACAAACAGTTTGTGATGCAGTTGGGTAACGGGGTAACACTAAACTACAAACAGTTTGTGATGCAGTCGGGTAACGGGGTAACACTAAACTACAAACAGTTTGTGATACAGTTCGGTAACGGGGTAACACTAAACTACAAACAGTTTGTGACACAGTTGGGTAACGGGGTAACACTAAACTACAAACAGTTTGTGATACAGTTGGATAACGGGGTAACACTAAACTACGAACAGTTTGTGATACAGTTCGGTAACGGGGTAACACTAAACTACAAACAGTTTGTGATACAGTTGGGTAACGGGGTAACACTAAACTACAAACAGTTTGTGACACAGTTGGGTAACGGGGTAACACTAAACTACAAACAGTTTGTGATTCAGTTGGATAACGGGGTAACACTAAACTACGAACAGTTTGTGATACAGTTCGGTAACGGGGTAACACTAAACTACGAACAGTTTGTGATACAGTTGGGTAACGGGGTAACACTAAACTACAAACAGTTTGTGATACAGTTGGGTAACGGGGTAACACTAAACTACAAACAGTTTGTGATACAGTTCGGTAACGGGGTAACACTAAACCACAAACAGTTTGTGACACAGTTGGGTAACGGGGTAACACTAAACTACAAACAGTTTGTGATACAGTTGGGTAACGGGGTAACACTAAACTACAAACAGTTTGTGATACAGTTCGGTAACGGGGTAACACTAAACTACAAACAGTTTGTGACACAGTTGGGTAACGGGGTAACACTAAACTACAAACAGTTTGTGATGCAGTTGGGTAACGGGGTAACACTAAACTACAAACAGTTTGTGATGCAGTTGGGTAACGGGGTAACACTAAACTACAAACAGTTTGTGAAGCAGTTGGGTAACTGGGTAACACTAAACTACAAACAGTTTGTGATGCAGTTGGGAAACGGGGTAACACTAAACTACAAACAGTTTGTGATACAGTTCGGTAACGGGGTAACACTAAACTACAAACAGTTTGTGACACAGTTGGGTAACGGGGTAACACTAAACTACAAACAGTTTGTGATGCAGTTGGGTAACGGGGTAACACTAAACTACAAACAGTTTGTGATGCAGTTGGGTAACGGGGTAACACTAAACTACAAACAGTTTGTGAAACAGTTGGGTAACTGGGTAACACTAAACTACAAACAGTTTGTGATGCAGTTGGGAAACGGGGTAACACTAAACTACAAACAGTTTGTGATACAGTTCGGTAACGGGGTAACACTAAACTACAAACAGTTTGTGACACAGTTGGGTAACGGGGTAACACTAAACTACGAACAGTTTGTGATACAGTTGGGTAACGGGGTAACACTAAACTACGAACAGTTTGTGACACAGTTGGGTAACGGGGTAACACTAAACTACAAACAGTTTGTGATACAGTTGGGTAACGGGGTAACACTAAACTACAAACAGTTTGTGATACAGTTGGGTAACGGGGTAACACTAAACTACAAACAGTTTGTGATACAGTTGGGTAACGGGGTAACACTAAACTACAAACAGTTTGTGAAACAGTTGGGTAACGGGGTAACACTAAACTACAAACAGTTTGTGATACAGTTGGGTAACGGGGTAACACTAAACTACAAACAGTTTGTGAAACAGTTGGGTAATGGGGTAACACTAAACTACAAACAGTTTGTGAAACAGTTGGGTAACGGGGTAACACTAAACTACAAACAGTTTGTGAAACAGTTGGGTAACGGGGTAACACTAAACTACAAACAGTTTGTGAAACAGTTGGGTAACGGGGTAACACTAAACTACAAACAGTTTGTGAAACAGTTGGGTAGCGGGGTAACACTAAACTACAAACAGTTTGTGAAACAGTTGGGTAACGGGGTAACACTATACTGCAAACAGTTTCTGATACAGTTGGAAGTAGTTGTGTAGCTGAATCATAATTCTATACTACAATACAAATCAAAAACCTAAAATTCTAATAAATATTTTTTGTAATTTTGAGGTAAAATAAAGGATTTTGTGCAAGCATTGATGCAAGTGGTTTCACTATGTCCCTAATTAGCAGCTAGGACTGGTGATCGAAATATTGTATGTTTAATAATGCTTTGTTGCTGAAGCTGGGAAGCGTCAGTTTCTCTGACTGTTGAATTGATATTCAGTATTGCAAATTTAAGGTAGAAGTGCTATGATGCCTGTTAAACAATGCAAAAGTGCCACCTCAATTTTTTGATTGATATTTTTGCTATTAGATTGGTGAGAATGGTATAATCACCTTTACGGACCCTGATGGTTATCCGAGTACAGGATGCTTTCCCGATCGTCCCGATGACCTGGTTCTCAAAGAAGTGTTCGCTGTTTTTCCGAATTCACTGGATTACGACCCCAATGGTGGAGTGTTTTTTGAGTAAGTATAATTTTCAAGAATATTGGCTTGACCTTGCTGTATTCCAATAGAGTCTTTTCACTGAGCAGCCCTGAATTCAGCAAGAAATAAGTCTTTCTTCCCCTCTTATCACTCATTTTGCTTTTCAGACATAGTAGACCATAACTAAATGATTCCATTAAATATAATTTTCTCGGGGAAATAACAGAAATCAAACTGACCAATAAGATGTCAAATATACACTTAAAATACTGCTGCTAGGATGCGCAGTACTTCCGCAAATTACAGTCAAGGGCGGCAACTTTTTCAACCAATAGAATTGCAGTATTCTGTCGTTACCACCTGGTGGAAACAGAACCTTCGGTGAAAATCCACTATTTGTAGCCAATGCAGATATGCTGTAAGTGAGAAGAGACAAACCATGTAGTTTATTCAAACTGCATGCAGTTTTATTAGCATTGCTTCGGCAATGTGAATATATACATCTTCGATATTGTTATTTTTAGCTTAAAAATTCATAATAAACTGAAAGTGCTGAATTTAAATTCTAGAATAGATCTATGAATACCAAAAGAGAATAGGCTGATACAAATCAATTTTTTTTACAAACGGGTATGGTTTTGTATAACGCAATTGAGGTGAAAATGACCAATATAACCGAAAATGCACCTATGAAAGAGGCAATGTGAAAATGTATCTGGTGCATCAATGTATTTCATGATATTCGAAAATTATACAAATTATAAAATTTCCTGTTATTAGCTTCTCAGATCTCCTCGTGGCAATTTGAGTCGATCGAATATTTAAAAAATAAAGAAAATTTGATGTCCTTATATATATATATATATAATTATACAGATGACATTGTGCCTTATTGTTTTATTTTCTGTCGACACTTTTCTTTTCTAATCCTATTCTCGGATTGAAGAAACTGATCATTTAATAAGTGTCACCTAAATAGTGTATAATTTCTTTTTAGCGAATACCAGACAGGGGACAATCCATTTGAGACTAGTATTCTGGAGATGATGTCAGAAGATGTGCACGTTTACGTAAATTCCATCCACGGAGGAGACTCTACATTTTCAGGAATTTACGCTTTCTCTGTGACGTATATTGGCATGAACCCCAGCCACTCATCAACGGTATGCACAAATATGGGGCCTATAGTACAGGGAGAGGCTAATTAAATTTCAGACAACTATAGTTATCAAACTTACGATAAGCAGTAATACAAGAAGTTAAAATATTGGCCGTTATCAGTCCATTGGATTGCCTATGTAGCACTATGAATTTTGGTTGGTTCCGTTTTTGGCGTTGCAATACTAGTCCGACGTTTTGCATATGCTTATTTCGAAGATTTGAGACGTCTGATTGGCTGAGAGGTCGTAAAATTAATTAGTTTTTGTCGGCGATGACGGTCAACGATCATTCTTTTCTAAATACTTGTCAAATAAAAAAAGATAATTTTCGGAAATAATGTAAACCGTGACCCATTGCGACCTAAAATCCAGGTTAACTAATCATAGTAGGTTTCACAGTTGACATCCACCCAGGCAAGGGACCCCAGGCAAATCACGCAAAGTTGGGGTACCGTAACGGAGGGTATTATCGACAGGGCGGGTATTTTTGACACTTAAATTAGTTTAAGAAAAAAATAATTGTTAACATTTTTAAATACCTGCCCTGTCGATAATACCCTCCGTTACGGTATTATCATAATGTATTCATGTGGCTCAGGTGATCAGAGCTGTCAAACTTAACAGCAACAATTTGATGGGCTTGAAATTCACTCATTTTGAGTGTGAAAACAGTGTACATACTTTATAATCACTTTTAATAGTTTAATTGTATACAGACAATTTTCTAGAGTAAACAAACCCTAGCGGTTCATGGTGTGTTATTATCCAATGCAACGGAATTTCCCCTTTCTAGGTTGAAGGCCTGACCTCATTGGTCAGGGTAATGGCCAGACCATGTCACGGCAGGGTCAGCTAATTTAAATATGACGTTAGGTCTCTGCTGATTGGCGATGAGTTTCTGAAAGCATTCTGGAAGGTTACTATTTTCAGATCTGTAGCAGAACACTTGAAGCCTAGCAACGCACATAGGTCAATAAATTTGAGTAGATTTAATGGCTTAGAGAACCTGATAATGGTTCCAATATACTCCTAAAGCTAATCCAATACTGGGATTACATGCTTCAGATTATTTTTCTTAATCTGTGTGTTTGTGCAAATTACAGATATACCAGAAAAGTACATGGATTTCCGACAATACTCGTGATCTTGTGGTCATAATTACATTATAATTAGAAATAAATAGTTTGGAATTTATATCGTTGGTGATTTAAAAAAAAGTGCTTTTATATTTTTTCTGGCTATTTTAGGTGAATGGTTTATGGAATTTGTTTTCTCTTTATAGGACTTGGCGGGGCAAGTCAGCTTCATCACGGATGGCATTGATGCTTTTGTAATTTTTGCGTATGATTCCTTTGACCTACCCATGTCATACGGCAGTTGTGCACATGTAGTATGTATATATATACATTGTTTATTAAACACTTGATTTATTATACAAGGTATATAAGGAAAATTGATTTACATATATTAATAGTATCATAATTTAACAACAACAAAAGAAAAAATGGTAGAATAAAGAAGTTATATGTGTTTTTATATTTGAACTAACTATAATAAGTAATAGTTATATTCCGAATAGGAGGGAGTTAACTAACATTGTGGTTAGTTATATTCCGACACTGAAGGCGGAGGAATATAGGCAACAAAAATGTTTGTTAACTCCTGACTATGAGGGATATAACTAACTAATACTCCGTTAAGCATATTTACTAATTTGTTTGAGTTTTTGTCTTCTCAAAATTGTATCTCAAATTTCAATAGTTTCTCGCATTTGAGTTCTGACATCACAGTCAGCAATCGAGTTTTCTAATTTTTCCAAACACAAAAGTGTAACAAATATATAGTAAATTATTACCTATTCTTGTCAAATTTTTACTCTTTACACAATATCAAGAGAAATCTTACTGCAGAATTTTTATGCCTCAATCTATTACAAACAAACTTCAAAAATCTTCTGTGAATTTCTAGCTCTACAGGTTAAATATCTGATAAAATATCTGATATAAAAGGTAAAAATCTGCAATGACATCCTACGTATGGCCTTACGCCGACTAACACTTAGTTCTGCCAAGATGTTGTTGGTCTTATCACACAGGTTAGAATCCTATTGACTTGTGCAATAATTCAGACGAGATGGATCACTTCTGTCACTACTAATACAATGTCTTAGAGAAGTAATCTCAGATACACATTCTGCTTTATTTCTGACACCTTTTTATAAATAATCTAAAGAAATTATATTTTTTTGCAATATTTAGCCTGGGGCATACTTGAACAAAGTCGATGTATTTGACATTCTTTCGGAATCTAATGGATCACCTGACAGTGGCACCAATTGTGGCCACACCGGAAGATGGGTCTATCCAGTCGCCCTACAACAAAGTAAGTTCATATCCACGTTATTTTAGATTATCTATAAATCAATACAATTTAACTGCACAATAATTATGCATTAGATAATGCAGTTTTTTTTAAATAAATAACTGTTGACTTTAGATGGCTGTAGCAACCTATACATGCGGCTTCTGTCCATTTCTATAGCTAATAGTCGACTTACATCTATTACCAAAAAAGTGTAAACATTGGCAAATGTAGGAAATTTATTAATGTATGATATATCATAAATATGTACTTTTAGATCCGGTTTTGAGTAGCCAGCAATTACAGCTTTAGCTAGGCTCAATTTGACGGGCTGTTTTTATTGAAACTAACTGTACCTACTTCTGATGGTGTGAATATGCCATATGTGGAGTTGCTTGGCACCTAAATCATAGAATGTAAGGTAGTAAGCAAATGAAGGATATTGGTATTATTACATTGTCATTTTGCTGATTGAAGCTCTGATTGCAAACAATTTTCAAAAGATCCGTTTATAAAAATATAATCGTAATGAGCAAGTATGTCACTAATGTTACTCCCAGGACGCATATAGTTAATACGTCTATTTCTTCTGGAACAGTTCCTAAAAATATGAAATAGGCAGAGTTAAATCCATCGATAAAAGTGGATGTAAACAAGAAGTAAGTAATTATAAGCCCATATCTTTACTGTCAAAAATATTAGAAGGAATAATTTACAATATATTATATAATTATCTCACACGTAACCAGCTACTGTCTCACTGTCAATATTGGTTTAGAGAGTTATTGTCAACTGATTTAGCAATTATGTGATAGGATATATGAAAACATGACATTAAATCATTTCTCCATTAGAATATTTCTTGATCTCAAAAAGAAATTTGAAACTATTAATCATAGAATTCTTATTAAAAAGCTTGAACATTATGGTATCAGAGGAATTGCACTTAATTGGTTTATAGATTACTTATTTAAAAAACAGATTACAGTATATTGAATTTAGCAATATTAAATCTGAATCAATGTCAATTTCAACACAATAAAAGCAATAACAATGACATTAAAATCTTATATAACTCTTATTAAAAGTCACTTTATTAGCCAATATGAGTTTCACTGTTCTGGGATAAATTGCCATTCCAAAATAATTAGATTATCTCCTCCCTTTGCTCAATTTGTTTAATGTGCCCCTATGTCCAACATGGATTGATCTCGCATCTGCAGTGGTTCACCGCCCTCCTTTTGCCCCATTCATAGGCAACAGCAAACGGGGTACATTACCTTAATTATTTAGTTACTAGGCATCCTTGCCAATTTGTATTATTTCATGTTTATACTTTTTTGTTTTTGAAATCATGTATATGTATGTCATATGGCAAAAATAAATTATCTATCTATCTTATCTATCTATAGGCGGTTACAGAGTCTGATGCTGAGAGACAGTAGCATCATTTTTTAAGTTATTTTTTTTTCAGTACTGATGGACATGATTCTTTATAATGAAATTTGAGATCATATAAAAAAAAATCAGATTCTGAATCGGATTGTTAATTCCACTTGTACAAAAAGTGTTACAATGAGGAGGGACTCTCTATATAAGACAGACAAGTCATCGCTTCTCGAGAGTCACCCTCAAGTACCAAAACAACAATAACCTATTAATCACGAAACACTTAATTCTGGCGAAAAGTTGAAAAGGAAGCGATGCATATACTTGAATGTTAATTATATGCAAATTTTGTGTTAGCTTCATAATGTGAGAGTCTCAAAAAGGAGGTTATTAGTGGCTTATATTGTATCAAGAACAAACTGTGCACAATTTTGGTCATCTTTTACAGGACTAACATAGAGGTTAGAAAGCTTTACCTATCAATGTAAAGAAAACAACTGATTTTATGCAATTCAAAAATTCGTTAAGATGTAGCAACGTTCTTAGTACATGACAATGTGGCAACTGCATTTTATGTAAAAGAAACAGTCTGTAAAATTTAATTTACACAATGTTACCAACTCATCTATTTATTTCTCATCTATTCATTTGTAAATATTTTTCTTCTTTTTTGTCATGAGTTTCTGTCGGCGAAAAGCTTTTATAGCTTATGTTTTATTGTTATTTGTATCACCACCGACTTTAAATAATATTTTATCTTATCTTATCTTAGGACTTCGACTGGCAGATGGGCCATATTCGTGGTGGGGAAGACCGGAGTATTTCTACAACACCCAATGGGGTACCTTCAATACGGTTGGGTTTACTACAAGCGAAGGAGATGTTATTTGTAATCAGCTTGGCTTTGCTTGTAAGTGTTTTATTTTTGTACATCTAAATCTATAGAACACCTCTAACTAAGATATCTTACTGCTTAAGAGGTACTTCTATGAACACCTCTAACTAAGATATCTTGCTGCTTAAGAGGTACTTCTATGAACACCTCTAACTAAGATATCTTGCTGCTTAAGAGGTACTTCTATGAACACCTCTAACTAAGATATCTTACTGCTTAAGAGGTACTTCTATGAACACCTCTAACTAAGATATCTTACTGCTTAAGAGGTACTTCTATGAACACCTCTAACTAAGATATCTTGCTGCTTAAGAGGTACTTCTATGAACACCTCTAACTAAGATATCTTGCTGCTTAAGAGGTACTTCTATGAACACCTCTAACTAAGATATCTTGCTGCTTAAGAGGTACTTCTATGAACACCTCTAACTAAGATATCTTGCTGCTTAAGAGGTACTTCTATGAACACCTCTAACTAAGATATCTTACTGCTTAAGAGGTACTTCTATGAACACCTCTAACTAAGATATCTTGCTGCTTAAGAGGTACTTCTATGAACACCTCTAACTAAGATATCTTGCTGCTTAAGAGGTACTTCTATGAACACCTCTAACTAAGATATCTTGCTGCTTAAGAGGTACTTCTATGAACACCTCTAACTAAGATATCTTACTGCTTAAGAGGTACTTCTATGAACACCTCTAACTAAGATATCTTGCTGCTTAAGAGGTACTTCTATGAACACCTCTAACTAAGATATCTTACTGCTTAAGAGGTACTTCTATGAACACCTCTAACTAAGATATCTTACTGCTTAAGAGGTACTTCTATGAACACCTCTAACTAAGATATCTTACTGCTTAAGAGGTACTTCTATGAACACCTCTAACTAAGATATCTTGCTGCTTAAGAGGTACTTCTATGAACACCTCTAACTAAGATATCTTGCTGCTTAAGAGGTACTTCTATGAACACCTCTAACTAAGATATCTTACTGCTTAAGAGGTACTTCTATGAACACCTCTAACTAAGATATCTTGCTGCTTAAGAGGTACTTCTATGAACACCTCTAACTAAGATATCTTACTGCTTAAGAGGTACTTCTATGAACACCTCTAACTAAGATATCTTGCTGCTTAAGAGGTACTTCTATGAACACCTCTAACTAAGATATCTTGCTGCTTAAGAGGTACTTCTATGAACACCTCTAACTAAGATATCTTGCTGCTTAAGAGGTACTTCTATGAACACCTCTAACTAAGATATCTTGCTGCTTAAGAGGTACTTCTATGAACACCTCTAACTAAGATATCTTGCTGCTTAAGAGGTACTTCTATGAACACCTCTAACTAAGATATCTTGCTGCTTAAGAGGTACTTCTATGAACACCTCTAACTAAGATATCTTGCTGCTTAAGAGGTACTTCTATGAACACCTCTAACTAAGATATCTTGCTGCTTAAGAGGTACTTCTATGAACACCTCTAACTAAGATATCTTACTGCTTAAGAGGTACTTCTATGAACACCTCTAACTAAGATATCTTGCTGCTTAAGAGGTACTTCTATGAACACCTCTAACTAAGATATCTTGCTGCTTAAGAGGTACTTCTATGAACACCTCTAACTAAGATATCTTGCTGCTTAAGAGGTACTTCTATGAACACCTCTAACTAAGATATCTTGCTGCTTAAGAGATACTTCTGTGATCAGGTTTACAAATATATTGGAAGATTGGTAAAGTTTCATCATCACTTTCTGTGCATGCCCATATAAGGTAGTTCTGTAGCTGTGTTGCTCTATGACCAGTTTCAGCCGATTTTAGCCAAATATTGGTTACCACATGTATGCAAAATGCATAAATTAACATTTTAGACATAATTGAATCGATAACCATGGTATTTCACTGCAATAAAACAAGCTACACAACATGGGTCTTACAAGGGATTGACCATTGCCTACATTTGACTGTGATTTACTCCAAGGAAAGTTGTTCTATAAATAGACTGCTACAGTGTCAAAATTGTCAGAGGCACGGATATTATGGAAAAGGAGGTGAAGGAACTGGGTATGAATCCAACCAAGGGAGAGGTTATTTTTTCTTTTATAAATATGTGTATATGTCATACAAAAAAAACAGAAAAAGCAACCAAAAAATCTTTATTCAAAACAATCTACAATAATCTCACACAATTCTGGTACAGGTGACTTTTTTTAAAGAGAGCTTTTCTTGTTATTTAAAAGATAGTGTTTTCGACCTCAAGCAAGAAATATCGTAGTGTGTTTATGTGTACATAGCTTGGCGATTCTTATAATATTATGAACTGGGACACCCATGCAGACTACTGACAAAAACTACTGTTCACCACTTGCACCTAGAAAGAAGGGTAAAATAAAGTCTCAACAGATAGACTACAACTGGTTAAAATCAAGTCACTCAAAGTTAAAATTAAGTCTCACCAGACTGGGTGACCAGCAAACCAGTTTCTAAAACTTGTGTCAGGAGCTATGGACCTCTACAGAGTATATATTAACCAAAGGCACCACGGTAATTGAGCCAGTTATTCATTTTCTGCAGTGATTTTGTGACGTCAAAATTTAGTCCATAAAACCATTTTGTCATTGACCTTTTCAATTTTTTGTTTTTCCATTTTTCACTATGTTTTTCAAGTTCAAGCTCAAAAATCTCTTTTTATTAATGAAAGTACATTATTCATAGCAAAGCAACTATTACATAACTCTTAAATTAAGGCAAAAATTGCCATATATATGGTATAATGGAGTTATTCTATTCTATTCTATTCTATTCTATTCTGTCCTGTTGATCTGATTAGATCTGATTGTTCAAAGCTTGGCAAAGAACATTTTGAAAGACAGTGATCACCCCCTAAATGGGGAATACATTATGCTGCCAAGTGGACGAAGGTTAAGGGTGCCAAGTATGAGGACTCAGTAAAAACACCTTCGTGCCGAGATCCATTATGTTGATGAATAGATTATATACACACATTTGTTGTCATCAATTTTGGTCAGGGTCATTGAAATTCGCCACTCTAAATAAACTATCAAAAACACTTCTAAGATGCTTGTTAAAGTGCTAGATCATTGTCAATGACATAAACAGTTAGTTTAGTAAGAACTTATGAAATTGCAATGCGTATAATTGTGTTTGTTTGGGGGTGGCCAGTTTCCATAACCTGGCCAATTTTTATGACGCCGAGTGTAATTAGATAAAATAATAACAATGATACTGTTCAGGTACAAATAAATAAATAACCTCCTTGTGATACACCCACTAGTCCTACAGGCTACATGGACTTATTATAGTTAATACACTAAAATTTAGATAAATTATAACTGGCTAGACACAGAAAAAAAAAATTGGCAGTTAGGCCTATTCAATATCTCCTAATTGAGAATGTAATTAATAAAACTATGAAGTCATTCTCAGGGTTTGATTGAAATTGCTCTATTAGTTGTTTTTTGACTTCACTATTATAATCCGTATTTCTTTCAGCATCTGTTGTTTCACCAGCCTTCTTCAGTCCTGACGAAGCAGGCAAGTCTTGCTTGGTCAATGAGTTATCCTGTACATCGTCTGAAACTACATTCACAAACTGTATGACCGTTGATCTTGTACAACCCCTGATCTGTGATCACGTATCATTTGACGCTGGAATGCACTGCTCAGGTAATGATTTTTAGGCTGGTTTCCGATAGAGCATATATATGGTTGTGTATAGGCAAACCTGAGTTAAAAAGCTCGATCGTCACACAGTATGACAGCCAAGTCTGTTGGTTTCAATTTAATGTCTTCTAAACACCAACTACCTGCCATCTAAAGCTAGTTTCACTATTTATCACTGTATTTGTTAACTAATATATGCTGCTTAAGCTTGTGAAAACTTATTAGAAAGTTGGACATGAAGTAACTAGACATGATCTTATAATTAATCAAATAATTACACGGGATTGTTAAAAAAAT
The DNA here is from genome assembly GCA_932294295.1 of Alitta virens. Classification (NCBI taxonomy): domain Eukaryota; kingdom Metazoa; phylum Annelida; class Polychaeta; order Phyllodocida; family Nereididae; genus Alitta; species Alitta virens. The sequence continues at coordinate 37,227,101 of OW028583.1, forward strand.
TAATAATGGATAAAACGATGATGAACACCTCAAATATGTACAGCAGATGGTTAGAAACTGTTTAAAAGATGCAAGTTGCCATAAAAGCCCATTCAGAGCCAGGTGGAAGATTTTTTATATGTCCAGTAGTAAATACTCAGTGATGATGTCAGTTGAAATTGAAGAGGTGGCGTCAACTGACATCACCACTGTGTATTTACTACTGCTTGATCCACAAATGGCAATTTGCATCACCAAACTAATCGAGGTATCACAAATAGAGTCTTTTCACTGAGCAGCCCTGAATGCAGCAAGACATAAGTCTTTCTTCTCCTCTTATTACTCATTTTGCTTTTCAGACAAAGTAGGTCATACCTAACTGATTCCATGAATATAATTTTCTCTTGGAAATTAACAGAAATCAAGTAAATGATAAGACGTCAAATATATATTAAAATGCACTAAAAAATACTGCTGCTAGGATGCACTTTGCTTCAGCCAATCAGAGTCAAGGGCGGGAACTTTTTCAGCCAATGGAATTGCAGTATTCTGTCGTAGCCACCTGGTGAAAATACAGAGAACCTTCCGTGAAAGTCCACTATTGAAAGGATCATGATTTACTGAATATTTTTTTAGAAGAGTAATGTAATTACGACAATGCTTTTTAGGTGACCAAGGGAGAGTGCGACTGAAACCGGGTCCCCACATATGGGCTGGAACACTCGAAGCCTATAGCTCAATTGCTTCATCATGGGGCTGGGTGTGCGGAGATGGCTGGACCCCGGAGGCAACGGAAGTATGCTTTCTTTTTTATTCCTCCTCGAAGATGGGGGGGGGGGGGATATTTTTGACACTCACATTAACATGTTAATAATTTCTTTTTTTTTTTACAAACTAATTTAAGTGTCGAAAATAGCCGCCCTGTCGATAATACCCTCCTTTACGGTATAAAATTTATGCTGTGCATGCGATTAACATAAGGGAGGTTTTGTTGCTTACGGCACAAAGTATGCAGGAGGAAGGATGTCGTTTAGTTGTTGCATAATTATGGGGTTCTATTTCAACCAGATCTAGGCTAGCTGGTTAGTTAATTTTAAGTGAAGAGGGCGACTGACATCGTCCATTACTTTAATTTGTCGGAGATTTCTTTGTCATAGATTAAATCCAACAATCTGCCTGTTTATAAATATGATCTAGCCAATTTTATCGCACCTTTCGACGCTACCGTAAGCAAATCAAGCAGTTACCCCACACACCATCTACAGGACGGAGGCAAATGACCAATCAGACACCAGCGCTTAACGCATGAAGCCACTAGAGAAGGAGGGGAAAGCTCTGCTATCACTCACGTGCATCTATATTTTTATTGGCTATTAAAATTAGTTCCTAGGCTAGGCCCAGAGAACCGTTGTGTTAATTGTCATTTGATTTCACGCAGGCTCCCTTTGATGCTCAGTGTTCGTCTCGCTGCTGCAGCAGCCCCTTTCAGAGGGGTTTTTAAATCAGGCGGTCCTAGCAGACTTTGAGAACCTCACTTCCAATTCAAGGATTTCCCAAAAGATATTTTAGTTTGGTCTACATTGCGTGCTCATAATAGGGAATACCTTGGTCATCACATGATGATCAAATACGAAGTTTTCCAGTGAAAATCCGTCCAGAATTAAGCTAATTACGGCATTTTAAGCAAATGTCAACAGCAAAATAGCAACTTGAGTTATGCTCTATCCAACTTGCCATATCTTAAAAGCGCTTTATATCGCGTCCAAGGGATAATATGTACTTGAAAAAGCAACTTTTTTGTGTCGGTCGATGCCAGCCTGAGCTATGTTAATTTTGAAAGTCATTCTTTATCAATTAAATGCACTTCTATCAGGCTGAACTATGTTTTTTAAATTAATGTTTTATCACTTATAATTTCATAAATGTTAATTTAAATGTCAGACAAAGACATATATTATATTAATATAATGTGACATAACTTAAAAATACATCAAATGTTTGAACAACATTAAAAAAACTAATATTTAGATACATTTGGTTACAGTCTCCAAATTAAATAATGAAAGTATTCTGCATGATCTATATTCAGATCTATATTTCTAAGAGGAAAAGAATCTCATTTTCCTATCACCTCACTGTTCAGATATTATTTAGGATATGAATAAATGACAAAATAGTTTATTTCTATTATTGGATATATTATTGATATATCCTGATATTTAAGGTCAGCCATGAGTGTGTATCTACTTTTCATCAGCTTCTTTCTTTGTATATTTGATACAATACGTTGTATTATTGAATCATATTACAGAATGAGTGGAAGAACAATGTTGTGAACACAAACATGAGAGCACATGGGTGCTATATATAATACATTTTGGAAACCCCCAACTATATTTGGCCAATCAGCACACAGTTATTTTGGGTTTAAACCCCAGGAATGTTTATCTGAGGTCATAAAGACCGGCACCTGATTAAATGCCCATCATTAAAAGACCATGGCAACAGTCATAGAACGCAATAAAACCGTAGATTTCCCCTACTTCTCTGGTGACTCCATGCTTTATGACATCATATTCCAAATATGGCGGTGTTTTCTAAGCCCTCTCTAATAGTGCAGTTTCTGTTGCATCCAACAAGAAAGGAGATGAATAACCACATTTACCTTTAAGGGCAAATTGTAAGGTCACTGTGCCAGCTCCAAACACGCAATATTTGCCAGCAGGAAAATTATGCCCATACAGAGAATTACCTATGCATTTTTTTTATACCTGGGCCTAGGCCTTTATCAAGTATAGAACTATCATACTATGTTCTAAGACAGCCCAGGTATATTTACTAACGAACGGTCTGAGGACTGAAAATATATGGGCAGGGAGGGGGATAGCGCAGTTTCACATAATAAGTAATTCAGCCAACACTGTTGGGGGTACAGCAGTAAATGGCACACCATTAGAACCGTGATACAAACGCGCAACTTACAAACCAAATTTGATGAAGATCCGACTGAGAAGCCGAGAAAAATGCGATTATAGAACAAATTCAAGCCTGTCAAAATCCGTGATTTTTTTTTGCTCGTCAAGCGTAGGGAGGGGGGATTTTGCCAGGCCTGAATTGTACTACACAGATCTTCACTAAATTTGAACTGTAAGTTGCGCTTTTGTATCGCGGTTTTAATGGTGTGTCATTTATAGATGTACTCCCAAAACTACGAAAGCGCAAGTTAAAAACAGTTTTGGCAGGATTTCCCTATTCTACACAGAACACCAGGTATCTATTCTGTTTTTGGAAAAGAATATTCTTGTTATCAAAGTACGCAAATGTGTGCATTGGTCAATGTTGGATGATATTTTTATTTCTGTATGTTGTCTGATCTTCTCTTGTATTTGTGAATTGCAGGTGGTATGCCGTATGTTGAATGCTAAGGCCATAGATGCTTACCCTACACAATACTATGGTGTGACTGAACAGGCAAACGGAGTGTTTTTTGATGTAAAATGTTTCGGAAGTGAGTCCGGGCTCCAGGATTGCTTTGTTGCTTCAAGTGGATCTTGTAACACAGGTCCAATCGCTATTGAATGTGAAGGTAAGATGGGATTTTTGATTTTATTTCAGATGGATCATTGTTATTAAACAGAAAATACTTACAGACCCTCACACAGAAATTCGTTGAATTTCTGTATCTTTAATTTACGTTTCTCGTAAGGGTCCCTATTTGGCATATTGCAAATTGGACTGTGTCCCAGCTTCCCTTTAGAGAGATACCATACACAAGACCTTTATTGGAGGGCTGACTCAGTGGTGGTATACTGGGCCTCTGACTGCAGGTTCCTGGATCCGATACCTAGATGGCTTTTATTTCCACATTTCTGAGACGAGTCACCTGCATGTCGTACGGCACCCTTGCAAAGTTGCGGCCAGCGGGTGATAATTAATAATAACTTCCATAGATGAGAGGACTCGAAGCATTCTGATCAAACGGAACGATAGTTATGTCCATCACCTTCAATCTTTCTAGTGGGAATGTGTTGCAACTACCTGATGTTCATTATTTGGTCTATCGCCTGCAACGTTGGCTGCGACTAAAATTTCATGACATCACAACATTGATAGCTGTGTCCGAACCACATGACCAGCCGTTATAGTGCCTGCTAGTCTAGCATGATTTTTTGGCATGCCTGTCTCCAAAAAAAATTGATGATGTCATCAATATGATTTAATTGCACTCATTTACCTCATCAATGGGGAGAAAAAAATACCGCAAGAGGTGCCACCATAGCAGATAAGTATTGTTTGATGACGTCATCTATATTGCGACATCATCCAATGCATCCAATAATTGTGTAGTGACGTCATCTTATTGTCTTTTTATGTATGACGTTTGTAATTGCCACTGATTCAGATTCAGATTTAGATCAATTTATTTTCATATTTTATAAATATTACATATTTAGAAATATATAAATGAAATGAGAAGATGCTATTATGATGGAAACCCCTTAAGCCAGCAGAGCTAGCGCTTATGAGGGGCCACCAATGAAATGGGAGATGAGATGAGTGATATGAAATGGAGGAAATGGGATGAGGGTGATTATGTACTGGTGCTCAAATAACTATAGAATATGTTAAGGACAAATTATGTTTGGCAGATAAAGCAATTTCTTATGATACATATATCGCTGTATGACTCCAGGAAATGGTTTTTAGTAATTTTTGGAAAATTGTCTGAAGTCATTGTTGACTGATGGTGACATCATCAATTTTTTGGAGACCGTCCTGCAACAAATGATTTACAATTTACGCAGTGATTGCAAGAGTGAATCTTGAGTTCTTTTTGCATTGATTTGAGAGATCATGTTATGCAAGAGCTAATTATAATTGACATCAAAGTTGCAGCAGGATCAACGACAAATGTCCTCTTAGTTTTTGGGCGTATTTTACCATAAATAGCATGGAGCAGCACAAAGAAATATATTGATGTTTGCTATAGTCCCCATTGCGATTAAAATTGTATTATCTGCTGCTTCTCTCTGACCATTACAAACTGCTGTAATGATGGAAATATGTCAAAAAATTATCATTGCAGATATATTAAACATCAAGTTAATATTTTACAGACAAAAAAAATATGACAAAAAAAACAAGTGGATATTTATTTTGGTTTATACTATACCATAGAGTGTAATAATTATGAATATATTCTTTCTTCAGAGCAAATTCGTCTACGAGGACCTGCTCCGTTTGTTGGCAGAGTCGAGCTACATTTGTTCCATTCGGACGAATGGGTGTCTGTCCAAGATAGCGGCCAAACCTTGGCAGAACACACTTGTTATTCTCTTGGATTATTCTCAGAAGGTAGGTGGATGTATTAAATGATTTGTATTTCCATACACTAGTCCATGTGGACTATGAATAAAATAGTTTTCCCCAGCAGTGCCAGGGGATCCCAACTCTCTGCAAACTAGATAGGCACACATGTAGATCTAAGGCCCTAATCCACGAATAATGAAGACAAAAGTGTGACATATGGCCAGCATAACATTTGTGCCGAATGACCTATGAACAGCACATACTGAATGAAAGGGTCAACTCTCAAAGCAAGATGGCTGTTGTGAGTGTTGCCCAAAGAAAAACGAATAGATAAATAATAAATGATTGAAAAGACAAATAAGTGAAAAAAAATTGGCGGGTGACCTCTAACAGATGATCTGATTGGCTGGTGATCTCGAAGAGATGATCTGGTTTCCTGATCCCTGACATATAACCTGATTGGCTGGTTTCAAACAGATGATTTGTTTGGTAGGTGATCTCAATACCTCTTAGCCATTTTGTTTAGTTAACTTATTGATTCATTCATCGAAAAGTTGTATCATAGCTATCATCATTAATATATTCACATCATACGGTGGTCTCCCAGTAGCGGCCAAAAGCCTTTGGGAAATCTGCCAACAATAAAGAGAAATTATTTTACAGTATGAATATATTATCCTTTTTCAACCCTATTTTTAATTTTTTTTTATAACTTTTCATAGGGTGGACACCACAACAGCTAGCAAAGCTTTGGCGGACATCCTACATCACACCAATGATTACTAATGACAATTAATCAAAGCCATACTCACACACTGTCAAATCATTCATAACCATAATTGTAGCTTGAGATGCAAAATATTAAATAACCTTGAACTTGAAAACAGATGATCTGATTGTCTGATCTCTAACAGATAATCTGATTGGCTGTTGTCACCAGATAATTTGATTGGCTGTTGTCAACAGATAATTTGATTGGCTGTTGTCACCAGATAATTTGATTGGCTGTTGTCAACAGATAATTTGATTGGCTGTTGTCAACAAGATAGTAATATTATGCCTGATTATTACCACAGCCAGCGCTGTGCAGTGTCAGCATAGACTTTGTCTCACAGCTTATTGTTTGTGATTTGTTTCAGAATTAGTTGGAGGCCCTGGGATAACGGATAGCCTATTTTGTGATAGTATGGAGCCCTATGGTGCACTTTTGAATACTGATGCATGCAATGACTATCATCCACTATCCTGTTTAGTCAGCTCCGGTGTGGCCTATTCAGTCGCCCCTCAGCAAGCTGGTGTCTTTTGTGTCCGTAAGTAATTTTGACCTGTAATTGTTAACGCAATTTATTACTATGTGTTTTATTTATTTATCATTATTGACATGTGGTTTTACATTACCACAATACAAGCATCATACGTGGCAACATAAAACACCCAGCCCCATAAGGGCTTATAAGTCACTCCATCCAATTGCAGTTATTTTGTTGGGCTTCACAATTAAGTTGATCATAATTTTAGTTATTTTGTTGGGCTTCACAATTACTATGGTGAAGACCTTTGTATTTGGTAGTAGTAGTATTTTCAGTTGGGGGATGAAATTATTGTATGTTGTGCTTCTGGGTGAGATATGACCTACTTTTCTATGTCACAGAGCCCCTAAAAGGCAAAATTTGCAATATTTCAAAATTAATTATTTCTGTGAAGAATGAGGAAAGTCGGTTGTCAGTGACCATAGTAAAAAGGGTAATACCCCTAATTAGCTCGAAATATGACGAACTAGAAGTCAGAAAGAGATATTGAGCATGGATTTGTATTGTTTGACAATAGATCCATTTCTGTACACTTTTGGGTGGTGATTGGGTGAAGGGTTGCTGAGATATGGGGCTTTGAAAATATAACTTTTGTTTTGTTCTTCCAAATTAAACCATATTTGAGTCGCATATAGTTCTTGGGCAGGAGGACTTAAATTATGAACATGAGTCAACTTAGGTCAAAGGTCACAGGTGACCTTGTAATTTCCGATTTAAAAAAAAAGAAATCTCCCATAGTATTATTGGTAGAGTCACGGGCGTTTGCCAACACATATGTTTGCTCAGTGATGACAGCACTTATACTTTAACTAATACCAAGGATATTGACTGCTCTTAATTGGCTTCTCATCTCAAGAGGCAGCTAGCTCTATATCATTTGCAACAGTCAATCAGAATGTAGCTGAATACATTAGGAAATGCCCTGAGCTTGATGGCAATTCTTTTACTAGTTTACCAGTTAGACTTTAATACAAACAAATTTGCCTAATAGCCTATTTGGATGGGTTATGGCATTAAATGTCTAACAGTGAAATTGCATATTAATTAGTTTTGTATGCATTTACAACACTCAATACTTAAACAAAGATTGCTCGGTTAGGTCACTCAATTTGCTTAAAGCTGACAGCACACAGCTGTGAAATATGTATCTGCAATAAGAGATGAGAATTGAACATTCTCAGCATACAGGCAAGGAATTCCCCAAAAACAATTGGTAAATACCCATAGATAAATTAAGTTATCACTTAGAATAAAAAGGGAAATTATTTTGTGTATAATCTTGCCATTTTGAAGTATAATATGATGTTATTGACTGAAACTGGCCGTATTCTTAAAGGCAGTTGCACAGGGGGAGTGAAAGCTGTTCTTGACAAAGTCAGTAGCCTTGGTCTTATTGTATGCCAACTTCCTTGTGCAGTCATGATGGCAAACGCATGTGGCAGAGTCTTGAACAATATGTCAAAATGTAGGTATTGAGAAGAGGTTTTAATATAATATATTGCATTTTACCCTGGGGATATTGAAAGGTTAAGGGCAAGGTCAAATATGAAAATGGATTATTTTGATAGTTCTCTCGCAGTTTTTTTTTTTTTTCATTCAATAGTACTTGTTAGGTAATGTTCTTGCATCCAATTATCATTTATGACATATAGGATTAATTTACCCACTTGGTGATAAGGGTATTTACCTTTCAGTTCAAATAGTCAGAGCTTTTCCAAATTTGGTTTATAGACTCATGTTGCAGCACATTCAATAAAACCCAAACTAGGTAATTACCTGATATGGGGTAAAATGCTGTAACTTCAGTCTGAATGATTGGATCTTCACCAAATTTAGTTTAGATACCATCATTAGAGCACTCAACATTTTCAGTAACCCAATAGGTTAATTACGCCCATGTAGGGTAAAATACTTAACATCAGCCAAAATGAACAGATATGGCAATTACGTTTATGTATGGGGTTTTTGGGGCACATATGGATATTAGAGAAACACATTGAGAAATATAAATGTAATCAGGGGCTATCACGGAAGGGGTAAAATGTCAAAACTTAATACCTAGATGTGGAAATTTCACTGTATTTGGGTAACAGGTAGCACTTTACCACTGAACTTAGCGAATGAATGTCAAGGTCACAGGTGATCTCAAAGTGCATGGTTATCCCAATGACTGATATCAAATTGAGGGTCTTGGATATATTATTAAATATTGCTTATTCAGGCATTTTTTAATTCTGTTGGAGTCTTAATATGGTTTCATATGGTGAAGCCCGGTATCCGTGTATCACGGATAGGAGCAATATATTTAAAATTATTTTGTTTTTATAGTTTACATGTATGCATATATATATATCGGCAGAATTGCCACAATTGCATTTTCAGCTCGTGTCATAATAGCTGCTGAAGGTGAAGTAATTAGTCCTGTTGGATTGGCGCTTGTGACTTATTATGACGATTTGTATGGTGTTTGTGCGACTTCCTTTGATAATAATGACGCCGACGTTATTTGCAATTCTGCTGGATTCAATGGTGGTTCCTCACTTGGTAAGTTAAATTATATTTAACATTTTTGTGTGGTCTAATTGATGTTACTGGTCTGTCCATTTTGTGTGGATGCCACAGATTTTTTGTGTGGTTTGCCACAGATTCTGGAATCAGAATTGGAGAAATAAAAGGATGTCAGATACTGACAATCACAACTGAAACTCATAACAAACATGGTGTTTCGCTCATTGCAGGTGTAACAGGTGGCCCACCTCCTATCATAGGCTTATCTTGCAGCGGTTCGGAGAGTAGTGTGTTTGACTGCAGTGAAGGTTGGTTGTATTCATCGCACTACTGCTCATCAGGTCCGGTTGCAGTGAAGTGCAATTGTAAGTGCTTGTATTGTGTTTATATTGTATTTCATTCTATGTAAAGACACTGTGCGGTAGAGCAAACACATGCCTACCTCCTCCAGAATAGATAATTTAGCTGAATTAGGGCATTGGTATTGGAACAGACATCTGTGTATATGTTTACTAATGGTTAAAATAGAAGTTGTCAAAAATGAGCTTATGTCACAAAGCTCATATTTGATTAACCATCCCACAATCCTTTGCAGATGGCTTATGCAAATGATGTAGACCTACTTTCGCATCTTTATAGCATATACTTTGAATATTATATCACTTTATCTTTCGTCTTGTGCTCAGATAACATCCCTGGGGAAGCTGTAAGACTTTTTGCGGCTCAGCGAGAGGGCACGGATATTGCAGGGGTGGTTGGTTTTCCCCAGGTTTATCTTTTAAACGTCTGGGGCTACATGTGTGATCAAGCTAGTATAGGTAAGTTGCATTACTGTTGCCTCAATTATTGATTTGTTTTCATTCTTAATTATTCATTGATTTATTGAAGAGAAACTGTTCTCAAAGGCTTAGTAAAATTCAATTTGGTAGAGAACAGTATTGCAAGTTCAATAAAGAGCGTCAAATCAATAAAGTACCGGTCAAATTGCAGGTAGTTATGAAGAAAATTAAAATGCGAAGTAATTCAGATATGTATGCCTCTCATTATGAATCTGACATAGCAATTTGGAAGATCACATTTCTCATTATAATTTTATTTGTCTTCTTCTTTATGTAAAACTTAAAACCAAGTAGTGACAATTTTTTTTAAATATATAAGGATATTCAGTGCCTTGGAAAATAATGTCTTACAGCAGGTAGCTTTAAAATATTGGCATGTCTGGTAATGATTATTTTCACCATTCGTTGCAATGAAATCAACAAAACGTTGCTTCCGCCAACTTGCATCTGCTTCATTCTCGGTCACGTGTATGGCGAGAACTGATGAGAATGCAACCAAAATGTTTTTTTTTCTTTACAGCAATTAATTTAAATTAAACAGACTATAAGTTCTGAGTATCATAAACTAGAGAACTGGTGGGTATCATAAACTTTGCCTTTTAACAAACTTAGACAAAGGGAAACTAATTTTTAGTGTCCATGCACTATGTTATGTGCTTGAAGTTTAAATGTCCATTATACAGAGTCATCAATAAGTCCTTGGGGAAGCTCTATGCTTTGTCATTCAGTTTGCAAGTTGCAGGTTTCCTGGGCAACACTTAACAGGCATTTTCTGAGAAATCGACCCAGGGGTGGACTGTGACATTTCAGCGAACCCGTTATTATTTTGTAGAGTTAATTTACTAGGTAAAATAACATTATTGATGCAACTTTAGACCTCCTAGTCCTAATGGTTGCCATGGAAACAGCTGATCAATTAAATGCTCCCTGAAGCTCCAAAAATACCAAAAAAAATACTGAGAAAAGAGCCCAACTTTTGTACTATACATCTCAGTACAATATACAATGGTGTCTTTGAAATACATTGAAGAAGACACTATTTTCTTAACAAAAGTATCAAAAATAATTTGGTACCACAAAACTACATATTCTGATAATTTCACCGAAATCCATGATCTACAAAAACTATCATTTTCATATATTTCAGCGTTGTAACATGTCAAACTTTTTTCTTTTTTCATCTTTTACCTTTGAATATATTTAAATGCGTTGGTCATGTGACCTGTTATGTCAGCCATTATGGTAACAGGGAGGACAGTAACGAGATAGACATTTAAGAAAATTATATGTATTATAGTAAGTACATTCAGAATTGCTTTTTTTTTTTATGATAAATAGTTTCCTCATAAACTTGGTAACAGGAATAAGGCACATAAAGTAACTCCCCTGCGAATAAAATCTCTTTTCTTAAATACTGGAAACACATTTTTTCAATTATGTAAGGTAAACACACATCCTGTGCTTTCTTCTTTTGAAAATTGCACAAACCTAACAATTTTTATTTTTCATCCAGTGGAATTTTAATACCATGGCAACAGGAGGGACATTGATTCTGTGAACAAACCTAATCAAACTTACAACAAACTTAAACAAATGGAAAATGTTACTGCAAATATTTCAAAATTTTCTTCACCAGTTGAAAATTCCACATTTTCTGATTGTATATGTGAATATTATAAATGACTTATAAATTACAGTCATAGAGTGGGGTAAAGAGATATATAAAATGAAGTGTGGAACATGCCATTTTTGTTGACTTTTACAGCAAAAAAGGCCAAAATATCAGTTATGACTGACTCCTGCAAAAATTTCTTGTGTGATTTACACGTTAACGCACCACATTCATGATTAAAACCATTTTGCAATGTTAGAATCACATTTGAAAGTTGTGGGATGGAGGGGGGGTGCACCATTTCTATGGAATAACCCATATCATTTTGGAACAAATGCTCTTGCCTTAAAAAAAAACTATTTACTTAAGGCAAAGAAAGAGTAAAAATGGGAAGCATTTACAGTAATTGGCTTATCATCAAAAAAGGGGTACCTCAAGGTTCCATAGTTCGACCCACAATCTTCAATTGCTTTTTATAATAATCTGTTTCTCAGATAACTATACATATGTTGACGACAAAACAATCTGTGCATCTGCCCCAAACAAACGGGTATTGATCGATAAATGGCGTTCTGTCCTGTCGAGAGATGGAGCTACGACCACACCGGTCTTGCTATTGTTTAATGACGTCATCCAACTGTAACGTCATCAAATGCACTGATTGACCTTTTGTTGATGACGTCATTGAACAATTGCGAGACCTGTGTGGTCGTAGCTCCATCTCTCGACAGGACAGAACGCCATTATCAATAGCTACTAAAATGGCAATTGTAGACAGCTGACTAGCAACTTGTGGCCCTTGGTAGAATTTCCCAAATATTTTCCAAATATTTAAGTGTTGAAGCCAGGATTACTAACTTTAGATCCTTTATTAGCAGCAACTTTGAGTATTGTAAGGATACATGGCATTTCTGCTCCAGAAAGACTCAAGAAATCTTGAAAAATTACAAGAAAGGGAACTACGAAAAGTCTTTCAGGATTTTACATCAAGTTATTCGTCTCTCCTACATCTCAAGCAAATATTAAAACTCTTGAAGAAGCTCGCCTTCTATCTATGCTATGTGAAGTTTATAAAATCAAGCAAATTTGACATCAACAATGTAAAAGTTCACAAAAAAAGAACACTGGTAATGACCTTCATAACCAGAAAATGTTACTGCTCAAACACAGCAAGAGTACAACATACGGCCTCAAATCTTCGTCTTTTTTTTTTTTTTTGGAAAATATAATCACTTGGAAAAAACTGTTTAAAAACAAGGATGGAATATACAATAACATAAAAATCATGAAAAGTACAACTTCGTTCCAGTTTTGACGCTATCAATAGTACGTTTTTTTAAATCTCTGGCAGTAGATTCCAAGCAACTGATGTTCTAAATATGAAAGACCTTTTGCACACTTGAGTTTGACATTCCGGTAATACAACATTTAATGAATTTCCCAGACGAGTATTATTTTCATGAATGTCCCATGCCATAACTGCAGAATTGACTGGATGTTAAGCATATCCTTGAATACAATTAAACATATTAACACCGAGGAAGTAGTTCAAACATTCTTGTATGTTTTGCCATATAAGCTAAGATAAGATAAGATAAGAGAAAACTTTATTTATAGTCGGAGGTGCAAGAAAAAACAATAAAACATAAGCTATAAAGCTTTAAGCCGACTGGTAAAAATAACAATAACAATGAAAGAAGATATATATACAGGTGATTAGGATGAGATTATGACTTAACTACTCAATGATCATAAACTATTTTGCTGACAGATTATACATGATCCACAATTACACTTTTCTAAGGAATTACAACATCTTAATAAATCTTTGAACTTAGCTAAATCATCTACTTGTTTTAGTTCAACAGGTAAAGAATTCCAAATCAAAGCACCTTGATATATAATAGATCTGAAACCATATTGCATAGTGTTGTAAACAGGCTTCACTAGCTTAAGATTATCTCTCATCTCATATGGCATAATCTGCCTAGTAAAGAATGAACTTGTGATAGGTTTTGCCATGTCATGGAGTACTTTGTAAACAAAGCTGTTTAACAAGGGTGCATCTTTGTGGAAGTTATTTTTTTCTTTTTCTTTTTTTTAAACTGATCTGGTGTCTTGATCGGCTATGCTGACAATTTTCACACATCACCAGAAATGGATTGTATTTTTTATATATATATAATTTTCTTGTTTATACAAAAGATGGAGGCTCACCAGATAGAAAAAAACGAGACACGGCCTGGTCTTACTCTTCCGTGATTTCGTCCATGATGTCTAGTCGAAGAAAGGGCCGTATCCCAGCACCCTCAGGTTTTGCTGAATATGAAGCCAACACAGTGTGTCTAAATATGGGATACCAGTGTAAGTTATCAATTTCAGCCTAAATAGTCTTTATATGGGATACCAATGTAAGTTATATTTTCAGCCAAAATAGTGTCTTTATATGGGATACCAGTGTAATTTATGAATTTAAGCCTAAATAGCGAGTCTTAATATGGGATACCAGTGTAAGTTATCAATTTAAGCCAAAATAGTGTGTCTTAATATTATTTAAGCCTAAATAGTCTTTATATGGGATACCAGTGTAAGTTATAATTTTCAGCCAAAATAGTGTCTTAATATTGGATACCAGTGTTATTTATCAATTTAAGCCAAAATAGTGTGTCTTAATATTGGATACCAGTGTAAGTTATCAATGTCAGCCAATATAGCGTCTTAATATTGGATACCAGTGTAAATTAAAATTGTATGGAAAAAAAAATGATCACACCCCAGTGAAGCATTAATTTAAGTTAAAATTTTAATTAACTGAAGTCAGTTACAACAAGGGTTGATTGTAATGATTTATATGAAAATTTTGATTTTTTTTTGTGGAATTACAAGTAATTCTGAGCAATTGTATTGTCATATGAAAGTAATTCTGAATAATAGTAATATCTAGTTAAGAAAAACAAAAGTGGATTGATGGTTTTTTCACCAACGTTCTAGCGCAGGATTAATGATTATAATAGTTGTTTCTATAATGAAGTCTGCTGATCAACCATTAGCCCATCTGACCTATGTTTCAGTGCGAGTGACCTGTATGATCTCACAAAACCGCCCATTGTCCAAGATGGTCAATGTCATGCCACGATGTCTATGTGTGTGTCTCACAGCCACTGGGTCAAAAGCTTTTTTTATATGACCAGCTGCCAGAGGCAGACATAATGATGAGATAACATGACTTTGAGTCCATGTTACTCATTAATCCCATTTGTGGGGTCTTTTCCTCACACCAGCATAGACGCAGAGTAGAAGGCACCTCCAGTTTGACATCTCTTGCGATAGACAATGTGGATAATTGAGGCAGGTTTGTGAAATTGCACTGGCCATTTGCACTAGTAAATTGGACTGGTCAGTTGGACTGAAATGAGGTCAGATGTGCTAATGACTGACACATGAATGTTGTAGTATCAGGATTCTTAATCAATTTTTAATTCTGATTCAGCTGGAGAAGTGATGACTGCCCCATCTTTCCAGTGTGGATTCCCAATCTGGGACAGTGGTATTGATTGTGGCTATGCGACTTACCCTACCTATGAATATTGCGACTGGGACCGAATCCTTCATAACTGCACAGACAGTGATATTGTTTATCTCAAATGCTTTTGTAAGTCTGGTTTTTCATTCCTTGCGCTTCCCAACTTGTGACCCTTGTCTCATTGCCATGGTCCCTACCTGTCCTAATTAGCCCATCAGGTGCAGAAATACAGGACGTAAACCAACACCACATCCAAACCTGTGAACAGCCATTTTGTCAAATGACTCAACAACTACATGGTTCACTAGAGTCAGTGTACCTAATTCCGTGAGGACCTAATTCCGTGAGGACCTAATTCCTGAGGACCTAATTCCTTGAGGACCTAATTCCTTGAGGACCTAATTCCGTGAGGACCTAATTCCGTGAGGACCTAATTCCATGAGGACCTAATTCCGTGAGGGCCTAATTCTGTGAGGACCTAATTCCGTGAGGACCTAATTCCTGAGGACCTAATTCCGTGAGGACCTAATTCCATGAGGACCTAATTCCGTGAGGACCTAATTCCATGAGGACCTAATTCCATGAGGACCTAATTCTGTGCAACCTGCAACCCTTATCAACAACTGCTTACTTTTAATTTTTCACTGTCATTGCTCAACTATACATCAAATTATAATGTATACAGTTGGAAGCAGAATTATTCCACCCCCTGGAATTTGAATGAAAATATGTCAACTTTAATTTTGCACAGGACAAAAATGACACATACCTTCACCAATATTTTCTTGGAAGTTACAATTCGTGATATTTTGCAAATTTTAAAGCTGTTATTCATCTGTTAGGCAATACTACATGACCAATGCACATACATCTTATAAAATCATATTTTAGGGTAGAGTTGTGAGATAGTTAATATTGTCTTCATTGTGCAAGATTTTCAACAGATTTTCTCTGAATTTCCTGAAATTGATCCTTGCAAACATTTAAGCCAGAAATCATGAAATAGCTGTTGGCTTGTGAAAAAGTCGAGGGACTTCAGTAGTGACATAACATTGAGTGAAAAATACATCAAAATTACATATTATCTTAAAAGGTCAAACTTTAGTTCTTCACTTCAAAATAATTTTGCTTATTGTCAATAAAAAAAATCCAAAAGTGAAAGTTTCCAAACATACACTTCAATATTACTATCTATTCAGTAGAGGCAAAAAATGGCCCATTTTCATGTGTTACAGTTGTTTGTATTGTAAAAGCGCCAATGATATTGCAATATTTTCATCATAAATAATCCGGGTTGATGACTAGAAAAGATTGTCTGAATGAAAAGAAAGCTAGATTCAACAACAGCTATGGCACCTGTAGACCATAGCAACCCAATATCCCAAAAATGGCAGGTGTGGGAATTCATATGTGCACAGATTATGTAACATTACATACATGTTGCAAAACAGCAGTAAAATTAGCAAAACATGACAACATTATCACATATAGTTGCCACATTTTCATGCAAATTCCATTGGGGTTGAATAATTCTGATTCCAACTGTACATTATTTATTCGCGTTACGGAATTAGGTACACCTACTCTACAGATGAAAAGCTTCCTCAAAATATTTAAAGATAATGGACCTGTCTTACGCTTTCCGAACATCATCTCTCCCTCAATTACACAATTTAGGAACATGTCGATAGGGCTGGCCAGTTCTCGTGTGACCTTATAACCAGAAATACCAATACAATAGATGACGTCACCACAGCCCAATTATTGATGAGGTCATCTAGTATTGTGTATTAATGATATCATGTATTTATTATCGTTCCAACATGATCGGCAACATCTGCCACAATGCTTAAAACCGTCTTAGAATTATTTCGAAAATCCGTCCCTTCTGGAGACAGGACGCTTGTGGAACTCAAGTGCATTCTCTGGTAACATCAAAGCTCAATTTCAGAATGCCTTGTACGTTGCCTTACCAACAAAGCCTCTGATGTAATTCTGTTTTATACTGTGATGTAATTTTTTCCCCATAATAATTTTAATTGGTTTCGTTCTAGATCACTTTGTTGGTTGTTACAAAGACAATGCATCTCCGTTAATGCCGAATATGACAACCTCATTTGATGGTACCATCGAAGGTTGCATGGCCTACTGCAGAGACCTCGATTGGAAGTTTGCTGCTCTTCAGGTATGTTTTGAAGCTCTGATTTAGCTTGCGCCGAAGTCGGTTATAGACTTTTCAATAAAGAATTTTGTATCGTATTGTATCGTATAAATATAGATACTTTCCTCTGAGGGTGTCTGGACTGTTAAGCAAACATTAAAGGGAGGCGGTTACACGAAGTTAGGAATTGGCTCTTTGCATAAATTTGCATAAAATAGCATTTGTTTCAGGAGGAGCGTCTCAGGATCATGAAGATGAAATTGATTTTTTGACATCTGACTTTAATTTACAAATGCATTTTGTGTATGTTTGGCAAGACAACTTGTATTATGCACTGGAAGAAAATCGGTATTTGTTTCAAAATTTTAGAGGTTGTTTGCGCAACTGCCCTCGAGAATGGGGCTAGTTTCAGTCAAAAACATCCTGTAACACCTCAAAAATGGCAATTTTATGCACAAATACCTTTTCTTCTTATTCTGGGTGATAAATTCCATTATTTATGGGTATTTATCTAATTTTTGGGAAAATCCTTGCCTGTTCACTAGGAATGTTCAATTCTCATCTCTAGTGGCAGCTAAATAACAAATTTCACCATATATGCACATGATGGTGCTTCCTGATTGGCCAATATCTGCCGACCACTGTTTGTTGCCTGCTTCAAGCCAATTAAGTGACCTAACTAAGCAATCTTTGTTTAAGAATTGAGTGTTGTCAATGCAAACAAAACTAATTGACGTGCAATTTCACTGTTAGTTAGACTTTCAATGCCATAAGCCAACCTTTAGGCTATTAGGCAATTGTATTTATGTATAATTGGTAAACTAGCAAAATATATTGAGATGAGAAGCCAGTTAAGGCAGTAGCCTTGGTATTAGTTAAGTACAAGTGCTGTCATCACCGAGCAATGTCATGCATGTTCAATTTACTGCACACACTAGGCTGATATTGATATTTTGAAATAAACACTATATTATTATAACAGAGCAATATGCTCTTAAATGCCAATGCCTGTGTCTTTCTTTATTCAAAGATGGATTGTCATTCAATATGACAGTGACCAAAATCTAATGCATTCACTTCATTGTCTTCTAAATACTAATTACCTACCATCCAGAGCCTTGCTGGGTTCACTATCTCTCTATAAAATAAATAAACTTCACTAGTATTTAATTTTACATGCCATCAAAAATCCAATTCATAAACAAACCAAGTGATGATGTCACAATACTCAACAATGGATGATGGTGCCATTTCCATTGTATTTCCAATTGATGTTTTGGTCTTGATTTATTTCAATGTATTTATTTTTTTGTCACTAAAGACTGATAGAACTTAATTAAATAAGGTGATTTTCAATTATTTGTTAACAGCTTCACTGCAGTATTTGAGTGGTATTGTGGCATTAACATTATTAATTAATATTATCATGCTTTTTTCTGTTTGTTTATAGGCAGGAGATGAATGTCATTGTGGTGATGATGAGTATGATGATGTAGGACTGTGCGCTGATCAGGGATGCACCTGTGATACTGCGTGTACAGGAGACGGCACCAAAAAGTGCGGAGGAACTAATGCGAATAGCGTCTACTTGGCGGTTGATGGTAAATATTGCGATGATTCTCATATAAACTCCATCATTAAATTTATCTGATAGATATATACATCTATGGTGAGCGCACATTGGCTTCGCAACTTTTTATCTTTGATGTCAAATATTTACCTTACACCCAATTTCTGCCGAAAGACGGCGCTTGTCCGGTGCGTAGCACCGGTCTTTCTGATAACTGACGCAAAGCCTCAAGGGATAACGTAAAAAATGGATCGTTGAATAAGCGTCTTAACGCCGTTAAAACGCTTGTTCAGTGCCGTTTATGCCGTTACAACGCTTGTTTAGTGCCATTTGCAAAAATAGTACCTTCTGCAGTTGGTGGAATTCCACGGTAGTGTTGTTCAATTTCATGACGCTAGTAGAGTTTAAGTCAAAAGAAAGCGTTTGAACCAGTTTCACAGTGAGTGGCTTCTTGGAAGAAAGAAATAAGGTATAGTAATCGCACTACTTTGTGTGCAGACGTCGCGCGGAAGCATTTCCCTCCCGGATTCTGGGGGAGCTGCAAATCGGTTATGAGAAAGGCCGGTGCTTCGCACCGGATCATAGCACCGCCTTACGGAAGAAAACGACCTTACACCAGCTATGAAATCTCGCCAGATGGCGTACGTGTTGTGAATGATCATGCCACCTAGCGAGTTAATCACATGAAATATTTGGAAAGCGTTGAATCAGATTTAATGTTAATTTATGTCAGGTGGTGTGATCAATCTATGTGATATGCCTTCAACGTGAAAAGTTGCGAATCCAAGTGATTGCGAACCCATTGTGAGCTCACCTATATATACCCTGAATAACATAAATTTATTATAATATATATGTATGACAAACTTGTCTAGTTAGACATGTATGTCAAAATTCTCCGCAAATAACAGAGTAAAGAGTTTAGGTAATAATACAATATATACACTCCAGAAAGAAAAAAAGTAACAAATTACCTGGTGCGTTAGACACTGTAGTGATGAGAGTCGGTAACATTTTTGTAGTCTATCATCAGTTTAGGGAAACCAACCGGTGATCGATTTTAGTCGGTTTGGATACCTATAAACTGATCATTAAACTCCATACATTTTCATTACAAAATATTGAATTGTGGAAACACAACACTAAGTGTCACTAACAACTGTTTATGAGAATCAATAGAATACTTTATTTTCAAACCTTAATCTGAATTTAATTAACTCATACATCATTCAGTCTAAATGTATGTTGAAACTGACGAAAATCGGTCCCAAAGTATTCAATTGATCATTCTCGAATTTGTTAAGTGACTGATGATCGAGTATAATCGATCGTTGGCCCATCACTATTAGATAGTGTTATTGGGAAAACAAAGCCTGAAAAAAGTGAATCTAGATATAAGCGGGCTAAATATGGTAACCAGAGACTTGGGACTCACAAGAGATGTTAAAATCATGCAACGTGAAACTGGATGCTCCCTAAAATCGTGAGCCTCAATTTTTCATCACATCAAAAGGAAATTTTACTGAACCCCTTCCCCCAACTTGAATAGTATTAGTGAAGTATTTTGAAGTTGAAAATTTTGGCATAAAAAAAGTATATATAAAGTTTAAAAACCTTTCAGTTCACTATATAAGATTGCTGCAAAATAAACCTTATCAAAATGTAATATTAGATATTGCCCAAAACTTATTGTCAAGCCTGTGTTATATGTAAAAAATTTTTCTTCAGATGTGACAGGATTGTACAACTGCTTTGATCAAATGAGCAACACTGTACCAGATGGATTTCAAAATTATGAGCTGCGGGCATTGACCTTACAGCAATGTCGATCCCACTGTGACAAAATAGATGTGTGTGAACATGTTGCTTGGAAGAGTAATCCGTTAACCTGCCTCGTTTATTATTCCACGTCCAGCTCTTTCTCAACATCCTATGGATTTACAACTTACAACAAAACTCCGTGTGGAGGTGGTGCTATGCCCGTGTAGGAAGGTGTAACATCCTTCCGCTAGTTAACATTGACCTAGCAGCACGAGTCACCAAAAGCTAAGGATCTTTATTTGCTTTTATATATATTTTTATTTTAAGTTTTCTTTTTGATTATATATGGTTTACTACACCTAAACTTATCGCGTCGAAAGTGTTGGATAATGTTTACTGGGATGAACTAACTCACAAGGAGCTTTACTGGAGCATTTGTTGCTGAGGCCTTTTCCTTTTGGTATGTGTTAGTTAGGCATTTTGCCATTTGGAATAAAATCAAATTGACATAACCAAGCGACAATTTTTGGTTCATTAGCTTCGATATATTGAACTTTCAAGATTCACACTGATCAAGAATGGATGCTGGAATTACCTGATTAACAGTACATGCAATAACATACTCTAGTTTCTTCATTTATAATATATCAGTGCAGTTTAATAACAACTGGTGAACAACCGATGCACATCTTGGCACCTCAGGAATAGGATATCGTAACATCAACAAGGATTATTATTAAAATTATGAGTAAAGAAATATTGAAGTTACTGTTCTCTCGCTTTGTTTCTAATGTGACGATTGATCATAACTGTGGATCGTACAATATGACTCACCAACAAGACTCGCGCAACTTTAAACTGCTATTTGGAACTTTAGGCTGGCAAATATATCATCATAATATTGGTTATATTGACATGCTCATATTAATCTTGATACCAATAATTGTTTGTGCATACTCTGAGAATGTCAGTGTTGTAATTGATTATGAAATACACAAATCAAGTAAGAGAAACTAAAATATATTATTACTCATACCTGGTCCATTTTAAAAAAAGGGGGTGGACAACCATCTTTTTATTTTTTGACAGACCCCCACCCCCTCTTTTTTCTACATCATTAAGATATGAAGAAAATACTGGTCGACCACCCCCTCCCCCTCTTTTTCTCATTTGGAGAACCCCCCCCCCCCCCCGCTTTTTCAAAAACATTCCTGTCCACCCCCCTTTTTTTAAGTGGAACAGCCCTCACTAGTTATTTGTATTGAGTAGTTTAGTTGCCAAAGCAAAATATGAAATAGTTAAGCTAGTAACTATATTTATCAATATAAACTGTGAATGTGAATACTTATTTCAGCATTGGACAATGTAAAAAAGTAATCAAATGAATTGCATTGATCATAATATATATATATATATATATATATATATATATATGTATATGTATATATATATATAAATGAACGTAACACTAATTGTGGATTCAGAATTTGGAAAAATACTGATTTGTAATATTACTAAATAGTTATGATTGTGTGATTGCTTTTGGCGTAATATTGATAGTGGCAGCAAATATTAAACAAATAGTGGATGAATAGGGGCACAAGAAAGCTTTTATGAATTAATCCAATAAAACTGTATATTGGACGATTCCATCCACCATTTGTTAGGCCTGTATTCTCCTGTCCTGTGTAAGTAACTTTTTTTCTGTCCAATATATAAAATATTGGACAGTCACATGATATAACTAAAGATATCTGATTGGACAAGAGCATATCAGTGGAGCCTATATATATCTAATAATATAGGTAATATAATATATATATAGATTTGTAGAATAAAATTGCAAGCGCAATGTATGATCTTTTTGCAAATTTGTTTTCTGTGTTTTTTTGTTATTTTGTATTTGTGATTTAAATTGGTGTATTATTAAATTCACTGATGAATAAGCAGCTGGGTGGCCTAATGGTTAAGTCATCTGCCAAATTCAAATTGTCTAGCTCTGCTGAAGGTCCCGGGTTTGAACCAGGGCTTGGGCACTCTTCATGAGCTATATCCCAGCTGGTGTTGTTGATCGCATGAGACGTTAAATCGGAGGTGCCTTGTACTCGGAGTCTCTGCTGAGGCAAGTAACCCCACCCTGGGGTAAATGTGTAACATGGTGTGGGCTCCAAGCAGGCTTATCATCTCATCATTACAACCGCCTCTGGCAGCTGGTCATATAAGCTGACCAGTCGTTAGACCCAGTAGCACAGCACTGAGACGAGGCAAGACACTGTCATGGCTGTGCAAGATAAAAATCACCGCTGCAAGCCACTTCATATGTGTGTTATATTGATGAACCAATTGCAGTCCGGTTTAATATATACATGGCATTAATCAATTCTGAAAGGAGTAAAGTATATGGCTCGGGCACTCTACATCCCAGGTGGATGTCAGATGTTAAAATGGTGGACCCTTGTACTCAAAGAGTCTATACTGAGGCAAGTAAAAGACCCCACCAAGCCGGGTAAATGTGTAACATGGTGTGGGCTCCTAGCAGGCTTATCATCTCATTATTACGTACGCCTCTGGTAGCTAGTCATATAAGCTGACCAGTCATTAGACCCAGTAGCACAGCACTGAGACGAGGCAAGACACTGACATGGCTGTGCAAGATAAAAATCACCTCTGCAAGCCTCTTCATATGTGTGTTATATTGATGAACCAATTACAGTCCGGTTTAATATATATATGGCATTAATCAATTCTGAAAGGAGTAAAGTATATTGATAAACCAATAAATTTACTTCAGCTTATGTATATGTGGAATCCAAGCCTTATCATGATATCTCATCATTACATCTGCCCCTGGAGCTGGTCACATAAGCTGACTCAGCTTCAGACGGAAATTAGTATAATTAGGGTCTTCGGCTTTGTGATATCCCGCCTATTGTCAGGCAAAATGATGTGATGACTGCACTGTGATCCCAGGCTTTCACAGTCCTGTTGGCATTTATTATCCAGAGTAATTATCTATGATCTTTGTATATTCTTATATTAAGGTTCGTTCATAAAAAGGTAAAAATTGAAATTTGCCCTTTCTCTATCACGTATAAGAGCTGTGGATGACCACGTATGAAAATATTTTTTCACTCCTGTTCATCCTTGGCCATACGTGATTCACTCGCCGAGCGTTTTATGTATTCTTGCACTTATTCGTAAATCACTCCTGGTTGCGCATGTTTAAACATTGGCGGACGTTCTACGAGTAAATTGTTTATTTTTGTTACCTTATTTGCTCATGGGTCAGTCGGCGTGCGTCCTACGTACATACGTGGCCCCACGTGGCCATACCTAGCCATACCTAGCTGTGATGTATTGTACTTTATAGTAGATCCGAATGTTCATCTACTCAAGAACAACATCCAGCCATTTTGAATTCCAAATCCCTACACCTTTATTAGTGACGTCATCGATCTTTGCATATGTACAATCTCAAAACGAGGCTACCAAAACATTTGGCCATGTGCTTACAAAGCATGTCATATATTACACGTCCCCTAAATCATTGAGTACATTAGTACAGCAAGGATTTAACTTTTACCGTACGTTGTGATGTCCACTGTACTTTGGAACTCATATTTGTAAATTTATACAAACAATGAAACTTTAAAACAGGAAACTGTCTTATGGAATTATATATGATGCAAGTTATGCAAATGTCTCAAAACTACTGTACAGTGAGTTATACTTAATCACTCACAAAAATAAGTGGATCATAGGATTCATTCAGTAAATGTGTATAGCAATAAAATGTCAATTAAACAACAAGAAATGTTGAAAAATGTTTGTTCACACAACAATGTGTTTGTTTATCTTTTCAAATGTCACAAATTCAATTTAAATAGTTTCGATAAGTCTTTCTGGCTTCTTGACTGATCTTTTGGGATAGTGATTAGCATCAGTTGCACTGTCCACAGAATTGCCATTGTTAATACGCTCAGATCTGGCAGGTGCAGTGTTGATACAATCTGAGTTGACACGTTCCGAGTTGACAGATTCAGGGTTGATGGGAGTAGTTAGAATGCTACTATAAAACGTAGCTTCTGGTGGCCCCCGACAGGCGGTGCTAGTGGTACCTTTGACGGTGGTCGCTAGGTGGCGCTTCGACGATATGTATGGATGTCATGCCTCGAATGGGTGCCCGAGGGTCTAACCCGGCCTCTTTGCATGACCGATGAACCAGTGGAACCCCGCGGGCTATAGTGTGATTACTATAGAGACGTATGTATGGATATCATGCCTCAACCCATTCGTTTTGCATGACAAATGGAACCAGTGGAACGCCACAGGCTATAGTGTGATAGCTATAGAAGATGTGGAATGCCATGGGCTATAGTTTGATTGCTGTAGACGACGTGAGAAGTGTGCCAATCCTCAGAGATTACTATATAGGACATGAGCAGTGTGACTAATGACCCTCCATATACTCTAGTACAATGAGGTAGGGTACGTGAGATGTATATGAGTGTGGAGCTATTGTTTTGTTTTGTATAAAAGTGCACAAATGAGTTGTTTTATATAAGACATTTATCTATATTAATGAGCATTTTGGCGACTTCACTGCTGCTAGGGAAGTAGATATATTCCGATTGTTTATCGCCACTCATCCACCAGATCATTGCATTGTCATTCTGGTTATCCTATAGATGTCTTGTGTGTTCACGGACTGAGTTTCTCTAGCATGCACCTTCTAACAGGCTAACCAATCATGTCCCCTTGTCAACACAAGGTCTTTAGAATCTCACTGACTACAATAATATTTTTGGAAACATGCTATATGTCCACTTGTTATATTGCACTTCCTATGAAAGGTTTGGAGCAGCACAAAATGGACAGAAATATTTCTAACAAGTCAGCTTTCTATTTAATCCCTCTCTGTGTCTATTAACTTAATATTTATTACCAATGGTGAATTTTGCCATCTTGTCATCATCATGGCTTATTATTATGTTCACAGAGAAGCAACAGAAATTACAATGGAGAATTTAGGCTACAGCAAACTTGAAGTTAGTTGTTTTATATAAGTGATTTTATCTATATTAACGAGCATTTTGGCGACTTTACTGCTGCTTGTTCAATCAGTTTCTACATACTAAAGCTAATAATATGCAGCCATAAGTTATGTTAGTGTCAGGACCAAGTATGAAAATGACAAGCTGTTGTTCACTACCTGTAGACAAATATTATGATGCTCCTTCCTGTACCTGTAAATACAAATGAAAACACTCGAATCCATGTCAATCCAGTCAAACATGGCATAGATCTGCACAAATCACATAAAGGGAAACAATCAAAAACATCACTAATAATGACTCAATGGTAAAACAATATGATCAAGCGATAGCCTTTCTTACTAGTAATTACACACATGGCAACAAAACTCAGTATATTACACCTCCTAAAACTGCAAGCAGTCTTAATCATTAAGTCAGAGGATATCCATACTGTGACATCTCAGGAATTCAGACTATATTAATAAGAACATTTACCCTTTGATAGAACCAAATGTGCAATACAAATATGTATGTGTGCTTTTATGTACATTTTCCTTTTTGTCAACAAAGTATATGACACTTTCATGTGCATCTGGTTATTTTCAGTCTTCAGAGAACTGATACAAGGTTGATGTATTCATACTGGTATTGTAAATATACTGGTTCTAAGTAAATAATTCCTTACTATTCAACGTCTTATCCATATTTCAAGTAAGCATATCCTCTGTAATGTTTATCAGCTAATATGTTCTCTTACTCTCCTTGTTGATTGTACATTATATGGTATATGACAATGGAAATCAGCATGTTCATTAATTATAATATGTCATAGCCTCAGGTATCAATAGATCATTGTTCAACCATAAACCATTTATTGCTTGTCATGTATTGTATATATATATATAATATTATATATATATATATATCAGCATGTTCATTAATTATAATAATGTCATGATACAAGTTCTGTATTTATGGAATAGGTGTTGTATGTGCATGGAAGAAGTGAAACAAAATACCTGAAGGCGGCTTTTGACTATGGTCAGTATTGTAAGAATTTATAAGTTTAATGGATACTTAATTCGAAATGTAAGATAAGTATATTCTTTTCAATTTCCTTGTCACTTGAAGATACTATCACTTCATGGAAGTACTTCTGAGGATACAGACTCAGTGTGTGAATTGCAAATCAACATGATCAATAGTTGGATACACATAAAAGCATCTGCAAAAAGGACTTCTCCCCCAGGATTAAGATAAACACCACACACTATAATTGGCATTAATACCGCTATTACTTAACAACTATGCAAGTAAATGAAATCAAATTTACCTGTATTATCCATAAGTATGTATATTGTGCAACTCAAATGCATGTGCTTGAAAACTGATAAGTATGTATATTCCATGCTTAATGTTGCACAATTGCCCCCCAATTAGGGGCGGGTCTTTTGGTCATTAAGCTTTTGGTGAGATAGTGATTCTACCTTTGATGTACCTCAGTGTTCTCTCCTGGTCTAATTTATCCAAGGTAAGATGCTGCAATGGTTTGGGCCTGTCCTGTGTGATGGGGTGCTTACATACAACATGCCTGTCAGACCTGGGATGTGAATGGAACAATTTGTAATGTAGCACATCGTAACTTTAACCGAAAATGACACGAAATGGTTAATGTTTTTATTATTTTTGGGTTAGTGTTTAACATACAGTAATACCAGTTACGAATTTTGAGCCCAAGCCTCGAGTCAAATCAGTCTTCAAGCTCATACCCAGCCCAGCTCAGAATTTATGTTTTCTGCTCTTCTCCGCCCAAGCTTCGACTTTAAGGTCCATACCAGGTAATACTTTTTTGCAATCTCTTTGTGCTGTACTCATAATAAATTGAAAAACTGCACGCTGAGAATACATGTTTCGATGTTTTTTGTTGTAACTCTGACAATTATCAAATAAATATGAGGCACCACAAACACTAATGAAATATTAGGCTATCTTACAGAGCTAACAGCAGATGACTTTAATACCTATGAATTACATAGGTTAAGGACAAGTTGTTTACTGAGTACATGTGAATAATTGTTAGCTCAACAGCAGACACAACTCACCATAAATATTCTTTTTTCTGTTGTTTCTAATTTATCTAGTATTATATTCCTCTTGTTCTAATATTGGATAAATTCAAGGTAGCCCCTTTAGGGTCCCCTGGCAAGTATATATACTTATAATTTATGCAATAATTTTAAATTTATTATGCCAAACAAAACAATCTGGTTATATTCTTATGTCAAACTGTTAAATGCTAAATAAATTATTTTCAATAAAAAAAACCATGCTCATACATCATTGAAGTATTTTCTGAGCAGTGCCCACCAGCAGTTCATTGCCAAAGTAATAATAATGAGTGGTCTAATAATTTATGTGGTGGTATCCATCACCCTATGGTCTTCAAAACTGCTCAAATAGACAAATCACAAACGGCTAGTGATGTAACATCATGGCATAAAAATATGATATCCGTACCTGCTTCCAACAATGAAAATATCCCACAGGTAATCTTTACTGGTCAGGCAAAGTAAAAACATGCCATTGAATATTGTTAGCTCAACAGCAGACACAACTCATTTGCAAATCAACATGATCAATAGTTGGATACACATAAAAGCAATAGGACAATGTTTTGTTGTATGTGTGCATTTTGTGTATTTAGCAAAGGTTCTCCTCGCAACTACTGGAATTTATCTTGCTTTTTGACAAGTATCCGCCAATAAGCACCTTTTGAAAAAATAATCAACCTTGGTTGCTGAATACTAAGAGAGCCATTAAACTCAGAGATACTTTTGGAATGTGTACTCCAGCCTTTCAAGAGTGCATCTCTTGTCTACCTAGTCATATGCATGAAAACATTTCCTTGAAAGACAATTCAGTACGGTAGAACAAGTATCCATTGTTATCTGAGGCTTTTATATTATTATTATTACTGAACATGCTGATTTCCATTATCGTATACCATATAATGTACAATCAACAAGGAGAGTAAGAGATATGCTTACTTGAAATATAGACAAGACGTTGAATAGTAAGGAATTATTTACTTAGAACCTGTATATTTACAATACAAGTATGAATACATCAACCATGTATCGGTACTCTGAAGACTGAAATTTACCAAATGCACATGAATGTGTCATATACTTTGTTGACAAAAAGGAAATGTACATAAAGCACACATACATATTTGTATTGCACATTTGGCTCTATCAAAGGGTGAATGTTCTTATTAATATAGTCTGAATTCCTGAAATGTCACAGTATGGATATCCTCTGTCACTGACTTTGACTTAAATGATTGAGACTGCTTGCAGTTTCAGAAGTTTTGTTGCCATGTGTGTAACTAATAGTAAGAAAAGGCCATCGCTTGATCATATTTTTACCATTGAGTCATTAGTGATGTTTTTTGAATGTTTGCACTCCATTTTTTTTTGTGCAGATCTATACCGTGTTTGACTGGATTGACATGGAATACTCAAGTGCTTCCTTTTGTATTTTCATCATATTATTTGTCTACATGTAGTGAACAACAGCTTGTTATTTTCATACTTGTCATTTAATTTCACTGAAGTATGAGTATGGTGAGATCTGTCTGAGGGAAATGTACAAGTCCTTTCCCACAGCTTTAACAATTATGCATAGGTGACAAGATAGGTTGGTAGATATTAGTTATTTGCCGTGAAATGCCCATTTGATCTTTAAATTATAGGCTTACACTTGTCAAAGATCATGTACCAATATATACTGATTCAGACATCAGATATGATCGCGGTCTACATTTTGATGACTGTGGGGGCAGGGCAGGCTTGACTGTCAGGCTCTGCAGGGCAGTGTGGTTGCAGACAGGATTCCTCTGATGCAGGGCGGGTGTGGGTGAAAAATAAAATCAACTGCAGTGCGGGCAGGCTGCTTATGATGTGGGGCGGTTGCGGGCATTGATTCACTGCCCTTCCTTATCTCTAATACAGACAGCTGATAGAGATGTACATCGAGTTTGATACCTGGTGGTTGAAGCATTCCTAATATTAACGAGTTAAAGGAATGAGTGCTAGCAACAACAAAAGTATTTCATAAAATACATTTATATTAAATTAAATTACATTCTTTCTTAGGCAAGTAGTAACAATAACTTTTCAATTTCCTTGCCACTTGTAGATAGAACAGAAGCTTGTCAGCATTAATCTATCCAAAATAAAGCTATTATTATAGATACTGTCTCTTCATGTAAGAACTCGCAAACTGAGGAACTAGACTCAGTAGGTAAAAGAGATGTGAATTGCATTGGATTTACAGCTGCACCCTTGCAAACAGCTTGGTCATGTTAACTAAAACCAGAGTCATCAAACCCTCCCAACACACTCCAATCTGTCTGTGCCAACAAGAGCAGACTTATAGTACGGCAGTTACCTTTTACACCAAGGTGTGAACATAGTAAATAAGAAACATCCATAGCACTTCAATTTTTGGCATGGCAGCACCCCAAAGACTACAACCTGCAGTATTAACCCATTCATTTGTGAAAAATAATTTCAACAGTTTATGTATTGGATGCTGTGCTAAAAGTACACTTCTTGTTAGATTGGGTGTGTAGACAGGAATTGCTGTTTATGACTTCAAGGATGTGTAATTGATTAGAATAACACTGATAATACAAGCCCTTGGTCAAGTCAGTCTCCAAGCTCTTACCCAACTTAGCACAGAATTAAATCAGTTAATTGGCCTTACCCAAGCCAGGCTTTCAGGTCCATATCAGGCCAATACATTTTCTTTATCTTTTTTTTTTGCAATTTCATTGGGAATAATTATGTCCTTCACTCATAATAATGAAAACTCCATGCTCTTGAATACATATTACTATGTTTTGCTGTAAAACTAACAATTATGAAATAATTCTGAGCACCTCTTACACTGACGTTTAAGCTGCACATCTAACAGATTAAATAGTTGTCTACATCTTACAGAGCTAACTTCGGATGAACTTAATACCTAGGTTGTACATCAGGGTCTGATCATATTTGACTATAAGACAAGTATATAACACCAAATAGGGCTTTGGAAGTCTTTGTATGATACTGCTTACCAACCCAGCATAGTCCTTGAGATGCCAAACTCGCAATTTTGCAGGTGTTGGCTGGTCGTGAAGGGAGAATGCAATGGTGACTGTGTCTAACATAGAAAAGTGAAAAGTCAGTTGTGTACAGCGACTGTGAAATATGGAAGAGCTCAACCACACAAACATTCCATATTCTTAGTAGGTCCTATCTCTTAGGAGGACCACTTCTGGGTAAAATTGATTTCCTCAAGAACCTTCGTAGTGTACGGGAGTCTACACGGATCAACACGGATTGACATGGATTAAATACTCCGGGACCTCCGGCATGAAAAATTGAACATGTTTTATCCCCGGAGTCCCAAGGTGGTCCCGGATCGTCCCGCACAATAACGGACAATGCCGGAAATAAACACGAGGTCTACACGCTATAACTGGAGTTTGCCGGAGTTATACTCCTGGGCAATCCGACGTCTGATCCGGCTATGTGTGAAGGGCCCTGAAGTGTCATTTAAAGCATGCTTAATGTGAACGTTAATTGTAGTGCCTTCTTATTGTTTAGTGCCACTCATCCACTAGATCATTGCATTGTCATTTCTGGTTGTCCTGTAGATGTCATCTGTGGTTGTAAGTCAAGTTTCTCTCAAATACAGGAGAACACTTTGCATGTAGGCATTTTATGTGTACCTTCTGTTTTATCCAGGCAGATTTGATTATGGCTGTTATGGTATAGATAGATAGATAGATAGACGTCATTCCTAACCCTCAAAGGGTGTACATACCTGAAACTGTAGTGACAAAAAGTACATTATTTTAAATGCTCTCTGGATAGCATATTTGGAGGACTTCATTGCCGCTTGTTCAATTTATTTGGCGATATATAGCCTTTTTAGTAGATAATGGTTCATATCCTTGCTCAACCTGTATGAAAACAATAATACTGAATGGGTTCTTTATAGTTAGGGAAGCAAAGATATTCCGATTGATTAGTACCACTCATCCGCTAGATGTCTTGTGTCTTCACAGATTGATTTTCTCTACCATGCAGCTTTTAACAGGCTAACCAATTATGTCCCCTTGGTAACAAAAGGTCTTTAGAATCTCACTGACTACAATACTATAGTCGGAAACATGATATGTGTTCACTTGTTATATTGCACTTTATATGAAAGGTTTGGAGCAGCACAAAATGGCCAGAATATTTCTAACAAATCAGCTTTCTATTCAATCCCTTTCTGTGCCAATTAACTTAATATTATTTCCAATGGTGATTTTGCCATCTTGTCATCATCATGGCTGATTATTATTTTCACAGAGAAGCAAAATAAATTACAATGGAGAATTGAGGCTACAGCAAACTTGAAGTTAGTTGTTTTATATAAGTGATTTATCTATATTAATGAGCATTTGGTGACTTCACTGCCGCTTGTAAATTCAATTTTTACATACTAAGGCTAATAACATGCAGCCATAAGTTATTTTAGTGTCAGGACCAATTTTTTACCCGATTACATGTCTATGCATAATTTTTAATGCTGTGGGAAAGGACCTAAACATTTCGGCAGAAAGATCTCACCATACTCATACATCAGTGAAATTTAATGACAAGTATGAAAATGACAAGCTGTTGTTCACTACCTGTAGACAAATATCATTATGCTCCTACCTATACCTGTAAATACAAATTAAACATCCACTCGAGTGTCATGCCTAGCAAATAGTTTTAATGGTAAAAAAATGTGATCAAGCAATGACATTTTTCTTACTTGTAGTTACATATATGGCAACAAACTCAGTATATTACACCTCATAAAACTGCAAGCAGTCTGAATCAAGTCGAAGTCAGTGACAGAGGATATCCATACTGTGTCATCCCAGGAATTCAGACTATATTAATAAGAACATTTACCCTTTAATATAATTAAATGTGCATTAAAAATATATACTTTTATGTACATTTCCTTTTGTCAACAAGATGTAGACATAATGCAATTATTTATTATTTAATCAACATTTAAGAAATCTGTACAAAACAGACTAACCCTTCCTCTTAAATATAGTGCTACATGTCACACTCCTTTCAACTTTCCAATGTGAACATGAGTGCAATAAATATACCTAATTAAACCGGGAAAGGTAGAAATGCATTTTATTGCCCTTTGACCTAGTGAACAGGTTATGGATGGCAGCTATGGCATGGCTTACCCACTACACTATACTCCATCCTTCGTCTCATTGCCATGGTCCCTGCCTGTCCTAATTAGCCCATCAGGTGCAGAAATACAGGACGTAAAGCCCTAATCACCCACCCACCCCACCCACCACACTATACTGCAAACTGAAGTGATACTGATATGACTCAACTCTTTGCTATGACAATGTAGTGCTGAATGAGACCCCTGCTCCCATCCTGATTCCCAGTTGGCACTATAGCTGGCCTCCCACTCCTGACCCTGGAGGTTCCACACTCTCAGTCCGGCCCAGGGCCCTAACATAGCATAGAATTTCAAACAAGTGAGCTGTTCAGATGACACATGCTGGTTTCCTTGGTATGGAATAATAAGAAATCGTTAACCTTAATCTTTTGCAAAATTAAATCAATGTTATCATATTCATCAAAATAGTCTTTTCTCTATCTAAAAACACTCTGAGGTTAACTTGGACACCCTGTAATTTGATTTACAAAATTATATCCTGAAAGTCTGGGTCAGTCACAGCTCACAAAATTGCTAAGACTAGCCAGAAGCATGTCTTCACTTCATGCCATTTGGACTATAATTCCTTAGCAATTGTACAGGCGATTTTGTTAGTTAAACAAACTTGGCTTCTAAGACACGTGTCCTGACAGAGAATAACATTGTAAACATATGAATAAGTTTCAGACAAGCCTATTTGGTCTTAGATATGTTCTAGCTAGGACATGTCAAAAAAGACTAAGTTGGTGAAATCAGGCTGAAAAGTCTAACACTAGACTTTTGCTTCAAGGAATATGATGTATCCATCCGCTTCTAACACATGTAATAAATGGAGGGTAGTATTCTTAAAAAAATCCCGATCCAGGTCACCATGGTCTTCAGCATCTGGTCTCATAGTGCTGCGGCATAGCTCCCAACCCCATAACAATTGTGCATTTTGAAAGAAATCATGACACTTGGTACAGTGATAGACTTGGGCAAAAGGAACATTTTAAGATATTGGGGCACTTGATATATTTATTAAGTGCAGATTGGCAGTTTTTCAAAGTTTAGTTTTCTACAGGTAGTGAACAACAGTTTGTCATTTTCATAGTTGTCATTAAATTTCACTGATGTATGAGTATGGTAAGATCTGTCTGAGGGAAAGGTGTAAGTCCTTTCCCACGGCATTAACAATTATGCATAGTGACAAGATAGGTTGGTGGATATAAGTAATTTGCCGTGAAATGTGCATTGGGTCTTTAAATTATAGGCTTACACTTGTCAAAGATCATGTACCAATATATACTGATTCAGACATCAGATATGATCGCGGGTCTACATTTTAATGACAGTGGGGCAGGGCAGGCTTTACTGTCAGGCTCTGCAGGGCAGTGCGGGTACAGACAGGATTCCTCTGATGCGGGGTGGGTGGGGGTCAAAAATTAAAATCAACTGCAGTGCGAGCTGCTTATGATGCAGGGCGGTTGCGGGCATTAATTCACGGCCCGACCTCATCTCTAATATGACGGAGCTGATAGAGGTGTACATCGAGTTTGATACCTGGTGGTTGAAGCATTCCTAATATTAACTTTGTGATATTGACAAACATATATTGGTAGAACCATGCCCAGCTACAGGTGTAAATTATGTGTTAAAAGCATAAAAATGTGTACAAAGAAAGACCTGTAAAAGAGGGACATTTTTGGGTATTGGGGCAAAATCACATTATATTGATGCATATTATCTGTACTGCCTGAGACAAAAGCATGAAACTTACATACAATGGTAGCCCTGTGGAATGAAAAAATATTGATTATAATGCATTGCTTCATATCTTATATTAGTGAGGACTTGAATTAAAAATCCCTTTGACAATTCGGACAAATATTGCAAGCACACAAGTTCAGCTAGTGGGGTAAATTTGTGATAAATGTATCAAACCGGCACAGCAAAGGATCTTTACAAAAATATATCAACCAGCCATCTAAGCTTCAAAATATGAATATCATATTATCTTTAGAAAGTTGAAAATTGAGAAGAGAGTTCGTACATGTTGGTTATAGGTTTTGCACTGTCATGGTACCTCCCTCCTTCCCAATTTAGAAACCTCGCGGGAACCCTGTATAAATTGTCTTCGTGGATTCAGATTTTATAGTAACTAGCAAAACCTTACTTAAATGAAACTTCGATTAATGTTTCTGAATTTCAAAGTTGAATTATGAGCATAGCAACAAGGAAGATGCAAATGATGATGTAGATACCTGCTGCTGGAATTGAGATATTTGGATATTGGCATCAGCCGGAGAGACTTCAGTGGTAGTGATTACGTCTGAAGACCTTATTTACAGCTTCCGTAACTGACACTAGGATGGTGCATGAGGAATACATGTTTGTCAAATGAATCTTTAGAAGTATAGTAGAGCTGGAATTATTATTAAGATTAGTAACTATATGTTGTTAAGACCACTGGGAAGTAACAAATGACATCCTACTCTGGATTTTTGGTAAGTTGCAAGCACATTAAGTCAGTTAGCTGACATACAGGGGCTACATAACTTCAGCAAAAACTAAACTGGCCAGGAAATCATCCTGTTTGTTGTGCATCCTTTATAATATAGGGCATCAAGAGCAATTATATTACTATTTGTCAGTTCAGCAAAGATCAGTATCTAAAGCTATTTGAGCACTC
This sequence comes from Alitta virens, assembly GCA_932294295.1. Taxonomy (NCBI): domain Eukaryota; kingdom Metazoa; phylum Annelida; class Polychaeta; order Phyllodocida; family Nereididae; genus Alitta; species Alitta virens. The sequence continues at coordinate 37,262,671 of OW028583.1, forward strand.
CTTCTGTAATTGCTGTCCAAAGGAAATATGGCTGCTAAATGTAGAGCCTATTTTGCATGAGAAATTGATTATTTGCTGACGGACTGAGATTTGGTCATTGTACGCACCACAGGTTTGGGCAATGCGCCTTTCTTATTAAAGCTCATGCTAATGATCTGTAACCAGCATCACTGTCTTTTTCATTTATTTTGGTTTCTGTTAGACATATAACAGAATATGAAGTGTTCTCTTGACACATGAAAAAAGTTCAAAATTTTTCTAAAGAAGATGTGAATGTAGATGGTACATCAAATCCTGACCACACCTAACGAAAAGCATCAAGTTTGATATGTGTCCAGAAATTACGTGGCATAAATCCTAAGATACTGATGAATTGGCAGGTACATGCATCATGAATAAATACGGTGCATTTATCTTAGTAATCAATGAATAAAACTTAGAGTGCAATAAGAAAATATTTGAAACGTTTCTAGTTGTTCGAAGTTGAAAACTATTTGTGTGGCATATTCCAAATTTGGATGTACTAGAGGCCATATGCTTTCATTTGTTAGGTTTCAGACTGAACATTTTAATTCTTCACCTACATGCTCCCTTTTTCATACCTATATCATGCAAATACAATTCCAGCAATATATTGTCACACTCAAAATTGTAAACATAAAGTTTTCATTTTTTTTATTCTGAAATCATTAATATGTAATAAGTAATATACTTATAAGATCTGCTATTTCACAGATTCTACTGTATCAATACTGGTAATTACACTGTTAAAAAGGCAGTCAAATGTATGAAATAACTGCCGGTGACGAACCGCTTCCAAATTGAAGCTCAACTTTAGATGGATTGCAATCACCACAAGATAAAGATATCCAATGTCCCAATACCCCAAGATGTCCCTCCTTTATACTTTTTTCTTCGTATAAATTGTGATGCTTTTAGCACATAATTTACACCTGTAGCTGGGCATGTTTCTACCAATATATGTGTGTCAATATCTCAAATAGTGATTTTTACTTTCCAATGGCTGTCTAGTCCTCAGCAATACAAGACATGCTGAAATATATCAAAATGTTCCCCTGCCATAGTGGTATCATTGTGCTTATTTGCATGCCTTTGTCTAATGAAATACAGATGATATACATCAATATGTGATTTGCAAGTGCGTTTTTCTCATTAAAATAGTCTTAACTGAAAAAAGGTCCACACAAAGGTATCAAATGCCCCAATATCTCAAAATGTTCCTTTGTCCAGGTCTATCATTGTGTCAAGTTTCATGATTTCTTTCAAAATGCACAATTGGTTTGCTATGCTGCTTCCCTATCAGGGGCACACCACTTGAATTGTCTTTCAAGGAAATGTTTTCATGCATATGACTAGGTAGACAAGAGATGCACTCTTGAAAGGCTGGAGTACACATTCCAAAAGTATCTCTGAGTTTAATGGCTCTCTTAGTATTCAGCAACCAAGGTTGATTATTTTTTCAAAAGGTGCTTATTGGCGGATACTTGTCAAAAAGCAAGATAAATTCCAGTAGTTGCGAGGAGAACCTTTGCTAAATACACAAAATGCACACATACAACAAAACATTGTCCTATTGCTTTTATGTGTATCCAACTATTGATCATGTTGATTTGCAAATGAGTTGTGTCTGCTGTTGAGCTAACAATATTCAATGGCATGTTTTTACTTTGCCTGACCAGTAAAGATTACCTGTGGGATATTTTCATTGTTGGAAGCAGGTACGGATATCATATTTTTATGCCATGATGTTACATCACTAGCCGTTTGTGATTTGTCTATTTGAGCAGTTTTGAAGACCATAGGGTGATGGATACCACCACATAAATTATTAGACCACTCATTATTATTACTTTGGCAATGAACTGCTGGTGGGCACTGCTCAGAAAATACTTCAATGATGTATGAGCATGGTTTTTTTTATTGAAAATAATTTATTTAGCATTTAACAGTTTGACATAAGAATATAACCAGATTGTTTTGTTTGGCATAATAAATTTAAAATTATTGCATAAATTATAAGTATATATACTTGCCAGGGGACCCTAAAGGGGCTACCTTGAATTTATCCAATATTAGAACAAGAGGAATATAATACTAGATAAATTAGAAACAACAGAAAAAAGAATATTTATGGTGAGTTGTGTCTGCTGTTGAGCTAACAATTATTCACATGTACTCAGTAAACAACTTGTCCTTAACCTATGTAATTCATAGGTATTAAAGTCATCTGCTGTTAGCTCTGTAAGATAGCCTAATATTTCATTAGTGTTTGTGGTGCCTCATATTTATTTGATAATTGTCAGAGTTACAACAAAAAACATCGAAACATGTATTCTCAGCGTGCAGTTTTTCAATTTATTATGAGTACAGCACAAAGAGATTGCAAAAAAGTATTACCTGGTATGGACCTTAAAGTCGAAGCTTGGGCGGAGAAGAGCAGAAAACATAAATTCTGAGCTGGGCTGGGTATGAGCTTGAAGACTGATTTGACTCGAGGCTTGGGCTCAAAATTCGTAACTGGTATTACTGTATGTTAAACACTAACCCAAAAATAATAAAAACATTAACCATTTCGTGTCATTTTCGGTTAAAGTTACGATGTGCTACATTACAAATTGTTCCATTCACATCCCAGGTCTGACAGGCATGTTGTATGTAAGCACCCCATCACACAGGACAGGCCCAAACCATTGCAGCATCTTACCTTGGATAAATTAGACCAGGAGAGAACACTGAGGTACATCAAAGGTAGAATCACTATCTCACCAAAAGCTTAATGACCAAAAGACCCGCCCCTAATTGGGGGGCAATTGTGCAACATTAAGCATGGAATATACATACTTATCAGTTTTCAAGCACATGCATTTGAGTTGCACAATATACATACTTATGGATAATACAGGTAAATTTGATTTCATTTACTTGCATAGTTGTTAAGTAATAGCGGTATTAATGCCAATTATAGTGTGTGGTGTTTATCTTAATCCTGGGGGAGAAGTCCTTTTTGCAGATGCTTTTATGTGTATCCAACTATTGATCATGTTGATTTGCAATTCACACACTGAGTCTGTATCCTCAGAAGTACTTCCATGAAGTGATAGTATCTTCAAGTGACAAGGAAATTGAAAAGAATATACTTATCTTACATTTCGAATTAAGTATCCATTAAACTTATAAATTCTTACAATACTGACCATAGTCAAAAGCCGCCTTCAGGTATTTTGTTTCACTTCTTCCATGCACATACAACACCTATTCCATAAATACAGAACTTGTATCATGACATTATTATAATTAATGAACATGCTGATATATATATATATATATATATATATATATATATATATATATATATATATATATATAATATTATATATATATATACACTACATGACAAGCAATAAATGGTTTATGGTTGAACAATGATCTATTGATACCTGAGGCTATGACATATTATAATTAATGAACATGCTGATTTCCATTGTCATATACCATATAATGTACAATCAACAAGGAGAGTAAGAGAACATATTAGCTGATAAACATTACAGAGGATATGCTTACTTGAAATATGGATAAGACGTTGAATAGTAAGGAATTATTTACTTAGAACCAGTATATTTACAATACCAGTATGAATACATCAACCTTGTATCAGTTCTCTGAAGACTGAAAATAACCAGATGCACATGAAAGTGTCATATACTTTGTTGACAAAAAGGAAAATGTACATAAAAGCACACATACATATTTGTATTGCACATTTGGTTCTATCAAAGGGTAAATGTTCTTATTAATATAGTCTGAATTCCTGAGATGTCACAGTATGGATATCCTCTGACTTAATGATTAAGACTGCTTACAGTTTTAGGAGGTGTAATATACTGAGTTTTGTTGCCATGTGTGTAATTACTAGTAAGAAAGGCTATCGCTTGATCATATTGTTTTACCATTGAGTCATTATTAGTGATGTTTTTGATTGTTTCCCTTTATGTGATTTGTGCAGATCTATGCCATGTTTGACTGGATTGACATGGACTCGAGTGTTTTCATTTGTATTTACAGGTACAGGAAGGAGCATCATAATATTTGTCTACAGGTAGTGAACAACAGCTTGTCATTTTCATACTTGGTCCTGACACTAACATAACTTATGGCTGCATATTATTAGCTTTAGTATGTAGAAACTGATTGAACAAGCAGCAGTAAAGTCGCCAAAATGCTCGTTAATATAGATAAAATCACTTATATAAAACAACTAACTTCAAGTTTGCTGTAGCCTAAATTCTCCATTGTAATTTCTGTTGCTTCTCTGTGAACATAATAATAAGCCATGATGATGACAAGATGGCAAAATTCACCATTGGTAATAAATATTAAGTTAATAGACACAGAGAGGGATTAAATAGAAAGCTGACTTGTTAGAAATATTTCTGTCCATTTTGTGCTGCTCCAAACCTTTCATAGGAAGTGCAATATAACAAGTGGACATATAGCATGTTTCCAAAAATATTATTGTAGTCAGTGAGATTCTAAAGACCTTGTGTTGACAAGGGGACATGATTGGTTAGCCTGTTAGAAGGTGCATGCTAGAGAAACTCAGTCTGTGAACACACAAGACATCTATAGGATAACCAGAATGACAATGCAATGATCTGGTGGATGAGTGGCGATAAACAATCAGAATATATCTACTTCCCTAGCAGCAGTGAAGTCGCCAAAATGCTCATTAATATAGATAAATGTCTTATATAAAACAACTAACTTCAAGTTTGCTGTAGCCTAAATTCTCCATTGTAATTTCTGTTGCTTTTCTGTGAATATAATAATCAGCCATGATGATGACAACATAGAAAAATACACCATTGGCTGCTTATATATTCATAGGATAGCACAGAAACTTTGTCATTCTACACAAAGGTCCACAAAATGTCCTCTGAGCAATTCAGATGGTCATACAAACCACCTTGTGACAGTTACCATGATGAACTTTCATGTAGAAATTGCTTAGATGTGCTGGAGGTAGGCATCGTTTTAACTACATTGCAACAAATGTAACAAACACAGGCATCACATAGGGTACAATGTTTCAGACACTGAAATGCCACAAAAGCCTTGATTGCCATTTAACTACATGGATATCCGAGTTACAAATTTGAAAGCAAGGTGTGGTCCTTCTGTCTATCTAATTATCAGATTGTCTTGAAGAGCCTATAAGAGCATAATTCCATATAGTCATCAATGTTTGTTTTAAATGTCTTTCTTCAGTAATATATTTCAACAGTATCAGTACATTTTCTGATAGCAACAAATTATTTTGTAATACTAATTGTTCTGCGTTACTACATCTGAATTAACCTTATCATATTTCTAGTATGTTATATAACCGAAAGAATTTGTGCAAAGTTGTGCATATTTTCCAGTTTATTTTCCATGTCAACCTACACAAAGGTTCATAGTTAAACATATTTAACATGTCTTTCTTCAGTAATTCTCAATAATTCAATTCTAAATTCACAATCTCTGTTTCATACAAGTACATCTGATTGGTTTCCTTAAAATTGCAAAATAAATCAGAAGACAAGTTCTTAATGTTGAGGTTTTACAGTTATACAGATCATTCATAAACAGCTTGTTAATCCTATATCAGCCATTCTTATCAACCTGTACAACGGTCTTGTCATTTCAACCTTCCTCCTAATAATTGTTGGTAACAAGCCTATGTCTCCGAAAACTCAAGTTACGTAAGTACATGGTAGGTAAGGCCATTCATAATGAATTACAGCTTACAAGGTTGAATATTATACTGCAAATTAGGAAATTTAATGAAAGTCACTGTCATTACTAATTTAAAAAAATGGAGACTGTGCTCAGTCAGTTAATAAATTTCAAGCAGAAGTATGGTGCTTACGATCTACATGACACAGACCTATGGAAGGTTATCTTATTTTTAATTATTATACATGTGTGTGTAAGAAACAGTGTTGTGTGTGCTGTACTCTAGTCTATATAAGCTGAATAGGACAAGATATACCTGCAGACATCATTAAACAGAGAGTAGCATCTCATTGAACACACTGCCACTGATTGCCTAAGGGCAATCTGTAAGGAGTTCCATTATATGAGATAAAAAGAGGTGCCCTTTTTTAACTATAATTCAATATGTGCTATACATACTTGCATATCTCAAAACAGTTATCATAAAACAGCTTTATAAATTACTTCTTCAATGCCAAACTTTGGGACACTCTTTGTCTTAATGGGTGAATGAAGTTCTGTGTTCCTACTTCTGAATTAACCTTTTTATTACTACTTCTACATTATAAAACAGGAAGGATTTGTGCATAGTTGTTCTATTGGTATCTCCATTTTTTTCTTAATGTATTTTGGAATAGTTGTTTGCTACTTATATATTCATATGATGGCACAGAAACTTTGTCATTCTACACAGAGGTTCACAAGACGTCCTCTGAGCAATTCAAATGGTCAATACAAACCACCTTGTGACAACAGACATGATGAACTTTCATGTAGAAATGGCTTAGATGTGTTGGAGGTAGGCATCTTTTTAACTATATTGCAACAAATGTAACAAACACAGGCATCACATAGGGTACAATATTTCGGACACTGTCATTACCACTCAAAACAGCTATCATAGAACAGCTTTATAAATTACTTCTTCAATGCCAAACTCTCTGAACACTCTTACTGGGTGAATAATGTTCTGTGTTACTACATCTGAATTAACCTTTTATTACTACTACTATGTTTTAAAAACAGGAAGGATTTGTGCAAATTGTGCAAAGTTGTTCTATTGGTACATATATCACTCTTGCAGTATTATTCTTCAACATGGGTGAAAGATGGTTCATTCTTCAACCTTTCACATACAAACCAAAACAATAGTTCTACAAATTGTTATACCTATCACGTACTATATAACATCAGGCCACTAGCACCACCTGTCGTCAACTTAGGAAGCTCAAGATTGGTACAAATAAGTGTCAGATAGATCATTACTCAAAACAATAATTCCAGGATTGTCACACTTCTCACGTCCTCTACAGTAATCAAACTATAGCCCACGGTATTCCACATCTTCTATAGTAATCACACTATAGCCCGTGGCGTTCCACTGGTTCATCGGTCATGCAAAGAGGACGGGTTAGACCCTCGGGCACCCATTCGAGGCATGACATCCATACATATCGTCGAAGCGCCACCTAGCGGCCACCGTCATAGGTACCACTAGCACCACCTGTCGCGGGCCACCAGAAGCTACGTTTTATAGTAGCATTCTAACTACTGATGGGGTCAGTATCTCGAACAGAAATGGATGGCGGAACATTGTTGGTAGAAGTATTTTCACTCTGGTGTGACAATAATGGTTCAGCAACATACGAATCCTGAGAATCTGACAACCAAGATGATTCACTTGTTTCACGCAAATGATCAACATGAGTATAACGACACTTTTGACCAATTTTGACCAAATAAGTGAGTGGCCACAACGTTTGGCTATGACACCTTTGACAAAGGTTTCGACACCTTCACGGGCATTCTTAACTCGCACAATTTGACCGACGTTGAACTCCCGTAACTTAACTGCATGACTGTCATGGTAGTGTTTTTGTTTTTCTTGACAGCGAAATCAATATGAATTCTACTCCACACCTTTTCTGAAGGTTGCCACGGAATCAGTGGTGCTACAGGTGGAATTTTTTTGAACAGCTTGACAAGTGCTGCAGGACTTAACTTTGATTTCAATATCTTGATCCAGTGACGGGTACCAAAAATAACTTCTTGCCCAAGCTTTCATGCGCACTACTCCTGGATGCTCACTGTGCAGGTCATCCAGCAATCTTTCGCGAAAACGATCAGGAATCACGACTCGACTTCCCCACAGAATACATCCTTGATCAGTGGACAATTCACTACGTCTGCGAAAGTAAGGAAGAAGGTCAATGGCAGTACAGGTTTCTGTCCAACCATTTAGCGTAAGATCATAGACCTTGGACAAGATAGGATCAGTGTGTGTAGCATTTGCAATGTCCTTTGCTTGAATAGGCATATCATCCACACGACTTGTATTGTACACTGGAGATTCAGTGGCCTCTGTATCGGGATCCTTCAACGGTAAACGAGACAATATGTCACAGTTGGCGTGATCAGCAGATTTACGATATCTGATGTCGTAATTATGGGCCATATAGATGAGAGCCCATCTCTGAAGTCGTTGAGCAGCTAGTGTTGGAACTCCGGTCTTGGGTCCAAAAATGCTCACAAGGGGTTTGTGATCAGTAATCAGTGTAAAACGCCTTCCGTACACATATTTGTGGAACTTCTTTACAGCGAACACCAAAGCTAGGCCTTCCTTCTGTAGTTGAGCATAATTACGTTCAGCGGAAGTCAGCATTCTTGAAGCAAAAGCGATGGGTCATTCTTCACCGTCATCCATAACATGTGATAATACAGCGCCTATGCCGTACGGAGAGGCATCACATGCAACAGTCACTGGTTTTCCAGGATCGTAGTGCACAAGCACAGGTGACGTCATTAAGATAGACTTAACACGATCCAACGATTCTTGACATTGGCGGCTCCATTCCCACTTTGTCTCTTTGCGTAGGAGTTCATACCAAGGCCTCAACAACTTAGCTTGGAATGGTAGGAATTTTCCGTAGTAATTGACCATGCCAATCAATGCTTGCAATAATATTATTCTTTCACATTCTCGGGTGCACATAACTTCTTGATCGCTTGAATTTTGCTGTCGTCAGGGTGGAAACCAGTTCCATCAACCATGTGGCCTAAGAAACACAATCTTGTCTTGAAAAACAGACTTTTGCTTGACTTGGTCTTAATGTTGTAATCAGCTAATCGACGCAATACACGTTCCAGTAATGCAAAGTGAGACTTCTCATCGCCACTTTCAATCAGTATGTCATCTTGCGACCAAACAACATGATCAATGCCCTGCAAGACCTGATCCATAACTCGCTGAAATATCAGTGGTGCTGTCGACACACCAAAGCTGAGTCGTTGATACTGGAAGAGCCCCTTGTGAGTGTTGATTGTCAATAATGACTTGGAGTTTTCTTCCGCTTCCAGTTGCAAATAAGCACTTGACAGATCAATTTTGCTAAAGATCTTGCCACCATGCAGCTGAGCAAAGAGGTCTTCCGCTGTTGGAAGTGGGTAGACCTCATCTTCTAGGACAGAGTTTATAGTCACTTTATAATCACCACAAATCCTCACAGTGCCATCCTTTTTTAGCACAACCACTACTGGTGCTGCCCATGAGATGCGCGAAACTTGACGAATGACACCAGCCTTTTCCAGCTTGTGTAATTCATTGCTTACAGCTTTACGAAGAGCATACAGCACAGGGCGCGGCCTGAAAAACTTGGGATTGGCATCAGGCTGCACATTGATTTGGGCCTTGAATTCACGAATGGTTCCTTGAGTACCATTGAACACTTGCTTGTAACGCTCTAACAGATCATCCAATAATTGACGATTCTGCAGTGGATAATCAACTGTGTTGTCTTGGGCCTTTGCATTCTTGTTTAGAGTCATTGTAAAAATATTTGTCCAATCTAATTTGATGCGAGCCATCCAATTTCGTCCAAACAAAGCAACATCACTGCCTTCAGCAACAACAAGAGGCAATACATAGGACTGATTGTTGTACTCAATTTTAGCATCAAATTCACCAAGCACAGTAATAAATTTCCCAGAATATCCTTTCAGCTTGATTGGACACTTGCGTAACACACATTCTGAAAATTTCTGTTCTTACAACGAGCTTGACACAATGGACACATTAGCGCCAGTATCTACGACAAATTGTGTCAGCTTACCATTCACTAAAAGTTCAACAGTCACAGGTGGTGATTCAGATTTAGTGTGATCCAATGAGTACACGGTGTACAACGATTCTTCATTGAACGAGGCATCATCGAAATCTTCATCGACAAAATGAGCCTTACGTGTCGACTTGCCACTGCGTTGATCGCATGGCCTACCTCTGACATGTGTACTTTGACGTGCAGTTGTTTTCTGAGGCGTATTCTGTTGCGCCTTTTGTGGAGCACACTGCTGTTGCGAGTTCCAGTAAGAGTTGTTCTGTCTGGCAAAACAGGCTTTGCTAATGTGACCAACCCGACCGCACTTGTGGCATCAGAGACGCTTACATGCACATCTGCTGGGGGAGCGATCTCCTGTACAACGATAACATTTCGATGCACTTGAATAACCTGATCGAGCACGTGCCACATGATTTACACTGCTTTTGTCAACTTGTGCTGCTTTGGACGTCTCAGTGTAAATTTTCTCCAGATCTGTCGCCTTATTGACACAAACATCAAAGTCTTTCACAGCCCAGTCACCCATGACTTTTGCCCTGATCGACTGATTAGCTAGTCCAGCTAAAAATGTCTCTTTGAGTGCTTCTTTTGGTGTGGCATAATTACAGTATCTGACGAGCTTGCGTAGTTCTAAAGCAAAATCACTCACATTCTGTCCTTGTTTTTGCGTACATTTACGTAAAGTCACACGTTCTCCTTCCTCCGTGCGCAAAACCTTGTAGTGACTTTCACTCAGATCAGTTAATTGCTTGTAAGTCTTTTCAGTAACATCCTCGCCGTTAGGTGCCAGTAGATTTACAAGTACTTCAAAAGCCTTTGGCCCCACCTTAGCCAAGAAGACACATGCTTTCTTGTCCTCAGCAATTGTATTAACTGTCATCCAAATGTCAAGGCGTTTTTTGTAGTTTACCCATTCCTCTTTGGACGGATCAAACTCCCCAACAGAGCCGATGAGAACAGTAGCCATTGTCGCGGTTTTCCTTTAGAAAAAATCCCTGCAGTACGATTTCACAGTCACAGTGAGGGAAGCACGTGGTCAGAGTCTAGACTGGTGCAGGCAGCAGACAAGTGGAGATAATTCTAACCCCGAAGCGAACTCGTCAAGCACACACATGTAAAATCCAGCTCTGATATACAGGCTTAAAGTTCAATCAAACATCCTCATCGCCAGTGTGCTGTATTGTACTTTATAGTAGATCCGAATGTTCATCTACTCAAGAACAACATCCAGCCATTTTGAATTCCAAACACCTACACCTTTATTAGTGACGTCATCGATCTTTGCATATGTACAATCTCAAAACGAGGCTACCAAAACATTTGGCCATGTGCTTACAAAGCATGTCATATATTACAACCTAGCCATACGTGGCCACTGTCCATCCGTATATACTCGCCATTAACTCGCGCAGGCATTCTACGAGCACTTTACGAGTGATCTACGACCACACGGATACCTTAATGATGCCTCATGGATGCCTGACGATGGACGTTTAGCGAGCGTTTTACGGACATCCGGTGAGCATTTTACAGATGTCCGGTGAGCGCTTTACGGACGTCCGGCAAGCGATCTACGATTGCCCCACGTACGCTTGTAGAAAGAAGTTATAAGTGATTAACAGAGCCACGAGTAAGCACGTATAGCCAATTTTTGATGTACGTGGTCATACATAGGTCTTACGTGATAGTGTGAACGCCCATTTAGTTTTGTGAATTTTGTGAAAGAATACACCCTAAAATACAAATTTCCCGTTGGTCAATTAATTGGGGTTAAAAACTGACTTTGAAGTTGGCATTTTTAAATCAGAATTGTATTTAGAGATGTAGCTCATTACATATGCATGACGTCACAACTAATTGTCCTGACCAGGGGTCATGTGCCTGAGAATCACTGAGGTGTAACCAAGATGCAAGGATGCAGCCTGGTGTCACTGCTAACTTGTTTATTGGCTTGCTGCTGCTCGCAGGAATCATTGGAATCCTGATGTCACATCAAGGGCTCACTAGAGGCTACTGTGGTATGACCAAAAGTTTAAGCAGGAGACTGACTCCAATTTGCATTTGTTTGTGTTTTAAAATCTCGCTATTAAAGTGTCAGGGTCGGTCCAAGGGTGCCGCTAGCAAGGCAGCTGCGTTAGGCCTCATAGGTTTTATTATAAGGCCACTCAAAATCAAAGAGCCAAAAAAAAAAAGGTCTTCACCTTGGAGAATGAGGGATATTTAGAAGGCAAATTAGGTCCCACTTTGGGCCCCACAAGTGTGATTGGTGAAGGTTTGTTTACAATATATATATATTCCAACATTATGATGAAATGACAAAATTGCATGTTAGGACACCTTTAAGCTTCAAATAAAACGGTGACAGTCTGGTGACTGTCTGGGGCATCACTAAGGGAAATAATTTTCATTTGGAACTGCACAGAGTTACAGCAAATTTAGGAACTTAACTGATGACATGTGAATCCAGGACAGTACCTCACCCAATGGGAATCCTTGGTTCACATGACATCCTCTGGAGTTTAGTTTCCAAGTCCATGAAATCTGCTGTACTAAAATCAGTTGCACGGTCCTGACTGGCACAACATTGTAGCAGTCGGACAAGAAATTGGTTAGGTCCTGTATTGTCTTAATAATTATTGACAGGCCTATCTATAAGTTATGTAACATATTAAGGGCACTTTTTCACATACGGCAGTCTGTTAGTTCCGGGTAATACAGACAGACAGACAGACAGAATCATTTATTTCTCATCACATATTACATTCATTTCACTTCAGCACACACACGCACAGACAAAGTAAATAACCCACAAAAAAAACTGGTCCCAAGTTCTGGTTTTGTGCATTTCACAGAAGTACATAATAGAAGCCATTTTTATTGTTATAGGCCTTTAGTGAATGGAAAATAAATAAATACAATTTTTTTTAAGCCTACAAATGTTAAATTTTCAAGTTAAATAAATATCCCACAATTAGAGAAAGCCACTTCACTTGGGTATGGATGGTTCTATCATTCTAGGGGCAATTTTAATTATCTAAATATCAATTGTAATAATGTAATTTAAGAGCTTTTTAAGTTTGAGCATGTTAATCAGTATATACCCCATTACTTATTGATATGGTGCTGTGAATGCAATTATATTCATTTATTTAACTGTTAAACGGAAATATTTACAAACACCTCCTATGAAAGTTTATTCATTTTAACATGACGTGAGGATAACTTCAATAAAGTTTTCCAAGAAAGTGATGAATTAAAGAACTGGCCTAGTACATGATTCTTTTGTATGTTAGTTGTGGTGTTTAGTATCTTTTGCTATATTCTCCCTTGTAAATAGCTAGATACATTGGCAGGTAGATAGATAGAGAGATGGAGAGATAGATAGATAGATAGATAGATAGAGAGATGGATAGATAGATAGAGAGATAGAGAGATGGATAGATAGATAGATATATAGATAGATGGATTGATTGATTGATAGGTAGGTAGGTAGGTAGGTAGTTACATAGAGAGATAGAAAGCTAGATATTTAGATAGATAGATAGATAGATAGATAGATAAGACCAAAAATCAATTGGACATTAATTTTGGATCAAACTATCATTATAGCAAAAATGCACTTCGAAGATTTAACAATGATTCTCAACAAAGTTAATTGTTGACTAGTGTACGTAGTATGTACAGAAACACAGTGACAGACTGTCACCACATAATATATGTTGGCATTATTAGCAAACTCGATAAAACGTATGCTTTAAATGCAGATTTTGCATAGAAAATCTTTAAAAAATTCAGAAAAACTAAATTACTCCAAAGTGCACAAGATTCCAGATTCTCTAATCACTATATATAAGTGGTTTTTTTTAATGTGTAATATATAAACATTATAACATAATATATAAGACCAAAGTCTGCTTTGAAAAAGATGTAGATAACCTTGGAATGAGCATAATTTGCCACCAGGGGGCCAGGGGTGCGTTTAGTGAGCAACCCCAGCCGCAAGCGAGTTGTTTGATATGATGGAAAGCTTGGAAGTGGAAAATGAAATGAAGAATGACAAGTGAAAATTAGTAATTATAATAGAAGGTTTAGTATAAGCATCATTTCGTCCTTTGAGGTTGAGGATTGACTGAGCTTGTATTATCACTCAGTCAGAAACTTCATGAGCTAAATCCCCGCTGGATGTCGATCGCAAGAGACGTTAAATTGAAGGTGCCTTTTACTTAGTGTCTGTGCTGTGCTAAGGCAAGTAAATAGTCTGGTTTCAAAGAAGCTGACTCAACATGATCCAGTAAAAGATAATGCCCGCGTTTTCTTCGACAATAATCCAATGTCGAAGAAAACAAGGGCATTATCTAACTCATACCACTTAATTGGATTGTTTGTGTTTATGTTTGTCAGAGATTGAGACACTTAAAACTGAAGCAATACAATTAAAGACTTATTTCAATTGACATTGCATTTCAAAATGAATGACAATTTGGAGAGGAGTTTTGCTGATTTCAGTAAATTTAATGATTGTAATGCATTTAAGGTTAAGTTTTTGTGCATTAATTTTGATTTAATCATTAAGGCTGGGTTCACTATTTTGCAGGATCAGTTGCATAAGATGTTGCCTATTTTGCAAGACATTTGTTTGCTTGTTAAGTGTTTGCTTGTTAAGTTTTGCCACAACATGTGCTCATATAAGTGTGACCATGTCCTCCCTGCTGTTCTTAGTACATGTGATATATCCCCCTGTAATCCAGGCTTCTGATTGGCTGTGGAAGGCAAACAGTGGTATAAGAGTTTTTAGCACCTTGAGGATTGGGAATAGCAGCTTGCGTATAAAATTATACCCAAAAAAAATATTTTTTTTTAAGAAATGTTGCTGCAATATTTTATAACATATTTTACATTGTGGAATTATATATACTAGTTTGCTTGGTACCATTATTTATAATTTAGGGTCCACACTTTCATTACGTTACACCCCAATAGCATTCCAAATCAACATCGGCGCAATGTCAGCGATGTAAATATGATGATGTAACGACATCTATATGGAAACGATGCTGGGCCGATTTGGAATGCTATCAGGGACTAAGTTCTCCATATATTGACATAATGTTCGTTAACATGATTCTTTTAATGTTGTGTTGAGACTTTGGTAATATTTGTGTTGTCATGAGTATTATCTCAAATATTTTGGGAGTCCATGTTATCACCTTGTGACAACGTCTTCTATAGTATAAAATATGTCAATGTGGTATGGCAATAATTTTTGGAAATATAACTTGAAAATTTGACTGGCAATTTCTTTGGTGTCCACACTTTAATGTTGTGACAACATTAGTCAAATGTTGTTGCATAAATGTTACAATCCATTCTTGTTGGCATGTCAACAAAACGTTTATCATTCTAATTTTATTTATGATTTGGTTGGGCTAACTATTTGATAGATTTCTTCTTTTTCTAATTTGTCAAATGTTTATTTATAATAAGTGCATTGCATGTGTAGGACCGGTTAATAAAAATACCAGCATATTTCAGCATTTTTGGCAATACCAAGACATATTTACAATAGAGGGCTGTACAGCAGAGGCCCCCCATGAACACAAACAATAAATTACTTTGAAAGTGAAAATAAGAAGAAATACAATAATGCAGCTATACATTAATTAGGCATCCAGAGCATAATTTACTGACATGATTAACATATTCTCTTCCCTGGTCTACTGCCCTTGGCAGGCCTGTTTAAGCATGAGCCTTTCTCAAAATTAAATAGGATTACCTGCAGGGGCTAAGCACTATACAATATACAGCCATCACAGTCTAGAAAAGTACCCATTTACACCTGGGTGAAGTTGAGCAAAGAGTTATAGACAGAGGATCTGCTCAGTTCCTCTGCTCAGTTCCTCCATGCCATGGCGGGGGCTCGAACCTACAACCTCTGGCTTGAAGGCAAGCATCTTAACCATTAGCTAGGCCATAGCATCTGTCTACTAATATCCATAACAGCTGAAGTATAGGTCTAGAGAATTTTTTCCAAGGACCATATCAGAGGGGTTGGTTATAATAAGAATTAACCAGATTAACCCAAAGATTAACTAAAAACCACAATATTATTTTAGTTCAGAAACACCCTCACAACTTTAAAGTGGACCCCATCGACAACACCAGTTACTGCCTCAGAAATGTTACTGGCCAACCGTTGCAACGTCATTGCAACATAACAAACCCCGTTGTAACGATCTGTTTCCCTTATTTTAATTTTCATCCATTGTATCTTATATTTAGATAATTGTTTTTTAAATTGCAATGTATTTGTTTAATTAAAATATCCATTTTAGGGGGCATCAACATCAGTGTTTTTTTTTTAAATAAGAACTTAGTGGGCGTCTCCTCATTAAAAGTAAAGGATAGGGCCTATATTTTACTTTATTTCTTATTTTTATTTATTTAGTTTTTATATTATATGTAATAACATACATTTCTTTAGTCATTTCATGTAATTTGCGGGTTTTTTTTGTTGTGAATGTCACATTGGTTAAAATAATTCTCTCTCTCTCTCTCTCTCTCTCTCTCTCTCTCTCTCTCTCTCTCTCTCTCTCTCTCTCTCTCTCTCTCTCTCTCTCTCTCTCTCTCTCTCTCTCCTCTCTCTCTCTCTCTCTCTCTCTCTCTCTCTCTCTCTCTCTCTCTCTCTCTCTCTACTACTACAGAAAAGCATTTGAAAATAATTCAAAAGAATTGCGAGAACTCTCTGGACTTAGGCCTATACCCTACTTTAAAGTAGCCCTAAGTCCACATGAAAAATATTACCAAGAACGTCTTTGTGTATCATGAAAAATTTACACATTTCCAAGTAATCACTAACAGTTTACTTAGAAAGTAGGCCTACTTGGTAATAACCGGAAATCAATTGCATAAGATCTGAATTACTTGCACGGCATAAGACAGACAAAATACTAATTTGTGTTATTTATATCAACGTTTTAGTATTTTTTTTAAATGCAAATTTATTATTATATAAAAACAACATTTGGCAGAAATTCGGGACAACAGACTGTGGTGAGATCACTTAATAGTGATGTGATCTTATTATGAGGGGATAACTCTGGGGTGTTCTTTTGGTCATTTGAGGAGAAAATGTAGCACAAGAGGTCACTGACACTATAGTAGATAAGCATTGTTTGATGACGTCATATATATATATTGTGACGCCATCCCTGCAACAATGGTGTTGTGACGTTTGATACGTCATGTTTTAAGTCAGTTGATTTGTCTACGCAGTAACCTAGATGGAGTATCTATCCTCTGTAGAGGATGGACCGATTGGCCATTGAAAACTTTGCTTAACAAGATTCAAATAGCCTCAGTTTGTTATTATGAACTGATTTCAACAGTTTCTCACCAAAAAACGACAGACAAGTTTGTCCGGTTTGGTTGGAAAACGTAATTTCAACGCCTTTCAGCTGTGCCTGGAAAATAGAACTATTGCAAAGTTTTTAATGATAAATGCGGGTATCATCAGCGCCACTGTGTAGATCGTTAGTGACGTCATAAACACAAGTGCGCCCTCTTTTGTGAGAATTACGAAAAGCGCCGTTGCAATGGTTTCTTACAGCATTTCAGTATAATATTTCACTTTCAAGCATGGACAAAAACACAGATGGCGGTCCAGTCGCCTCTGCTGTTTTCTGTTATTTTGGGGGTTAAGTTCCAGAACTAGCACATAGAGTCTACTTTTATGTTTTATTTATGAAAATAAGTGTTATACCCAGTAAAAACTTCCAATATATCATTTATATGCAAGAGCTAACCATCAAATCAATTTCGTTTTTACCACCAGGGGGCCAGATGGAGTGGGACAAACATTCAATGTCATACAGCTTCATTATATTGATGGTGACCTATACTTTTTCTTTTCTTAAAAGATGTTGGGATAATTTAACTTAGTATTCACACAATAGTACGTGGGAACAAAATCAGTGGTGAAAATGCATTTAAACCCATTCTTATGCTTGGAAACATATTATTTTCAATTTTCTCATTGAATTCACATGCAATTGGTATTTGTCAGACAAATTTTTTAAAACTATGGTGACCCCCCATTTTTCTTTCATTATTTTTAACAAGAACACTTGCTTTAACTTTGTACAAAATTTCATGGCATTCTCAGTGGTAGACTGAAGACCCACATTTGGCTTTGTGTACGTGGTAAGTGAAATGGCGTTAGAGAGTCGATTAACTAACAACACAACGCTTTGTTGTATGTCATATACCCAGAACATCCAATCGAGCAAGAGCATCTCAACTGTTGATAGCCAATATGGTTAACATCACAATTTAAAATCATAGAAACACTAGCATAAAAGCTATATTTGGTGACTAAAAAGATGTGTGTATCAGACGTGCCAAGTCTCACGTATTCGGCGTGAGTCTCACACATTTGATTTGAATAAATCTTTAACATTTTAATGTACACTGGTTGGAAAGAGCCAAAACTCACCACTCCAGAACTTGGCATCTCTGGTATACACATGTACACTAAACCGAACTAAAAACAAGAGTGAATCATAAAAGAGTAGCCTATCCTGATACAATAGCCCATAGGCTGTCATAGGGTAAATCCCAGTTATAAATAAAATCTTTAAAAATATCGACATCCTCAGCATTTTGGAAGTTATTAGGCAAAAGGTCACAATTTGGCACCTAGATAAGTAAGACTGAAAATTCCATATTTAGTGGTTCGTGGAGATCTTAGTTGTAAAGTTTTACAGCTTCTAAAATTATAACTACTTTGTATAGTGAAGTATTTACATATGAATATAGGTAACAGATTGTGAATACTTTTGTTTGTACATTGCTATGGCAACCTTTATCAGAAAAGCACACTAGGTAAAGAAGGCTTAACTGCTTGATGCGTCATTTCTCACCATATACACAATACAGTTTGTTTTTGTTTCAGTTGAATTAGCTTGATACGCCACGTTACTTAGAGTTCTTGGCGCTTTACTTTGCATGGTTGCCAATGGGTAGATGTCTGGGTCCACCATATGCAAATTGACCTGCTTGATGCATAACACCCTTCTTGGTTATGTAACTACCTGGATAAGAGTGCAGTTCACTGCCATTTCCCTAACCACGTACACTGAGCTTTCTTTGCTAAATTTCAATCACATCCAGGTTGATGCGCCGGCAAGTCGGATGATATATGGAGTAGAACCCTCATGCATATGACTTCTTCTTCTTCTTCTCCTTCTTCTTCTTACTTTGTGCTGAAGTATCCCAGGTTTCCGGGTAGCTCTACTCTGAAATAAATTTCGTAGGAATTGCACTATAGTTTTGGTTTTGGTTTCGGTTGTTTATATTGGTGTCAGAAATAGATTTATTTTTGTTGTGCTACTTTTTATTTTCATTCATATATTATTATTTGTTTTTCGTTTTATTTATTTTCTTTGTTTTCCAGTTTTATTATTATTTCTTTCAGTTTAATAACTACCTTATTAAGTATGTGTGTACTTCCTTGAGAATAGTAGATCCTTCTTTATTGTCAGCCCTTTTGCTATTATAGCTTGACATTGTGTTAATATATGTTCTTGTTTTTTTTCTTGTAGGTTACATAGTCTACTTGTTTGGTTTTGGTATTTGTTTAGCATTCCGTTTCGGGCTTTGAAGATAATACTTGTGCTTTCTCTGTTATAATGGTTTGTGCAGTTTGCCTTTTCATCCTCTAAGTATCCTTCGGTTAGGTACTTGATTTTGCTTTTCTCATTAGTGTTTTTGAATAGCTCTTTCTTGAAGACTTTGTGTACTGTTTTTCTTATATAGTTAACCTTTTTTTTTTGAGACATTGTTTTTATCTCATCTATATTAATGTTGTATTTTTCAGTTGTTGTCTCGATGCTTTCAAGCCATTGTGTTTTTCATTGTATTTAGTTATATTAGTTGTGTTTTGTATATTCTATAATACATGTTTAATTTTTTTTTGTCAATGATTCTCTCGATAGCCATTAGGTTAGTTTCTATGTACGATGCTTCTCTTGGCATACTTTGGGGTACCATTAGTATGCGTTTAAGAATTTCATCTAGGATTTTATTTAGTGTTCTCATTTCGGTTTTCGTTGGGTTCCATGTTTCACTTACATATGTAATTACAGGGATAATACATGTTTCTACCAATTTCCATACTGTGCTCATTTGTATTTTTCTGAACTCTGTTGTGTAGTATACTAAGTATGGTTTGATATGCTGTTTCTACCCTTTCTTTGATTGATTTAATATGATCTTGGAGATTGTTTTCATTATTTATATAATATCCTAGATACTTATATTAGTTTCTTTCTCAAATCCCAGAAGTATTTTGACTTTACCCCTCCTTCTTTTTACGAGTCTTTCAGCTGTTTTATTTACTTGTATTTTAATGTCCTCATCTATCAGTTGTTTTAGTTTGATCAGCTGATCAACTTTAAGCAGCCCACTGAAGTGGAACCAGTAATGTACTCAGTCAAAAGCACGTACATGCATGACAATTTACCTGTTCATAGCAATTAAATTAAGTGAAAGCCCGATGTACCAGATTAGACTGAAAATTAACCTGTGTTTGCCTGGTTAGTGAAATGACAGTAACTTCTGACCTTT
Organism: Alitta virens; assembly: GCA_932294295.1. Classification (NCBI taxonomy): domain Eukaryota; kingdom Metazoa; phylum Annelida; class Polychaeta; order Phyllodocida; family Nereididae; genus Alitta; species Alitta virens. The sequence continues at coordinate 37,283,187 of OW028583.1, forward strand.
TTTGAAACGTCCCACTTCAATAAACTGATTTTATTGGTTGTCCCAAATGACGTCACGCTCTAGCTATGTTGTCTGGTTCCATTGGGTGAACTGCATTACATAGGCACACCATCAACCTAGACTTCAGTACAGTTTACGAAAATATAAGCCGCTGCAGCAGCACACCCTTGGCAAATTTAAGAAAATTGAACAATGTACGCATGTTATATTGGACTAAATGTAACGGTAGCCCAAAATAAGAAATATATTGCAATACAATTTTGAAGCCATTGCATGGACAGTAACAAGCGCAGTGCCCATAGATAGTAGGCAAATGGCAATTACCATATTTTTTCGTCAATTAGGTTTTTTTTTTCATAAGTATGATGTATTAATATATACAAATAAAACGTATACACGTTATTTCTCCAGTTTTGTGGAAATTATTGTAAACATACAGTCCATGGTTTAGGTAATTCACCATACGAGCCAAATTTATACTTTTTCCTTTCCATTATCATGATCATGTAATATATATATACATGTCAAATCAAAGTTTTGAAAGTGGAAGTACCATTAGACACATTTTAAAGCTAAATTTGAGACTATTAAAAGGCACAATTAGCCCATAAAGACTAAAGAAATACCAGATTATCAATGTATGTGGAATAGTGTTGGAGTTCTGCTCTGAAAACAAAAGTGTGGCTGTCTGCCGGAAAACTATTCTTCCGAGGTAACTTTATTGCCTTCGTCAAATGTTTTAGTGGAGGGTAAAAAATGACATAGGTCATGGATCTGGGTGTGAAATTGGAGAAATACGTTTATCCATACCACAACTTTAAGTATAAAAAATTGTTTGAATGCATACCCTTTGACAAGCTACAATCTTTGGTCCAGATATTACAAATTCCTGGAAGCTGATTGTCATGTTTTACACATAGCAACAGTTTTTCAAAGAATTCAGGATTTTGATAGCTCAAGTTACAGGCCTGCGCAATTTAGTGATAAAAAGAAAAAATATTTGAATACATATAATGAAACCCTTTTTTTTTATTGCATAGAATTCAATGAATTGCATTAAGCAAAGGCCCTAAAACCTAATGCATGTGAATGTTTTTGCCTTTGAAATGTTTCTTGTGCGATAAGTTGGACAGTTGCAATTTCTGGACAATATAATTGACATGGACCCAAGGTTTTCCAGTTGAGGTTAGATAATGTACTTACCTGTCTGCTAGTGTGCAGTAAATAAAATAAGTGGTTTGTTAGTAGAAAAAAACAAAACAATAGGTTACTACAATAAACATTAGTCATGTAACTTGAATACAATTTGAGACAAAGGCAAAGGATAATTACAGATATTAACAATCATATGTCTCTAACTTATCTATTTAATATCAATTTCTTAATTTGCAATCTAAATGCATTAAGCGTATGAGAATTTATTATATTTTCAGGTAATAAATTCCATTCAGACACATTGCTATAATTCACAGAAAATTTATATTTAATTATTTCCAAAATAAAGGAAGATGATATTAATTGGAATGTCTGGTTTGAAAATTATGAGTATCACTGCTAAGTTGGTACGTATTTGAAAATGACAACGACAATGACAATGACAAAGAATTTATTTGCACCATGGGGAAAGTCAGTTACAAAAAGAGGCATTGAAACCCTTCTAAGACAATTATTTGTCACTTCTGAGGGGCCACCTTATAATTTGGACATACAATTTTGAAATACATAGATATCATGATGAATTTGGCTAGGACTTTTCAGTGGAGCAATTTTGATCACAGGTGCAGCAATTTTTGATGAGGCAAACTTCATCGTAAGAATCGATAAAATGTCTTCTCATGTATGTTTTGAAGACATCTATATTGTGAGTTGTTATTTTACCTTTGAAATTTTGATTTATTTCGTTGTAAATGTTGGTTAGTCTATATTCAATGCCACTTTTTACAAATTCAAGCCTGACAATGGGTGTTCGAAGATTCCGGCATCGTCTTGTGTAATTGTCAGAGACATTCTCCCAAAGAGAGGAAACAGATTGAAAATAATGAGGAAGTAGATCATTAATTAATTTAAAACCGAACTTGAAGGGCATTATATTTATTTTTTGCAATAACTCTTGTTTTTTGGAAAATTTAGTAGTTTTTTTATATGTTATAAATATTTTGTACTATATCACAAGGTTAGATATTTTTTAATTTGTTCATTATTCCTATAGTTTTAACAAAAAAACAGTCTCAGACGAGTTTTATAGTCTCAAGACCCATCATAAAATCAACCCATTGAAAGAAATTGACCTCTAGCTTATCCTCGAATTTAAAGTTTATTTTTAACGGATTGTAAGATTACCATAAGTGTTTTTACTGTCTGATTGACACTTCAAAAACAGTTTTGGCTGAATGTTGTTTTCCTGTTAAAAATATATTTGAATAAATAAATAATAAAAAATTATGCAAAAAGACAAAATGCAGATTGTGAAAAGCAACTCTCTACAGGCCTACAGCATATAAATACATATATATGTATAGATCCCTCATTAAGTAGAAAAATAATCAAATTGATATGGAAAACAATCTGTTGTCTGACATTAAATTTAAACATAAGGTGTTTTTTGTTGAAATTTAAGTATGAGGTGTTTTTTGCTGAAATTTAAGTATGAGGTGTTTTTTGTTGAAATTTAAGTATTAGGTGTTTGCAGAAGACGTTAAGTTTGCTTTTGTCTTTTGGAAGTGATTCCTATTAGGCCTGAATGCAGCAGCGGAATGTTTATTTATTTATTTATCATTAAATTTCTGGAGTCATTTACAGATTTTCCATGTACTGTGTGAGTATTGTAAGGAAAGTCCAAATTTCTCCGCAGGATTCTGCCAGGAGTGGCAGGTTATTTTCAAGGTTACCAAAGACACAGACGCCATGCAGAAATGCACTCTAAAGTTCACGTATAAGATCTACGTATGACCAATAATGAAAATATTTTTTCACTCTTGATCATCCTTTGCCATACGTGATTCACCCGCCGAGCGTTTTACATATACTCGTGCTAAACCGTAGGATGCTCCTGGTCGCGCTTGACCACTCACAGACATGCGCGAAGAGAGGAAATAATTTTAAATAAGCTTAAAATTTGGCGGACGTTCTACGAGTAAATTTTTTATATTAGTTACGTAACTTGCCCGGGGGTCAGTCCTACGTACGTAACCATACATGACCATACGTAGCCATATGTAGCCATACGTAGCCACTGTCCATCCGTATATACTCGCCATTCACTCGCGTCCACCCATGGAATGCTGATAAAACACACCTCGGGCAAACTATGAGTGCGTCACGGATGCCGTAAGGATGCCTCACGGATGCCTCACACATGCCTGATGATGGATGTTCGGCGAGCATTTGACCGACATCTGGCGAGGGTTTTACGAATGTCCGGCGAGAGTTTTACGGACGTCCGGCAAGCAGCGGTCTAAACATTTATACGTGATTAACATTTATACGTGATTAACAGAGCCACGAGTGAGCATGTATAGCTACGTATAACCCATTTTTGAAGTACGTGGTCATTTGTAGGCTTTGGACGCGACAGTGTGAATGCCCCTTAAGAATTATTAGACCTGACCACTCTCATGACTGCAGAGGAAGCTGCAAACCGAACTAAATCGCGCAAAGTTGTTGGAAATATCGAAATTTTGGCACCTGTTGTCTTCTTGTCTAGGTATAAGTGTAACCTTAAGAAAAAAACAAGAATGCCATGTAGGCAGGTGCAGCAGTGAAAAAAAAACTGCAGGGTGACAATTATGTCTGTTTGTCACCAGTGCCTAGATGGAATATTATCTTCAACTCATGTTGGTTAATGCACTTTTGGGCCCATTGTTCAACTCGTGACGTTACCAGCAGGCCACAGCATCTGCCTGCATAGGCCAGCAAGTTGTGACGTCATTGTGTGTCGCACTCTTGCGTCATCAGCACAATATTTATCACACACTCAGCAATCAAAAATCATTTTTCATCAGTTATATTTCTATTTATGCAAAAAAAAATTAATTGATGTTTATCACACATGCTTCGCGTCACCCGCCGTGGAGTTTATCACACTCGGCGATCAGAAAATAGTTTTATTTGTCGCCAATATCTTCGCAACCGTACGGTCTAGAAGGTCCATCTTGGTTTTAAAACTACAAGCTCCTCGAGGGGAACAAGCACATGTGTAGAATACACCTGTAGCTGCTCTGGATCCCGAGTTCTAACTAATCAAAGTTGGGTTGTCCTAACTCCCATGAGACAATGTGATTTTTCTCGAGGCATCACTAAATTCTGTCATATCAACGTATCATGTCTGAGTAAGGGCTCCGTAAATTTCAACTATTGCGCAGGATTTATATTCATGAACACTTAGCATATATATATATGACTCTTGTTCTGAAACTTAGTTGCGCAAAGTCTAGGCACAGATTCAAAGTATTCTGACAGATTGCAGATAGAAAATATTGTTTATTAAATAAATAACTCGTCCAAAATGCATAATTTTTGGGTGAGTGAAATTACAGTAAAAAGATAAATTTTATGCACAAAGATAATCAAGTAAATTTAGTAGATGTAATTCATGTTAAATTTTGTGCAATGATACATATATTTGTATAGGTCTAGCTAGGTGAATCGTTTTTAATTCAATGGAAAATTATTATCTCAAAAACATCTTCAACAACAAAAAAAAAGATATGGGTCTTTTTTTTTTTTTCACCAGTGAAATGTAAAAAAAAGGCCAATCTTGACAATGGTGTATACGGCAGGCCAAAAAATCTTTTTTGACAATAGATGGGTCAAACCAATTCACAATTTCTGCATATATAGGCCTATGTAATACAATAGCTAATTAGCATGATATAAAATGTATGCTGTGAATTAATTGTTGTACCTTTGTCAAACTTGGCCTCATGGGGCACACATGGGGTTGGGCATTTTTTTTTACAATAATTTAAGTCCTACGGTACTCTCGATATCTTGAACTATTATTTACTAGTTCGCCTCATCTGATTCAGCCTCTAGCTATGGCCCTGTATATTATATAATTAGTGGATGACCAGTGAAACTGCACCGACTCTCCATCCACCATTTAGGCCTATGTTCTACACCGAATTTATAATTATAAAATGCTTAATTTAAATTTATTTTCATTATTTACTATTATTTTTTGCTATTTTTATTTTCGATCGCATGACCAATATTGTCTACCAATATCAGGATTTATTGATCACTTTCACTCTCACATGACCAATAATGCCGTCAAATTTTAGGATTTATTGGCCCTGTCATATGATGCCCTCTGTGCATGCTGATTGGCTATTGCAATTTAGGTGTAAAATATATTTTTATGTTGCTGGAGGAGTGCCCGAGACATAATAAATTTAAGGATAGAAGAGCTCCACCATTGTCCCAGTAACAGGCCGAGTATTGGACTAGATCTACATCTTCTTGTAGCACAGAATATATTCTGAATAAAATATTGTTCTATATTGATGTAGATGATGCCAACATTCACAATTTTCAGTCACTTTTTTTCTACCAGTAAATAAATCGAAATCTTTTTTTTTTTGGAAGGAAAAGTTCATTTTATTTTATTGATTTCAAAAAAATCCTTATTAGATATGAATATCCAACAGTTCCATCAAAATGAAAGATGCAATACCTGACCATCATAAAATTACAGGCATTCATTACAATATGCTGTTTTTCGTGCAATTTGACTGCATTAGAACCTACACAGGTAATGCCTTCAGAAAAGATACATATGTCACATAGTACTATAGCTCTACTCACTAAGTCTGTCTAAAGCTACAACTACAGTAGTATGATATTCAGGTTCTCATTATTTTATACATAATATGCGAATAGTATATAGGTAAAAATTCAAGGTCCCAGTTGCATTAATTATATGTTTTCTGGGCTGAGTCATGCTTTAAGTATGATATACATAAAAGATAAATCACAGGTCAAACCGCAAAGCATTAAACAAATACTGATCACTATATCAATATAAGATTAAAATTTACATAATTATATACAAATACTGACAATAATATCACAATAATATTAAAATTTACAGTTTACATATTTACATAAGTTCCACTAATTTTAAATTACAATGTAATTCATGTTAATACCTTGATAATAACCCATTACTTTCATCATAACAATAAGATTTGATGTGATATTCAATAAACATAATACTGTTCGAATGGCTACACAGCCTGATTACACATATCTGCACACCACAGAAACAATCTCAACAGCCATAAGACTGATGCTACACTTTCACATTCTGGCGTTACTTGCGCAGTTGTTTACGTCTTCTGGTAATAAAGGTTGGTAAATGCCTCTTCTTTCTTTGTCCTTCCTGGCTTATGTTGGGACAGCGTTCCTTGGTCATTTTGGTAGCAGCATTGTCCACTCTTTGAGTGAGGCGAGGAAATTCCTCGAACAACTGGTCATTTGAATCTGAAAAATGATACAATTTTATGAAATATAAAAGTGAAACCAGCTCATGAGCATGACAACCACTTCAAAATTTTTAAAAAGAGCTTTGTGAAAAGATCACCTCCATCATCCATGGCATGTAAAGGCCTACCACAATTATACTTATAATTTAACATAATGTATATATTATTAGTCATATATGCAAATAATTTTAAGAGCAACACCTCCCAAAGGTCAGTACGCATTTGAGGTAATGTAAATACAATTTTACAAAATGACAGGATAGCAATTACTTATAAATGTATCCTTATATAAACGAAATGATGTCCATACCGACTAATTGGTTCCAACAGCATGTAAGGAGGTCAGAGACTTCTGGAATGGTCTTGCTGCGGAAATGCAGTAACTTGGGATCCTGAAATAGATAACATGAGTATTAGCAGAGTGCAAACTGTTCATTTCTTTTGCTCTTCGCAATTAATTAAAATCCCTGATATGACAACTTATTACCACAAAACCCATAATTTGACAACTGTAATCCTAAAACTGACTAATACATGCATACCAGATGGCAAATGCCTACGCATATTGTACAGTTCAAGACTTTAACTGCACACAAATGCTAGTTCATAACTGCATTCAAATCATGCAAATTTTGAACTAAAGTTAATAAATATACACCTTCGACTAAACCATTACGTATGATCCTTAAATCCCTACTTAACACAGCTCAGTGCTCTACCTAAATTCAAATGTTCAAATGGCTATTTGCAGACAATGATTTGACAGGTTGACCCAAGAACAATATTAAGAAACATCATGATAGCTGCATGCCGAATGTTTTAATATAAGATATTTAAGAAAGGCTGAAGCATGAACAGGCCTTCAAAGATGTAAATGTATTGTAGGCAGAGCTATCTCTATTGTAAATGTAGACATGTTACCCGGTTAAATATTTTTCAAACAGCACGACAAGATTAATCACTTGAGACGACAATGTATACTGTTGAGTTCTCAAAATCAATGGTACCTGAATCACTTGTGACTGAGAATCTTTGAAGACAATGCTGCCATTATCAACTTGGTACCAGGTTCCACTCCCACACAGGAGATAATCCGATACTCTGCGCAAGTAAGCTCTCATGATAGATGGATGCAAGCTAATCCACTGAGCTGGTATAACCGAATTTCCCAAGTGTTCAACAGCCTTTGAGTCTTTACTGATGCTAGACTCCACATTCAACGTAGAACTTTGCTGGTACTGAATACGTATCATACAATTTGAAATCACTTCATTTGCTTTCTTGCTGCTTGTTTCCTCAGCGATAGATCGCAATTTGTAAATGAGCGCTTCCTCCTGTTCTGCAACTATGCTCCTCAATGACGATAATCTGTATACTATAGGTGCATGCGCAGTTAGGTTGTGAAAGTGTACCCCATAGAAATTGGTTATTTTCTTTGGTGTACCCACCAATTTCCATAGTTTCATGGCAAGAATAAACGTAAGGTTGGTAAATCGTAGTATGCTCCGTACATTTCTCTTGGCTTCAAGGCTGTAACCAATTTCACTTATTTCAACTAAAAGTTGCATAAGTTCATAAAACTGCAGATCAATGTTACTTTTAAGGCTACATATCCTAATAGCAAATCTCCTAGCATCACAAGCACGAATCTTTGGGCGATCTCCTCTGCATAGCTGGTATAATTCAGTAATACAGACGCGAGACTCTGTTGACAGATGGTGCGGCACTTCATCCATCACATGTTCAAAAACGTTGAGAAAATCATGCATAAATTCCATATCAGGCACTTCGTAGAACTGACAAGAAATTTCGGACAAGTTTTGTTGTGGAGTATTCAACAGTAGAGCTGGCAGCCTTTGAACACCAAGGAGCTCCTCCTTCAGCAGTTCCTGCAACTCAGCTTTGCTGACACTGTAATAAGAAGTTGCAGGGTACATATCTCTTGCATGTACATCGTTTAACATATCATCTTTTGACAACTCTGAATACTTGTAAGTTTTCCCTGTTTCCCACAAAGAACCACGAAGTACAACTGCTTGGATGTGTTGAATGCTTTGATGCTGGCACTGAAAAGCATTCCCAAGATTCATATAGTGACAAGCCTTGGTACCACATGCACTCCTGTAGTTGCCTCCAATCTGCATGCCAGTTTCAAAGCAACGAGCAAGTGTATCGCCTGTGCAAAACCGGGGAATAACATTCATAAGGATTTCAGTACTGGGGATTTTAACTGGTTTTTGCAGACTCTTCAGATCTTCCAAACGGCACTGAGAATACATTGACTGATCTTGTACACTGGATCCAGATCTACCAAAAATATGCAAAATAGGTTTTTCAATCTCTCTCTGCTTGTCTTGATGTATTGCAGGGTCATATATAACGTTCACAGTGAACACAACATGCGGGTGACCATTAACATCACCATGGTCATGCCAAAACTTCAGAAAACATTGCCGAACCAATTTCTTGTAGTGATTTTTGGTTTCCTCCTCTGTCATACTTGGGTGGTACTCATTCAATAATTTTAATTTCCTTACCATCTCTTCAGTGTTCATTTTTTCTAGTTGCTCATCACTAACAGGTAAAAGAAAACCTTGATCCACTTGCCGCTTTAGTTCCACTTCGATTAAGTGCCGCAGAGGAATTTTGCGTCCAGCTACCTCTTCTTTGTCAAACACTGGGCCTTCCGATGATAATTTGATTTTGGTAAAAGTCTTCGGGGCAACAGACTCCCCCACCACAACTTTCCCATCTTTCTTCCAATTACTAAGCTCCTGCTTCAACATCCTAGCGGAGGGTTTATCTGAAACAGCTTGAAGCCTCTTCCTGCATCTACGAATTCGAGATGGTATGTCTCGGCCAGACACTGTCTTCTCTTGATTAAAAACTGTTGTATCGACCCCTTGGTCTGCTGCACATTTCTTCAAAATCTGATCTCCTTTAGCGGAGCTTTTCCCATCTGGGGAACGCACATCAAACTTTCTTGCCATTTCCGACCAGTTTACATGATTGCCAGGTTGGGTGCCCTTCATATGATTGAGGAAATCCTGTTTTTCAAAGAGGTAACTCTCAATGTTGCCGACAGGGTTTCGCCTTTTAGCTACACCTGTGTTTTCTTTTTCCTGCCGTGCTGTGGCAATTTTGGCTGCATCTTGTCTGCTTATATACTCGCCATCTAACCTTATCCGATCATAGCGTGAAAATGACAGATTGTTCCGCAGCACCACATCAAGTTCCTGTGATGGACTTGACTTCAGCTGTTGCTTGAATTGCCTTTGCTCATCTGCATTTACTTTTCTAATAGTTTCCTTAACAACAGGGCTGTTCAAAATCTGCTCATTTGATATGCCACTTCCCACTGTAGACTGACTAATAGATGAATTGGGCATCACACATTTTTGGCATCCTTTTGCAGAATGCTCATTCTGCTCGCTGTCATTCAGTGACTTCCAGTGTACGTAATTATACGAACAAATGAAAGCAGTTTTTTCACCACGGTGATTGCCATTGAAATTCCCACATTTGTTAAAATATTCCTCATACCTAACAATATCTTTCCTGAAAGTGCTGTTGTAAGGTACTTCCAAACTGGATTCACCACCAATAATTGACATATATCTGCCATGCCTTTCCTTTGCGGTTAGTCTATCAGAAGTGTGGTACGCAGCATCATTTTCACTCACTGTACCATCCAGTAACTCCTTGAATTTTACAAGTCTTGTAGTGCGTGCCACAAGAACTTTATAGTAATTACATGTCATGTTTGATCCTATGTCAAGCTATGATTGAATGTCAACATCCTGTCAGCAGTGTAAATGACTCCATCAGCAGGTCAAGGCCTTGCAAAAGTTTTCAAATATATACGAGATTTCTGTGAAAATGACATTTGTTTTAGCGATGCATGATGCAGGTACAATACAAATATTCCAGTAATAATTGGTGTCGGCTAGATGAATGGAATAAAATGTAAACATTGCCGCCTGCAGAATGACAGCTGTGACCTTTGACCTGCTGGTGTCCTTCACCTTGCTTGATCAGTAACAACTCACCTGACAAATTTCTATGACAATTTTACATATAAAACCACCATGGCAAGTCACCATGTGTCGCCTTCTCATTCTTTGATCACTTACCAATCAATCTAGCCATCCTAAATGTTTTGAAGGAGCCACAAATGCATGGTAATCCAGAAATAAAACCATCACATGCACATCAAGCCACGCTAGGTACGCCATCTTGATCATCTTGAGCTCTCTGGGGAGGGTACTCTCCTAAAATGTTAAAATAAAATCACTGTCAAGTTTTTTCTTACTTAATTTATTGGAGTAGATGAATAACAAATTTATGATTCAAAATACAGGCCATATTGATAGCTATTAATGCATAAATTGGCCAATAGTAAAGAAGATAGTACCTGAGTTGTCTTTATGAGGAAGTACTCCCCCTCCAACCAGTGCCAGTGACCCGGATGTTCGCGTCAGCTGGCTAAAATTGCCTCGTAAACAAAAGGTTCACTGCGGTCGTGAGTGTCATCTAGACCATTAGCGATGTCTTAAAAATGTATGTAATATACTAGAATTATGGAAATTTAGTGATTTTCAACATGTAGTAGGCGCATTTTGCAAATTGTGTCTCATATACTCACCATGACCATTATTCCTTCAGACAGATGCCATAAAAATTCCCGCCATGCACAAAATTCACAAAAAAAGTGAGTTGTATGTGAAAAGTGCAGATTGCGCCATTACAGTATTATTCTTCACTGCATTCCGAGTGTAAAAAGATCAAAGGGCTTTAATAATTACTATAATATAGGTCTAGAATTTTATTGGAACCACAAATGTATGTCTTGTATATATATATGAACCCCCCCCCCCCAAAGTCACGTGACCTGTGGAACATATATAGATTTAAATTTCCTGTGGGACATAAATGTGATTGACACTTTTAATTAAAAGAGATATGAAGGATCAATATAGAAAGTAAAACAAGTTCTATGCAGGGCCCTGAGACTGCATTAAGCAACATGAGAAGAGGATGATAGTCCATCTACCAGCGCCCCTAGTGGTTATTGTAAAATGTGTTTTGCCAGGCAGAAATCAATCTTTCAACAGCGCTGAATGCATATATAAATCAAAAACTATCGAGCGTGATATAAACCCCAGCTGGGTGGTCTAGTGGTAAGACGCTCGCCTGCTCCTATAAAGGACTCAGGTTCAATCCCGGGCCCAGGATCCTTCATGAGGAACATGTCGTACGGATAAATGGTGGTGGTGGTGGATTTAGGGCTTTATGTCCTGTATTTCTGCACCTGATGGCCTAATTAGGACAGGAAGGGACCATGGAAATGAGACGAAGAATGAAATAGCCATCCAACATAGGCTCGACCATAAGGATAAGACGTTAAAATGGTGGTTCCTTGTACTCAGTGTATATGCTGAGGCAGGTAAAAGATCCCACTCATGGTAAATGTGTAGTAACATGAGTGGACTCTCCTCTCATTCGCCTCATCAATCAACCCTCCATAGCGGCAAAATAACTTGCCTTAGAGGGCTGTACTTTCCACATCTATCTACCCTTAACCAGTACCATCCAAGCAGCTATGTCTCTTACACTGATATTGCTGCCCTAAAATGACTCAATATATGTTTTTTTGGCATTATACTGACATTATTTTGCAATGCCTTGAATAAAAACCTGAATATACTATTGATACATACCAAATTTACCCTACATTGACTTGTAACAGTTATTCTTTTGTGAGTTTAATTTGAAATTATGCAGTAAATCTGCACAACATAGTGAGAAAAGATACCTTTGACTAAATATAGAGCAATGTACTCATTTGGTCAACATAGCAACCATACCCTTGCTGCAACCCCACACCGTGGAGTCACTAGAGAAGGAGGGGAAAGGTGGGGTTTTATTGCGTTCTATGTTAGTCGCGATGGTCTTTGGATTTATGACCCCAGCTGATAAACATTGCTGAGGCTTAAACCCCAAATAACTGTGTGCTGATTGGCCAAATAAAGTGGGGGTTTCCTAAATGTTTTATAAATAGCACCCATGTGCTCTCATGTTTATAACTAGATTGTATTCACAGCATTGTTCTCCTACCTATTCTGTAAAATGATTCATTAATACAACATTGCACCATAATTAAAAGAAAGAATTTATTTTTTATTTTTTGCTGAGAAATATAGTGATGTTAATTTACATCAGACATGCAAATAATTAATTTAGTAACTGTGTAACCATAATATTATGTAACTATTCAAATATAGTTTTCATAAAAAATTTTTGACATGGTATATATTTTTATGTCATGACATGATATGTTATATCTTGTCTGATATGATAAAAATTGCATTTTATAAGCAAAATTTCAGTCAGGTAGAAGTCCATTTCATTGTCAGACAATGACTTTTTAAATTAAAATAACTCAGGCCGACATCGACCGACACCAATAAAATTTATATTGGCATGTAGGCAAAAAGTTGCTCTTTCAAGTACATGTTTTCTCTAGGACACGATTTAAAGCAATTTTAAGATAGCGCAAGTTGAATAAAGCCAAGTAAAACATAACTACAGTTGCCGAGGTGCAGTTGTCATTTGCTTAAAATGTCGTAATAAGCTTATTTCTGGACGGATTTTCACTGGAAAACTTTGTAATTGACCAGTATCTGAAGGGCAAGGTATTCCCTACTATGCGCACGCAATGTGGGCCAAACAAAAATATCCATTGGGAAATCCTTGAATTGGAAGTGAGGCTCTCAAAATCTGCTAGGACTGCGAGATTTAAAAACCCCTCTGAAAGGGGTGCAGATTGGCTGCTGCAGCAGCGAGACTAACATAGGACATCAAAGGGGACCTGTGTGAAATTAAGTGACCATTAACTCAACCGTTCTCTGGGCCAACTTTGCCCAAGAACTAATTTTAATGGCCATTAAAAATATAGATGCACGTGTGTGATAACGGGGCTTTCCCCTCCTTCTCTAGTGACTCCATGCCCACACCAAGAGGCACCAAGTAGGTAACAAGAAGTTTGTCACAAAATATATTGCAAAAGGTGTCAGACACTATGCATGGTTAGTTGAACTGACAGACAAATGGAGGAGAATCCTTCTGTGAATAATAAACTACGAGAATTTCTCAAAGGCAAAGAGACTGATGTAAGTTTTCAAAATATATTTTTGCAAATTAGGTCTTTGGATCACTGCCATGGATAAATAGAATGAGCATGAATTCAGACTATGAAAAGAGTGAGCTTTTGTGAACAGATTGCCATACAACTTTAACAGTACACCATACTGCTTTTAACTATGTCCGTAGTACTATGTCGATGACATAAGTTGTAACATAATACATACATTACATGTAATAGCTTTTATAATAACTGATTATGAGGCCAAGTATTTGCTTGACAGATTGGAGACAGCATTTTCTTATTTTTTTCTATTTCTTTGAACATAATAGCTTTTCTTTTTTCTTTATTTCTATGTAAATATTATCAAGTATAACTGATTTTACTGAAGTCCTTTTTTAAGGACTATACATTATACATTACATGTGAATCTACATAAATGCTTCAACATGTGAATCTATATAAATGCTTCAACATGTAAGAACCAGGAATGCTGTGTCTTTGGTTCTTGAAATTCAATATATGCTTTATCAGTGCAGTGTTGATCCTGTGAAATCCCACACTGTACCCCAGATTGCAAAAAGGGTGGTGACAAGTTTGCCTGAGCTTGTTTCAAAACTCCCTTCTATTTTTAGCCTAAAGGGGGTGGGGTACTGGAATGGTCTAAAGAAGACGATCAAATAGATCCCAGAATTAGGCGCTTTGCCAATAATGCAGCCTGCTGGTGATATATCATCAATAATAATATCACACCTTACCTTATAAAAAAAAATTTTTATTAAAGTATTTTTATTTTTACAATTCCCCCCCCCCCTTCTCATTCATATTGTTCCTGTGTTAATAATATTATATATATATATATAATTTTATTGACATGATATTATATTATTCTTACTCATGTTTCTATGTATTTTCATATATATTTTTATTATTACCATCCATTAATTCTATATATCTTTAGCTTTCTTTTTATCTAATTTATTTCTTTTATTACTATTATAATTTTTTTATTATTATTTAAATCCGTTAGAAAAATGCTTAATAATTGAATTGTGTTAGGGAACACTTATGTTAGCATTCCTTTTGGGAAGTTAATTAATTAAGTTGTGTTCCGTTGATCCAAATATAATTTCCTTTGTGTAAACTTTTGTAGATAAATATGTTATTGGATCAAAATTAAGTTTTCTGTACACATATTGTATATGTCTGTCTGGTGGTGCAACAGCTGGATGGAGGTGGAACTAATATATTTCTGATGCATTTCCTCGATCATTAGAATCTTCATAAAAAACATATAAAAATGACTAAACCTACACTTATCTAAATAAGAAAAAACAAGAAATTGTGATATTGCGATATCACCATATTGAAAGCTGAACAGTTATATTAATACAAAAAAAATTCTTAAATCAATGACAACCCTATTGTTTGCTATTAATTTAACAGTATAAATGATTTGCTGCAACTTTCCTTTTATTTAAATATATTTGGATCGAGGGAACACTGATTAAGTTCCCAAAAGAACGCTAACACAGGTGTTACCTTAGCACAATTCAATTGGTAATGCAAAGCATAATAATAATAGTAACAGAAAATAATAATTAATTAAATAAAAGGAAAGCTGATAATATGGAAACGATAGGCCTATATTGTTCTGTTGAAGTGTTATCTGTGATATCAATTCTCTCAGGACACTACATAACTTAATTGTATAAATTGTATCATAATTAAGGCGACTAAAAGGTGCGCCATGAATAGTTTATCAAAATGACACATTTTACATTACTACTGAAAAGTATTCTTTTTACATAAACCTCAGTCGACTCTCTTAAGAATAGTGTCCATCTTCAATCAAAAAAAAAAACCTATTGAATTACCTTTTCTGCCAGCCAACAATGCATGAACAAGATAGGCCCTCTAGGGTAAAGTTGGGTAATATGGGCAGCAGTATCAGAATCAGAATTTCTTTATTGTCCTTTCTGTATACAAGTTAATAACATTTTATATAAACAAAAAATAAATAAAAAAGTAATGGATGAATATTTGAAAGAACTGGGGACCACTTTAGGACAAGACTTTGTTGTTATCAAGTGGCCCCCATGGATGGAAGAGGAATGCCTGCATGCACAGACCTCTCAGACAGTATGAGGGATATCAGTATAATATGGGTAGCTCGCAGCAACTCAATGCCATCAGTGGTACATGCAATCCAAACCTAAATATTTACCTGACATTTCTTTGGTTGTTTCTGTTCAGGGAGAAAACCTGTAGAATATAATAATTTGGTGTGTAGATATATCAACCGGATGTTTTATTTCATAGGGAATACTCCTTTTTTTTTTAGATTTTCACTCATTTGCAATGGCCATGTCATGTCAGGAATTCTCAGAGCAGCCTAAAATGCAAGACTGACGTTGTTGGGAAGTGGGCTTAGGTGAGCTATGCAATCGTTAGTAATACTTATTGTCAAGCAAAAATATCATGTAAGGAGAGAAACATTAAAAAAAACTAGTGGCTCAACACTGCTCATATTAAACATTTATCTTTCCCATATTAAACTTTGGCATTTATAGTTGAAATTAGTGTAGTTTAATATGGGCATTGTAGTGCTCATATGTTTAGAATAAGGTGCACATAAAACCCCACTGTGGTTTAATACCCATGGGCACTTTTTTATCTATTTTCTAAGCTATACTATTTCAAAACTATTATGGATATGCATTTAATATGCTCAGGATGTATAGCTGATTACCTAAATAAAATAAAGCAAAAATAATTATGTATTTTCCATATTAACTTTCATTACATCATGCCCATATTACCCAACTTTACCTACAGCTGTTACCTTTTCTCGCCATTGATTGTACTAGGTCGTGAACCATAAATTTAAACTTTATGCACGAAGGAGTAAAAGTAGTACTATCTGAGTTAATGTTCATTCTTTTATACTTAACTCGTTAATGTTGCACCTAGTTTACCCCATATATGTATTACACAGCCATATTACAAAACAACTTGCGACTGAATGTGATGTCAGATGGAAAATGTGCCGTATGTCAGCAAATTATAAAAAATGTGCCGTATGTCAGCAAATTATAAATGTTAAACATTTATGCGCCAAATGTTCCAGCAACTGCTCAAATTTAAGAGCATTTTCGAAGCTAATAAAAAATATTCTAACACACATGCTTTTGTAAGCGATATAGATTATAGAAATAATGTTAGGATATCATGATAGCAAATATTGTGCTCTATGGAATAAATGTTATTTCAAATATAAAAAAAAAAAAGTAACATATTGGGTAATAATAGTGCTTGATCTGTATATCTATGCAATATACAGCATGTTTTTGATAAAATATTACAAAATATCATTATTTTATATGTGTATAATTTTATTGACAGTATTATGTCAAACATGATATGTTAACCACAAACATGAAATACATTCAAATTCAATAGCAAATATCCAAAACATTAATACATTAAAAATGTCATAAAAAAATTATTATAATAATAAAATAAATTATAAAAGATTAGCAATGGTTCCAGCCACCAAGTGAAACTTATTTACATGGATGATTATAGTTAACATCAAACCAATTCTGTGTACTATATAATATTGTTTTACCATGGAGCCACCAGAACAGGAGAGAACAGTATATATATTATATATCGTTTTATTGACAAGCCTGATATCAGGAATTGATACATGTGTCATACAACATTACAAAACAAACAAATATACAACATAACAAAAACAGGTCTAGTGTCTACATTTACTATATATACAATCTATAATCTACCAGTATTTCTAAATATTTACTTGATAAAGTCGGTTCCAGTTTTGTTTACATATACATACATGAATATAAAAATGAGAGTTAATACTGTACAGGTCAATACTTCAAGTGGGTAATACTGTAATGATTTCAAAACAAATTTGTGAAAAATGCTATAAAAAATTCTGTGATTTAATGTGTTTTTCATTGGATTAGCCAGAGAAACCAGGCCTTTTTCATCCAAATTTGGCGCCTTTTATGAGCTATTAATGACTCAGCGGAACCCTTTGTTGCGAATCACTGTCTCGCCCCTTGCTGCTTAGGCAAGCTGGGGTTTTCAAAATTCCCGGGTCCTCTGCAGGGAGTGTCCAGTAAAGGGGGTACATTTTTGTTTTTATAAGCAGTTTGTTGTACTTCTGCCAGATATTCATGTGGTAGACCTTTAAATACTGAACAAGGCATAACTTTTCCCATAAAAATTGTCCAACTATTCACTGAGTTATGACAAATAAAAGCAAAAAATGAGTTAAATGGGCAAGTTAATCACTTGTTTTTCATTTTAAGATTGCAACTTCCACAAGAGATTGCAAAATGAAAATAACTATATCTAAAGTGAATATGTAGATTGTGATAACAGCATGGTTTATTGGTGTGCCTAGTTGCGACATAGTGTCAAAATAATAGATTTAATAATTCATCTTTTCCCCCATTTTCTGTTGTCAACTATGAAGATGTAGCATGTGGTTTTGGCATTGCTATCTCTAACAATATAAAAATATTGCTGTTCGTCCAGCCACTATCATAAAAAAATGAAAACAAGAATTTTTTCTTAAAGGTGAATATCAATTGTAGCTTTTAATTATTTAATTATTATATAATAACATATTACCTTGCACATTTAGCGATACATAATTTTGTTTAAAGATTAGTGTTTAATGTTACAAAAAATAATTGATTAACACATATAGCTTAATGCCTTATAGAAAATGTATAGATGACAAGTTTATATGAAAATTATATGAAATTAGCTGTAAGTATATTTACTCATTGTTTGATTGTTTGATTCTGTAGGGGAGGTAAAGTTGGATCATAATACCCTCAATAGCCACCAGAGGTTTTGACCCCTCCTAGTCAACAACCTCATGCCACGAATCACCTAACCTACTCACGAGGCCGCAGGGGAGCAGATTCTCCGCCATCTGGTGTGCCAACTTTATAATGCTTTTACCAAAGAGTGGGTGAGTGAAATGGGCTTTACATCCTATATTTAGGTGGGGTCTTTTGCTTACCTCAGCATAAACACCAAATACAAGGCACCTCCAATTTACAGATTAACATCCAGCTGGGAAGTAGCTCATGCTGGCCAATATGGAATCGGCTGATTGATGCCTTAACCATTAGGCCACCCAGCTGTGCACTAGATAGGGTTGATCAAGACATGCAGGTGCCAAGGCAATGATGGTGAAAAAGTGGAAAAATTATCATTGCAAAGATAGGGAACTTGAAGTTAATTTACATGGAAAGGGGTTTTTATGGGTTACAAAGTCAGTCTTTGATCTTTTGGTAACATTTATAGTTGTGCTTCTCCATGACATATATGTAAAAATAAGACCAAAAATCAAGTGGACATTTATTTTGGCTTATACTAGATAGGCGAGCTAACTGTGGACCAGGGATAGTAATATTGTAGTACCAAAATTGATTAATAAACTTCCAGCTTCAAATTAATCCAAAAAGACAGCATGCCAGGTATGGATTTACATGGGTAAAAACTGACAGTGCGACATTCCCCTTCTGAATTGCACAAACTCAGCGCATCAACATCTAAATATTCTGTAATTTCATAGTTAGACCTTTAATACCATAAGCCAGCCTATAGATTATAAGAGAAATTGATTAATTTAATTTAGATGAGTAAACGAGCAAAACATGTACATAATTAGGTCGCTGGGCTGTGAGGTGACTCGTGACACACAGTGTATATGCGTACATAAATGTACTGAAAATAAATCAAAGGGAGAGTTTCCACAGCCAAATTCATTGAAACCAATCTCTTTTAGTTTATTGTTTTATACCAAAGTAAGATTTTTGTCTGCTAAATTTGCGTTCCTTGGGCTAATTACGTAACCTTCACCTTTTGTTTTTTGTAGGCATGCCTCAGCCTACAGATAAATCTTCATCATAGCCAAATGCACCCAGAGAGGCCCTTTTTGGGTTTTAGCTGTGACTATTCAAAAGATAGTTAACATAGAAGAGGAAACCCATTTGGAACCTCTGAGAGAGGCACCTCTTTGTAGGAGGTTTTGCACAAATACCTGTGGAGCCCCACACTGATAAACTGCGTAGCAGTTATAATTCTCAATAAAAGTGAAATATCAGCATAATCTACTTCAGACTACTTGCATTATTTCATTCCTATGAAAATGAATGTGAGAGTGTGCTTGTGATGCTGCAGTTGTTACCAGTGTTGCAGTTGTCACTGTGTTGCGGTGGCCAATACTGTGTTGCATTGTGGTCACTCCATTTCAGGCCTCTGGCTCTGATTGGCTAGTGAGTGACACACCCACATTCTGACAAAAATGCTGAGAAATGAAAACTGTCAAAACTGACAACACTCTCACTGTTTCTCAAGTGAAGCAGCACACATTGGACCTGTTAATTGCTCTTCAGTTATGTTTCTGATAGCTGATTGCATTGGGAGCCCTGTACTCTGTAATCAACGTATGATATAGAAATCATTGTAGAATCTGTAATAACTCATCAATCTACAATCATGGTCATCTTTCAGTTTTTATATGCAACATCGCCTTATGTTCATGTGTTCTTATATTGAAATGCAACACCATAAGCACTTGAAGCTGCACTGCCTGTCGAATTTGCAATTTTCGAAGACTATCAAATAGTTGAAAATAACCTTAATTAATCAAGGCACACTAAATTTGTGTGAATTAATGATTTTATCAGACATTATTACCAAAAATAAATCATACTTTACGACAACTATCTTGAAGGATCCATTCTTATTTCTAGATTTCATTGGTGTCGACTGACTCAGATGGCATACCTCAATATTCCCACCTTTACTTACATCAAGTTATTTTGATGCATTATGTATTAATAACAAATTATGGGAGCTTAATCTATTTATACGACCAGCTATCAGAGGAAGATGTCCCTAGGGATGAGATGATTAGGCTTTTAAGTCCACACCATGATACACATTTACCCCATGGGTGGGGTCTTTTCCTTGCCTCGGCATAGACACCAAATACAAGGCACCTCCAATTTAACGTCTTATGCGATCGACATCCTGCTGGGTCGTAGTTCATGAAGAGTGCCTTTTCGTACAAATAAAAAAAAAACCCTGCCCATCGGTAAATTTATGGTTATTCAGCCCTCATAAGGACATTTGTCAGTGTCATGTTTGAGATTATCATGGCGTTCACACTGCAGCATTATTGCACACATCTTTGTTGTCAGCACATGCTGATAATAAGGTTTATGAAGTTAGCTACAAATGACATTTTTCACATGACAGCGTTATAATTCCATCTCAGTATTTGGCCAAAATCTTGGAAACTTGCAGTGTGCTGGGTCTTTCAGTAGTAACATACTTTTTAATAAACAGTACCTGAATATCCTGACAACCATATCCTGCAAGTGTGTCACTCTAAAAAATTAACTGGCATGCATAAGGGATGGAATTTCGACTACCTCACTAGACCAAAAAGAGGCTGCAATATTTTAAGTAACACGAATAATTTTTCTCACATTTGATATATTTTATACCTGTCTGTATATATTTAATTGATCTCAACTCTAATTTCAAATTGATGTATGCCTAATTAAAAGGCATGAATAACATGATATATATTAATGCGGAGTAAAGTGGATATACTTTGGGTTTGGCGGTGATTTTGAGTGGCTACTGAAAAGTGTGTATACATTTTTGGAAAGGGGGGTGAGATAGGCTTGCAATAGTCCCACCCTAGAAGGTTTTTTTTTTATCTTATTATTCTTTGAATAGTTTGAGCACTATATCAGCGGCTTTTGGCCTTAGTGAATGTCTCCTATGACCATAATATAACCAGTTTTCCTTGATTATTTTAGTTTATGTAAATTGTAAGTTTATGGTCAAAATAAATACTTTCTGTCTGTCTGTCTATCTATCTATCTATCTGTCTATCTATCTGTCAATCTATATATCTATATATCTATCTATCTATCTATCTATCTATCTGTCTGTCTGTCTAGCTGTCTGTCTATCTATCTATCTGTCTATCTGTCTATCTATCTGTATATCTGTCTATCTATCTATCTATCTATCTGTATGTCTAGCTGTCTGTCTATCTATCTATCTGTCTATCTGTCTATCTATCTATATATCTATCTATCTATATATCTATCTGTCTATTTGTCTAGAATTTTCAATAGAGCATTCACCGCTAGGTCACGTAGCTTTGAATATTATAACCACCATAATTGTGACGCACCATGTAAAAAGGGGGCTAATGGGTGGATTTTTCAAAAATTAGTTTTTGATGGCAAGTAATTGCCTAACATGTGTAGTTTATGGAAATGTAAAAAATTTCCAGATATCTCAATCTTTAGTGGTCATATGGGGTATTTGAAAATTTGATGTTTTCGCGCACATAACCACTGAGACGTAATGAGCAGCAACACAGGCACTTGTAAAACTATGCATTACGTTTTATGGCATATCTACATTATATATCGTTCAAAACTTACATGATTTGGATATGTGATAATTAGGTAACTTTTCTATACTCAACTAAAATTGTGAGCTGCTACAATAATCACTTTTTGTAAAATTTAACATTAAAATTGGCGTCTTAAAAATCCGGTTTTCGACGTAAAAAAAACCTCTGTATTTGGTTTTTTATCTCGGTTGCTCATTCACCAACAATTACCAAAATCTAGCATTGTGTTTGTCATGACATTTTCTAAATTTCTGAAATTTCATAATTATATGTGCAACATTTTTGACACAATTGAGCCTCAAACATGGGCTACCAGCTGAGGTTAATATTCTTACTACGGAAGCCTACTAGTGCCAGACACAACTTTTAAATTTACGGTTTTTGTTGCGTAACTTTTTTAATTTGCGGTTTTTGATACATAATTTTTTTCATAGGCGTTTTTTCTACATAATTTTTTTGGATTGTGTTTTTATACAATTGTTTTTTCATTTGCGTTTTTTGCATTCTAATTTTTTTTTGCCTTTTTATGGTACATCATAATTTTTTTTGTGTTTTTTCCCACAATTTTCATCTGTCTTTTGGCTACATAAGTTTTTTCAAGGGTGCATTTATGCAAAAATAAAATTTTATTTTGCAGTTTTTATCATTTGTGACTTTTGCTAAATAATTTGTTATAATGTGTTCTTTGCTACATGATTGTTCATCATTTTTGATTTTTGGTATGTAACATTTTTTCACTTTGTTTTATCCAACATAATTTTTCAGTGTGTGCATTTTTTTATACGCAATTTTTTTTGAGTTTGTGTTTTTCATTACATAAATTATTCTAAATTATATATATATTTTTTACATTACATTTGAATCTTTTTGCTATTATTCGCAAACATTTGCGAATAAACGCAAAACTATTTAACTCCTTCTAGAACCAATTGAGCAGAACAAAAAAATTATGTAGCAAAAAAACACAAATTCGAAATAAAAATTGCGGCAAAAAACTTTAATATTTGCGAATAAATGCGATATTATTTAACTCCTTCTTGAACCAATTGCGTGAAAACGAAAAAAATAAAGTGGCCAAAAACGCCAAAAAAAAAAGAAGTTGTATGTGGCACTAAAAGGCTTCCATATATGAGAGTTAGAACATATAGAACTAAAAGGGGACAGCACTAATTTTGATCTAATGCTAAAATTATGACAAATATACCAAATGATAGCTCAAAGGCTCTACTTTAGGTATATAGCTAATGATGCTCTGAGTATTATTTTGGACAAATTGGGGGACATCATAAAAAGGTCAGTTTTTCTAGAGTGACCCCTCTTTTTTATTGTCTCATATAGATTATTATAATAAGTTACAATCGGGTACAATGTTATATTAAATTCATATGGCTGGACATTTTTTAATTGCAAGATTTGTAAAAAAATTAGACTTTTTGAATTGGCTTGCTTTTTCTTCGGATCCCCTGAAATTATTGTTCTCTTTTATGTTTCTAATGAAAATGGTCTCAAAATGTTCCTGAAAGTCCACTGCATGCAATAACATCACCTGCTTTTATAGTTATAGCTTTGCAATTAAATTATTAATTATTAGGCTGGATATGAGTCGGAATGAGTGGGGAAAAGCACAAGAATAGAAAACATCCAATAATTTGAAAATTAGCATGCTGACCCCCCAATTTGTTTCCATATTTTAGCCTAATTATCCCAGGCAGAGGTTTGAGCTAATGCAGACCAATTGTAGACTGCAGAACGTGATTGATTTCTTTATTTGTAGATCTAGTAACATTGCCAAGCTGTTCCTACTTTGACACTGTTGACTTTCTGTATAATGTGTGTGCAGGTGGATTTGTCACACTTAATTTCCGAAGCAGAACTCCAACGCTATTGTATATACATTGATATAATTTGGTATCTTATTAGTCTGCATGGCCAAGTTGTGACTTTTGATAGTCTCATTGACTTGTCTCAACTTTGTTTGAAGGATTTGGGAAAACATTTTTAAAGATTATTTTGCTTTTCCTAAGCAGTACTCGGATACTACTGCACCTACATGCTTTGTTATTTTATGTCTAAAATATTTTATTTGTGCCTTTTGGTGTCCTTATGGCCATAAATACTATAGAATATTGTGAAAAATTCATGTTTTCTAAAGCCTGTATCAACTTGGTCTCACCTACTAGTGTACCTAAACATGTTATTTGTCTTCTAAAATGTCTATATTGTAATACTTTAAATTTCGAAGCTTCATTTTGACATATATTGCCCTTTCTTTTTTATAATTGTGGAAATTATGCAAAAATTGCTGAACTTGTGTTGTTTGCTACATTTCATAACCCCTGGTACTCTATGATACACTGATATCACAAACCTTTGGAGAATTAAGCGTACAGTGCCTTACAGAGGTATCCTGGACCATGCATGCTAGCAAATATGCCCCCCATTATAATTCTTCTCATGACATAAAAGACACATGCATTAATCACACAAGTTTTTTCAGATGAATATTTAATGATATCAATAAAAAGATGCAGAAAAACAAATTATTATACTATTATATACAGCTGTAACATTATGTAATCACATGCATGCTAAATCCCTTTAATCAGGCAATTTGATAAGATGCTATTGTTGAACCCAGAATTCTTTTTTTTGTTGTTCAGACATACCCTACTAGTCATATAGTGGTTATACTGGGGAACTTTCATTTGATATTTTCGGCACTTATCAGGTGAATGCAGGAATCTGGTGGCAACTGTTGATAACTTCTTCTTTCTGCCCCGCCCAGGTTGATTAGCCACTGTACCTTTAGCTTTGAATTTGCGAAATAATGCATCCAACTGTGTCTTTTGAAATATTCAGTATCTTAGCTATTTTTGTATCATTTTCCTTGCTTGTGCAATGCCTAAATCTCTTCTCTGATGTTTTTGTGAGTATTCTCTTGTTTGAGCCATGTCTCCAGTTGACAATGACATGAATCTAATGATTTAAGGCAGTGATTAAAACTGAAACACCAGCACTCAATAACCCAATCAAAGCTGCTTGTTTTCAGTTTTTGTTATTCACTATTTGAACTGTTTGAACAACCCCCAATTTGCTAATCTGCGCTTTTATGAGTAATTGTATGTAGGGGTTGAATAATTTTAAGAAGACAGCTATAATTAAAAGTAGTATATCGTGATTCATCAGAAAAACAAACCTTGTCTCGTATTTGTTTAGTTGGTATATTTAAAGCAAAAAAAAAGAGCTAATATGCAAAAAAATCACACAAAATCAGGTCATGCCTGCCATTTGAGTGCACGGTCTGACTTAACTTTAGCAATTATTTTGCTCCCTGGGTAATATACTTGAGAAAAAAAATCTAATATTGTAAAAAAAAAAAGATAACAAGAAAGGTGTGGTGTCCTGTATATGCTGAGGTAAAATACCCCACCCTTAGGGAAAATGTGTACCATAGTGTGGACACTTAGCCTATATCATCTCATCATTACATCTACCCCTGCCAGTTGGTCATGTAAGCTGGCTAAGCTTCAGTAGCATTGAGGCATTTAACAAAAAAAGGATAATGCATGCCTGTTATAATGAGTGAGGGAAAAAATTAGAATAATTATGAAATAAAATCTTAATTTTCCAATTTCTGACTGAACTGATATCTTTGAGGTCAATTTATGATTATTATGAATAAATATATTTAAGAAACACATGTGGTAGGTCAAGTCAAGTGCAATCCTGGCAAAATTTTGAGACATTGTTTATGTCTGGGCCATTATTTCTTGATACATTTTGTATTGTTGCTATTTTTTGTTACATGGTAGACTATTTACAACAAAAAATGTCACAAAATAATATTTTGTCAATCATTGAGATCTTAACCAATCAAATTAAATTAAACTTTGCAATGTCTCTCCCACTGAACACATTGGCCAATGAGCTTCTTAAATAGGTGGACAATGTTTCCAATGCCTGCATAGCCTGCAGTCAGATGATTAACTTAATGTTTTTTTTTTATAATTACGCACGCCTGGCTTGCTTGCATTTCCCCGCCAATTTCGCAGTTATGACGTCACCACCCGTAAGCCCCCTTTTCCCGTGGCGCGCCACATATTAACCAGTTTCTTGACACAGTTAACTTTATGTCCAACACGTGTTTAATATTATGTCTGGACTTTGGGCTACTTTAAGTTGCTTGCATTGAAGTCTCACATATTTTGGTGCACTTTTGGCCCGGTTGCAAAAATGCATAGAAAATATATATCACAAGTAGCATAAAGTTTCAGTCTATTGTGGCCACACCTGTTTAACGTACAATATATATTTTGAAGATGCTACATTTTAAAATGTTCATAGTATAAGCCTACTGTCTTGTGTATATAAAGTTTATTCTACCTTAATTAATAATGGACTTGTTAAATACTTTGACATGTATATAAATGAAGAACAAAATTGATTTTGACATGATAGATCTTGCCAAGATCATATTTTTCTATTTCAAATATCTGTAATACGAAATAGACAAATGAATAAGCAACCAACTTTTGTTGCGTTTATTGACTTCTCTAACGCATTTTATTCAGTAAATAGAGAACTTTTAAACTACTTTCAAAAACTCATAAATGGCAGGATTTATCAAGCTATAAATTAAAACGTTTTACACTGGTAAAATATCTTGTGTGAGAATTAACAACTGATTGACAGATTGGTTTGATTGTTCTTCTGGAGTGCACCAAGGAGATGTGTTATCTACCACCCTCTTCAGCATGTGCATTAATGATTTAGCCACAAATGTAAATGGCCTACATAGTATTTAAACAGTATCATTGCCGACCTTAATGCCCCTATGTAGGCCATTTAGATCAATGCACATTAATTTGGGGTTACTCTAGATATGAACCCTGTGAAAATATACAACTTAGGGCAGCAAGATACTTCCTTGGTGTCCATAAATTTACTCCAAAGGCTACACTCCAGGGAGAAACAAGGGAATGTAAGGTCCGCAATGGCCAAATTACGTTGTGGTGTCTTGCCTATTAAAATTGAGACTGGTCGTTTTGTTAATTTAGCTTTAGAAGATAGACTTTGTGAGGTTTGTAATCTTAATGAAATAGAAGATGAGTTGCACTTTCTTTGTAAATGTGAACGGTATAATGAAACCAGAAATGAATTTTATGATAGCATATTATCTGTCAATCCCAGTTTTCCTGGTTTAAGTTTTCAAGACAAATTTACTTATTTAATGATTAATGAACACTTGAAAACCAGTAGATTTGTATTTCCATGTTATAAAATTAGTAGAAATATGTTATACAGTAGCTAGACTTTATAATTATCTTTACACTTCATTTTTACATTAAGTTCAATTGATTTGTAGTGACAAATAAGCCCACTTTGGCTGGGTCCATATAATGTGATTTTATTTTTTCTTAGTTGTATATATTGTTAAACTTAAAGATTTTCGTATCGTATCGTATGTTGGACACCGCAATCAGCCAAATTCGCCACCTCCAAAAAGGAGCATCTAAACTTGCCATAGATCTGTGAATTAGTGTGACACAAAATCCATCCAGGTTACAAGCTGTAATTGCATATCTTTCGGAGTTTCAGGGGCAAATTTCGCTGTGTGAAGTACCAGTCCTTACATCAGAGATGCACGATCCGGCGACTGACATATTATTCTTGCCATTCAGAAAAATTTAGCTGTAGTTTATTTTAAGCAGCAGCTTTAGGGAGATCTGGGCCACTGTCCTAAGCTTCTCTCTGTGTGAGAATACAGTCACAAGTTCTGGTAAAGTAACAAACTGAAATTAGAAATTTTGCTAACTACAAAGAAAGGCTTATTACAATACAAATTGGTTTAACCACCCATACACTTTTAGAGCTTTTAGATTATTGAAGCACAATTAAGGGTAAGATATATACTTCCTTTTTTATTTATTTTTTGTCAGATGCAAAACAAGCATAGGAGGGGTGTAATAATAAATTGATTGAGGATCTTCTATCCAAGCAACCATCAGCAAATGTATTTATATAATGACGTGATTATTCTGTAAATTTATTTTCTGGACATTAATTGTGATCCCTAGAGAAAATTCACGAAAAATTGCAATAAAGTTTTTAAAGTGTCCGAAAACTTTTGGCCATGGCTGTACAATATAGTGGTAAAGGTTTATTACTTTATTGGAGTATTTTTTTACATGGGGCTTTTCTCAGTTTGTATGGTTAACATACTTTGTTTTTGTTTGTATGGGATGGGGGTTTAAGTGAACAAGGCCAAACAGCGTTATTTGCTGCAACAAATATTAAAAAAAATGGTAAAAAAACGAATGTTTTTTTTTTCCTTTTGAGGCCAACCTTGGATTTCTGAAGTTGTTTATATGTCCCAATTTACCGTCCCAGATAGGTAGATAGGTAGATAGGTAGATAGGTAGGTAGATAGATAGATAGATAGATGGATAGATAGATAGATAGAGCATAGATAGATAGATAGATAGATAGATAGATAGATAGATAGATAGATAGATAGGTAGATAGACAGATAGATAGATAGAAAGATAGATAGATAGAAAGATAGGTAGATAGGTAGATAGGTAGATAGATAGAAAGATAGGTAGATAGGTAGATAGGTAGATAGATAGAAAGATAGAAAGATAGAAAGATAGATAGAGCATAGATATTTGGCAACATAATATATATCTATCTATATGTAAGATGTATCTATGTATCTTTGCATATGTATTAAAACCATATACATTCATTCATTTTACATAACAAAGATCAACAAATTGGCACAACCAATCGAGTGTCTTGATTGACAGTATACAGAGAAAACATGATTATAGGAAGCCACGATTATAGAAGAAGCTATTATCATTCAAAAGTAACAATAGGAGTGCGGCTCGGTCCACTGTACATTACAACCTTTTTTTTTTTTTTTGCGAGGGAACGCAAATATTTACGAGGGAACAATAAAATTTGCGGGAGAACGAAAAATATTTGCGACAGAACTCAAATATTTGCGAGGGAATAAAAAATATTTGCCAGGGAACGAAAATATTTCTCGTTCACTCGCAAATATTTCCATGATTTTCTTCTTTTTTTTTACCCATGTCCCTTTACATTTGCTTTAAATTAGTGACTCTTTTATAAGGCACATTTTTGTCACATTGAAATTCAGCTTTACATTTAGAAATGAATGAATAATTTTATTTTTTTTTTCTTAACTTGATCAAGTCATTCATGCAATTTGGCTGAACACTCTTTTTTTTATCTTTTCATGTGGTAAAGAACATGCAGACCTATGACAACTATATTTTACCACACACTTTGGCCCATATTTGTTTCTGTCCTTGGTGACATCGTGTTCATGTCCGGGATTGTCCGGCATTGTCCGTCATTGTCCGGGGCGCTCCAGGACCACCTTGGGACTCCGGGGGAAAAAATTTTTCATGCCGGAGTTCCCGGAGTAATTTAATCCATGTAGATCCGTGTAGATCCGTATAGACTCCCAATATACTCCGCCGATCTCCGGGAATCTCCGTATTGACTCCGGCATATCTCCGGCTACATCCGGCGTCAACCGGGCATGAATATTTCGCCGCCATTAATGCCGGAGAGTACAAGGAGCAACACGGTTCCACACGAATGAACACGGTGTAGTGACCGGTGATATCCGCGAAGGCACCGTGAAAATCCGGTTCACTCCGCACTCTAAACGGGACAGTCGTGTTAGCTCCGTGTTGCTTCTTGTTGAGACCGTATTGACATCGTGTACACATCGTCAAACATTTATTTTTTGTTGACATTTAACAGCTCTTTGATCCCGGAACCCACCGGAGGTAATAAAATGTTACTCCGGGACGCTCTGGCGTCTGATCCGGCTATGTGTGAAACCCCCTTTAATGTTGTTGGAAGAAGTTACATCTCAGTTTGTGTAGTGGTAGTGTGATGGACTCCAAATAGGGCTGGCTGGTTTTCGTGTGACCTTTGCTTCGGTCGCCGTTGACAAAATAGTTGTAACAGTACCCTGAAGTACTAAATTAAATACGCTTTTCACAACGCTGCCATGTTGATATTTTTGCCTCATTGACCTCATTCTGATCTTGTAATATATTATGACATCATTACTTCTTCATTGTTCTTGCACTCTCTGACCTCATTATGGCCATTGTCCACTGATGACGTCACAATGCTATATCTGAGTGCAAAGTGAGGTCAATTAGGCAAAAATTACAACATGGCTGCTGTGTGTAGACCCCGAAGCCGCCGCCAGGAGCCGCCGTGCCAGCCTTTTTCAATGATTGGCTTAGCCTGCCATAAACTTTCTGAGCCATTTTAAGCCATTAGCTGCCATCAAAACTTTAAGCCAATGTCTGCACTGAGAAGTCTAGCCTTCAATTAAGGTGTGAGCTGTTTGATTGCAACAGTCAGGAGACAGATTGCAATTGAGTTCAATGCATCAGGTCTAATTGCAAATAACTCTTCGAAGCTGCTATTCCACTTAAATTTGTGTGAATTACTTTCTGCCTGAGTAAATAACCAACAAGTTCAATATTTCTTCATATACTATTATTTCATAATTATGAATCTTTACTGGACTATAGTCTGCAGTGAGAGCAGAAGTGTGCATTTTGCTGGAAAGGTGGACTTCATTCCTGTCAATTTTGAAAGTTAATCAATTTGACTTATACCACACACATCACCTATGTGCTAGAAGTACTGAACAAGTCTTGGTCAATGGAATGGACCTAATATTTTGCTTTGCTTAGGCTTTGGTTGATGATGTGTGCGGAAACAGTTGTCATCTATGTGGGCAATAGAGTCTTTTCACTGAGCAGCCCTGAATCCAGCAAGACATAAGTCTTTCCTCTCCTCTCATTACTCATTTTGCTTTTCAGACAAGGTAGGTCATAACTAACTGATTCCATACATATAATTTTCTCTGGGAAATAACATAAATCAACTAAATGATAAGATGTCAAATATACATTAAAATGCGCTAAAAATACTGCTGCTAGGATGCACTTCGCTTCAGCCAATCAGCGTCAAGGACGGGAACTTTTTCAGCCAATGGAATTGCAGTATTTTGTCGTAGCCACCTGGTGGAAATACGAGGAACCTTCCACTATTCACTTGCTCCTTAAAGCCTTGGTTATGAATATCTCTCAGTTATTATAAATTCAGTTTAAACCTTGCAAAATTAGAACTTATTTTCATTCTCATTGCAAAGGTGTGCCATTCTCCTCAGGACAATTTTGAGTCTTTGACCCATACCAATATAAAAACAATCAACTTGAAGTTTGCTATATACAATATAACTGGATATACAATCTGTACATATGTAAATACCCACTGCTGCTGCTTATTTATATTCAGTATTAATCTTCTATGGTGCATTGATTCCTGCTAATTGCCCTGATGGTGCCTTGTTTTATTCATATGCTTATAGTTGTACATAATTATCATATAGATGATTTTAATATGTAACTAAATTGTGTTCACGTAGATTGTTCTTTTATTTTACTTTATCATTGTATATATTTTTATTTTTATCCTTGTATTTTATTTTTTATGACACATGTATCATTTTGATGCTATCTATATTCTCCATTGGACACTAAATATTTATACATGTGAACATTGTTTTGGTGCGGAACTTATGAAATATGTGAACCGTAAATTTTAATCTTATTGTGATATTATGGTCAGTATTTGTATATAATTATGTAAATTTTAATCTTATATTGATATTGTGATCGGTATTTGTTTAATGCTTTGCGGTTTGATCTGTGATTTATCTTTTATGTTTATCTTACTTAGAGCATGACTCATATAATTACGGCAACTGGGACCTTGAATCTTTAGCTTTATACTGTTCTCATATTATGTATAAAAAATTAGAACTTGAATATCATACTTGTGTAGGTGTAGCTTTAGATAGACTTAGTGAGTAGAGCTATAGTTATATGTGACACATGTATCTTTTCTGATATGAACAAATGTCAATAAAAACCATATATATATATATATATATAGATAATTTCTGTCTGCAAGCTGAATATGTAAAAAGGTGGAAAAAAAGGTAGCTATAAAATATTCAAGTGACAACAATTTTTCATCGACGCCTGGGGCGCTTTGCCTGCAACAGCTGAATTGTAAATAGATAAAGACCAAGTTAATACAGTCCTACAGTCAGCCATTTTAGGCCAAATTACTCATGAGATGTTATCAACCATTATGTTTTGCGGCTTATTAGCCAAGCCATTTTCATGTTCAGCCAGCCGTAAGGGTCAAAGTAAATGGCTTCTGGGTCTAGCTGTGTGAAAAGAGTGATACATGACATCACCAATGCGTTATACTTGATGACATCATCAATAATTGGGCTGTAGTGACGTCATGTATTGTATTAGTACTTCCGGGTACAAGGTCACACGAGAACTGGCCAGCCGTATCCCAAGAGACCAAGGGCAAGCCTTATCTGCTGTTTATACTGTTTACGGTCTGATTAGTCTAAAATATAAATCGCACCCAAACCAAAATGTCTTTTTAGCTCATCCCCCTATACCATACCAGTTTTGATTTCTTGAAAAACCAAGATATCGTAAATACCAATTTTGGTATTTTGAAAAATCTGAAATTCTGGTGTTTCACAAAACTCAAAAACTATAATAACCATTAAAAACTATCAAATTGAGTTTCACAAGTGGCTTAGGCCTATCTAACATAAGCTGCCTTTATGTATGTTAAAACACAACACAAAGATTATTAGATAAACAATGATTACATCACTGTGGATAATTCTGATTTAGGCCTTTATATATATATATATATATATATATATATAAGTGCAACAACTTATAACTCCTGTTGGTGATTTGAAAAGCCGAAGTGCTCAATGGATTTTTTGTGAAATCAACTTTTACTGTGTATAACTCTTTTTGGTTTACAAAAAAAATATCAAAATATACCACATTTCCACTTGGGTAATTACCCTATAGAGGCATTAAAATTGTCAGAACATACAGACAGTGTCCCAATAAATATAGAAACCAAATTTGGTGAAGATCCGGTCATGATTAGTTTCATAAAATATGTTTGACTCTAGCTGTCTGTAGCGACCTGTACCTGGCTGTGGTCTAAACATGCTAAAACCAGCTTCTGTCCACTTCTATAGCTAATAATCAGCTAACATCTATCACCAGAAAAGTGTAAACACTGCAAATGTAATAAATAATCTAATATATCATAAATATGTACATTTAGATCCGGTTTTGAGTAGCCAGCTATGAGAGCTTTGTCTAGTTTCAATTGACCGGCCGTTTTTAATGAAACTAACTGTAAGCTGGCGAAGCTTCAGACCCATTAAAGGTGATGCACCTCCAAATTACGTCTTATTCTAATTTTCTTCATAACTTTTTGTGTCATAGTGGTGTTGTTATGAAGTGTTCCGCCCAGTTCTCACGCTTTTTTTTGTTGTTTTTTTTACTGAAAATGGACCTTAGTACACATTTTGTTTTTCCAGTTGCTTCTCAAGGTCAGTGCATGAAGTACTTTGCACTATCACAAAAATATGGAAAAACTAATTTTGGACTTGATTGATATATCCAACAGTACCATCACAATATTGTTTATCATATATAGGACAGAAACCCATTGGGGCTGGCTGGGTTTTTCCTTTAATACGTGGTTTATCTATTACTTAAAAAGGAACAAGAAGAAGTCATTTTTATTGATTGTCAAGCCCATAAGTAATAAGTATTATCTGGGTTGGCCTAAAAAAAAAAAGTATTATTTAAAAAGATAAATATAAATATATATATATATATAGTACATATATTACATGAGAATCAACACCCCAGTACCCAATAGCTTCATGAGTTGCACCCTAGTTGGATGTCAATCACATGACACATTAAATTGGATGGTGCCTTGTACTCGGTGTCTATGCTCGGCCAAGTAAAAGACACCACCCCTGGGGTAAATGCGTAATATGGTGTGGACTCCAAGCCTTATTGTCTCAATCATATCATTTGTCATATAGAGACATTTGAATGAGCGAGGCATATAGACATATTCAAAAGTGCAAGGGATATCTGATTGAAGCTCATGTTTCTTCCATGTGAATCCCCACACCAAAAGAAGCGATAGATAGATAGATAGATAGATAGATAGATAGATATGGAAAGTGCAGCCCTCTAAGGCAAGTTCTTACCACTATCGAGGGTTGATTGATGAGGTGAAAGAGACTAGGAGTCCACCCATGTTACACATTTACCCCATGGGTTGGATCTTTTACTTGCCTCAGCAGAAACACTGAGCACAAAGGACAGCAAATTTAATGTCTCACCCGAATGACATCCAGCTGGGATGATAATCATGAAATTTGCCCAGGACTGGGATTGAACCTGGGTCCTTGAGCGGAGCAGAAGAGTGTCTTACCACGCTTTTTAGTGTCTAAAATAACCTTGCTCTGAAACACCTGTTTCGTGGCCATGGCCTATATCATATGAAAGGACTTTGTATAAAAAAAAAACTTTATTAAACCATACCTTTTCAAAGGATTAGTAAGGCCAAGGTTTCTTTTTACAGGAAAGTTGTTGGCGCTTGACATAGCATGACAACTGAAGTACTGTTACCATAGTTAACATAGTGAGTTATGATGGAATGCACACACAGTATATCAATAGATACCCAATGGCTTGTTTTTAATTTTGTTACATATAAATGCCATGGCCACACAAAATAGACAGAGATGTTAGTCTAACTTTAAATTCTCCATTGCAGTTTCTGCTGCTTCTCTGCTACCATAAAAAATTGCCATAATAATGAGAAAATGACCAAATTTATCATTAGAAAGGTAGGAAAAACTTGTTGAAGTTACAGTGATATGTGTAAGAGTGAAGAATATTCTTGCTTTAGGGAGTAAAATGTGTACATTATTTATGTGATTTGTTTGAAATCAAGGTCAATAAATATGATATGAGAGATAACAGAAGAATAATTCAAAATAGATTTAAAAGCATAAATTATGGTTAAAATTCTTTTAAGTACTATGGAGCTAAAGTATGGAATGAGTTACCACCAGATGTTAAAAGTTGTACCACCCTCAGGGAATTCAAACAAAGATGTCAAGAATATGTGAAGTTAACCCACTAAGCTTTTCTGTGCATCCTGTACATAGACATTAGTCATTGTTCTTTCATCTGTATATATATTCTCATCTTCCATTGTCATGTAATAGCCCATGGGCTAATGTTTTATTGTTATTTTACAAACCATGACTTTAAATAAAGCTTATTCTTATTCTTATTCTTACATGATGAGTCATCAGTGACACATATCCCTATCTTTTCTATTGCTAATGTGTATGCTGTATGATGACTCATGATAGGCAGCAGGTCTGAAGATATGTCATAACCGTATAATTCACTTGATCAGCTGAGTACTTGATCAGCTGAGTACTTGATCAGCTGAAGGAAGGTTCTTCACTGATCCATATCATCAGTGGGCAGATCAACCTGCCTCCTGGTGAAAAAAAAACCAGGCTTTATATATCATTATGAAAGCTGTTTCTGGCCCATGATAAGTCAGAGTTTACCTAGTTTAACAAAATGATTGGTTAAATAGCATAAAAAAAAAGAGAAACAGATTCATATTTTTGAGTTGTGGCAAGTTTGCTGAATTGCCTGCTTGACAGAGCCAGAATTGTGTAAACTCAGCACATGAACATCTAATTATTCTGCAATTTCATTGTTAAACCATAAATACTATAAGCCAGCCTATGGACTATAAGAGAAATTGATTAATTTACCTTTGATGAGTAAACGAGCAAAACATGTACATAATTAGGTGGCTGGGCTCATGAGGAGACTACACAGTGTTATTATTGGTGATCAAGAACGCTGTTTTCAGGATATGGGATTTCACAGTCAATCTACACCAGATATTTTTGATAATGCTTAACTACAAGAGAAAGACAGTCCTGTTGACAAGTTAAATTATTTATGTTAAAAAGAACATGCTATTTTAAATTTACAGGGGGGCGGGGTGGGGTACTCAGATAGCGTGGCAGAATTACATAATTTTTGCTTATCTTATGGTGAAGTTGTCTCAATTCCATTTTATAACAATAAATTACATTTATTTTTAGTTTTCAGTCTTCCACTGGGACCTGAGCTGGAGAACCACTGTAACAACAATGTGTAATAAAAAAAAAAAAAATTTTAAAGGTATACGCCCTGCAAACCTAAACATAGGCCACACTGTGACTGAAATCTTTGTAGCTCCTAAATAATAACATACACATTTTTGGGAATCAGTCATGTGAAAATATGTTTAGGTTTGCAGGGCGTATACTTCTAAAATTATGAAAATTTCAATGATGAGGCAGTTTCATAGAAAGAATTGTATAATACAGGACAGATATTTCAGCAAACTGTTGTCCAGAATTCCATAATTATTTGAAATATTGTTTTTTTTTGTCATTCGTAAGCAACAAGCAATTTATCTACAATAAAAGTAGGCCATAAAACACTTTGCATGTAAGTATGCGTTTAACTTTAAATGCACAATGCACAGGAATTCAACCCGGGACCCAGCGGTTGGAAGCCCAGAGCGCTACCTCTGAGCTAGGCCCCCGCCAAACCTTCTAACAGTCAAATAGGCCTAAAGCTCAATTCTGATATATGTTTAATGCTTTTATAAATCAATTCTGTACCTGCAAAACCATATTACTGAAGTCTCTTGAACTGAAATTTAGTCTTAATGTCCGGATTAGGATGACTGGCCCCCTCAGCATTGCTCATGTTCATTTTTGACCCTCAGCATTATTCATGATCATTTTTGAATTACAATATAGTCAGAACACAAGGTAGTCAGACTTTACCATAGTATGAATCACTTTACTTTCTTTCGTTTTTGTTCATATTGTCCCTCACATATTTTACTGACTTTATAATTATAGGACTTCTTATGCAATCTAAGCTGCTTTTATTGTTATTGCGCATAGTTCTTCATATCTCAGATGGTCTGTGAATTGACAATACAAGTAGAAATGACTAAATGACTATTTGGAGATGGTATTGAAGAGAGGCCTAAATTTTCAGCTGGGTGGCCTAATGGTCAAGGCATCCACCAATTCCATAATAATGGTCAGCTCTGCTGAAGGTCCCGGGTTCCTTCTCCAACCCAGACACTCTTCATGAGCTATACACCAGCAGCTGGATGTTGATCACATGAGACGTTACATTGGAGGTGCCTTGCACTTGGTGTCTATGCTGGGGCAAGTAAAAGACCCCACCAAGCCTTATTCTTTCCTCATAACGTCTGCCTCTGGCAGCTGGTCATATGAGGTGGCTGAGCATCAGACTAAGCAATAACATTGAGACATTTAAATCAGCAAGATGTAATTACAAATTTAAGGCGTATCTGATGTAAGCTAAGCTAAAAACAAATGTTATTGGTGTGTCTCCAATGTGAGTACCACAGCAAAAAGAAAAAAGTATAGCTTTTCAGTTTCTAAAGGAACCTGGCTACTAAACACTGGTCATTATGCCAAAAAAGCAGTTCTGTCATTTTTATGGTGGTTATTTGCAACAGTTTGAATAGATATTTTGTGTCAGTATGCACGCATCAAAACCAATTATCAACATTTCACATAGTGAGTAATCGGGTTTTATTGGCAATGAATAAGTCATTTCGTGATAAATTAAAAATTTGTAAGAAGCAGAAGTTGAAATTGCCAATTTACTTATGATTGTGAAAAAATAACAGAATGTCAACTTAGTAATAGTGTGTGCACTCATTATTTCTCCATATAAATTATAGTCAGGTAGGTGGGAAGGTTGTAAAACCGTGTGCACATTTAACCACACGAAAAAATATAATGACTGCTGCATGGCCCTCATTATGGCTTGGCTACCATTATGCTGTCAAAATTGATAGTTTGCAAGTTGTTGTTATTAATTTTTCTCAGTCCAACAATAGACAATCAAGCAATTAAACCCTCACACTTTCATAATTGCAATCTGAAGGGGCGTTCACACTGTCACGTACAAGACCTACGGGATTACCACGGATGGCAAAAATGGACTATACGTGCTCACTCGTGTCTGTCGCCAAGCTTACGTGAGGCCTAGGTGAGGCACTCGCATGCACTCATAGATCTATCGCTCTTAGAGAAGACGAAGGGCGGTTTGATTTTGGTGTCATGAACTTGGCATTCTTTTATTTGTCTATTTGTCTATCCTCTTATAAATCCCAACATCCTACAAATGCCTCCCCAAAGATTTTAGACATTTTTGTCTAAATCGCCTAGACATTTAAAAAAAAGCACATGTCTAGAAAATGTCTAAGCAAAATTAGACTGCCAGTGACTAACTTCTCATTCCTAGTTTTTTCAGTGCAAGGCAAACATGACATTACATTGCAAACTAAAAAATTGAAAAAGTCTGATGAATAACAGAACTCTCATAGAAAGCTCGGCGGACGTCCGTTGCCGAAAACAAAATTACCAAAATTTCACTTCCTAGTCTTTTAGTCCAGCCCTCAATGGGACTGTCGATCACTATATGACTCATAATTTACATGCTCCAAACTGCTAAATTCTGAGCTTTCATCAGATACAAATGCATCAACAGGCTTGTTAGAACATTTGGAATAGAGTCCAATGCATAGGGTTTTAAAATCCTTTGTCTGGGAGTCATAATATCATCAATGCTGTGTGCCACTCAAGAACAGCACTTCTGACGTCACGCGTCCGGCCCTGGTGGCAGCTACTTGAACTACAGTTTCTGGATCTGAACCTACGCAAAAAGCGGCAAACTTCGTTTTTTGTTGTTAACATTTATGTTAAAGTCGGGTTTTTCACTGCAGACTTTTTTTAATACACTTAAGCTACTGATATTTGGGGCAATAGGCCTACCCTTAGCAAAACCTGGCAGATCCTCCACCAGAGAAACCGCTAGGTATGGATTGTCAAAATGTGCAGTCAAAATGGACTCTTCCCAGAACGGCCTCCACCAAAACGGCCTTCCCAGTGATTAATTGTGCATTTGTTTGTGATTTTTACTGAATACAATTTGTTTCGGCCGACAAGAAAGGCAATCAGTCGGGTAACCAGAACGGCCTTCCGAGCCAGAATGATTAATTAGTAACCATTTATGTTTAATAAAACTGGCAGTGGCTTGAAAATTATATTATGCAGTTATTGCAAAGAGTAGAGTGCCATAGAAACCGAGACACTGGGCAGTAATTGTTATATTATATGGCCGTTTATTTTAAGAAAAGAGGGCTGGTTTTGTATAATACAGTGAATAGGCTTAAATTGCAGCCTTCATCTAGTTTGAACCTAAAGCAGTAATCCTTATATTGTTTTCATTGTTTTACAAGATTCATTTTGCGTAATAGGCAATTGAGTTTACGTCTAAAATGTAAAAAACCTCTTTCACTAAAACAAATATACGTTTTATTGTCAATTGAAATTGATGCCCTTTCTGAGGCTCAAAGAGCAACATAGATAGATACTGTGTTTTGATGGAAATGGTACACAAATTATTATACAGTAAGACATTTACATGATGTTAACTATGAATTGTAATCTATTGTAAACATAAGCCCATCAGGAAACCACCTGAGCATTAGCTGTAATGGTGGCGCAATATCAGTTGTCAAGGTTCCATAAAAACAGAAATTTCACTCACCGCTGTGCAATAGTTGTATAATATTGCACAGCTGTATTGCATGGTGTTTTAAACTAATTTATCTATCTATCTATTCCTGAAACATGCATTAAATTTGATCATTCAAAAGAGCTATATTATTTATTTAGTCATTTAAAGTATTTCTATTAGTTGTGCATGGCCAAATGTGTCACGTGAGTTACTAATATTGTGCTACCATTACAGCTAATGCTCAGGTGGTTTCCTGATGGGCTTATGTTTACAATATATTACAATTCATAGTTAACATCATGTAAAATGCATGGTTTTCTCCTCATCATCATTAGCTAAAAACCATGCATTTACCATGCGTTTATCCTTTGCATGAAAACGCACGTGGCACATTTGGCCATGTAGATATATCTACAAAATTAAATATCGGACATGAAATAAAAGCTTCTTTTTCCAAGATATTGTAAAATTATTAATAAGATAATCGTGCATATTCGGCATTAAAAACAATGCTTCTGCAGCTTGACTTCTGGTCATAGACAGATGACAGGAAAATCGCAGAAAAACCTTTGTTGTGTTTCCGAAATTGTTTCTCAGCTATTTCACGCTCAACTCAATGGAGATTATGGCTATAATAAACATCATCCTATCCAAAAATCATGTTTCTATGTTCTTTAGTTGTTGATTGCTGAACAGCAATTATTTAACATATGCTGAACCTAAAATGAAGTGCTATACAGAAATGTGCTATATTTATTATATAAAATGTTAGTCCTATTAGATTTGTTTATGTATTCTTATTAGTTTGTTGTGGCTACACTCTAAAAATTGCTCAAAAAGCTACTCTACTGTGAAGCCACACCTTATGCAGATGTGCTAAGTTCATAAATGCAAATGCAATGCAATGCATTTTTATCACATTAGTATGGCAGTGCCTAGGTTTCTTTTAAAGAGGGCTTTAGTTGGATTTTTGTTATCAAAACAAAACACCATTGTTACCCATTAATAAGCATCATCCTATCCAAAAATCATGTTTCTATGTTTGTTGATTGCTGAACAGCTTAGAGACACAGTGAAACCAACGAATTCTGCTGCAGGAGTTTGGTCTTTTTACTCGATTCAGTGTTAAAAAAATAGACCAAATTGATCTTTTTTTTTATAATGGAGATTTCGTATTGCAATTCTTGGAAAAAAATTCTTGCATGTCACTCTAGTCAAGCAAGCATTGCCCTCATGCTGCAGTCTTTATATTTTTTAGTGCACACAATAAAGCCTTCCTATCTACCTTAATCTTTCTTATATTGATAAATAATGGTGCAAACAGTATTACTAATTTTGACATTATTTTTCGACAATCATCATTTTCATGCAATGACTCAGAAATTTCACTTCTGCTTCTTATACTTATAAGCATCATCCTATCCAAAAATCATGTTTCTAGTTGTTGATTGCTGAACAGCTTAGAGACACAGTGAAACAGCCATCGATAAAGACCTAATTACTCATTTTCAATGATGATAGTAGGCATTGATCCGTGAATACTGTCCAGGCAATATTTATGCAACTTGTTGCAAAA
This sequence comes from Alitta virens, assembly GCA_932294295.1. NCBI lineage: Eukaryota > Metazoa > Annelida > Polychaeta > Phyllodocida > Nereididae > Alitta > Alitta virens. The sequence goes on from OW028583.1 coordinate 37,324,555, forward strand.
TACCACGCAAAATGACATGCAACATCAATTTTCTTGTTAACCACTAACTATTTCCACTAAATTCAGCTGTGCGTGAATTAACTTCGAACTTTCTTTCTGGGTTTTTGCTTTAATGCACCGGTGCATTTGAAATTATCATGTGCGCTTTGCAACATCTTTGGGTGGGGTGTAAAAAAATTCCAGTATAAAACACACAGTTGGGTGAACCTTCGTCAAATGCGCCTTTGCGCACAACTTGCAAACTTGAATTAGAACCGTGTTAGGAAATTACACCAGCTGAGAAAAGGGAATAAATAAGCAGGAATATCGAAGGACGTCCCAACATGGGGGTTGAAGATATCCCTGAAGATACTTACTATGTATTACCAGCAAGTTCTGTCAAAGAGGTAAGCCTAATTAATTACCAATTACTAATTTATAATATCTATCATCACATCAAGATGATTAGCAAATGAACCATAGAGCCAAGTTCACCCAATGGGTGTCAGGCTGCCTTTTTATATTAATTGATGTAGATTTATTGTATGGCTAAAATATTTATTGATGGCAATTTGCAAATCAGTTGAAGATGCCATTGTGTTTTTTAGCATTCATTAAAAACTGATTTAGCGATTTTTAGTGATTTTCGAAGGTTTGATTAGCGCATATTATTGGGCCAACATCAGCTTATCACGGTTTGCTTGACATTGGGCCAACATTGATGATCTGATGCCAACATTACATTAAATGGAATACCCAGATTAGGGTAGGGCGGGGGCCTAGCTCAGTTTTGATTCCCGGTCGAGCCTAAGTTGGATGGCGGTTTCATCCTTCATCTCATTGCCATGGTTCATGCCTGTCCTAATTAGCCCAACTGGTGAAGAAATACAGGACGTAAAGCCCTAATCACCCACCCAACCAGATTAGGGTAGTCCAAACAACAAGTTTTTAATTTCCTGCTCTGACCCCCTAGAAAGTTCCTAAATGACCAAAAAGTATTAAAATATTCAAGGTCATCATCTCCATTCTGAGACTCTGCAACAACATTAACAACTTGGGCATTTTTCACAATTAAACCCCATTTTTGTTTTCAATTAGTTGGCCAGTCTCAAAATGGATATGGTGACCAGAAATACATGGAAGAAAAAATCACAAACTTTAGGGGGTCAGAGGAGGAAATTAAAAAAATTTGTGTTTTTTGGACCACCCTTAATCCACTGTCACACGGGCCGGTTTTGCCGTAGTGAAACCGTAGTATTACGTAATAGTTATGTAACAGCTCTTTCCGCCGGTTTGGCGGCAGCAAAAAGGGGCGGGGCAGCACCCGCCGGGCGCTACGGGTTACCCGCCGGGTCACCCGCCGGGTTACCCGCCGGCTTCCACGGGTGCCTCGGCGGGTTCCACGGGTGCCTCGGCGGGTTCTACGGGTGACTCGGCGGGTTCTACGGGTTACTCGGCGGGTTGTAGGAGTAAGCCGGCGAGTAGTAGGAGTAACTCACAGCTTCCAGGAGTATACTTTAAAAGACTGCTGCTCCCCTAATATTAGGCCGATTTTCGTTAAATAAGAACTAAATTGTAGGATAATTTATACTGATTCCATACGCGTTTTCGGATCGAAAATATACCAAATATTAAGCGAGTTATTCGTCTGAGAAGGAAGCTAGGTAGGCGGAGGCAAACAGTGGTGCTCTCGCAGACGTCCGCGCCCTGACTGTATCAATGCAGGTAGGGCTGAGCGCTTCTTTAAAATGCTGCTGCTCCCCTAATATTATTCCGATTTTCGTCAAATAAGACTGGATTGTAGTATAATTCATACTGACGCCATACGTGTTTTCGGATCGAAAATAGACCAAATATTAAGCGAGATATTCGTCTGAGAAGGCGGTTGTCTGGTGGCGGCTGCTGCTCCTTTAATATTAATCCGATTTGCGTCAAATAAAAATTGAATTATAGAAGAGTTCATACTTATTCCACACAGAATTTCAGATTGAAAATAGACCAAATATTAAGCGTGATATTCGTCTGAGAAGGCAGCATGGTGCTCTGTGTATGTTCATGACTTGAATGGTATGGTCAATATTTTTTACCATTATATATACATTGTTTGGATGAGCTTTATTGCAATTAATTTCTACTCATTCTGCCAACTGGCCAATGGGAAGGACTTTTCCTTTGGTTTTGTAAAGTCAATTAACCTATATATGTCAATTGCTATTAGCATTTTGAATAATACAAAGAATGGGGTAAGTCATGCTTTTTCATCATTGATCACAAGCATTAATTGAAATTCTGAATTTCAACTGATTCCTGTTTATTATGCATATTAAAGAGGGAGATTGTTTTGATCATGGATGGAACATGCAATATCAATATTAATTCCAGTTGGATTATTTTCAGAAACAACAACGAAATATTGATAATTTATATAAAATGAAATAAATATCTAAAATGATTACTCTAAACTAGAGTATATCTATCTATAGATAGTTGTTATAGCTCCATAGACATCTTTATCAAGTCGGAATTTTATTGGAAACAAGCAAACAAACATTGTTTTATTATCGTTTTTTATTGATACTAATCAATGAATTATTGATAGTAACATATTATTAGGTTATGATCTTATAACTATCTGTCTATCTACATATCTATACTCTATAAGGTATTACTAACTTTATTAACAAGAATATTCTTGTTTGTGCCTAGTATACTCCATTAATTTTCCCCACCTTTAACTATTATATAAATTCTACACATTTCCCTGAATAATTCAGTCTTTATTTCACGAAAATCGGATATGTAGATAGACAGATAGTTTAGAGAGACAGATAGATTTATATGCTTATTATATAATATAGAATATCTAGCTTAATATTTGGTACATATAAGTACATAAAAGATAGCAAATAAAATCACAGATCAAATCACAAATACTAATTACAATATTAATATTAGATTTAAATTTTACAAAAATATACACAAATACTGATCAAAATAATAATTTATTATCACAATAAGATTCAAATTAACACAAAAAGATAAGAATGTTCACATGTTTAAAAAAAAAACCAATATACAAATATAATCATTGCCTGGTAATTACAATAGAATACAATGTTTTTAATTTATGAAAGCAATTACATCTTTTTGTAATTGTGAATGACAATCAAGACAATGTCATATTACTGTGTCATCTTTGAACAAACTATGAAATGACAGGTCAAAGAACCCCAATTTAGGCAATTAGGCAATTGACACATGTATTGAGCATTTGCTGTATTCTCTACACCCATTCTTTGTATCATTCAAAATGCTAATAGCAATTGACATAACGGTCATGGCAGTTGGCAGAATGAGTAGAAATGAATTGCAATAAAGCTCATCCAAACAATGTATATATATCATGGTCAAAAATATTGACCAAACCATTCAAGTCATGACCATACACAGAGCACCTGGCCGCCGCCAGAGAACTGCATTCTCAGATGAATATCTCGCTTAATATTTGGTCTATTTTCAATCCGAAAACATGATGGAATCAGTATGAACTATGCTACAATACAGTTTTAATTTGACGAAAATCGGACTAATTCTAGGGGAGCAGCAGCCTTTTAAAGAAGGGCTCAGCCCTGCATTGATACAGTCAGGGCGCGGACGTCTGCGAGAGCACCACTGTTTGCCTCCGCCAACCCAGCTACCTCCTCAGACGAATATCTCGCTTAATATTTGGTCTATTTTCAATCCGAAAACGCGTATGGAATCAGTATGATTTATACTACAATTCAGTCCTGATTTGACGAAAATCGGATTAATATAAATGGAGCAGCAGCCACCGCAAGACAACTGCCTTCTCAGACAAATATCTCGCTTAATATTCGGGTTTTTTTAAATCCGAAAATACGTATGGAATCAGTATGAGCTATACTGCCATGCAGTCTTTATTTGAGGAAAATCGGACTAATATTAGAGGAGCAGCAGCCTTTTGAAGTATATACCTCCCTGCCTACGCTGACGCTGGTAGCAAAAAGTCGGCGGGTTTCCCGTGAAAGCCGGCGGGTTACCCGTGAAAGCCGGCGGGTTACCCGTGAAAGCCGCCGGGCTTCCCGTAGAACCCCTCAACAAGCCGCCGGGGTGAAATTAGGAACGAATAATTCGCCGGGTTCTACGGGCCACCCGCCGGCTTCCACGGGCCACCCGCCGGCTTCCACGGGTCACCCGTCGGCTTCCACGGGTCACCCGTCGGCTTCCACGTGTTTTTTTTTTTTTTTTTTCACCCGTGAGATTTCTACGGTTGTGCCATGCACGCATGGCACAACCGGCTACCGGGGCCAGGTTTCGCGGCTGGGCCAAGGGTCCCACGGGTGCTTGCCGGGTATCCCCGGGTATCCACGGGTGGCCGTATTGGGGCCGCCGGCTTGGAGCCGGGTAGCGATTTCCGCACCTATTACGTAATACTACGGCTTCACTACGGCACAACCGGCCCGTGTGACAGTGGCTTTATCCAGATAGATCTGATCAACATCGGCTGCACAACGTCGGCAAACACCAGCTAATTGTTGTAAGGCTATCATATATGCTCCACCCAAAAGATACTCATTCATTAATGCTTCCTTAACCATCTATAAAATGTATTGCAAAAGTATAACAATGCTAGGAAATTTCCACAAGCAGCTCCGCCTCCACCCAGCCCCCCTCTAGGCAGAGCTAAAAAAAGCAGAGGAAGTCAGAGGGACTGCTGCAGAGAGTCCTTTTTAATATTTCTTGAGTGAAGGCTGGGTCCACATGAGACTTTTCATCATGTAATTCTTGGGAACAAATAACTATATTGAATGAAATAAACCGTTCAACTTTACTTTGGACTGTATCATCATTTAACTTTACTTTGGACTGTATCATCATTTAACTTTACTTTGGACTGTATCATCATTTAACTTTACTTTGGACTGTATCATCATTTAACTTTACTTTGGACTGTATCATCATTTAACTTTACTTTGGACTGTATCATCATTTAACTTTAACTGGATTGTACTGGAGCTTCAGATCCGGGACCCTCACTGCCAAGCTTATTAATTATCTAGCAACTTCATTAAACAAGGGAAGTGCAACATAATGTTAAAACATTATTTTCCCGATATACGGCTTGATACCTTGGTTAACGGAAATTTATATTCGCTGGTCAGTATAGAAGAGATTCAGATAAATATATAATCCCACAAAAAATATATATAGACTGCTGCATTATACCGCCTATCTATCTATCTTACTGGTCATTGAATATAAAATAAGCAATTAACTGACTAACTTAATCATATTGGAAGGTCTAGCCCGATCCAGCAATCCCTACATCAGAGATGTAGTCTAGGTCATAAGTTAATATGAATTCACTGGTCCATTTACTAAAACATATTGACAGCATGTAATTTTATTGCTATTGAAATATGTGAACTGGAATAAAACATGGCAAAATAGCAATAGATGTGCACATGACTAGGTTGTGATTAAATTCTACATGAGCTGCCTTTTCAAACCTTTTTTCAAAATCTGGTGAAATCTTAACATAGTTGTCCTGGCTCAGTAGCAGAAAGGATTGTTAGATGGGCCATGGCTAGTTATTCAGTTAAAATTTTGTCGCTATGCACAGCATTATGTATGTTGCATTTTTTATGTTGAAATAAATATGTTGTTTTTTTTTAAGAAAAAAGGAAAATGCTCCCGGTTGACTGAGCCACCCTTTTAAATATATATAATGATTCAAATAAATTAATAATTCAGCAACATAATGAATGGCTTTGACCACTGTTCATAACCCAATTTGTTACATTAAAAGATAAATTCCAAAGTAATCATATTTGAAGGACATTTTCAAAAAGAGGTTCACATTACAGTTCAACGATATCATCATATCTCCGGAACTAATGAATGTATTGTATAAAATTGATATGCTCTTAATCTAGAAAACCAGAACAACGCGATTAACATAACATCAGCAATGTACAAGACAGGATCTTGAAAATGACTTTGTGGAGTCAGACTATTCTTCCTTTGCTATGGCTGAAATCTCAAGACGAGAAGTTGGGTATTAAAAGTCTTAATTTTGGAATAAAGTTAAACATATGTATTGAACAGTATTGGAAATGTTGTAAATGAACATTTTTGTTTAAACAAATGCATGGTACATGGCCAAATGTGCCACGTGCGTTTTCCATGAGAAGGATAAACGCATGGAAAACGCATGGTTTTTAGCTAATTATAATGAGGCAAAAACCATGCGTTTTCCATACGTTTATCCAAACGCATGGAAAACGCACGTAGCACATTTGGCCATGTAAATCAGCTAAACATATGCGAAGTAGTCTAGAAAAAATATATTTATATGAAGTACAGTGAAGTAAAGTACAAACCATATATATGTAAAATGACAATGAGTAGCAAACATATATATACATTGCTGATAGTGGTTTGAAACATAGACTAGGAAAAGGACTAGTTTGACTACGAAACATATATACATGGTTGTAGGATGGAAAATGGTAGATGAAACATAGCCTATAGATAGGGAAGTCTATCTGAATGGAAGTTAATCTGTGAGTCAAAGGGAATGGTAGTGGAATCTGAGACTACTAAGAAACAACAGATATTGCTGATATTTTTCAGTGCGAACTTTATTGTGTATTTAATGAATAAACTCCCCCCCCCCCCCCCCACTCCTTTTGCCAGACTTGCTTATATTTAGAAAAAGAAAAAAAAAACTGAAGCTGTTCAGTTTTTATTGCCTAACATTGTCTTCTATATGACCATATAATGTTCTAAAAAAAGTACTAACATTTAACAACTGTAGTTTATTTGTCATACATAACAGTTGTGTTTACCAAAGCTTGGTAAGCAAATGTGTCTGCCTGGAAAATTACCTTACCGACATTATAATGTTTTGAAAAGCATCGCCCAATTCGCGATTTCTGAGTCATTTTATGAAAAATAAAGTTGGAGATGCTTCCATTCAAGCCATAATCGAATTACCAATACATATTGGTACATAATAAACTTTGAATTTTGAAAAACCGACAAAACTTGAAGGCGCTGTTCCATTAAATGTATCATGAAGTGATGACGCTAATGACCTTCATGACGTTTGTCTGTGCCTCGTTTTCGTATTCTGTAGTATTTGCCAGGCAATATAACTGACCGTGATATTTGTCAGAAAAATTTTATATTCCAAAATGAAATGGTGATATTAGTTCTTTGCCGTAAGCACTATTAGATGCAGCAATAGTAAGCAGTGTTTAAAGATTAATTATGTATTACATAATTGTTATATATTAGATACATTTACGTAATTGTTATGTAACGGTATTATACTCTAGATAACAAACAAAATTCGCAAAATTTCATCACTGAAGGAAAAAAGGTGTGGGCCAATGTTTAGGGTACCTAATGTGACTTTACACTATTCTCCAATAGTTTTGAAACACTTTTTTTTTTAAATTTCTTATTAGACTTTTTTAGTGGCCTTTTGGAAATTGGATATTATTAAATATTATTTACTAAGTGTGAATATTTTAACTATCTTTCAAACAATTTTGCTTTTTCTGTGATATAATATAATTTAATATGATATAATATAAAGTATTATGATATAATATAATATAATATAATAGCAAATTATAGTCAATTTCATCCGACCATTATGCAATATTATTGTGGCTAAAATCTATTATTTTCCCAAGATATTGACCATATTTTCTTGATTTTTTTTTTGCAGGATGTCAATCTGAACAGGGCTACTAGGTTCCCTGGAGATGTCTTCTGGAGGCTGAGCAAATATCTCAATGGATCTCAGGGGTAGGTCATGAATTCAGTTATACACCCATTAGATAGATAATATAACACAGCATAAGAAAATGTATATGGACAAAATGCAGCAAATATATGTTGATAGAAACTTCGAACTTATTATTAATCTGATTTATAACATTGTGTGGGAGATCAAGATATGGATGGTTCAGTATCCGACGTGGAAATTTTTAAACTATAAATATTAGGTTTTTTATAGGCCAACCTCAGCCTATAGGTCATCTCCTTCATAGGAGAGGTTTTCCTGCAGAAACGCCTACATTATATTGAAGAGTCTGTTCCAAACATTGTCAAAATGCACCCAGTGAGGCCCTTTTCTGTTTGGGGTATCAGCTGGCCCAATTGAAAAGATAGTTAACATAGAAGTGGAAACCCATTTGTAACCTCCAAGAGAGGCACCTCTCTGTAGGTTTTTAATAAATAGCATACATGGAGCCCCAGATAATGTAAAGCTTTATATCTACTTACATTATTCATTCCTATGAAAATAATGTGATTTGAATCAGTAACTAAGGTGTCTCAGCTGTGATAACAAAGATAAAGCACCTTCTGAAAGTTCATTTAACAGAAATTTCAGATAAGATCTTCGTGAAAGTTGCGCTCTAAACATTGGCAAAAAAGCTACTCTACTGTGAAGCCACACCTTATGCAGATGTGCTAAGTTGTCAGTTCATAATGTCATAAATTTAAAAAGTACAATACAATGCATTTCTATCACATTAGTATGGCAGTGCCTAGGTTTCTTTTAAAGAGAGCTTTAGTTGGAATTTTGTTATTAAAACAAGCAAAAACACCATTGTTACCCATTAAAATCGAATTAGTTTTCATAGAAATGAAATAATGTAGGTAGATATTAAGCTCGCTGTTTCTCAAGTGAAACAGCAAATTGGATTTAATATAATTGCTCTTCATTTTTTTCTGATAGCTGATTACATTGAGCGCCATGTACACTAATATAAATAGGCAACACTGAAAATAAATTTGACGAATTAGGTTCGTCAAAATGTTGAATTAGGTTAATATTTTGATGATGTCTTATTTGATGAACTTTGCTTCGACATTAGTACGAACCTAGTTCGTCATTTGACTAACTCCAAAATTTGGTCATATGATTAGTGATGGTGATCATTAGACAAACTGCTGTTGTACACATTTTTCAACGAATAAGGTTCGTCAAATTATCAACTCATCATTTGACGAACCTAATTCGTCAAATTTATTTTCAGTGCAGTGTTGCAATGTATGAAACTATGTCATGAATCTCCATCATTGTAAAAATCTGTTAAAACTTCAATCTTCAATCTGCAATCTTTCCCATGTTCATAATTTGCTTTTTATATGCTATACACAAGACCAGCCAATGCGTTTTAATTAGAACCAACAATTTTAATTAAAAAAATGCTGCAACATAGCAATTCATGCATGGTAAGTCTTGTGCGAGAGCTACTTTCTGGGAAGAGTCTTAAGGGGGTTTCACACATAGCCGGATCAGACGCCGGAGCGTCCCGGAGTAACATTTTATTACCTTCGGTGGGTTCCGGGATCAAAGAGCTGTTAAATGTCAACAAAAAATAAATGTTTGACGATGTGTACACGATGTCAATACGGTCTCAACAAGAAGCAACACGGAGCTAACACGACTGTCCCGTTTAGAGTGCAGAGTGAACCGGATTTTCACGGTGCCTTCGCGGATATCACCGGTCTTTACACCGTGTTCATTCGTGTGGAACCGTGTTGCTCCTTGTACTCTCCGGCGTTAATGGCGGCAAAATATTCATGCCCGGTTGACGCCGGATGTAGCCGGAGATATGCCGGAGTCAATACGGAGATTCCCGGAGATCGGCGGAGTATATTGGGAGTCTATACGGATCTACACGGATCTACATGGATTCAATTACTCCGGGAACTCCGGCATGAAAAATTAAACATGTTTAATTTTTTCCCCCGGAGTCCCAAGGTGGTCCCGGAGCGCCCCGGACAATGACGGACAATGCCGGACAATCCCGGACATGAACACGATGTCTACACGGCTTTCCCCAGAGTATGCGGGAGTATTCCGGAGTTGTCCTCCGGGACGCTCCGGCGTCTGATCCGGCTATGTGTGAAACCCCCTTTAAAGTGGTACCTGGGTCAGCCAACTTGCACTGAAAAAACAACCACCCTCTTAAATTACGCATCAATAACAAGTTGAAATATATTTATTTTTGAAATTACTTGAAATAATTGATCTGGCACCGTTTCAAACTATGCAAAGGTCGCGGCACACGATAAAGACATTTTGGCAGACATAAATTCTATTCCGTGCGTGTCATGATTTTTGGTCTTTGGAAGTTGACAACTTCAATTAGTTATGTAGATAATGGGGTGACTTGTGTGATCACATCACAAAAATAACTTAAGAAGAAAAGTCAGACATTAATTATCAATGGGGTCATAAATCCAGTGCTCATACTGACCCAATTTAGTTCAACATCTTGAAATTAATCCACATAGTGGAACTTCATGATTGGAACTTCTATTACAAAATCATAAATTATCCTTATTAACTTCCAAAATATGACATTACCCACCCATACTGATATTCACACATATGAAACTAGGGGACGATCTAGATATGTGACTCCGAAGTTAAAATATCAAATCTCCAGTGCTCAAACATCGCATCCCGAAAATGGTTACCACAGCAACCTCAAATATCATAGAAAAACTGTACACTCACAGTTTTCACTGATTTGTCAATTATCTCAAAAGGATGTTCTCTAGTTGGTTAATGCTGTTTGGAGGCCCCAGGAAACCAATGGGAGGTTGTCATAATTGACCTCCTGAAAACATTAAATATGTGTCTTATATATTATAACGTTTGGTTTATCTTTTAACACCATCACTGAAGAATAACTTCTTTTTTTTTTAAAGATGACTTTTTAAAGTAGGCCTCAAGCCATTTTGGGGTAAAATTAGAACTTTTTACTTTAAGAAAACCCCCTAGACCTATAGATCCATGCTAGTGGATATGTTTTGGTAGCAAAATGTGTGAAATAAAGTGTTTTTGGGTTCATGGGGCTCTTTTTAAATTTGCTCATGTAACCCCATAATTTTGGCGGGAACTTTGTCGGCATCTGTCTGAGCTTATTTCGACCCTAGCAATATGACACTGGTTAAAATCATGCTATAATTGCCTAAATTGTAGTGGCATCGAGTGCCTTAATGTGGGTCTCCATGGGTTATCATTATGTTTTTTTTTTTTTTTTGTAGAATTCATACTTGTACATGGCCAAATGTGCCACGTGCGTTTTCCATGAGAAGGAAAACTAAGTTTATCCAAACGCATGGAAAACTCACATGGCACTTGGCAATGTACTGTATTTCTGAATAAAAGTTTGTTAACTCTGTATCTGCAAAGCAACTGACATTTTATAAGTTGTTAATAAAGCCGATAAATTGTAAGTAAAAATTGACTGAGGAGTCATTCTGCTCATGCTAGTTAGAAATGTTTAAAAGTCCTGAAGTAGATGAACTCAAGTGTCAATGCTGAGGCAAGTGAAAGATCCCATCCATCAGGTACATCTTTAACATGGGTGGACTTCTCCTCTCTCTCACCTTACCATTGCTCTTCTTGATTTATACTTATTTATTTATATATTGATATGGACTTTAATATACATTTTACAGTCGATTTTTACTTTAATATATATCATAAATTTTACATACTTATCGATTTCCAATATTTCCATTCTTATCTACATTTATACGCTAATTTTTATATAAATTTTATTTTTTATGATTTTAATATGTACAGCGCATAGAAACACATGTAATCTTGTGCTTTATAAATGAACAAAATAATAATAATATAATAATCAATCAACCCTAGATAGTGACTAGAACCTTCCTTAGAGGGCTGCATTTTTCACATCTATATATACCTATCTATCCATCCATTTATCTTTCTATCTATCTATCTATCTGTCTTTACACCAGATGACCGTTATATGTAGCCATGAGGGCAGGGTTTCCTGTACACAAAACATGGTGCAAACTTAGGTCCACTTGTCACAGTCCAGTTGTGCTAAAGAACATTGCCCTAAGAATTATATTTAGGACAACAGTTCGGGTGCTAAAAAAGTCGTAAAAGTTATGAAGTAGATCTACACACAAGGAAATATATCAAAAAATAATATATATATATAGCTTTTATTGACACTTTTTCATATCAGAAAAGATACATATGTCACATATCTACTCACTACGTCTATCTAAAACTACATCTACAGAAATATGATATACAAGTTCTCATTATTTTATACATAATATACAGCTTAACGTTCAAGGTCCCAGTTGCCATAATTTGATGTTTTTTTGGGGAGAGTCCTGCTCTTAGACATTCAGTATTAAAGCGAAGTAATATATAAGTACATAAAAGATAGAAAATAAATCACAGATCAAATCGCAAATACTGATTACAATATCAATATTAGATTACAATTTTACAAAAATATATACAAATATCGGTCATAATATCAAAATAAGATTCAAATTTACACAAAAGATAAGAATGTTCACATGTATAAAAATACAAAAATGCCAGGCTACCTTTCTGACCTTGGCATTTGACTCATCTAGTTTGTGTTGACAGTCATAATAAACATGTAAAAAAAATATTGACACAGCATAACCTGCCATAATGGCCACCTGTATAGGCTGCAAACGCCCCCCCCCCCCAAGATTAATTAGTTGTTACACAGGCTGTATTAATAAATGAGGTCACAGAAAGTAATTTTACCGATATGTTGAGGTCACAAAAAGACCAATATGTCAAAAAATATAAAATAAATAAAAATTAAGGGTTCTATTAAAATGTAACGCAAAACAAAAACCGAAAGTTTATGAAATTCAAGGAAAAGAAGAAACAAGCAGTAAAAATAAAATGCATATAAATATATATGCAAAATTCTAAATTGCTATAAATATGTGCAGCAAAAAATTTGGAAAAATGCTTAATAAGCATTAACTGCAAAACAAGATAATCATACAATATGGTGACCCAAATGCTAGCGGCATCAAATGCCTCAATGTGGGTCTCCATGGGCTCTCATAATGTTTTTTTTTAATAATTCATACTGTACTGTATTTTCTTTCAGAATAAAAGCCTTATGTGTCTGTATCTGTATAGCACCAAAATCAACCATGCACTATCACAGTCCTGTTTATTTGGTCTTTAATATATATATTTTTTTTTTATGAGTCACATAATCACAATATTTATATAAAGGTTAATATATATATATATATATATATATATATATATATATATATAGGTGTACAATGTAATACCAACAACTAGTGGGATAGTACATGATGGGCATCTTAGATTTCATCTGATCAGAGATACTACCATATTATATATTTTCATTTTGCAACAATTTGTCGTGGCTGACGATTTAATACTGGTTTCAGTGTAACTAGTAAGACATTATGGCATAATTTGCAAGAATAAACTAATTACAGGGGCTTTCACTTGCCTCAGCATAGACACAGAGTGTAAGGCACCTCTGATTTAATGTCTCATGCAATCAACATCCAGCTGAGATGCAGCTCATGAAGAGGGCCGGTGATAGAACCCGGGACCTTCAGCGAAGCTGGCCAATGTGGAATTGGCAGATGTTTTCACCATTAGGCCACCCAGCTGGTGAAGAGCCACTGTTCAGGGGGTAAAATCATTCTAGATACTGCAGTCAAATAGCTAGAAATCGAATGTCTTTAATTTATTTATTTCAGTAATTCTGCATAGTTAGTTGCCATAATGTGCAGTGATACTGAGGTTAAATTGTAACAACGATAAAATATTTTGTACTAATGTAATTTAATGTAAGTGACCCCCCCCCCCCCCCCCCAACAAAAAATGTCAGGAGAAACTTTCCTCCTTTTTTTTTGGTTTCTCTTCAAACTTATGTGGACCAAAGTTTGTCCGAAAGTAGTTTTTATAGCCAGAACCTTGACAGAGCCTCCTGGTGACATCACAATTTACATAATAATATTCGACACCCTCCTCAGCCAATCAGAAGGCAGTATTCGCTGGTGATAAAATCAGTTATCAGTTCAAGCAGGCTGACAATGTTTTCCACTTCAGTGATCACCAGGGAGTGATAACTACGTCAAACATCGACACTATTAAAACTGCTTTATTATTACAATATAAGAACACCTCACAATTAAGACCACCTTGCTATTTAGACCACTTCACTAGTGAGACACCTCAATAATAAAACCATTTCAGTATCAAAATATAAGACCACCTCAATATAAGATCATCTCACAATTTAGACCACTTCACTACTATACAAACACCTCGATATAAGACCAACTCACAATTAAGACCACCTCACAATTTAGACCACTCACTATTACGACCACTTCATTATTAAAACCACATCACTATCAAGAATACCTTAATACAAGACTACCTCACAATCAAGACCACTTCACTATTTAGACCACTTTACCGGTGAGACACTTCAATATTAAAACCACTTCAGTGTCAAAATATAAGAACTCTGCAATATAAGACAATGTTACAATAAATACAACTCATCATTAAGACCAGCTCATGATTAAACCCCCACACATTTAAGACCACCTCATTTTCAAAACCACTTCATTATGAAGACCACCTGTTAAAACCACATCACTATTAAGACCGCCTCGTGAAGATTGCCTCACTATTAAAAGCACCTCATTATTCAGTCACTAAATTTGGAAAAAACTTGGCCATTGTATTTGAATTGTTATTAATTCCTTCATTAAGACCACTCAAATTTGCATCAAATGGGCAGGTTTTACATCAGTTCAAATTTTCATAGCAACAAGAATTTATAATTATAGTAAGATTTTTATATCTAATAGAGTATGATTTTGAAAAAAAAATGTATCTACATGCCTAACCATTCAATAATATCATTGTGAAAAGTAAGATCCATGTGCTGTGGAGTACTATTGCATATTCTGCTTAAAATCAACCACCTGATGACAAGCAACTAACAACAATCAATTCTAAGAGGGATTAAGTTTTTGTTTAAATCTGTTTTACGGTGTCTACTCTCATAGTATTAGTGAGTTAGTGGTAGTATTCGACTGGGCTTTTTCGTGTGATATATCCTGAATCAGCCTCCCACGGAGCAATAACTATCAGCTAGTTAGTAGTAAATGCTTGGGTGAGCATGATCACCTAGTGTGAAACAAAATTCAAAACATTGCATATAAATTCAGGTCACGGTGTCTTAAAATCTTATCATCCATCACGACTGATAAATTTATATTGTATAACTGTGCTCAATGAAGTGACAGTTGACTAGCAAACAACCAGCTCATTTAAAGCAGTAAATTAAGATAGTTTAACTTACTGGGGTGGCACTCATGCGGGCAAAACTGTGACGTGGCTGCCACACTTGGAACTACACGCAGTGTTTGAATAATACAGAATTTAAGTTATGTGTACTAAGATATTTGCACAGTCTGGAGGGAATTGGATTGTTTTTACAGTCCATAAAGTCCAGAGTAGCTTCTGCTCTTTGTGCCAAAAACTCATTTGTTTAGATGTGAAGTCTGATATTTGCTGTCATCACATCTTTGGTGCACAGGTTCCAGCTGGTTTTGACTAGCCATCTATCACACAATATAATGTAAGGGGTGTGCACAATTTTAGAGCTTTTTAGTAAGCTAGTGCACATCCCCCACAGTATGTTAATGTTATTTATTGTTTATGTAATGTACTAACCATATTGAAATACTACATACTGTGAACAAATAAAACTTCTAAACATCATATAACTCTGACAAATATTAGCTTTGTCAAAGCCAGATATATTTACGAACAGATTCTCAAATCTCTGACAGAGATTAAATCACATGCGAGACTGATAGGAGATTGGGATCTGCAACATACATAAATGTTTTCACAATTTCCTTTGGTGAAAATTAAAAAAAAGAAAATAAAAAAATCTTTTTAAAAGATATATATAAGAATTTTTAAACCGGCATATATTATGTAATTATTTTGATAATATCAGATGAAGAAAAGATATTTTGTCCAAATTTCTACTATCCCAACGATTACAAAATCATGATAATTTTCACAAATGAGCTCTACAGTCACTGTGATCATAGCTTTAGCCAATTTTGGATAAAGTCCTTAGTTACCACATTCAAATGCATGAATGAATGTTTTAGACATAATTGAATCAGTGACCATGGAATTGTACTGCAGTAGAACAAGCTAAGCAACATCATTTTTTTTATTTAGTTGACCACATAGAATTTACAGGCATGATGCCCAAAAAAAGTACAGGCCAGCAGCAAATGCACTAACGTGTTGGTCTGTTTGACATGAGTTGGGAGTGCAGCGTCCTGTCCATTATTTTTTTTCATTTTTTTTTATTAATGGTATGTTTACATGTCATTAATATCTATTGTCAACAACATACAAGTCTGGTACAGGTCTCTTTACTTCTTTATATTGAAGCTTTTTTTCATAAATTATGCTATTGTATTCGCTTTTCATTCCATTTCACACTGGAAAACTAAACACTCCCATTTTTCTTAGTGCCATATTTCCTGTACGTTGACATCTGTGTGCTGCTAACATTGTTCACACATTGCCAGATACCTATTCTTTGTAAAAAGAATTTTCTAGTTACATTATCGGATTTGTGAATCTTTCTGAGTAGTTTTATGAAGCGTATACTCATTTGTGGCATAAGTGGTTGGTAAGAATAGTTTGATATTCTGTTTCGTGTATGAGATAAATTTATTCAAAGTCGGGTCACATAAAAACACAAGCAAGAAAACGGTTTTTTACCCACTAGAGTTATGTACAATACATACAGACATAAACTAGCATATAAAAACAAATTAACAACTTAAACGCTTTGGTACAACATAGAGTTACATTCCTTGACAACTGCCATCATAAATTAGATGAGTCAAAATGCCAGGGTCAGCGCAATGTTGCCTGGTATTTTTCTCTCCCATATTCCATATGAAACCTATATGTAAACTGCAAATTTTAACTTGTATTGTGATATTATTATCAGTATTTTGTATATAATGATGAAAATTTTAATCTTATTTTATGTTGTGATCAGTATTTTTGTTAAATGCCTCACTGGTTGATATGTGATTTATGTTTTATGTAAATCTTACTCTATGTTTTATGTAAATCCTACTGTAAGGATATTATTACCTTGAATTTTTAGCTATATTTAGCATATTATGATTTATGTATAAAATAATGAGAACCTGTATAGCATATTTCTGTAGACCGGTGTAGCTTTAGTTAGATTTAGTGAGTAGAGCTGTAGTTATATGTGACAAATGTATCTTTTCTGATATGAATCAATGTCAATAAAAGCCATATATATTAAAATCACATCAAAAATTAAAACATATCACCACCGAGAGGCACAAAAGAAACATTTAACAAATGATCCATAACTGCATTGACTCTTATAATTGGGTAGCTAAGCCTTTAAGCTTCTTAATGTATCACAGTTTTTTTATGGACAGAGGCAACCTGTTCCAATATAATGTACCATTACTCTGAGAGAGGGTGGGGGGTGATTAGGGCTTTATGTCCTGTTTTTTCTGCACCAGTTGGGCTAATTAGGACAGGCAGAGACCATGGCAATGAGATGAAGGATGAAACAGCCATCCAACTTAGGCTCGACCGGGAATTGAACCCAGGACCCAGCGGTTGGGAGCCCAGAGCGCTACCTCTGAGCTAGGCCCCCGCCCTAGACCCCGAAGCCATTTATTTTTACCCTAATGACTGGCTTAACATGAAAATGGCTGGCTAAGCCGGCTGAGCCATAATACATAATGGCTGATAAAGGCTCATGAACGTTTGGCTTGAAACGGCTGAGGCTGTTGTGGTATTCCGGAATGAGAAATAGTTAATTGACAGAGTTAAGATATATGAAAATAGAAATACATGTAAAAGAAAGACAAGGTTGCAGTAGAATTTGGTACAACAAGATGTAGCACTGTATGTCAAAGAATTAGATTCCCTGTCAAGCCTCAGTTGGCCGTTTCCTCCTTCGTCTTATTGCCATGGTCTCTGCCTGTCCTAATTAGCCCAACTGGTGCAGTAATTAATACAGGACGTAATGCCCTAATCACACACACACGCACATGTCAAAGAATTAACTTTTACCTATTTACAATTCATCTGCAGACATAGTGCTTACAACACCCTTGGCAGATGAAAATTTTTTTTCATTTGAACAATGTATAGCTATCTTCATCCACCTTTACACTCACTTTGGAAATTCCAAATTTTTTGTCAGCTTACAGCATTGTCTGCAGCAGTGTCCGCAGGTCATGAAATTTTAATAAGATACTGGTCGCTTTCATGTTATACTGCTCCGTAATGGCCATAAATAAAGTCATATTTTATCATATAGAGCTTGGAGCAGCACAAAATCACTGAAATGTTATGAATAAGTCAAACCCCAATTTTTCTAACCCATAAAAACCCCTTCTTTTGGTGGTAGAGTCTAAGCAGAAGTTACAATGGAAAATATTGCAATTCTGTGCATTTTATTCGGCTCCATTTCATTAATGGAAAAATATGACCATAAAACAGTGGATATTTATTTTGAATCCTATTATTTTACAGCATAACTGGAATGAAATAAATGGAACATAATATCTGAAAACTCCAAACTGAACTTATACCATTGGGTATATTAATTGGCATGGGTCAAAGACTTAAAATCATCCAGAGGAGATATGAAGAAATATTAAACTTGTGGGTTGTTTAATCAAGCAGTAATTCACATATAAACAAAATCAAATCTACAAAACTATTGCTGTGAGACTGGCATGACAGTCTTTGAAGAGTTTATTGCACTTAGGCCTAATTATTGGGGAACTTGAAGTTGATACTTCCATTGAACATGGCATCCTTTTGTGCCCTAATCTTCACTATATGGTAATGGCTGACAGATCTGATGGCGGCTTATGCCTAGTAATGGCTTAAAATGGCTCAGAAAGTTAGTGGCTAGCTCAGCCAAACATTGAAAATGGCTGGCGCGGGGGCTCATGGCGGCGGCTTCGGGGTCTACCCCGCCCTTACTCTGAGAGAGTTGTACCCCAAAGCAATAGTCTCATATCTGGGAACAACTAACATGTTTGTATCACTCAGAATGTGAGTTAAGCTTTGTTTGTGGAACATATTGTCTTCTAGAGGTGGTGATAAGTTATGCAAGACTTTATAAACAAGTTCAATAACAAGGTTTTCTCTCTCTTCATACAACATTTTTCTATTACATCTTTTTAGCACTTCGTGATGTGGACTAACAAAATCATTGTAAACTGTTCGAATCACTGTTTCATACATTTTTTCTAGCATTTTATCATTTTGTATGCCACAGTAATGAAGACCAGAGTGCAGTTAGCAAAGTGATAGAGTCTTCAACATGGCCTTGGGTTGTCTGCTTTTTTGCAGATGTTTCTTATGTGTGAACTAAAATTTAAACTTTTATCCAGGGTGATGCCAAGCAACTTGACCTGACATGCATTTAGTTTGAACAGTAATTACCCTTAGATCCATCATCAAGCAACCAACATATTTTTCACCATTAAATTTTCATTAAATACTGGTTTTTAATACTTGATACCAAGTATAGTATTACGATCCAGGGGTACACAACTACCTCACCTACTAGCACTTGGCTGGTGGGCCGCTGCTCTTTAGCTTACTGTTAGAGTGCAGGAAAGTTGTACACAAGATGGTGAGAATCCGGTCCCCTCTGACCACAATGTGTAGGGTAGTTGGTTCGAGTCCGTCAGTGGGGTGAGGTTGTTGACTAGGAGTGGTCAAAACCTCAGGTGGTCATTGGGGATATAGTATTACGATCCAGGGGTACACAACTACCTCACCTAATCGCACTTGGCTGGTGGGCCGCTGCTCTTTAGCTTACTGTTAGAGTGCAGGAAAGTTGTACACAAGATGGTGAGAATCCGGTCCCCTCTGACCCCCATGTGTAGGGTAGTTGGTTCGAGTCCGTCAGTGGGGTGAGGTTGTTGACTAGGAGTGGTCAAAACCTCAGGTGGTCATTGGGGATATAGTATTACGATCCAGGGGTACACAACTACCTCACCTAATAGCACTTGGCTGGTGGGCAGCTGCTCTTTAGCTTACTGTTAGAGTGCAGGAAAGTTGCACACAAGACAAGCATAAAGTATACGCCACCAATAATCTGGAATTACACCTTGATACTTCGTAATAGAACACAATGGGGGACACCAGCAACGGCCTTTTCGGCATTTAATATACAGGCATAAACTGAACTTCCACATTAATTTACATATGCAATGCCTTGGTATCTTTAGTCGTACAGATTGTAATGTTTGTACCTTGTGCTTCAACAAAACCAAATTTAAAATCATGAAAATCATGGTCTGATGCACTTACTACCACAGAATGCTCTATGATTTTTGTAAAAGCAGAGAACAGAATAAAAGGCCAATAATTTGCAGGAACATATGGGTCTAGATTCAGCTTTTTAAGTATAGGTACATGGCCAAATGTGCCCAAGTGCGTTTTCCATGCGAAGGATAAACGCATGCGTTTTCTATGTATTTATCCTTCGCATGGAAAACGCACATGGCACATTTTAGCTAATCTGTTAATATGACCACGTGGGATAGGTGGCACAGAAAAAAAATATATATCTCATTTGAAAGTACTTGACTGGGCCTTTCATTTGATATAAAACACGTTTTGCATTTTACTGGGTGTCTATATGCTAAGGCAAGTAAACACCCCACCCATGGGGTAAATGTGTAACATGGTGTAGATGGTGCAGACTCCAAGCTTAATTTATCATCTCATTATTAAATCTACCAGTAGCCTTGAAACATCAATTCTCTTGAAGGGCGGGGGTGGGTGACGCAGGCCTACTTTGTCTGTCCCACCATGACTTTCCCTCGCTCGTACAAGTGGCCGCAGTTAATGCGCGGACACTGGCGAAGAGGTAGATTGATGGTGGATCTGGATCATCGATGCCAAACTATAAATTGTGCTGATATGATATCAACTGTAAAACTAGTTAACAGAGCCCAATATTCAAAAGTGTGAAAAAGGGTTATTTTGAATTTCAGGGGGGGGGGGGATGATTGCATTGATCATCCCCCCCCCTCCCATTCCAAAAAGTGGGGGGGGGGGGTATACATCCGCCCCAACAATACTTTTTAAAAAATAAAAATATTTCATTTTCAGAAACCACGAGGATGGCTCACCAAAGAAGACATCCAAGAAATGGCCGGTTATCCTGGTGGGCGTCTTGGTTGCCCTGGGCATCGCAACAGTTATTGTGCTTAGCCTCGGTCTCCCTCAATGTAAGTGCATAAATTTACTTTTCTCAATCTTACAAACCTGTGCTTACTAGTTTGTTCAAGGCATTTGAGGTTTTTTTTAATGTTAAACATAATATTATTATTTTTTACAGTTTGATATTTTGTGTGATAAAACGTTTTTTACCTTTTTTTTAATCTTATCTTCCTTAAGCCAATTGAGCATTCATGACCATAGCTATTTCGCTCAAGATTATATAATATCTTTTGTATTTCCTGTTTTTTTTAGTGAAATCCCAACAAAAGCTGAAAGAAGTTGTTGATGAAGGAGACATCGCTTATTTGAATTTGACTGATCCAGCTGTTCAGGCTTATGTCATTGATCTCCAGCAGAGGGAGCCAATTGACACAAACCAAGCAGCTCCACCTGACGGATTTTTTAATGATAACAAAGGATCTCTATTTTCTGTTGGTAAGTGAATTTTGAATCTTATTGAGTAAAATCATATCATATGATTGGGTCATTAATAATTAAATTGTGTTAACGGAGACGTTTCCAGACTTGTAGGCCTATTGCAATTACGCCTTATTAGGTAGGATTTAATGTTCACATTGAATTCTACTCAATTTACCATTGATTCATCGATTTGATCAGTCGATTAATTCAAGTTGGGCGAGTGATTGATTGACTAATGACTGATTCACTGATTGATTATTTCCAGGCTCGGCCACAAGCATATCACTCGCTGCTAAGTTCAACATCGGCGATGTGACGAGTAAGTATATGACCACTTCTTGTACATGTATTATACCACTCACTAGTATATTTTACACCGTTGTACAAATCCTCATGTACAACAGCTAGTTAGCTATTGTATATGAGCCACACTGCACTGGGATTGGCCAGCAGCCAGAAAGTGGGCGGGACCTACACACACAATAAAATAGCTGTCTGACTAACTCGGAATTTCGAAAATCGGAGGTTAAATTGACGAAGTACTCAAAATATGTTGAAACCTCAGATTTCATCATTTTAATATTACTTGGTAATACTAAATTAAGGAGCTGTTTTCCCCAGCAAATAGTAATTAATGAAAAGAGACTCATACACCTTGTATATTGGGGTTAAGTGGAGCAAAACAAGTGTTAAACTTGGTAATATAATTATATGAAATATATTATTTTCCAGATAAACACAAGGCTCTCCACAAGAGTCGCTTTTCAACCGCCATTGAATTCGAAGTGACGGGAGGGAGCAAATATTTCTTGTGCTTGGATGAAGTCCCAAAATCATCCTACGTTCATCTCGCGAAGCATCTGTGCGGTGGCAACCAACAAGGGTCAGTTTTTATTGGACTTTTTTTTTTTTTTGGATCTGTCAAGGAGGCAACTACCTGACTTGAGTGTACAATAATTATATAATTGAAATATTATACTTTATGATTATACATCTAAACAAAGTTGAATCAAACATAAGATGAATAAGAAAATAATAACATAAATAAAATTACTATAATTTAAGATTTAAATAGAAATAGCTTGAAATATACCTTTTATTAAAAATAACATTATTTTTTTTTATCAATCTACTATGTTTCTTAATGGCATTTGTTCCACCTTGAAATGTGTTAATAGTTGTGAGTAATTATTTAGTTTTAAAGTTTGTAAACTCCTTGTCTTTTTTTTTCATCATTGTGTTTCACTCCAGGTATTTAAGAAACTTTGCAGTGTTACATGTAGGCTACACTCAGCGACAGTGAATTTCGCCACGACAACGAGATTCGCCACCTCCCTCAAACTACAATAAACACCTTTTAGATGGCTGCCGCAGTGTTAGAACACTGTCAATAATCATTACAATTAGTTTGGTAACAAATCAAGTCATTGCAATGAGTATAATCATGTTTTAGGGGGTGGCGAATCTCACTGTTGTTGTGAAATTCACTGTTGCCGAGTGTACATTGCCTCATTGTAACCAGCATATTATGTTAATAATCTAATTGCAGAATGATCCAAGCTGTATATGGCACAAATTCTGGCCAGGTGACGAGGTTCAGCAAACAGGCAGCCCAAGGAATCTATGAATGCACAAGTCCAACAGCGTGCACCATCAAAGCCTGTTCAACGTGTACGTGTACCGAAGTCATATCAGCAACCTGCGTTGCCAACTGTAAGTAAATTGTCTCCAGAGTTAGTACCCTAGAATAATTAGGTGTATTTATAAACGAATACGTCCTTTTTGTCTCATGATATTTTTGTGTACATCAAGTTATGAATAATATAAACGATTTTTTCATGCCATCAAAAACTGATTGTTTTTTTGAGACATCATATTTCTGCGGGATTGTTGTATTGTTAATAAGCTTATGTGAATATCATTTTGAGCAACAAATCAAACAAACTTTGTTTTATTTGTTGCTTAAAATTATTAAATAATAAGGACATCTGGTAAACAAGAAATTTTACACCAGTTGGCGTCACTCTCACTACTGCGACATATTCACTCTTTTTTATGTACAAATTTTCAGCTCTCCCAATTCCCAGAGCAATCAAAGGCCGATATACCGAAGAAGGATTTCTGCAGCTTTTTGTGGAACAGCAGTGGGGTTACGTCTGCGTCAGCGATTACCGACTCGGTGCTGACCTTGTGTGCAGAATGCTGGGAGAACGGTCGAGGTATTCTGTCATACATTTTCACTGTTAAGATGTAGATATATAATCTAATAATTTTAATTAAAATAGAGATATAAAAAAAAATTTTAATTGCATTTTAAGATAACATGACTATCCTTGAGTGAGCTATTGTTTTACTAAGTTAACAATTAAATAATCAAAAGAAACAAAGAAAACAGTTCAATTCCGCTTCTCGTCTTTCTTTAGATATACATTGAAACAACAATTTGAACCATTTTCTTTATTGCTATATAACGTTAACAACATTCGTTTTCACTTGGCAGATTTTATCCACAATTTCATTTATGTCATCTTGCGTAGGTATATGTAAACTTTTGGCCCGACTGTAAAATTGTAATACTGTTTCGATTTAAACACTGTACATATATTTAAAAAAATAAACTCATGCATATTTTTCATGTATATTTGATGCTGTACATCATCATCAAACTCATTATGATCTGTTGCAGCACGGGGCAGGGCTTCGGCAGGTTCACAGAGGTCAAGCAACAAGCATGCGATCAAGCCCCTAGGAACATGACCCATCTTCCAATCCACATCAATTGTCCTCCTACAGCCACCGGTTTATCACAGTGCTACTTTGATAATCAGGAATGCTCTGGAAAGTATGTGTGGGTGCAATGTGAGCCTTTCAAAACCGGACTGCCTGAAATACCTGCGAGTCAGTCATACACCCCTAATTCTGCGTACAGTAAGTACCAAAATATCCTCACTTGCTAGTAAATTTTTTATTTCGCATACCCCTAATTCTGTGTACACTAAGTACCAAAATATCCTCACTTGCTAGTAAATTTTTTATTTCGCATACCCCTAATTCTGTGTACACTAAGTACCAAAATATCCTCACTTTCTAGTAAAAACTTTCTTTCACATACCCCTAATTCTGCGTACGGAAAGTACCAAAATATCCTCACTTGCTAGTAAATTTTTTATTTCGCATACCCCTAATTCTGTGTACACTAAGTACCAAAATATCCTCACTTGCTAGTGAACATTTTCTGTCAGATACCTCTAATTCTGCATGCAGTAGGTACCAAAATATTTGCCAGTACATTTTTTCTGTCTCATGCTCCTAATTCTGCATATAGTAAGTATCAAAATATCATCAGTTGCCAGTAAAATGTTTCTGTCATTTACCACAAATTTTTGTAAAGTAAATACCACTTGCTAGTAAAATTTTCTGTCACATACCCCTAATTCTGCGCACACTTAATACCTAAATTTTGGTCTAACATCCCGTAATTCTGCGTACTCAATTGCAAGTAAAAATGTTCAGTCATTTACTGCGTTGTTGGCAGATTAATCCCAATTGTAATTATTTGGTGTTGTTTTGAACAGTCTATCCAAGTCGTCAGAGTCTACCAGCACCCGGATGTGATTTTGAGAGTGACATGTGTGGCTGGACACAGTCTACGAGTGACACCGCCAATTGGTTTCGAACTCAAGGGACGAACACTAGCGCCTATACTGGCCCTTCATGCACAGACTACAATACCCAGTACAACAGTAAGTTATAGCAGTGGGATTACCCTAGTTAAAAGAAAAAAATGTTGTTGATATCAGTTTAATTATGGGAAATGACTAGTTTCAGAGAAAATCATGCAAAATTATGGCAATGCTTTGGATGACCATCGCAAACTTTTTTTAAACTTACGCCAATTTTTAAGATGGAAAAAAAAAACAAGTACTGTGTGATTATTTGCAAAGTTTTTTGCATTTTGAGCAAGGTTAGATAACATTGAAGTGAATGGGAAAAATGGCTCAGTTAGTACTCAAAAAGTAAAATGTCTTCTATAATGTCACTTTATAATTTACAAATATTATATAGAAATATGCTAGAACCCTTCTATTTCTATTACATGTATTTCAAATATGTGGGAATTCGTAGTATAAAGGAATAAAAAGCAAAAAAATCAGAATGAACAAACCGTTTTATATTTGACTTGACCCTATTGCATTTATTTTTCTTGACTGGAAACAGTGAGAAGCACATATTTTCATTTAATTGCCTTTCTTTGCCAGAAAGGTAATTGATATCCCAAAATACTGTTACATATGCATTATATTATATAAATAATAGATGGTGAGGAGACCGTTATAATATGCAGTTTTACTGGCTTCTGAAGCTATAGAGATATTGTGGAAGGCGTAGCGGAAATTACAAAAAATTTTATTTGTATATTTGCTGTATTTTCTGAAATTAAAAGTCCCACGGATTTCTTACCTTATTTGCTAGTTAAAGTGTTTTTGCCATACTTATAATAAGAAATTGTGCAGATAAAAGGGATACTACAGAAATTATTCATATCTCAACATGAAATTAATTTCAGTAATAATGAAAATGGTAAAATCTGCTGTTTCTTAAATGTATATCAGAAATTACATTTGAAACCATTTTTTCTACATTTCTAAGAGTTTTATCGTAGCCTCAAAAATGGGTATTTTTGCTGTTGTGAGAGAGGAAATTTATGTGATGCTCCTGTGGAAAAACTAAATACAATTTAAAAATTCTGACTTCATTTTTTATGTTTTATGAGGTCAACCTGTGGATGTGTAAAATTTCTGAAAATTACAAGAACCTCATCCAAACCACAAATATGTGTAGGGTTAAAATAAGATAAAAGTTTCTACAAAGATAAAATTGATAAGACGATGAAATGCATATGAAACAATAAACCACAATTTATGTATTAATTTTTCCAGGGTTTTACATGATGTTTGATGGTAGCAGTCCACGAAGACCAGATTCCAGAGCTGTTATTGTCTCTCCGTCCTTTGACCCTACGGGAAAGTGTGTAAGATTTAAGTTTTCGACGCACGGAGACGCATTTGGTGGATATATAAGAGTCAGTCAGAGGAACACTACAGATTTTGCAAAAACGCTCATTCAATACGGGTATGTTTTATATAAACTTTTGTCGATTTATTAACAATATTTATTAATATCACTGCAATGCTGCGCTGTGCTACTCACGAAAAGGAATATTTTCTTGCAAATGATTTGAGATATCTGATGCATGCTCAACTCAATAGTGGATTTTCACGGAAGGTTCTCTCTATTTCCACCAGGTGGCTAAAACATAATACTGCAATTCTATTGGCTGAAAATGTTCCCGCCCTTGACTCTGATTGGCTGAAGCAAAGTGCATCAAAGCAGCAGTATTTTTAGTGCATTTTAATGTATATTTGACACTTTAACATTTAGTTGATATTTGTTATTTTTCTGAGAAAGTTATATTTATAGAATCAGTTAGTTATTACCTACTGTGTCTGAAAAGCAAAATGAGTAATAAGAGGAGAGGAAAGACTTATGGCTGGCTGAATTCAGGGCTGTTCAGAGAAAAGACTTCATTGTGGATATAATGCATAGGAAACAAAATTCATTTTGCTGGACATTTTTACATTCTTCTCAATTTGACTGCTGTCATGTAAAACTATATGATTTTAGGATTCAGAGTTGACCTAATTCTCTAGGTTTCATCCTTGTGTAGCCTAATTCCCACAGCTATGGATTTAAAGGCACTGAAACATTTGTCACTTAAGGCGCAACATATTGACCTGGATAATCCACATCCTGGCAATTTAAAAAAACTGGGTCAAAGCTTTGATTTCTCATTGGCTGGCAGGAATGACATCATACAGGTAGAGACATAATCAGAACCTCAAGTCGAATCTGAAACATTACCTGTGTATCTCTTGCCAGTAACATATTTCATCAGAAAACGAGCATTACCTGTTTTGAAGCTTTCTACAATTTCTTGTTATGTCGCTTCTGGGGAGCCACCCAGTGGAGATTCCAGTCAGATACTTATTTATTAGAAATTTTGTTTGATTTATTGAATTTTATTATTGTATTATTTTGCTTTTTGCATACTTTTTAAAAGTAAAAAAGCTATGGGGGTAAATCTTTTCTTTTATAGAATTTTCCATTCTTTCATTTATTTTTGGTATTCTTACTTAAGGTATTCTATAAATGTTTTGATTTCGAGTATGATACATCAGTAGGCCTACCCCTACACTGACAGTGACCTCTCGTGGTACTTTTTCACCATTGTAGCCATCCCGGCCCACCGTTTTAAAAATTCTACATTCATACTATTCACTTCTTATTTACAGACTACAATGTATCAAAGGTCATTGTACTGAACACATTTCTAATTTCTAATGACTGTTTCCTTTTCAGTTCTCAACACCACCGTCTTTATGAAAGTTCAATTTCAAATTATTGGAGGACTGTAGAGGTCAATATGGCGCCTATCGGAACATCAGTAATTGAGATAGAAGCGTTACGAGGATCGGGAGTTCGGTCTGATTTTGCTGTAGATGACTTCGAAGTTCTGACATGTGCTAATCCAGTGGGTAAGTGACATTTAATGGTGGCTGATTCATAGAAAGCTGATCAATTATTATGTCTGCAGAATTTTACCGTCTCGGACCATGCAGACTTTTTGAAAATTATAATAGCTGATTCATTGAAAACTTATCAATTATCAAGTATGCGCAATCACTGTCATCGAACTTGCAGAGTTTTTATCCAGAAGGATTTATCATCCTTCAGGATATTGTCAGAGGAGAGAAATTCAGAAAAGCTGATTTGGTTCAGAATTTCTCAAATACTATAACTTATCAGGGATTGAGCTCAGCAGTCCACAGTAGGGCTCAGGAGACCTGTAGTCCAATTGCGCAAAAATAATCGGCTCTAGTTGTCAAAAGAAATTAGGATAATTGCAGAAAAGAGCTAAAACATCACCTTTGGTGAGCTTTGGCAGACAGCTTTTCATTTCGGCACGAGGTAGACAGAACTGAAAAAGTAAAACAACAGGTCCGCACAAAATTGCAAATTCGCAGTAAATTTCGCATCTCGTTTTTTTCTTCAATGTTAGCAAGTCCATAGTATCCAAAATATGAAATGATTAATAATCGTTATTTAATTATCCTATATCACTTCGTTATCGTAAAAATGAGCATTATTCACCTACCATGTTGTTTGCCTTGGCAAGCTTACATATGCGGTTCTTGCCCCTAAATGCAGCCCGTCGGCAAAAGTGGCGGGAAATGACGCTATTTGGATCCCAGTGGTCAGTCTCTCAAAGTAACACCAAGAATAATACAGGGTGTACTATTCTTGGTAACACTACCTTCTGGATTCAGCGCCGATAGGCTCTAGTTTACACTTATAATGGCTGATTTTAAGTGTGCGCAGTCGCCATCTCTGACCATTCAGATGTTTTGAAAATTTAAAAAGCCTCCTCAAAGCTGTACGCCAAGTGACTCTTAGCTTATTGACATCAGCATGACACAGTATTAATTGCTGAAACAAGGAACCTTTGACCTCCGAAGATAAAAATCCAAATCCCCCCTCAAATGCATTAAACTTTTTATTAAAATCAGTAAGATCCTAGATAAACCATATATGTATATATTGTATATTATACACTTGATTTATTATACAAGGTATATGAGGGAAATCTATTTAAATATTATATTCATAGTATCATAATTTAACAACAAAAGAAAAAATAGTAGAAAAAAGAAATTACAAATCCTTCAGTCCAAAAAATTAATGTTCACACAGTCCAAGCAAAAGGAGTCTTTTCTCATCAGCGAGAAAGTCTTGTATGTGCCCTGCCATTATGTCTTTCACAGCTTGTACTGTGGCCAGATCCTGATGACTACATGTGTTTGACTGCAGGTTATATTTGGCCTTCACACAAGCCACTTTCCGTCTATTGACATAAAATACAGGCCTAATATTAGAGTCACCCTTCAAACACAATAGCTTGACATTTACTACCGTTAAACTTAATCATAAATTGATCTGCATATTTTTCACAGACTTTAATCATTCTATCCATTGCCCTTTGTGTAGGAGAATTACATCATCAGCATATCCTATTACCCCACAAAACTTATTGCCATCATAGCATCCTACTTTGCATGCTTCAAGCTGCTTTAACATTCCATTAATATGAACTGCTAGTCCGACAAACTGCCTCAGGATGAGAGTTGTGAGTCAGATGACATTGCATTGCAAATTTCTTGCTTATCCAGCACTGGGAGTTTTTCTCAATTATCATGTATTATGCAACATTAAATTCATATTTTATCTGTTGTGCAATTGACATAAACATAGATCCGCTTTCTTACAAAACACAAGCGGGTGCCAACCCACAGAAATTAAATACTTTTCATTGAAATCCACTGAAAATGCTGTAGTCTTCCATGATTTCTATGCTATATTTACATGTCTCAGATGTTTCAATGGTCAAAACAAGTCAAAAGACCCCAAACAATAAGTATCTTGGTTATTTAGAGCAACAGGTGCAGTGGACGTTTATTAGGTGCGACTAATTTTGTGTCTGCTAGAAAGAAGCAATGCAATATGTTCTGTCTCAAGGCAATATTTCGGTCTAATAAACTGCAAATAAGGTTGAGCTCAACACACCACCTTGTTTCACTCCATTAATGGGAGGGGTGGGGTCTAGCTCAGTGGTAGCGCGCTGGGCTTCCAATTCCCGGTCGAGCCTAAGTTGGATGGCCGTTTCATCTTTCATCTCATTGCCATGGCCTCTGCCTCTCCTAATTAGACCATTAGGTGCAAAAAAACACAGGACATAAATCCCTAATCTACCACCACCACCCCATTAATGGGGCAAACCACTCTGATTTATTACAATTATATCGAACACACATTCTTTGATTGGTGTACATTTCTAAAATCAATCTTACATACAAAGGGTTCAACCCTCTCTCTGTCAGTTAGGCAAACAACCTCGAATACACTTTACTAATAATCAACAGTCTGTAACACCACTGAAGTAGCAACAGCTGTAGAATGCTGTGCCTTATTATGTCAAACTGTTATTCACAGCCAACGATAATTTTATTTTCTATATCTTGTGCACAAAGATACTAAAGACTTCTACTTCTTCATTGGATATACACCTTAAATGTAATGCTTTTGATGTGCAAGCCAACATAGTCACCTCAATTTATAATATCCCTACAAAGTCATCTGGAAATGTGCTATCAGTATTGATATAACTAAGTTTACAGCAATAATGACAAACAAGGAACCTGAGTTATTAAATAGTTTAGGAAAGTTTCTCCTTCAAGCCGATGTGTAGAGAAAACCATCTCCTGTATCCACACAGTTATTAATTTAGTTTATTAGTTTATTAGTTATGATGTGCTTGTCATGTTTTGGACTTTGAGAGTGAAATGTTTTTATTAGCGGCTTGTATTTTTTTCTATTGTGTATGTGGATTTTAAACACGTATTATAAGTTAACTTGGTGGCTGGAACCTTGATTATTGAAATTTTATTGCTTTCTGTACTTACATTAATGTCTCTTTCATGTTATCTTTTAACTGAATGACATATGTATCATTTATGATATTTTACATGTCAATAAAATCTATATATAGTATTTATCATTGAAACATAGCTGTTTTCTGTAATACATTTAAAAAAATTGAATTTTTGTTCACATATCCTTTGGTATTTATTACTTATGTTCATTGTACTTTGTGTTTATTTTGAGATTTATTTATTTAATGTTTTTTTTTATTAGCACAATCATGTGGTAACAAGGAAACACTGTGTCAAGTGACTTCCAAATGTGAGCAAAAAGGAGTGGTCTGCAATAATTATGGGACATGCAGCCCAGATGAGGAACCCTGCTCATTGAGTGAGTTAATCTATAGTTCCACAGAATATGTATACTTTTCATCAATAATGTCTTTGATGGCCTGTACCAGAGCAAAGTCAATTTCAGTACAAGTGCAGGAGTGCAGTGTTACGTTGTGCAGATATTATATATCTTAACTGTAATTCAGGTTTTCCCCAATTACTTCACAAGTCGGTTGTTACTTCTGATTATTTTATGCATTGTCATGAGCCTACCGCCAATAAGGTTGAAATAAACAGATATATCTTTTGCCTTTTCAGTACCGGATGCCAACTCATACACCTGCACATTTACTAAACATAGGATTCCCATTGCCTACAAGTGTGATGGCCAGTCTTCCTGCCCGGGAAATGACGATGAAATTGGGTGTAAGTGGACTCACTTTGACCCACTTTGACTTACATTGAGCCTCTTTACAGATGTTGTAGGTCACCTTGACTTGCATTGATTCACTTTGACTCACATGAATTGACTATGACTCACATTGACCCACTTTGACTCACATTGACCCACTTTACAGATGTTTTAGCTCACCTTGACGCACTTTGATTCACTTCGACCCACTCTGACTCAAACTGATTCACTTTAGTTCACTTGATTGTCTGACTCGCTTCAATTCATTTTAACTCACTTTTTGCAAAGTAACTGACTAAATTTATGAATAAACTTAATGTGTCTGTAGAATAGCACCAAGGTAACATAACACTGGACAGTTCATGTATATTTAATTACTTAATGAGGCATAAAGCATCACCTCTGATTGGTTGAGCACAGTTTCAGGTCAAAGGTCATGTACAGGAAAGTCCCTATTCCATAGGTCAGGTGCTACAATAGTTAAATTATTTTACCCAAACTCACCAAATCGATTGTTGTATTGCTTTTCTCCACAAAGAAACGAATCAGTATGTATTCTGGCAGTTGATTATATTACGCTCAATACACTGTACATCTTGAATTACTTGTCTCTGCACAAGGCTTTACATTCTGTTTCTGTCAGTTGCTTCAGGTCAAGCCTTGTAGCAGGTGTTGAGTCAAGACAACATATTTTATATAGGCCTATTCATACTTTTTTTATTAAATCCAGGCCCAACATGTCCGAGCGGTGAAACAACTTGCGGAAATAACTTGTGTTATCAAGCGATTCAGCGGTGTGACGGGAAGAATGACTGTGGGAATGGGGTGGATGAACAGAATTGCCCTCCGTCAGGTACTTATTAGGGTATAGTGCAGTATAGCGGACCCAAATGAATGCCCATATTTGGCGACCTTTAAATATTTTAAATATCACTTTTTTTGCCAAAATTTGTTCTATCACAGAAGAGGAATGATAATTGCGTAGCAAGGCAGCCCCCAATAAGAAATAAAATAAATTATGTCTGGTCTTGAAAATTAAAAAAGAGCGATCATTTTTTGTGAAGTCATTTATTGAATTCAGGGATATGACGTCATAGGCATGACAAAAAGGCTAGCTACATAAGGTCATAAATTTAGGTCTGCTATACTGTACTTTTTCCACTTATTATGCAATCTCTCTGTTTGTGTTCAATAATACCATTGAATTACCAAGTATTAAGTTTCTTGGTTTTGTCAATGTTGAAGGACAGTGTATAAAAGCAGATTCCAGCGACTTGGAAACATAACTCCAGATGACGTCATGTGAATGTAGGACTCTCATTGGCTGAGGTACGGCCTTAACCAGTGGGAGGCCGCCCTCGAAGGTCCTGGGCCTCCATGCGGCGAGGGTGGAAACACTTGGGGTGAAGTCCTTCCTTTATCCCCAGTGGCTAAAACAGGACAGTGCGCATTGCACAAGCTGCTCCAGCTATCCAACGCAGACATTTATTGATTTTTTACATGCTTCTGGTTTCTACTGCCAACTATAGATAATCAATCTTACCCTAGTGAGCCTCTACATAGCCCACTCAGGTGCTGATGAGGCGTTAAACAGTAACACTAACTAACTAACTAATTGGGAGGCCAGGAATCCAATGACATCCTCTGGAGTTTTGTTTCCGATTAATGAAATTCGCAGTAATATGATGAAATTATATCGTTTTTGGTTCGATGAAGTTAACGCTTTTTCTTTGTATTCAACTTATGACTACCAGTGTCCTGTCAATATATAGGTCTAATATAGTGTTCCAGGGATGATGTTTTTAACATGTTAAATTGATGTCATGGTAGGTTAAATGAAAAATATTTTATTCTCGACTTGTTAAAAAAATACCAATGTTCTTTATAAGTTTCAAGTTTTAGAAAAAGGACTGTGTTTCAAAAATATAAAATGTTGAAATTATGTTATATCTCAGTGTACCTTCATTTAATTTTTCTAGATTGTGTATTCAAGTGCACAGACAACACTTGCCTTGGTTCTGCATCCATGCTGTGTGATGGGGTCATCCAATGTCCGGATGGTAGTGATGAAAACAACTGCAGTGAGTAAAACAACTACTCTGTAAACCATTGTTATTGTTTATTGAATAGATAACTCATCCCAAAGGCATAATGTATGCTGTGTTATTTATTCTTATTGTATACATTTATTATTTTTGGCCAGTATTTATGTTTTTTTTGTACTCTTAATAACCCTTCCCAAGATTCTGTTATTTATTTGTATTTTTGTTATTGTGTAAATTTCACAATTTTTTACCAGTATTTCTCATTTTTTGTACTATTTTGTATGATAGACATAGACACTGGATAAAGGCATAATTGGTTATTTCATTCTTGTTTAATTTCTCCAGTACGTACATATATATAGTTTGTACAAAAATTACGTTATACCAAGATTGATACTTACAATTTTGGCTCATAATAACATATATATATATCTTTTATTTTACAGCTTCATGTCATTCATGACATATGTGTCACAATGTAAACAGAAAATACAAAGTAATGACATACAATAACAATTAAAGAATTTGTAATAGAAAAGTAGTAAATGAAACTAGGTTCCAGCTTCAATGAAGATCTGCTACAATACAATAATGAAGCCTATTATGAGACAGATGCAGAAGCAGATATAACGATGACATGGTAATCTGTTTTCAGGTCCAAACCAAATCTTCAGTACAGCATCACCAGCTGGATATTCCTACACTGACATGTCCCATGAACCGTCAGGTAGCTATTGAAATCATAATAAGATAATATATTTTGGAGGTGGTGTGAGTTGTCATAAGCATGGCAGCTGTTGGATGTGTGTGTATCAGTGTAAGATGAATTGATAAATAGACTTACAAATGCATGGCATCTTCCAAAAAACACACAATCCAAAGACTTAACCACTCGAGCTAGATTCCACATGGAACCATGTCTTCATTTGTTCAGTGGTGACATTACAATGCAAGAATTTGAAATTATTGCATGCATGAATAACTAGGACAAACAATTGCAATTTAGCATGTGCAGTCAAGTGATGCATTACAACACCACTAGGGTGAATTTAAACACCTAGTGTTAATGTATAACAATACTGATAAAACTGATAACAGCACTAGGCTGTTACAGCAGCTCATCATCCTATCTCACAGGGGTGTTGATTTATCTTGATGGGTGTGGGGGGGGGATGCAGGCCTACTTTATTTTCTCTATCCCGCCATTACTTTCCCTTGCTCGTACAAGTGGCGGCAGTTAATGCACGGACACTGGCCAAGATGTAACTTGATAATTAATGGTGGATCATTGATGCCAAACTATTTTTACAGATCAAGTTGTACTGATATGTGATATGAAGTGTAAAACTGGGTTTTAAAAAAGCGAACATTTTCCAAAACAAAAGTGTGTATAAAAAAAGATAATTTTCATTCGTGAATTTCATGGAGGGGGGGGGGGGGATTGCACTGATCATCCCCCCTTCCCAAAAAGTAGGAGTAGATATCCCCCACATCCCCCTCCCCCTCCACTCTGTACAAATCAACTTCAAGTTTCCTATATTTGCAATGATAATATTTTGCTATTTTGTCATCATTATAGCCATTTGTTGTATTCACAAAGATGCAGGAGAAAATGAAATGGTGAACATAGCAAACTTCAAGTTACATCTTTCCCAGAAGTGTTTTTATCAGCTAGATAGTTGGGATTTGAATTGATGCGAACATTTCTCTTCATTTTGTGCTTTCTATTCCATTTGTAGCAAAATATGACAGAAAAACGGGTGAATATTTATTTCGAACCCTGCTGTGATGCTATACAATTGCATCAAATAATTCATGTTATTAATTTTTGTTATAGGTTTCAAACCACTGAGACAGGATTCTACCAGTTATACTAGTAAGTAGTAGGCCTACTGCAACCTTTTCTTTGAGTGAGTTATATATTTAACGACTTGGTAACTGGTAGTGTTATCAACGTCTGTACTAGGTATGGGATAGCTGGTCAAGCGTAATTGTAAAATGTGCATTGGTCAGAGCCCTGTGTTGGCCACTGTGGTTCAAATTTATTTTCCAAAAGTAGGCCCAGGACGAATGAGTTCTATTTCTTTGGGAATTTGATTAATTGATTAGACATGTACAATTTGTAATTTGAGTAATTAATGTCAACCATTGCAATAATCTCAGTCGCTTTATTGATTTTTGCTTTCATCCTCCCTTGATTTCTAAGCAATAAGGTTAATTATGATGTTTTTATCAGTTAATCCTGTCAGCTTTTCTATGCTCCATGATGGCATGAATAGATCAGACAAAAAAAATCTTTATATATGTAGTATATTTATATAGTATAAATATATAGTATAAACTTGATTGGTTGAGAATGAGATGATTAGCCAATGACGCCTTAGTAGTAAGTGCTGCGCTCTAGCAGATGTTGCGTGAAGCAAAACTAACGTCATAGCACAACATTTACTACTTGCCCTTTATTCCGAATTCACAGTTTGAGGTTGGAATAGCTTCTTAATTGGGCCATATATGCTCTTAAAATATCCATATTAAGATATTATCATATTATGATTTGTAATCCATCTTGCCATTGCAGACGGGGCTTTCAAGACATCAGTAGCAGACAAGTATGGTTATCTGACAATGCCCATATCTCAGGGCTCGCCAAACATCCGTTGCCTAACTTTCGAATATGCTGGCATGTTGAACAAGAGCAGCGCTTTGTTTATTCTGGTAAGCTACATGAAGCATTATTGCTATGTTCGAAGTTAGTGTACATTTAACAGTATTATAATATAATCTGCATTGCCTGTCAAAAAACCGCTATATTTCAAATGCACTGGGGCAAAGCTGTGTGGGTAACTTGCAGTTACCCAATCCCAGTACAGTTACCCGTTCCTCGTTGATAAGCATTTTAGCTGCATTTAAGCTAATTTGTCAAGGTTTATACTGTTTTTTCATTGGGTTTCTTTGGGATATATACATATTATTAAACCAAATCAAGCACCTCACCAGAAGAAGCCATTGGATCCTGGATAAGACCTGGAGAGTTGCGTTCAATCGAGAAACTAATTTTTCTATTTTTTCAAACTGCAGAATCCATAAAATAGTTTCCCGCTCTGCACTTTGACTTTTCTCTAAATCTAGTGGTTTTCCAGGCAAAAAGACAACTGTACCGGCTTCTAAATGTGATAATGGGTTTATCAATTAAAAAATAATGGTGCAAGATGTATCTCATAATCATAATCAGCATGAAAATGAGTCAATAGCAACTTTCAGACAAAAATAGAAAAACTGGGGAAGCCATTGCAGTCTCACACATCTTTTGTTTCTGGCTAACTGTTGTACATGTATGAGGATTTGTACCACAGTTCATACAATATACAATTGAACATTGCACCTGGGACACCAAAAATTATCCTTTGAGTATCACAATGTAACCATCATTTAATTCTTTTTTACGATTTTATATCATAATTATTAATTGTAAGCATACGAAAAGTTTTTTTTTTTAATGAAATAAGCTATTTTGGTATTTCCTAGTTAACAGAAGCCTATGTATCGCATAAATAATAGTACTTTTTTTATCAGAATCATGCCAAGTTTCTGCTACTTAGGTACATAGTGTAATAATTTATTATTATTAATTAAATGTATGATAATATTATTGTTATTTTCCTTTTTTGGTTTCTGTCATGCTATTTTTATTCTCCTTACTGTAATTGGTTTTTGTGTCATGCTGTAGATTAGTTAGTTAATTGGTACACCGTGCAGTGACAAATGTATCTATTTGTGATGATTGATTGTCAATAAAAAAATTATTATATATTTGCAGGTATCTACTCATAATGAAATTGATGACGTATGGGCGCCCATGGAAATTCAACCCGCCCCACAAGATGGGTTATTCCGAAAAACCAGAATTGAATTTACAACGTCTTATTTGAGTCCCAATGTAAGGATCCGTTTCGCACTCCTCAATGCATTGATTGATTCAATTCTACTTGACAAAAGTGCCTGTCCTTCATCACCGGAGGAACCTGCCTATTCACGTGAGTGTGAAATTGATTTCAAGATTCTCCCTCTGCCTGTTTCTCTGATATTGTATCTCAGTGTATACATATTATTATTTTTATTATTATAAGATTGATTTTAACAATATTCATCTACCGTCATCGCAACAATTACTTGTTAACATATTAACATAAGAGTTGCCGACTTCAGGAGTGGTGAATGTATGATATCTATGAGGCCCATGGTAGATAATGATATCAAGGATTTATTCCAGTGCGTGAGAAGATTTAAGATTCAAGAAAATTCTTTTAAAAGTGAGGTAGGCACCGAATGACTGAGCCTCATGGTGAATGTGCTAGAGTGGGCAGCCCTGCAACAATTATCTGACATAATTATATATTTGGTGTTATTTGATAAGTAGTCATAACAACGAAATATATATTAAAAATATTCCCAATATTACAATTTACACATATCATATTCATCCCGTTTGCACTTTAAATATTTATTATTTAATTTATTTTCAATTTTAAATTCAATTTTATTTAATAATTAGTCACGGACTTCTGTACTGTATTTCCTGTTTGCCCTCAAATGTTTTGGAAGAGTAACTATCCCTTTAGGTATTCAGCGTCTATGCTGAGGCAAGTAAAGACCCCACCCATGGCGTGAAAGTGTAACATGGTGTGGACTCCAAGCTTTACAATCTCATTACGTCTGCCTGCAGCTGATCCTATAAGCTGGCTAAGCTTCAGACCTGAGTAACATTGAGAAATAGAGTCAACAATATTATTTGAGTTCATTTGCCAGGTCTACTGGATGACACTGATTTTGTTAAGTTTCAATTTTTCTCTTTCTCTTCATTCAGTTCATGGTTACGCTCTGCCATCCACGGTTTCAATGGTTCTAGGAAGTACGTGCGGTTTCAGCAACGACTATTGCGGAATGACTTCTGCCGGTTTCCTCCAGTACGGTACCGGAGGCGAATGTAAGTTCTTTAACCGTATTCCTTCACAAACAAAAATTAATAGAGTGCTTCGTTTTATTACCGTGAGGTTGTATAACAGTGAAGATCTGCTAATCATGAGCAAGTCAGTTGCATTATACCGGCAACTTTGTTTTTCATGAAAAGCAAGTTTAATAAAAACTATTAACAGGTGGCAGCACCTGTCGGTCACTGTATGCCATCTGGCGGTAAAGATCATGATAATACTTGCACTTGCCTCACGATAAGGAGCCCCCGCCCCTCCGCTGGGACAGGGTACTATGTGAGGGTTTTCCAATTCTTTGTAGGCCATTAATTTATTTAATGAACTATTGGACATTGTCAGTAAACCTATTGTTATAATTTCAGGGGATCGGCTCATTTTGACCAACTCAAGGGCATCTGGCCGTCTGGAATTCTATTTCAACAACAAGGCTATTCTTGTCTCTGTTTCATCGGACAATTTTACAAGCGAGATGGTCCTGGCAGTCTGTCGGATGAGGGGTTACCTGTATGTTCAATTTATTCAAGAAATAATTGCATATCATTTATATATGCAGATTTTAATTTTGTAAGGGATAAAACCTATGACTTTTAGCTATTTATATCACGACCCTGCTTCTTAGAAAATAGCAAAGTAGTATTTACAGATCTTTTTATTTATTCCAAAGATCCTATGTTTTAGAGTTCAAATGATCATTTATGCCTTATTATATTTTTTTTGTGTGATATTAATAATCCATCCAAATAATTTTCCCTTCAAAAGTTTTGTAAACATCCTTAAATTTCCATTAATTTTTACATCACTCTTTAATTTTCAAGTAATTTCTATATCAATTTAATTTAAAACTATCTTTAATATCAATCTAATGGAGTACTTTTGAGCCAATAGAGGGAGCTCTATGCCGGTCCTTACAACCTTTGTCACATCACCAATGCACTTGACCTGATTGTGTGATGATGTCATCAAACAAAGGTTAAAGGACCAGCATGTAGCTCATTTTCATATCACTGTTTAATTATCAAAAAAAAAGATTTTAGATCACTCTTTAATTTTTCAAATGATTTTGATCTCGCTCATCAAGTTTCCAAATAATTTCAGGGTCATTCTTCAATTTTCAAAATGATCTTTATGGCTCTCTTTAATTTCCAGATAAGCATGCTATCTGTATAACAGTGTGATAATGTTAAAGGCATTGAATGTTTATTTTATGTTAGAAATTATTCATTTTAGGTCTGGTTTTGCAACTGCTACATCACTCTTCGGCCAAGCTACCGGGTCTTGCATAAAACAAATTTTCTGTCCTGCAAATTTAAAAAGTATGTTGAATATTATATTCTTAGTCAAATGACAACAGATTCAGAGCTATTGGTATTATATTTATTTTTTTAAAGTGGACTACTCATACTATAATTTATTAGTGAATAGTTTTTTTTTTTTTTCTCAATTATTTAAATACTGATATTTCGTTAATGTTAGTAAATTGACTTAATCTGCAGTCGCAATAACATTATTGTAATTTTTGGTCTGTTTAGTGATGTATATTTGCAGTATTGTGCTATAGTTTTACCAGATATTCACCTGTGATTGAGTTATGAACTCTTAGACGATCACTTCAAATATTTGCTAAAGCATAGTTCTTAATCATGCTTTAGTGTGTATATGGATCATTTTCTTTTGGTAATTGGAGCCAGTATTAGCTTTAAGTAATTAGTTTAAGAAAACCAGGTAATTTGTGTGACATATTTGAAATTGTAGTTTGTTTTATTGTCATTGTCATTTTATTATTTATTAACTATATAACGAGTGGATCACACCATAATGCAAAAATGTCAATAAAACACTTCATATTAACAATTAGGCCGTTTCAACCATAACCTAATATGGTTATATTAGTGTACTGCCTCAGGTATGAATGATGAGCTGACAATGTGGGTATAACAAAATTGATAATTAATAATAATAAAAATACATTTTCAGATAAGTTTCAGAAACAATTTCTACTCACCAGCGCTTGGATTTAAGCAGCCTATTATCATATGATTATTCCTAGGCAGTTCTGAATAGATGAAATTTTTTAATGATGAGTATATGATTAATTGGAATTTTTTTCAACTTTTCTAAAAACTTTTTTTTTTCAGACATTTTTGATTGCTACCATGAAGGAGTATTTCCAGCTGACCAATGTGACCATTCGAAAGATATCGGCATAATGTGCACTGACTCAATTGGTGAGTGATCTTTTACATTGTTTTTTTATGAAATAATAGGTTAGAAATAGGTTAGAAATCTATTTTTGGATGTAAATATCTTGCATTGCTTGGAATGAAGCAAGGGGTGAACTTTTTTATTCTATTGATTTTTTTTTTCTTTTTGATGTAATTTGAATTTAATGTGTTTATTTAATGAGTTAATTAGTCTTGAAGTTGTCATATATTATATAATATCACTACAAATTGACTCTAATACTTCAAAAAAATGTTCACTTATTATTGTTTTCTTAATATTATAATAAATACTTGTAACCATGAAGAGTGTGATAATAAATGCATATAATAATAATAATTACATATATTAAAAATGATATTATGTATCACAGGACCAAGCT
Organism: Alitta virens; assembly: GCA_932294295.1. NCBI lineage: Eukaryota > Metazoa > Annelida > Polychaeta > Phyllodocida > Nereididae > Alitta > Alitta virens. Next base: position 37,366,111 of record OW028583.1, read on the forward strand.
TGCATTTTCATGTACTCTTTTTGTATTGTTTGACATTGCTTGATATTCTCCAATGAAACGTGAAAAACAGATCCAAATTCATTATTACAGAGTTTAATTGGATGAAGAACAGCTGTATTGGACTCAGCTGGCACCTCCTCCAATATATAGTAACTGTTCTCCATCCAATAAAACTTTATATTGGACTCCTTGCCATCTATTAAATTTTCAATGTTTTATTCTTGCCTCCAGTGCCTGACGCTGATTTGGCTTCTTTTGTCGGCAAGCCATTTATCTCCACTGACGGACGAAGAAGTTCTTCGGTCCTGCGGGCAAAAATTCCGCCCAACGCTTTGTGTGTACAGTTCGAATACAAAATGCCGCTGAAGGGGTCCTGGATCTATGCTGGAGGTGTCAATACAAATAGTTTGATATCAAGCATTGTCAGACCCTTCGAAAATTGGGGATCTTTGTTTCATAATGTGTCTGAAACAGGAAGATGGACAACTGGTAGGGATCATTTGATAATTAATACACACTACTAGGGCTGTACACCTTTATCTTTTTAATGATACTATACGTATCACGATACAGTAAAACCAATACGATATGTATCATGATACGTATCGCTAAGCTGCATCAATAGGAGAATAATTCCAGTCTGTTGTTTAATGTCACTGCAATTAAATCGGGCTGATATTTTTCTTCAAAAACACTGGAACATCTGGGTAGCAGGTGTTTGTATGCAAAAAACGCCGATCTGCAGATCGTTTTAGTGTATCGTTATTATGAATAATGATTATCAATACCCGTATCGTTATCTTTGTACTGGTGCAAACGGTATATCGAGAACTGGTGTACAGCCCAACACGCTACCCAAACAAACATTTTGTGTGACAGCATATTTGATGTTAATTGTTTAAACTTTATATGTTATGCAATTCGGTCAATTGGTACAAATACTTGATATACTTTTCCTAATATATATCATTCAATGTTCATGCTTTTCAATTATATTTTCAGTACAAGCGCCTATTCAGGGCACAGGAGAAGCGATTATTATTGCAATGTCGAATCCTGCTGGGACCATCCAGATAACTAATGTGTTATTCACGAGCACAGCATGCACCCAGCCTTACCGTAAATATCAGTTTTGATTTGTCGAAATCTTTCATTTCCAAGTATTGATCTACTCTACATACAAGAACTGTATTTCTTGCTCTGTTCCTTGAATTTTCTGGGTTTTTTTTCATGTTTTATTTACTAAAAAATGTGTACTTAAGGGAGAAAGTTTTATCATATAAGGAAAAGATTTCTGCAGAAAAATAAGTAATTTGTACCCTAAGTAACATTTTATATTAAGCGTTAATTGAATGTATTGTTAATTGAAATGCCCATTATCTAAACCAAATTAATTCTGTTAACTTCCAAATTGAAATGTTAATTTGAGTGGATATACAAGCTACTCAGTATCCGTTATTTGCCTAATTGGTTAATCGTTGTCTTAACTGATATTTTATATTGACATTTCTCTATTCACCATCAGCCTATGACAACAGTACAGAGTTACTTTGTGCGAGCCAAAAGCAGTCGTACCCCATCCGAAAGGCATGTGATGGTCAAGTGGATTGCTTGGACGGTAGTGATGAATCAGCGAACTTCTGCAAAAAGTCTACTCGTAAGTCAAATTAGTGTTTGAGCATTCGAGTATTTAATACTTTTATTTCAAAGGGTTTGCTAATGCAGTACTGTAGTGAATATCAGGTATTGTTCCATTATTGACATTAGCCAATCAGATCATCTGTTAGATATCACCGCCCAATCAGATCATGTTGAGAGATCACCAGCCAATCAAATCATTTTGAGAGGTCATCAGCCAATCAGATTGTCTGTTGCAGATCATCAGCCAATCAGATTATATTATAGATCAATTAGATCATATGTTATAGATCACGAGCCAATCAGATCATCTGTTAGATATCACCGCCCAATCAGATCATGTTGAGAGATCACCAGCCAATCAAATCATTTTGAGAGGTCATCAGCCAATCAGATTGTCTGTTGCAGATCATCAGCCAATCAGATTATGTTATAGATCAATTAGATCATATGTTATAGATCACGAGCCAATCAGATCATCTGTTAGATATCACCGCCCAATTAGATCATGTTGAGAGATCACCAGCCAATCAAATCATTTTGAGAGGTCATCAGCCAATCAGATTGTCTGTTGCAGATCATCAGCCAATCAGATTATGTTATAGATCAATTAGATCATATGTTATAGATCACGAGCCAATCAGATCATCTGTTAGATATCACCGCCCAATCAGATCATGTTGAGAGATCACCAGCCAATCAAATCATTTTGAGAGGTCATCAGCCAATCAGATTGTCTGATGGAGATCATCAGCCAATCAGACCATGTTAGAGATCAATTAGATCATATGTTATAGATCACGAGCCAATCAGATCATCTGTTAGAGATCACCGCCCAATCAGATCATGTTAAGAGATCAACAGCCAATCAAATCATTTTGAGAGCTCATCAGCCAATCAGATTGTCTGTTGGAGATCATCAGCCAATCAGATTATTTTAGAGATCAATTAGATCATATGTTATAGATCACAAGCCAATCAAATAATCTTTTAAGGGATCACCAGCCAATGAAATCATTTTTAGATGTCACCCAGCCAATCAGATTGTCTGTTGGAGATTACCAGCCAATCAGATCATGTTAGAGGTTACCAGCCAATCAGATCATCTGTTTTGAGATTCCCGCCAATTAGACCATCGGTTTTGAGATTACCCACCCAATAAGACCATCTGTTTTGAGATTACCCGCCAATCAGATCATGTTTTGAGATGAACAACCAATTAGACCATCTGTTTTAAGATGAACAGCCAATCAGGTTATTTGCTGGAGACCACAGCTACAGAGCCAATACCTTGTCTTGCTAATGATCACATGGCAACTGTCTAGATAATATACAGGGTGCGCCATAAAACTTGCACTGGGCTTCTCCTCTTTGGGGATAGCTCTAGGTTACTCAAATGTTTATGAGGTCTTTTAAAGTTTTGCCACATTTAGTAAGGGGTATAAGCAATTGGTCATTGTGATATTTTTGATCTTGTAATGTCAGAAAATGTCAGTGTCTGAATTATTGAGAGGGTGCATGCTGTAAGGCTTGTTCTGAGAAACACATATCACAGAAGTCAGACTTCTGTCTGCTTGCATGGTGTCTCTAGTTGCAGAAAAGTTTACAAATAAGATATTTCCCAGCAACTACACCTCTGAAGCCACAGAAAAATATAATATTTGCAGAGAATCCTCATTCAGTGTTTTCTATACATGCATATATATATTATGGTATTGGATGATAAGAAGGTTGGTTTCAGTTTTGATCCAGCAAGGTCATCAAATTAAAACAGAGATATATAATGTTATTCCAGAGGGACCTTTTAAATCTACATCTAATCTGGAAAAAATCACATGATTTTCAAGGAGATGGGCCAGATAATAAGACAGAAAATACAGAAAATTGATCAGAATCCAAAATGGCACTTTCCACCTCAAAGGTGTCAATGGTCTACCTTCTTAATAAATGAATCTATTTGCCCTATTTTTGGTGGCAAAGGTAAAGAAAGGTGTCTGCAACACATCTGTATGATCAGTAACATAATCTAGTGCTTGTATAGCAAAGGCCGAGGTGAAAATGACCCGAAGGTGTGATAAGTGTGCATGTGCTATATTTAGATCCATATCATCAATAATTTGTGATGAAACAAGAAAATATATTAATAAAGATAATTTAGGACTATAATTACTGTCGTGTGTATGATTGCAGCTGCATGTGATCACTGTCAATTGAGGTAATAACAAAAGAGGTAGCAGTAGCTGCTGGTGCAAGTTTTTATGGTGCACCCTGTATAATCTATGTAACACTGTTATTGAAACAGTACCATCATTATGATGTTCATGAGATACTTGAATGCACTTGAGCGCATTTCAAGGAGTTAGCTAAAAATTAATTATTGTGGTGTATTTAAGTGGATTTGATACATTTTTATTTGTATTTTAATGCATTCTCCTAATGATAAATATATTACTAGGCTTCCTCTAAATTAATTCCAACCTTAGCCAATAAAGCTGTCCAATTTTATTTAGCCACAACAGAGACAGTTTAGCCACCATTATTTGAAGCAGCTTTCATAATACAATGATGAAACCATTCTGAGGACCAATCAGATTGGCATTTTCGCCACTAAGTTTTACAGATTACATAAATTACGCCAAGAGGAATGTGACGAAAGTTTAGCGGAAGCCTAGTATTATAATGTAGGCAGAATAAATAATATTTGTACCCTTTGAAATTAAAACATAAAATATTTCCTACCACCTGATTTTGAAGGATTAATGTGTTTTATATTTCTTTATTTTTTTCAGTTTGCACAGCATCAGTGCCGGCTGGTCTACCATCCTGTGAAAGTAAGTGTTATTTTGAGATTTTGATAGCAAAATAAAGGTCATTGTAAAATGATTTATCATGGTAGATGTTTCAATATAACCTGTGAAATAATGGTACTGATGGTTCAAAACAGTAAAAAAATATTTTAAAGTGCTATTTTCAACAGCAATGAAATTAAATTCAATCCCTCATGGGTTGACTGTGTTGTTGTGGCTACAGTTGTAAGCAAACAATAAAATAGGGGATCAGATTTAAAACATTCTGACAGATAAAAATTGTAGATGAGGAGCATATCTACCCTTCTTGTAATTTGGAATGTTTTGATTCTGCCCTGGCTTTCGTTATTATTGCCCACGATCTTAATAACGGCCGAAACTTCCCTGTCGTACTTTGTATAAGCATACAGGCAACCACTGCATTGGTATTATATTAATGTATTCCTTGTAGCTTTTAATATCTTAATCTTTTGTTTGATAAATGGAGAAATATATGTGAATATTTAAACAATAAATAAATTTATGCCCCACTTAGACTGTTTTCCTATTGTTCTGAGCAGGATAGAACCAACGAAAATGGGAGTTGACTCCCTCCTGAGTACAAACTGAACTTGTCTTGCATAATAATAAAGGCAGAAAAACAAATCAAATAATAAAAAATATTTTGTAAATATGCCTAATGGAGTATAAGTTAGTTATATCCCTCATAGTCAGGAGTTAACTAATGTTTTTGTTGCTTGTATAAGCAACAAAAACGTTAATTATTTCCCTCTTATTTGGAATATATTACTTTGAGTTAGAGAAGATTTTCTACTAAAGGGCACCGCCACTGAAGGAGATAAAACTCAATTATTTGATGTCATAATTTAATTTAACAAATGCCATCACTGAAAATATGACATCATCAAGCTATGGTTATCTTCTTTGCTGGCGCTGACCTCTGTTGATCCTTTATCCTGGAAGGTACCAGATGCTTGCCATCATAGCACACCGGGAGTCATGTTTGGGGCTAGGTGATACTTTCCTTCCCTGTTGAATTGTATGGAATTGAATGATGGAGTTTTTTTTTCCAACAGATTGGTCTGTTGAGGGACCAGATAGACAACAACCGTGTAATGGGACATGTAAATCTGCGCAAACAACGGCACCTAATGGGCAAACAGGCTTTGAATTCTGTGACACAAAAACCAACTGGGGATACTGCAACACAAGACGTAAATTTAAATGCATTTATTATAAATTTAATAACCTGTGGTAGAGGCAGAGCTTATGTTCTCACTACGGGTGATGTTGCCTTTCCCGTCAAAATCTGCGATCAGTTTCCAGATGAAAACAGAAGTTAGCAAGCGTCAATATGTCCCTACTCTGTCATGCCAGAGCTCTACATCCCATGTGCATTCTATTTTTGTCACAGTGAAACCAGCACACTTGTATATATTTAAAATTGATATTATTTTATTTTATTGAAAATGTAACATAAATTCATATACTTATGTCATGAGGAATTAATGCAACATCCCCCGTTCATATGACAACCTCATTTTCAGTGCAGATTGTTCTGGCGAACGTTTTGTACAATCAAAACTACCTCACTCTTTAATTATTCAAATTAATATAATGCATCCTAGATGTTGCCGTGCTTTCTGATATAAATAGAAAACCTTAAGATGCGTATAACGTACATGATCTCTCACTAATCAATACATTCTCTGATGGTTTTCAGAGGTTACGAGAAGAGGGAACTCTGATGGCGCTTTGTGTTCATCCATCTTTTGGTACAAGGGGCAGCTTCACAATGGTTGTATTTGGAATGACTACCATCGTCCCTGGTGTTCAACTCAGTATATTTATGAGTGGGAACATAGATGGGGAGAGTGTGTTGGTAAGTGGTGAACATAATAGGTTTTTGTCTATAATATGATATGATATATGATATGATATGATATGATGATATGATATGATGAGGTAAATTTGCTTGATATGAATTTGATCTAATCTGTCTGTCCAATATGATATGATATGATATGATATATATACTTAAAATTAGCCATGTTTAATATAGCTTTTCTTAATCCAATAAAACTCTATATTGGATGGCTTTCCATCCATCATTTGTAATATTCTCCAATGAAATTTCACGGCTTATTTGAAAAGCCCAGTTTATACCAATCTTCTGATTGGACAATCACTAAATGGATCTGATATTTAACTTTTATCCGCCCAATACAACTATTTGCCGTCCACTATAACTTTTCCTGTCCAATATAACAACAGATTGGACAGTCACATGGTATAAATGAAGAGATGAGATTGAACAAGGAAACCTCATTGGAAAATATTGATTGTTGTAAAGAACTCTGAACGATACCAGATATGATTATTATATATTTACCTCTTTCTTATACAGGTTGCCCATTGGTTGGATATCAACGTAAGTAAAGAAATGTGTAGCATTCCTCTTGTGGTTGTATTTTTGTTTAAACACTTAGGAATTGTTATACATCAGAGAACGGATTTATTACTCATGTTATGTCCTTTATGTGGTATGGGTTATTATCATTCACTGATTCTAACTCTGTGATGTTCAATTCACATTTTATTAATCTTTTCCCATTCAACACACTGTGGCGCTGGCGTTTGCCACTACAACACCAGATGGCGTCTGTGTAACACTGTGCGGTGGCCCCACAAGTGACAATCATATGCAGACATAAAATTTCTCATTATGCTAATCTACACCACGGAGTGTACAATATAATATGAATATATGTAAATATAGTCAAAACTTCTTTAATCATAATTACTGTTGATAGAAATTCTGTAAAAAAGCAAGTAAAAAAATGAAAATAACCTGTTCTTGTAGCAACCAAACTTTTCTATAATCGAACAGCAACTTATTATTTCATATGATTGCGATAGGGACTTGACCAATGACCATATTTATGTTCGTATATCCTATATAGGTAAAACCACTGATGGCAGGATGTGTCAATTTCCCTTCTGGTATAGAAACGTACGTCACCATGAATGCACAAGGGCTGGTCATCACACGTTCTGGTGTCCGACATCTGACCGCTTTGAATCAGACTGGCAGTGGGGCGAATGTGGAGGTAAAGAATGATCTATATATCTATTTATCTATCTATCTATCTATCTAGCCATCTGTCCATCTATCTATCTTTCTATCCATCTATCTATCTATTTATCTATCTATCTATCTACCTATCTATCTATCTAGCCATCTGTCCATCTATATATCTTCTATCTATCTATCTATCTTTCTATTATTCTATCTATCAATCTTTCTATCTATCTATCTTTCTATTATTCCATCTATCTATCGATCTATTTTTCTAACTATCTTTCTATCTATCTATCTATCCATCTTTCTATTATTCCCATCTATCTATCGATCTATTTTTCTAACTATCTTTCTATCTATCTATTGATCTATCTTTCTATTATTCTATCTAACTATCTATCTAACTATCTATCTATCTATCTATCTTTCTATTATTCTATCTATCAATCTTTCTATCTATCTATCTTTCTATTATTCCATCTATCTATCGACTATTTTTATATCTTTCTATCTATCTATCTATCCATCTTTCTATTATTCCCATCTGTCTATCGATCTATTTTTCTAACTATCTTTCTATCTATCTATTGATCTATCTTTCTATTATTCTATCTATCTATCTTTCTATCTATCTATCTATCTATCTATCTATCTAGCCATCTGTCCATCTATCTATCTATCTATCAATCTAGCTATCTTTCTATCTATCTTTCTTTCTATTATTCTATCTATTTATCTTTCTAGCTATCTATCTATCTTTCTATTATTCCATCTATCTATCTATCTATTTTTCTAACTATCTATCTTTCTATTATTCTATCTATCTATCTATCTATCTAGCTATCTGTGTGTCTTTCTATCTAGTATATATCATTTTAAAGATACAGTCAAAGTGAGAGATTATTTGTATTTACATTTATTTTAAATTGAAATTATCATTTTAGAGACAGTTCAGCCTGCTGGAACACCCAAATGCAGAGGTACGTAATCATGATAATATTATAATATATATATATATATATATACTTTTATTTGACAACTTGATGTCATTCATGACATAAGTGTCACAATGTAATATAACAAAAATATAATATTACAAAAAGTAAAAACGTTTTTTATATACTTGTAAGCCTGTGTGGGTTGAGGGCAAAAAAAATTCAAAATCAATAATTTGGATTTTTTAAATTTTTTTTTAAAGAAATTCAACTGGTTTTTTCGTTGAAGGTTGAGTTTTGCAACTCAGCTGGATTTAGTTGAATAATATCTGGGGTTTTTTTTTAATAGATTTTTTTTTAACAAACAAAATTGTTAGATGATAAGTGAAAGTTTTGTTAATTTCAAGAACATTATTTAGCATGTTTACAAAAGGAATGCTGGGAAAATGGATTAAACTTGGTTGATACTAGATGGTACTTAGGGCTAATTGCAGCATTAAAAAAAATGTACAATGTAAATTAAAAAAAAAATGTTTGAATTAATAAAAAAAATCATGATTTTTACCAACCTTACTAGATTATGGCATCCACGTATAGAGTCAACATGGGTCAAACAATGTCCCCTTTTGCCATTTAAGAGCAAATGTAAAGTCTCATGTCATTTTTTGATTGAATGAATAACTAAGAATATCAAAACTGTCATTTGTGACTTGTCAGGATGTTCTTCTTATATCCGTCATTATTATATATAGTATTTATTGCACACCATGGCAAACATATAGGTGTAATACAAATAGATAGACTTACAGAAGTCATAATAAATTAGAAACAGAAAATTAGAAAATTGAAATGCAGTCGATCAAGTCTTTTAAATTTTCTCCAAACCCGTGCAGCTCAAGACTATTTTCTAGGCATAGACAAAGTTCCTTTATCATCCCTACACGATGCATAACTGCTTCCGTCATTGGTGGTATGACCCTGTTGGCCAAGAAAGCTACATTTCTAGCTATTATTCCATTATGGAAGGTACTCATATAACTGATAAAGTTGATTATTTGATTTGAGCTGTTTATCATTTGAGTGCACAAAACATTTCCTAAGTGTTTAACAGATGAAAAAAAATTATTTCAGTTTCACTTTGTCCCTGGTTAAGAAGGGCAATGTCACACTGTCTATTTTTGTTGATTTTACCCATGTAGATCCATACCTACCTACACTGAAAACAATTTCCTGTAGTTTTTATGACATCTTGCTGGCAAGTCGATCTATCATAAAAGAGGACAAACTGATGTTTGCCGTAAACTTACAGCACATGCATCTATTTAGTTGTGATGATTGCTTACTGTGAAATCGGCGATGAGTCTTTATAATAAGCCAATGTTCGGTTATCTACAGTAAATTTTATGGCATCATACTAGCCCTGGATGACCATGTCGCTGACATAGGAACTCATCATACTGTGGATGATGTTAACGGTATCTTACCATAAAAATGCTGCAGTATCATAGTGTAGAGTCGTTGTCTGATATCTATGGTAGATGTTGGTGTTTTAAGGCAATCTACTGAATATATTACGGTAGACAACCAGTTTCTTTACCTCAGCTGTAAATTTTATAGTATTATGCCAAATGACAGATTTACAGTATCTCGCTGTAAATATTTTATGGTAGTGTGCTGCTGCTGTATACCAAATTTACAGTATTTTGGTGTAAAAACTACGGTAAAATTGTGAGAAAACTACGAAATCTCGTTACAGTTTATAATATCAAACCTATCTATGTTACAGAGCGGACCTTCGAAGGCACTGGTGAAGGAAAGAGATGCGTTTTTCCTTTTATTTACCGAGGCGTAGAACACAATGACTGCATCACGGAAAACAATGGCGGGAAAAGATGGTGCTCCTTTACTAGGGTGTATGATGAAAATAAAAAGGAATGGGGAAATTGTATGGGTAAGTGAACATTTTTGATAATATTTTGACACAGTGTTATCGCTCCATTGAATTAAACTCAAATCTAACTAAAATGTAGCTTTCAGGATAAATGTCATTACATAATATCAGACAATTGTAAAAATAATCTCAGACTGTGACGACTTAAAATTTTAAATTGTAGTAATTTTATTTTGAAAATTTTTTTACACAGGAATTTTTTCAATTTCATTCTACGGTCTTTAAATGCATTATCATAACTTCCTTATAATAATAATCATGTTCTAATTTCTAAATACTGTGTCAGTTACTAATGCTGTGTACTCATTGTCAGCTTTTAATGGTAAATTAACTTTACATACATGTATACATATGCACATTCAGAGTAATTCTGTGTGACAGAAACATTTATGTTTCATAATTTATCTCAGGGCTGTTCCATTTAAAATTTTGGGGTGGGGGCAGACTGGATGATTTTTGAAAAAGCGAGGGAAGAGGGGTTTTCCAAAAGAGACAAAGAGGAGAAGGGGTGGTTCACCAGTATTTTCTTAATACCGTAATTTGGAAAAAAATTTGGGGGGGGGGGGGGGGGGTCTAAAAAAAGCGGGGGGTATATAGGGGGGGGGGGGGTGTTTGAAAATTTCCAGGTCCACCCTCTACCCTAAAATTTTAAATAGAACAGCCCTCAGTATATTTGTTATATTTTACTTTTTGACTCAAAATAAAGTTTCTACACTAACTATTTTTTCATAGGTTGTCCCAATCCAGATCCATTCTGGGGTAAGTCAGTTATCATTATTTATATTCGCCCAATAATAAAATTAATATTTTATAAATGTTTTATACCATTTTTATAAATTTTGACAAGAAGAGAATCAATAGATGTTGAGTGAATAAAATAGAGGTCATGAACCTATGTTATTGTCTAAAGCCGAATGCCAAAACCTTACTGATCACATCGCAAACATGTAGCTTATCCAAACTATTATCTGTCAGTGCTCATGCACTACTTATTTTTACTCACAATTTTTAAATGTTTTTTCCTGTACAAATTTACAATTGTTGTTTATTTGTTTATATGTCTTTTTAAGACGAAATGAATTATATAATAATAATAATTTCAGTTACGACGGTGCCCTTCATGGGAACTGCTGGAGGACAGATGTGTCACTTCCCTTTCTTTTACAATGGTAAATTGTATCATGACTGCACCAACATAGACCACGAAGGTTTCTGGTGTGGTACCCAGCGTGATGTTGGTCTTGCTGGCGGTTGGGGCGTTTGCGGCTGTAAGTACCACACTCTGTGCTGTCACCTAAAAGCTCAGCGACCTAATTATGGACATTCTTTGCTAATTAGGCAATAATTGGTAAATTATGTAGATAGGCTGTGTATTGATTTGAGAAATTTTTAGTTTAGGCAATTTGTCTGTACTACCTGCTTTACTTGTCAGATTTGCACTTTGCAAGAATTGCGTGAACTCAGCACATGAACATCTATGTATTCTGTAATATCATTATTAGACCTTAATATCATAAACCAGACTATAGACTATGAGAAAATTTTATTAATTAGTAAACGAGCGAAACGTGTACATAATCACGGTGCTGGGATTTGAGGTGACAGCACACAGTGACTTCTTTTGTTCTGACTTCACTGCAGCACCGAACAGCAAATTCTTACAGCATATTTCATCAGACATCAAACTGTTTAAGCTTACATATTTTTCCTATCAATTTGTTTGTAGTATTTTTCTGTAAATATATTTTACGAGACTCGAGAATCTGAAACATGACATTTGAGTATTCATATTAATATTGGACTGCAACTTTCTAGAGCTATCAAATGTTTTGAGCATTTATACAAGTAATCAGTAATCATAATTATTACTATGGCAATAATTGAAATTTATCCTAATTATCTGGCACGATCAACAATTATGTTTTTTGTTTTTTTTAGCTTACAGTGCTCTTCCATTCCAAAGATGCCCAGTCTGCTTGGGTGAGTCATTAATTTTAATTAAATAATTAATGATAAATTTGTTATTCTAATTAGGTAATTGATATGAACCATTTTAACGCCCTGCTACCAGCCACTAAGACCAAACTATCTAGCTGAGCTAAATGTATACATATATAATAATGACATCACTAGCATAATGATTGATATATATATGTAAGTCTTATGTGGTTTCTGAGTAGCGTCGTTACTGGTAATTAATATCTGATGGAATGGAGTGCAAATCCGTCGTGCATGAACCAGTTCATTATGAACAAGTTAAAATTCATGAGCGACCAGAGCTTTCCTAATCTGACCAATAAACGTGTGCTGGTTTAGCGATGTCAATCATGAATTAGATCCCCTGAAATCAAGGGTGCAAAAATTTATATTGACTTCATATTTTTATGTTAATTTTTAACAAATTTGTGGCTCTGAAATTATTATTAAGGTTTCATCTCCCCCCAGTTGGGCAGCACTGGAACACTTCATGCCATCAGACAATAACATCAAGGTTATACTGCGTTAGTAACTATGCTAATGATTCAATTAATATCACACAGGCACTACACGTCGATTTGATGTGGATGAATCCCTGATGGGTGGCACACAAGATGCTGGTGATATGGTCAGGTGGCGTCACACGTTCAACGTAACAAAAACACAAAAGACTAGCCCGAAATGGTCGGCTAACACTCAAACCAAACAGTTATTGTACTACAGTGATTTAGCGGAAGTTTACGGCAAACCTGTGTATGAGTTCACATCACGTAAGTTGGTTTTGTTTACATTTATTTTTGTGGTAACCTCACAATTAGATCCAAGTTTGATGAAAGACTGCTATATTTTTAGTTCCAAACAACACACAGCCACACAAGCCAAATCACATCTCCCCCCAGGTGTCGCCACTCTCTATCTGCCCTAGAGGGCACCACTAGCGAACTACATCACTACAATTTTATTCAAATATTTGGAATAATAATGCTTTTTGACACAGCTCCGTTGTAAGTCTGTGCACACTGGCAATTAAAACCAATCAACACTAGTAATAATATAATGCCAGCTACATTATCTGCCACATAGCTGGTGCAGTGATGATTGTCGCTTTTATTTATTATGTATGAAATCGCACAACAGCAAGCTTCTCGTTCCAATCTATGGACGTTCTGACCCCATGATAAATCTTGCTAAAAGCTTGAATATTACTACAATGATCATATGAAATTGTGCTTGAAGAGGAGTTAGCTGCTCTCAGTAGAATGATGCAATTTGCCATTCTAGGCCATGTAGTTGCTGAGTAACCAAGGAAACCAGGCTGTCAGTGGGGGACGGGACAGATGGTAATAATTAGTGTCTGCAATTCTGAAATATTGCACTGTTATTTCAGGACTTCCAGGGGTTTGAGACAAACAAGAATATATTTGCTTACTTTGCCATAGCTAGATGACTTATGTTGTCTCAGCTAATTAACGCTACAAAATGAAGTAAAAGATGTTGGCTTGTAAATTAAAATTGTGAAATTGCTAATCATTTTGATGATATCCTGCGTTTGTATCTCAGAATATGATAAAGGGTTGATAACTTTAGTAAAGGTAGTAACATAATTCTTTAATTGGTTATTTGTTCATTTCTATTTATTTTATTTTTTTTAGAGAGCCCAGGAGGATACATCTTTGCAGACATGTCAAACCCCAGTGCTCCTTACGGCTCTTCCGCACGAATTAATTTCGACACGGGAATTGGGGCTACTTGTATTCGTTTCTGTGTTCATATGGTCGGAAAACATGTAAGTGTTTCGGTATTTATTTATTCTTGCATGTAGAATCTGTTATTTCATATTATACCAATATTATCCAGATATCTTGTCAAGTTACCATATGGGATCGTCAAAAATGGATGTCGCAATACGTAAATACAGTAAACTCTAAATAAGTAAATACAGTAAACTTTGCATCAGCCGAATTTCGTCACAACTCAAACAATAGAACATTTAAATTCCTTATTTATTCTATTTAAACATCTGTGCGTAAGTTGAATTTTGTAATTCCAATCTTTTCATAACTCAAACAGAGTGTCAGTCCCAGTTCAGAGGTATACCCTGTTCATGCGGCAGCCATGTTGGCAGTTTTGCCTCATTGCACTCAGATATAGTATTGTGACATCATCAATAGACAATGGCCATGGTGAGGTCACAGAGTGCAAAAACAATGGAGAAGTAATGATGTCATAATTTATGACGTAATCAAAATGAGGTCAATGAGGCAAAAAGCCAACATGGCTGCCGCGTAAAAAAGGTGTACACTTGCATTTTTCCACACCAAAGTTGAATTGCAGTTAAACAGTCAAAGCACAGAGAAAAATTTTAGATTAAAAATTTCAAAGTTTGTAAAATGTTGCTTAGACGGAACTTTACTGTGCTTCATAGTTTTATTCATTGTACAATGTTAAAGAAAAAATAAACACACATAGCTGCCATGGTTTTAAATTATATATATGTGAAAATCATGGAAGCTGTGTGTGTTTATTTTTTTTTAATTAGATGTGAAAAAAAAGACAGTTGAGGCTTATATTGAAGAATGCAATATACCGAATTGTTACTCATGCAAATTTAATAGGCCTACAAATCAAAATTGTGTGTCATAATCTTCTACATTTATGCAAATTTCATTTTATTACATTACATTTGTAACTGTATACTCTTCCCTAAAGCGGCATGTCATTAAGCCTTTGGGAAGAGTAGCTTTATTCAATATATCAAATCAATAAACCAATAAATACAAGTGGAAAAATGATGCTATAAACTGATGGAAAATTGAAATTTATTAAATCCCAGGCAAAAGTTGGTAAGTGCAGGGATAGCTGAATGTTTTGTTTAGCATTAATGTCTTTGCCTAAACTCAAAATTTATTTAGGTGATCCATTTGAATTTGAATGAACTAAATTTAAATGTTCACCCCCTTGCTTAATTGGAATAAATTATCACAATTTCAATTGCAGGTAAACCAATTGCGGGTTGCAATTAACTGGGGCCCAGACTGGTTGTGGCAACTTCATGGACAACAAGTTGATCCTTTGTCTTTCACTAATTCACAATATCAACCGTCTAACAACTGGCGGTGCCATCAGTATGAGGTATATTTATAATTTATACTTCATTATAGCTTTTTCATGATGCGATTCCTAGTCTCTATCACCAATTTTATGCATAGTACATGTTGCATAAGTGTTCTGCGTAACGGCAGAGACGTTAAGGGAGACCCTGCACTTAAGCTTTTTGGGCACCTAGGGCTTGCGAGGAACAATCACCTTGACGTCAAAATTGATGTTTACATTTTATTGGTGATTGTGGTCAGTTGCATGACGTCATACAAAATAACTTATCGGGGAGATGTTTGAGTTTTGATTATAGTCTTTTTGTTCTTTGATGACATGTCTAAAGGAAGTGTTTAGACATTTCTCATTGTCTTTTGTGATGTGGCCATGGAATTGTATTTCTACTGTGAAGTATTTGACTCCGATCTTATTGACTTTTTGTGATTTTTCAGCCTGGTGGTTGGATATACGTTGTGTCATTCATTGCATTGAAAGGCAAAGGAGCCGAGGGAGACATAGCAATTGATGAACTTTACTTCTTGGAAAGTTGTCAAGTACAAGAATTCAGTAAGGAGAATATGATGTATTATTTCTTTCTATGGGGATAAAAAGTACTACCAGGGTCACTGAGTATTGTTAAATGACGTCATCTATATTAGGGCATCATCCATGGATGCAATGATGGTGTAGTCGTCATCGAATTGTCCTTTTATTTGCTACGATCATAGTGCCCCTGTAGGCTCTATTACTTTTTCTCCCCATTGACACAGCTTTTATCTGGCCTATAGCATGAGCATCTATTATAATCGTTTCAATTCTAAAGATGGTGTGACATTTTTAGGTGTAACAAGGTGCACCTGAACAATGCAATGATGTCTTCAACTCACCAAGTTGTGGCTGATTAAATGCCCAATGTGCTGTTCAAAGTTTTATGTCCTAAAACTGTGTAATCGTTTCAGCTTGCCCTGAGGGGTACTTCAACTGCGGAGATGGAACCTGCATCCGAAACTCGCAAAGGTGCGATTGCAAGCGTCAGTGTCCAAACAATGCAGATGAAACCAATTGCAATGGCCAGTGTATGTATCACATTAATTGGATATTGATTGTGTACAATTCATAGTAAGGTGGTCTTTGTAGGGAGGTAAAATACGATTGATTATATGAATAATGTTGTATTAATTTTTATGACCAAAAATATGGTTGTCTTGAGACTTTTCATAGCTTTATTATCAGGTATACGTGTTGAGATTAAGGATAATTGTGACATTTTGACAATCTTTATTTACAAGTTTGTGGTAAATAATGTAAAGCACATCATTAAGAGACCAGTATTGCAAAATTCCATGGAAACTTGATATTCCATGATATTTTCAGTCGCGGCATGTCGAAGTGACCAGTTCGCCTGTGGAGGAGGCTGCTGTGTGGAGATGACGGACAGATGTGATGGCTTTACAGACTGTCCAAATGGCTATGATGAAGATCAGGCAGTGTGCAGTGAGTATAAAATCACATTATAATGAAATAGTAATCACTCGCGATCATTTACTGTATGCTTAAAGTGATAGATTGAAATTATCACCATGTTCTTGGCATGAAGTCATACTCAGAATCACCCGCTACGACCTTACATGTGATTATGTACTGTTCATGAAATCACATTAAGAAGGTCACACAGTGATAACTTAGTTCATTTTATCACTAGCGGAACAACTGTGCTCAGAAATTGAACAAATGATCCAAATATATACATATAGGACAGTTCATATATCAAATTTAATACCTATATCTTGATTAGTGAGATGTGCTTTGAAAATGGAGGAAAATTAAAAGACTCACAAGCACTATTTTTAGACCCAGAACTAAAATCTTACACAAAAACCACTAGGAGTAGGCCAGAGATACTTTGCACTTCCTCGTTAAACATATCAAAGTTGCAAATAAGTGGAATTTTAAGTAAATCTGAAGACATGACCTAGGAACCACTGGACCATTTCACATGGAATGTCCCTATTCTCGGGTTACAGTGGAAATGCCATTATTAATAAGATTGCGCCAGCATAAAACACTGTATTAACTGAAATGCTCTCCTTTTACTTTGAATGATGAATTACATATAAATATGTCTCTTATGTACTGTTCATTAAATCACATTTAAAGGTCACACAGTGATAACTTAGTTCCTTTACCATGAAGACACCTTTTTTTTAAAAACCTCAGTGAACAGCATCCAGCGAAATTAAAAGTCTAAATCTGTTGGCGTTCAAATTTCAGGTGGCACAACCACTGCTCCGACATCCACCCCAAGTAAGTACAATGAACATTTAATATTTTGACGAACTTTTTTACCGATACTTCATAAAATATTGTCACTTTAAGACGAAAGAAATTATCAGTGATGGAGTTCATCATATTTTTTTTTGCCATAAATAAGTAATTTGAAGTATTTCTTTTTCATATTTTAATCATTGAACTATGCAGTGTACTAAGTTATTATAATAAAATTCAGGTTCAGATTCATTTTGTCCACTATTATCAGATTCATTTTGCCCATTATTATTAAAAAACATGAGGCAAATACAGTGATTTCCATTAAACAAAACATTGAGCAGGGTGATCCCTCTAAGATGATGTCATCGCTGTCGAGGGGCCACCCACAAAACAACACTTAACTGTAGAAAATTACAATAATGTCAGCGCCTGGAGTCCATTCGAAAGTGAAGCATTCAGACGCTTGCATGGTTTCACTTTGGTGCCAAGGAGACCTGAAAGTGGATTTTCACGGAAGGTTCTCTGTATTTCCACAAGGTGGCTAAAACAGAATACTGCAATTCTATTGGCTGAAAAAGTTCCCGCCCTTGGCTGTGATTGGCTGAAGCAAAGTGCATCCTAGCAACAGTAGTTTTAGTGCATTTTAATGTATATTTGACACTGTATCATTTAGTTGATGTTTGTTATTTTTCTGAGAAAGTTATATTTATGGAATCAGTTAGTTACCTACTATGCCTGAAAAGCAAAATGAGTAATAAGAGGAGAGGAAGGACTTATGTCTTGCTGAATTCAAGGCTGTTCAGTGAAAAGACTCTATTGGCTACTAACTGTGAGTCTGTGACATGAATGGTATAGGAGACATTCACGACTATGTGAATCAAGTTCGCCAGCCTTTTGGCAAGCACAACCTTGTTGTAATTGGTATTCTGCATAGTTCAATAATTAAAATTGACACCTGTGGAAAAACAAACTGGAGTTCTAGTAGTATAGGCTATTTTTTATATTTTATTTTGTTTTTGATTATTTCAGTATCCTCGTTCAGCCTTTCGAGTTCTGGGGAAGCGATCTTGAATGGCGAACAATGCAACAAAAAACTTGACTGCTTTTCTGAACAGGACGAAAAGACATGCTGTGAGAATTTATTGTTATTAACCTGTTTTATATGAGTATGAATATCAGTTAATTATAAATATTTACATTTATTAATTCGCCAGGCCGCAATGTAAAACTGTTGTATCAGATGTTGCTACATTTTAGAAGATAAAAAGACTTTGACTTTCAAAACTATTTCTACAGCATATACATATTTGAATTAGTGTTGATCTGTACAAACATGCAGAAACTATCCATGTATCTCAAATTACTTGAAGAAAATTTCATGAAATGGGTCTACATTAATGTTTACATGTATGTATGTAATTAACATGTAGGTTTATTATATTGGTGCGAACTAGCAATTATTTTATTATCTCTGTAATGACGTATAGCAATATACAATATTATGAAACTATGAAAATAATAGAATTATAGTAAATTGAACAGATACTATGTCCAACCACAGATATATAAAATGATTTTACTCAAAGCATTTTAATTTTAGAAATGTAGCATTTTAAAAAAATAAGATTTGAAGTTTTAACAGTGACGATTTTTATCTTTTAACCAACAGCTTGCACCAGTAATGAACTATCTTGTGATTCAGCGTCCATGAAATGAGATTCATGGTTTTAACAGTGACGATTTGTTATCTTTTAACCAACAGCTTGCGCCAGTAATGAACTATCTTGTGATTCAGCGTGCATGAAATGAGATTCATGGTTTTAACAGTGACGATTTGTTATCTTTTAACCAACAGCTTGCGCCAGTAATGAACTATCGTGTGATTCCCGATGCATCAGTCCTGACAAAGTGTGTGATCGGGTTCAGGACTGCACTGGTGGTCAGGATGAACCGAACACTTGCCCACGTAAGTCACATCACTCTCTTCATATTAGAAGTACCACAGAAACATAAATATATATAAAAAGAGGCCTGTATCAGAATTAGTTGAAATAGACAAGATATGAAAATAAAAAGAATTGGAATTATTATACATTCTTCTGAACAACTAGCTTAGAAAGTGAGTTGTTTGTCAAAAACTACCGATGGCAGCAATGTAGAAGTGCACAGACACCAGTGACATCACAGCCAATTTTCACAAATGTATCATAATCCATACGAGTTCTAATGTATATAGGATATGTTAAGGATTTAGATTCTGATATTAAAAAATAAATAAATAAAAAGTAACATAATTTTTAATGGATTGCACACCTGTTGATCTATTTGTCACATATGTCTATTTGTATGTTAGTTTACCCTTTTTGATTCTTTATATTTATTTGTTATGAATATGCACTATTTTTCTCATTTGCCTTTTCTGTTTTTAGTTTTTGTGCTTTTTGGGGATCTTTGGAATAACATCATTTTAATCCCAAGATCCTCAAATGGGGGCTCAGTGTACCTTTTAAAATCACTTGCAAATTTTTTTTTTATAATGATAACAATAATTTGTATTCATGCAAAAGGCATATGTAATTATGTTTACAACATAGAGGCCTAAAATACAACAAGAGGTTAATTTTATACTCAGTGCATAGATAGCATGAAATCACATTAATATCACTTAATTGTCTAAAAAGAATACAATTCAATGATTGTTTCAATTTGATTCACTTATTATTAAATATACCTTGATTAAGAAAAGTATGAATGTATTGTAAGATTTGTTCACAACGCTAAGTAATGAAGGCTTATTATTTTTTCCAGCTTGTCCATTAAATAAATTCATTTGTGACAATGGAAGATGTCTTGATTTGGCAGCCCACTGCAATGGGACTTATGAGTGCGAAGATAAGAGCGATGAGCCAGCCCACGAGTGTGGTAAGTATGGCCTATCCGATTTTTCATACCAAACAAAGTTGTAAATGTAAGAGTTGAAGAGTCTCGTAACAGTCTTGTAAAATGTTAAACCCCAATTTTTTTTCTAACCCATAAAAACCCCTCTCATGATCAGCATCAATTAACTTCAAGTTTCCCATCTTTCCAATCATGATAATTTTTTTGCCATCTACTCATCATTATGGCCATTTGTTATGGAGGAGAGACAAACTCCAAAAAAGATGCATATATTATTTAAGAAGTTGGTGACACATGAAGGGTTGATGGTCAGATTACACATCATTTTATTCCCAAGATCCTCAACTGTTTGAATTGTTAGTTTTCCATGTCAAAAGTGGTCAATAAGGGTCTTAAAATTTGTTTCCATGGCAACAAGTCCCTTTATATTTAAACCCAATATTAAAATTAATTTTATCCTCTAACTCTGGCAATACAACTGAAAAATGTTTGATATTTGGCAAAAATGTACAGGTATCTACAGCAATTGGAAAACAATGTAAAAGTATTCAAAGATTGTATATCCAGGTTGCTATGGTAACAAAACAAGTGGTGTTTTTGCAATGTTTTTTAGTATGCATGGTCGCAGAGAAGCAGCAGAAATTACAATGGAGAATATAGCAAACTTTAAGCTAATCGTTTCACAGGAGTAAAAAAATGATTTTTATTGACAAAGCAAGAGTCAGATAGACCCTTCTGTCAACTACAACAACAACAAAATTTATGTCAGCTAGAAAGTTAGGATCTGACCTGTTTTTTAACATTTGTGTCCATTCTGTGCTATTCCATGTCATTTATGGAAATATATGACAAAAAAAAAACAGGTGGAGAACTTTATTTTGAATCCTACTATTATTTTTAATCCTGCTACTGTGTGATAGGTATATGAGACGTTTCCAATCTGTGAATGAATGAATGCATTTACCGACATGAAGGGTTTCAGAAGAGACCTATATTATAATGTCATTCTGTATATTCATAATTCAGTTAGGGCCTATATGATGGTTTGATACAGAATGTAAACAGACTAGGTGATTTTGCAACTTTGCTCTATATGCAATGAAAGTAGGTCAATTACTGCGCCCGTTGATTTCAATGTAGTGGCGAACAAAGTAGTTCTTTAATTATCGCCGAATCTGTCATTTTTTAGCTTTTCTTGGCACAGAAATCTGTCTGAATGTAATTGTTAATATCAAATCATTTATGATGTTGAATTCCTTGCTCCCCCACTGTGCTTCATGCTCCCCAAGAAGTCAGTCTGTTTGTGACAAGTCATATCGCCTTTTTTTAGAAATAATACAAGCGGCTGTGGTCAGTCAGGAATATGACCTTTTCCATGCCTCAGTTTGATTGGCTAATCTCAGCATATTTCTTTGTAATGATAAAAGTCCCGTATGCAGCCTGGGAAAAACTTTGTTTAGTGGAGAAAATGCACCTAGGCATGAGATAATCTGTGGTAGTAGTGGCTGAAATCTAACGTTGTGATAATGTTGAGGCATTGATATTTTTGCTGGCCATGTAATGATTTTATGTATAGTTTTCATACTTCAATATATTCATGATTTGATTATTTTTTTCTTTTGCAGGCAAGGCTTGTCCAATTACAATGGCCAACTTACCCAGCAAATACACGTCATTGGTTGTAGGCAGTGTGCCATCGACCATCAGTAAGTCATTTCTTTGATAGAGTTGTTA
Source organism: Alitta virens (assembly GCA_932294295.1). NCBI lineage: Eukaryota > Metazoa > Annelida > Polychaeta > Phyllodocida > Nereididae > Alitta > Alitta virens. The sequence continues at coordinate 37,388,494 of OW028583.1, forward strand.
GCTTTCTCAATATAGGGGTGGGGGCCTAGCTCAGTGGTAGCGCGCTGGGCTTCCAACTACTGGGTCCCGGGTTCAATTCCTAATTAGCCCATCAGGTGCAGAAATACAGGACTTAAAGCCCTAAATCCACCACCACCACCACTTTTTAAATCTCACATGAAAATGTCGATAGTGTGGAATGTTTTTTGGTCAGAAGTGTGTGAGGCTCTACCTTCAACAAGTCTTATTTATGTCAACAAATTTCAAAGATTGTCAGCAGTCCTCTGTTCAAAACGTTGACTTCGTAAATTAATGGGGAGAAAAAGTAACAGCGCCTACAAGGGGCAATACGACCCTTGATGACGTCACCACACCATTGTTGCATGGATGACGTCACAGTACAGATGACGTCATCAAACAATACTTATCCGCTATGGTGTGAGTGACCTCTTGTGGTACGTTTTCTCCCCATTGCAAGTTAATATCAATAAGTTTTGATATTGTATCTTAACTTTTAAACGAATTGCTATAAGGTTACAGTCAAATCTGAGTTAAATGGTCTCGATCCTAAGATAACGGATTAATCAGGCCATTAAAGACAGGTGGCCGTTAAATAGAGCTTGGGTAAAATAATTAATGAACATACAGTCTGGGAAGTTAGAAGCGGTCATTTACATTAGGTGGCCGCTCTTTACAGGTAAGGGCATGTTTGACTGTGTGCAATTATTAAGCTTATCATTTACTGTAACCGACACAAAAGTTGTGGTCGTCAATAGACTTGTGGTAATAATGACGGCCTGGGACATATATCGATAGATGTGTCCCTAATCTACAAGTTTTTTGTCAGAATGCTTTGCTTCCGCCCCTGGCTGTGGCAGCGTTCCCACAGCAATCATGAAATTAAATTCCATGACTTTTCCATGACCATTCACAGAAGTTCCCTGACTTTCTTTCGATAAAATCTGCACGACAAAGTCAATGATTGTGAGGTATAATGGCCTCCACACACCCGTTATAGGTGTCCTCACCACCCTTTTTTTTATTGCAGACAATGATTTTTTTTGTAGTTCTAAAATTACATGAACTTTTTTAAATTTCTATAATTCCATTACTTTTCCATGACTTTCTATGAAAACCAATTTTTCCAAGATTTTCTAGGATTTTCCATGACTGGGAATCCTGCTGTGGTTATTAATGCTGGCAACTCCAATTACTGCCGCAACTTTCGTTTTTGATACTGTAGATAGTGAAATAATGATGCACTCATGACTGGAGACTGGCACTAATTAGGACCACTTCACCATTGATATCATAAAACTCTGGACGCAGTTGTCAAAAATGTTGACCAAAACTATTGTAATTAATCTCAGAATTCAGATGGCCACATCCAATATGAAATTTTGCATAGAGGTTGGCTTTGAAAAAAATCTGATATAAATCAATTTTGATATAATCATCCAAACAATATCATTTATTTCATCAACAAATCAATTTTAGCTCAATCCTTTACTATATGTAATAGTTCATCAATAGATCAATTATTCATCCAGGTTTTACTTTACTTGTAAATCCCCTGCCCCAGGTCTTTTGTACAGTTTGCACATTATACTAACCAAGATTGAACCTGTTATTGAGTCTTCGGTTCTTTGGCAAAATTTTAATTTTAAACAAAACATCTGATCATTATAATTGAAATATACGTAACTTTTTCAGGTTTTGGCAGCACTTTCTCACTTTCACTGACCTGCTCTGGAACATGGTGGAGTAAAGCGACTTCATATGACATGAGCCGCTGGCTGCGATTTGAATGCAGAGAGGGTGGAGTTACATTAGGACCGGAAGCTAGCATGGACATCGTTTGTATTCGTAAGTTGAGAAATTGCAAAACCTTATTTGTCTTTATAATTTTCCAGTTGTCATTTTGCTTTATATTCTGTACATTTCTGGTACTTTTTATTTATATTTTTTTTTCAACTGCTCACGTTTTATTCTTATTTTTCTTTTATAACTGACATATAAAATATGTAACTGAGTTATTACGGCATACACACCTAACAGTGTTAGCTGAATAATTGACTAAACTGAAATTAATAAGCTGCTATTTGCCAACATAAGCGGGTGTCAGTAGCTAACCACTGTTTAAGAACAACATGATTCACTAGGGGTCATGGAAATTGGCAAAGGTCATCAAAATTGACAGTAATTTGCATGATGTTTGTCAAACTTTTTATGTAAATTTTTGGATGAATCAAATGTCAAATGTCTTTAAGATTTGTATGTTGTTAAATGTTTGATGAATTTTTTCAAGATTTTAATATATATTTAATACCTGTTCCTTCAGCAACCTTGGATAACAAACTCCTACCTGCTGGCCCAATACATTTCACTGACCCTGTTGACTTTCATGGACAAGAGTTTGTCAAGGTCAAATTCGGATTCTCGCCTTATTTTGATGCCAATGGGAATTACACAAGGATCAAAGGACAAAAGGTCACAGACCTCAATGTGAGTAGATTGTTATAAGATAAGATAATATAATGCACAATTCCAAACTATGTTGTTATATCTGTATACGGAGATTACTAGATAAGATTACACAATTCACAATGCTAAACTATTTTGTAATATTTTGTATACAAAGCTTACTAATGCATGGTAGATAAGATTACACAATGTAAAAAGCTAAATTATGATGTTATATTTTTGATATAGAACTTACTAATCAATTACATGCATGGTTATACCGTGTAATATGAGCGATAACAAATCCAAGGGTAATACAAATTCCAACACTCAATCTGTAGGGCATAAATAAGCGAAGTTGCGACCAAAAATTAAATTTCGGGCCTGAATTATACAAGTCTCGGACCGACCTACAACATTCTGATTGTTGTTAAATTAAAGATTGTTCGCAAGCGACATACCTTGAGTTCTTGTCATTCTGAATGTTTTGCGGCGACTCCTGGCCATTGTTATTTGTAATTATCGCCTGTGACTTTCTGTTGGCTGCAACTTCAATGACGGTTGCTGTACTTTTTAGTGTCTGGTCTGTGAAGCCTGTGCTTCTTTATTTTCAGCTGTGGAAGACCGGCTTTGTTTCTGAAGCTGCTCCAAATAGTGCTCCAGCTCCTGTCAACTACACCTTTGTGAACACCCAAAGCTTATTATACCGGAACGTTTTCTCAGTACTCTCAGTCGATCCGGAACCAAGCAACCCTGGATACGTGTTCTTTGAGTAAGTTTTGGAAAGTTCTCAGTAAAATAACGGTGTATTTACATTGCCTGTCAAAAGTTTTAGGACAGAATAATCCGTTGTGTGTATTTTGCACAAAACTATTCTAATCTGGGAAATAAGGATACTTACACATACCAGAATATATGATGCTAAGGTTTTTCTGTTATGAAGCTGTATTTGATTTTAAAGGTCAAACATAATTTCAAGTTTGCCTAGTCAAGTATATATCACATTGAAATTGCATGAAATATCATTTAATGACCAATGTTGTTTACATAACAAGTTTGATTTATTTAATTAAAATATTCACATTTAATTCACATGCAAGTATTCATCAATTTGTGTGTATCAAGTTTGTACAAAATATTAGGAAATAAAAATGTTGAACAATTAACATTTTAGACACATAGTGTACGTATCACGGGTCCTAGCTTGTTAAATTCAGTTAAATTGATATTTAGAAGAATTTAATTATATGTTGTATATTTCAAAATACTTTAGACACAAAGTGTCCGTATCACAGGTCCTTGTTTGTTAAATTCAGTTAAATTGATATATAGAAGAATTAATCAAATTATATATTGTATATTTCAAAATATGCCATACTCACCTGACCGACGTTCATCTTTGCAGCCAATTCAATGGACCGAAATACAACGATCCCTTTTTGGCTCACTACAATAACGCCACCTGCATGGCAGCTCCGGGCGGTTGTGCAGCGTTCACAGCGACCTACGCCGCTGCTTTTACTTTCCACAGAGTTCTAGACAAATTAGGCAGTGTAAGCATTTCATTCAGCATTTTGTATACTCCCCAGGGAGTTGGGAAAGGCTTGTAATTGTAAAGTCAGTTGAGACTGCTTGAAGCAGTGAAAAAAGACTTAACCTAGATATTTACACTTACATTTGTTTCTAAATAAGTAATTTGAATGATCTGGAAAACGAGTTTTGATAATTTTTAAAACCTGAAAAAATAAGTTTAGGTCAATTTTTGAAATCCTGGAAAGAGACATGGGAGAATGAAGTGCAGAAATTGATAATGCGCCAAAATTGAGAAATTATTTTGATATTGGATGCATGAGCTTGCTGACATTTTAGCTTCATGATTTTCACAAAGAAAATGCAATGTGAACTGATTTATACTTCACTGACTTACAGAATCACGTCGCTCAGTTGGCCCTGGTCACAAATGGTACAGTAACTGTGGTGTTGTTCAGATATGTCATCCATCCAATTGTCAGGTCCAACAATGAGGTAAAAATTTGTTTTAATGATACTTAACAATAAAAATATGTGTAAAGAGAATTAACTAAGCTATGTAATTATCTTACAAGAAATTACAAAAAAAAGATTACTTGTTAAGGACAATAACATTACTGGGAATTACCTTTTTTATGACAAAGAAATTGCTACGAATAGTTTAGCACTTTCTGGTATAAATAATATAAATTATTACCTGTAAATCTCTACTAGGAGGTTTCAAAGTCAGCCATAAACAGAGTTGTCAATTATTTTTCAAAAAGTCAGGACACACCTATTTCAAGTCATCAAAAATTACAAACCATGTATGAACAGTGTTTCAATATAACCTGCAGAGCATATTTTATTTTTATTTTGAAGACAAAAAGATTTGAGAGCTCTATATCGATTTTTGTAGATCACAATGAGAATATTAGTATACAAAGGTACGGGTGCTGGACATTCAAATTTTATGGACTTCAAGGCACATAACCTGAACTGAGAAATTATTTTCGTTAGCCCCATCAACGTTATATATATATATATATATATATATATATGTATATATAAGTATTCATATTTTCACAGAAAGAGTGAGCCTGAAGCAATAGCTGAACTTTTGCATAAAAATATGAATAACTTTTCAACACCGTGCCCTCTGAACAAAGGCTTTTAGAGACTATTGCAAAGCATATAAATGATGGGATGGAGTTATGTGATGAAGAAAATGCCATTATACATATAGAAACAGCTATGGAAACTACAAATGCATTGAAAGATAGCAAAAGTGATGGTGACGATGGACTAATTATGTGAACCACATAAAACTGACCTCATGTCATTTCTTGGAGGAAGGACTGATTACTGGATTGATTACTGCCATACTTATGCATGGACATGACCCTAATGCTTTGTTGAAATCAACATTAGTCTCCATACTAAAGGACAACAAGGGGACCTCTCTTCAGCAGAAGATTATAGGAGAAAAGCACTTACATCGGCATAATTTTTTTGAAACGCAATGAGCAATATCTGCAAACTTCGCCATTACAGTTTGCATTAAAAAAGAAACTTGGAACCACCATGTGTACTCTGACTGTTAAGCACTTGGGAAACTACATCAGTCAAGACTTAAGTGAAGAAGAGTGAATAGTGATGAAAAAAGGTGATTTTGTTGGCAGGGTCAACACTCTGCTAGCAACAATTGATGATGCCCCTGATCGCATCCTAACTCAAGTCTTTACATCAAAATATGGACACTTTTATGGTGCACACCCCTGGCAGTTCAGTAGCAAATACACTGCAAGACGAATACTGCAGCTTCCTTTCAGACTCATACAAGGTTTTTACCACACCTTGTGGATGCCCAAAGTTCTCTTCAACATGTTTGTTCACAATTTGTGAAAATGGCTCCAACGATGTACAACAGATTCAGATTCCTTTATTTTGCCCACTATACTTACAAAATTGTATTAAAAATACAGAGATTTTCATTCAATGAAATATTAAGCAGGGTGACTCCTCTAAGATGATCATGTCATCACTGCCACTGCAGCAATTGAACTGTAAGTTTCTTGCCAAAATATTGCTTAAAGAGAGCAGACAGTATTTATGTCTACAAATTTATGTTTTATTAGCCAAGAAACAAAATGTGTCAGTGGTTCTATATTGTCTACCACCAGCCTTCCGAACTCGAAAGTTTTGCCTCACTGATCAAGACCTGTGCATAATTGGTGCTGTAAAAGAACTGAGAGAAAATGTGTTGGAATTTGGAACAGAAGTGACATTATGCAATTTATTTACTTTCTACGTACCACTTGGATTTATCCTGACTTAACATAATATAATTTTTTTTTATTCAATGTATACCATACTTGTGTATGATTAAAAATATACATATATAAATATATATATATAGACAGAAAACTACCTGAGCATGACATTGAATATGAAATTAAAGATTAATAGTAAATACAATATCACATGACTACATGTAATTGTAATAATTATCAAAAAATCACACAGTTATAATTAATTTTTCTGATTTACCAGCTTGGTATGCTACTCATGACGGCAGATATGTTGCGTCCAGACAAACTCGCTGTGAGCGATAAATTGCTGTTTAACCACGGAACTCATGTTAAAAACGGAGACTACCTGCAAGAGATTAGTGACTTTATCAGTAAGTACAACAAACCATTATCTATCTATCTATCTGTCTATCTGTCAATTTATCTATCTATCTACCTATCTGTCTTGTCTTTCTATCTATATGTCAATCTATATATCTATCTATCTGTCAATCAGTCAATCTATCTACCCATCTACCTACCTATCTATCTATCTATATATCTTTCTATCTACCTATCTGTCTGTCTTTCTATCTATCTGTCAATCTATCTATCTAGCTATCTTTCTATCTACCTATCTGTCTGTCTTTCTATCTATCTGTCTATCTATATATCTATCTGTCAGTCAATCTATCTATCTAGCTATCTGACTACTTATTTAAGTAATTACTACAACAAACCTTTATCTATGCACCCTTTTCGTGCAGCAGCCATTTGGGCATTTTTGCCTTATTGACCTAATTTTGATTACGTCATATATTATGACATCATTACTTCTCCATTGTTTTTTAACTCTGTGACCTCACCATGGCCATTGTCTGCTGATGACGTAACAATAATATAATATATATAAGTGCAAAGAGAGGTCAGTGAGGCAAAAATGACAACATGGCTGCCATATGAAAAGGGTGTAGCATGGCAAGAACGTTATTACCTGTCCAGTTGTAGAGAGTTGGATCATCAACTTAGATTTAACCAACTGTTGAATATTGAACTGCAGGGAATAAGATGACCGTTCATTCTTTTTATTTATTATTTTATCAGCGAAGTACAAACCTCCGACAGTTCTTCCATTTGGATCATCTGCTGGTGACATGATTGTTCCAATGAAAGATAACCCCAGCATTCTTAAGGTTAATCATATTACTGGTATTCACGTGTTCGACTACTTCACCACACAAGCTGCGGTGAGTGGGGCCTGATTACTTTCTATTTTAAATATCTAAAACCTGCCACAAATAGCTATGCGTTTCGTAACTTACAAAAACATTTAGGTACCTAGCATGTGCGGGGAACAATTACCCGTGACGTCACAATTGATGTTTACTTTTTATTGGCGATTGTGGCCAGTTGTATGACGGAACTACTTGTTTACATATTTCTCTCCGCGTCTGTAAGGAGGCAGATGAGTGACTCGGCTCATTTCTATTATAACCTATACGAACTAAACCAAATCTTGCGAATTATAGCAAAACCTAATAGTTATATTCTGAGTATATAGGATGGATTTTATTTGTACATATTTTTTATAACCATGTCATTTTGTAATAATTACATCCCAAATAACAGGGAGTTAACTAACATTTTTGTTGGTTATAACAATGGGTATATTTACACTAAATTTTTTATTTTATTTTTTTTTCTACTGGGTTAACTTATATTGTGTTGGTAAAATCCTGACTCCGAAAGCAAAGGGATTTCAAATAAACAGCAAAAATATTAGTTAACACTTGAATAGGAGGGATGTTATACACAATTAGGCCTATTGACTAATTTGGTTTATTGTCTGATTTATAATGCTCATATTGCAGTCTGTTGAAGGGATATATATATATAATTTTATATTTTTATTTATTTATTTTTTTATAACTGACATTTTATAATGTTTGCATTCCAAATAGCAGGGATTTGAAAATTATTGTTAGTTTTTTCCTGATGCCAATTCTAGACATATTAAATAAAGGTCATATCAGATCATATCTTTATTTGTAGTGACAAGTTAGTTGTTGTTTTTTCTTCTATAATTTCTGATATGCATCAGGTTCTGTGCTATTCTAGATAGAGACGGATTATTCATAGGTGTTTTAGTTGCACAGGATTTTACATCTTGTTAATTGTAATGTTGACCGTTAGTTAGAACTGGAGAAGATAGACAGAATGAGGTAGGCCACAGCATGATCGAGGCCCAAGCAACGGTGTCCATGGACGCACAAATTTGGGCTTACACAATTATGTATATAGATGAGAGTTTACATCTGATACAGAAGTAACTCATGCTGGACGCTCTACCTAGTGTAGTTACACAGTATTGTAGAGCTCCTTGAACAAAAATTGAAAAAAGTAAAATAAAAGTAAAATACAAGTGTGACAAGATGTTATACTTAAACATTTCTCATAATAATATCAAAGTACACTATCATATAGAATTAATTTTAAAGAATTGTTAAAACTTTCAGCTGATACCTAGAGGAGGGCGCATTGCATTTGGCTTCGTTGAGAGTCAAAGCTATGACACTACTCCTTGCTTCGCAACCCAACAGCAGCCGGCAGCAGAACAGATCATGCTGACGGCCATCAATACCCAATTTTCCCTTCCGTCCTCTTCTGGTTTTATCAATTTCAGGTAAGGTTAACAATAGATGGCAGGGTCATATGCAACATTAGATAGATGAATTGTATTACCATTTTTCACTGCTGAAGAGACTGAATCATTCGTATCTTATTTACGTAACTGTAAATAATTAATTAATTTTCAATTCATTTCTGTTTTTAAATTATGTACTATAAACTGTACTATGGAGCGTTTTATTAACAAGAATTAGACACATAATAACAATGACGTAACCTTTTTGTCATTAAACATAAACATAAATCTCCCTCTGTTTGCAGGATAACTACCAATGCTGCTGACCTGGCGAAGGCAAAAACTGAAGTGTGTGCAGCGCAGTCCTTAATTGACTGTGCTAATTGGAATCCAACGAAGGCCTTAGTTGTAACATATCAGGGAATTATGATCGATGATAACAGTGTTGACCTTGAGGGATTCGTAAGTATTGCAATTAAAAAGTTTTTCCGGTTGGGGTATCTAAACATTTGTAATAAAAAAAGCGATTGTGGCTATTAATAATTTAATACATTTTTTACTATTAATTGATTTAATAGTTGCATAATTAACTATTAATTATTGGCTATATTGATTGGTATAAGAGGTTTTTATCAGAAACCACCCACTATTCCATTACAAATGTTGGCAGGTGAGGTATGTTTTGGTTCACTGTCTTATTTTCTTTGTCCAGGGCAATACCTTCCAGCTTATTGTAGTGACCAATGGTCAGTTCACTTTTGGCATCGTCCATTACGCCCTAATGTTGGAGTATTGGGATTATTCACAGCGGGATTGTATTGGATATGTAAGTGTTACATTATATTTTATTTTATCATTGTTTATATATTTTATTTTATCATTGTTTTATATTTTATTTATCATTTTTTATATATTTTATTTTGTCACTGTTTATATATTTTATTTTATAATTGTTTATATATTTTATTTTATCATTATTTATATATTTTATTTTGTCATTGTTTATTCATTTTATTTTATAATTGTTTATATATTTTATTTTATCATTATGTATATATTTTATTTTGTCATTGTTTATTCATTTTACTTTATCATTGTTTATATATTTTATTTTGTCATTGTTTATATATTTTATTTTATCATTGTTTATATATTTTATATATTCAACGATCTAAATTAGTTGAAATAAGGTATCGATCCCAGATAAATTTGTGTCTTCCTAACTTTATTTTTCAGTGTGCCGAGAAAATATGTCTTTTGTAACCTCTACATGTCATTAAAATTCATTCATTCATTCATTGTCAAAGTTTCCAATGACTTCATTGAGTGCATTGGCATACATAATTAAACAAGAAGTTAAGTTAGGAAATTGTTTTTACAAAAAATCATTGAATGGATGGGTAGAAACTTTCCATTAAATGAAAGTCAGTTATAATTTTTCTTGTCTCTTATTTAGTATCATATTATTTTTATTACCCAAATGCTCACTTTTTTCTCATCTATCCAGCTTGCCTTCTTTGTATGCAATTGTAATTGATATCATAGAATTCTCTTATATGTTGCTTTGTTAAATTATGGAGCAGTGGAGTGACACACATATTAATAGAGCATTTGAAACTAATGTTGTTTTATTTGCACCTTGAGTCAATAATTTTATTTGTTTGATTTCCCAGCGAGGAGCTAGATTAAACCCCAACTTAATGAGACCATTAATCCCAGGCATGGCAGACAACAGCACAACATACTTCAATGCTCAGTTTGGTAAAAATGCATCAACAACGGGCGCCTATGTGGTTTCAATGGGTAAGATGGGGGTTTTTTTTGGGTTTAGTGCAGTATAGCGGACCCAAATTTATGCCCTAATTTGGCGTCCATTAAAAATTACATTTTGAAGTTCTAGCACAATTAAAATAACATTTAGTGTAGAATAGCGGGGGTTTGGGGGCAGTAGCCTCCATGAAAAAGCAAAAAATAAACTCTGTATCTACCGTGAATATGAAAACCGCCGTCATAACTAAATTAGTTTGTGATGTCATACATTGCTTTCAAGCATTTTACGTCATAGGCATGGCAATGAGGCTCGTTAAATATGGTCATATATCTGGGTCCGCTATACTGCACTATTTCCTTTTTTTTTATCCAAATGCCCTTGAGTAGAAATCGTTTCTTTAAACAGGTGCTATGCACAATGATTTGTTTATAATTCATTTAATCAACTAGCAAAAACTTACCATTCAACTTGAAAAGTGCTTGTTGATGAATTTGTCTGCTACTCTGAAGGACCCAGGTTCAATCCCAGGCACCCTTCATGAGCAACACCCCAGCTGGTTGTCGTTGGGATGTAATACTGTGCAGTCCCTTGTACTTGGTGTCTATGCCAAGGCAAGTAAAAGACACCACCGATGGAGTAAATGTGTGTGTGTCTCTCTCTCTCTCATCGATCAACCCTTGAAAAAGGTCTAGAGGCTATCTGTAAAAGACAATGCATTTATTGTTGGGTGTGTTATACAGTTAAGTATCATATATGTTTCTTTTTCAGATGGCTTCCCATGTCCCATTACTGACCAACCAACAAATTTCACCCTCAAAGCTGGTTACCCCAATCCACTGTGGACTAACGCTACCCACAATTTCGAGTTCATTTGTAATGGTGGACGAGGGAGTCCTTTTGACTGGCTACAGGGCATCCCTGGACCAGGCCGAGTTTTGAACCCATGGAATATCCAGTGTACAGTGCAAAACCAAGGACAGCCATTGAATTTTAATCAAATAATAAACGGCTTTGAATGCAGAGGTATGCACAGTTCAAAATCAAACTCAGAATGTATAGAGAAGGTGTACTTATATACGTGAAGGGCCTAATAACTTGATTGCCCTCAACCCTAGTGAAGTTTTGCAGCGTCTGAAAATGAAATTCAAGCGGTTGCTGAAGGTGGCAGGTTTTCGTGCAATTAGGTCCTCACGGAATTGGGTTCACTAACTCTATATCTTTTTATCTCTCAATCAGGGAGTAATAATACCCAGAGGGGACAGTGGAAATGAACCTATGTCAGCCTTTTTTAGTGTTAGTTTTTCACAAAATGACAAGCCCGCAGATTAACCTGCGCTCATGGTAGAAATACAAAAGATTTGTCATTGTTCCGTTTAAATACACTAAGGTAGTTCAAAACGATAAATACTTCAGAGTTATTGTTTTGCATTATTTCAAGCTCCCAGAAATATGACGTCACAATAACAACAATTCCGATGATGTTACTTCCGATTGTTATGATTATGACATCATACAGCAAAGTTATCCTATTAGTATCCACACTTACTATTTCTACTATTTGTCTCAATCTAATGAACGTTATTATGTATTTATTTTGCCTATGGTGTATTTGCAATGAATTACACTATTTTTATATATGTAAGATTTTATATATTTATATATTGTTTACTGTGGTAAATAAAATAAGTAATAAAAAAATAAAAAAAAATATTTAGTGTAAAAATGCATAGTACATTTCAAAGAAATAACTAAAATAACTGAAGTCAGTTGTGACAGTTATAAAAGTCTATAAGTGTGTGTTGCAACATGCAACAATTATTTTTTGCTTAATGTGAAATTGAAGAATTCCACTCTCGATTGCAACCCTGTACTAATGCACAGTAGTCTAGTACGAATCTGGCCTTTAAAGCATGCTAATATGCAGTTGAAACATGCTAATTTGCAGTTAAAACATGCTATGTTGCATTGAAATATGCTCATTTGCATTTAAAACATGCTCATTTGCTGTTTAAACATGTTCATTTGCTGTTTAAACATGCTCATTTACAGATAAAACATGCTCATTTGCATTAAAACATGCTCATTTGCTGTAAAAAAAAACATGCTCATTTGCTGTTTAAACATGCCCATTTGTATTTTTTAAAAATGCTCATTTTCTGTTAAAACATGCTCATTTGCTGTTAAAACATGCTCATTTGCATTAAAACATTCTCATTTGCTGTAAAAACATGCTCATTCTTCTTGCAGAAAATCTGTACTTCTTTGGCTCAGAGATGGGCACTGGAAAAATTACATCCTTCACTTCGGGTTATAACACCCCAACATTTTCGAGTCTGGGATTAAATATCAAGGGCTCAACAAATGGAATTAAGGTAATAGTGTATTGCCAATTGATGTAGATATGGCGGTTGTGCATCAATTTGGATCTGATATATTGCCTTTGACATTATTGGTGGCCATCTGGGACGCCATCTTGAAATTCACCTCCGGAATGGCCGTTAAAAAAATGGCACCATATTTTATCAAAATCTACTAATTGTAAGCTTTAAAATGATATATGGTGTCAAACTCTAACTTTAAGTTCCAAGGGAATTTCATAAAGCACTGCACTATAATATCCAAAGCCATGGCAATGATTTTATGTTTTACTAATGTTTGAAAAACAATGAAAGATCGTGACTAGATTTTATCACAAACCTAAAATATTTATTGAACTCTTTTAAACTGCTCATGGGCATATTGAGGACTGTTTCTAACACATATTTGTGTATCGTAATTTAGATTCCTGGAAATGATGCAAAGTTACTGGTCTGCAGCGCCATGTCTGATATCTTATTATTTAAGGCCTGCAAAAGATGCCTATGTAGACCGGAGAATAATGTGGCCGATGACTCCATGTCTATTAAAAATGTATTTAAAATAATTGAGTGACTAATTTATCATTTATTTCAGCTAACCAATACTGGTATCTTGACAGCCCCGCAGTCTAGCTCAATTTCTCTTCTGCCATCAAGTCCACAGTGTATCACATTAAGAAGCAAAGCTGCCTTTCCTCTTAATCACATGTTTGTGTTGTTCGGAGCTCCTTTTAGCACATTCAACCTTTTCTACGAGTAAGAACTGTTTCTCCTTTTGGTTGTTAAAACCTTTGTTTTTAGAGAACATGAGTTATATTTTTAAATTAATAAATTAAACAATGAATTGAATTTCTTGTTAATTGAACATTAATTATAATTGCTGAAAAGTAGTGGTTGGAAAAGCTGATTCTAATTTAAATTTAATTTGTGTCGATCAAGCTCGAATTTACATGAAAAATACAAAGCATGGGCAGGACACATGCTGACAGAGAGTGTTACCTTTTTTTGTGTGCATATTTTGCTGCTGTCTTGCCCCGGCTGGGTGCGCGGCTGGTCAGTCAGCTTGGTTTATGCATTTAATCCAATCTGATGAAAAATACAACCTGGCAATCCAAATTCTCATTATGTTTTCGCTTTATACGTATAGTATTGTATACTCATTTATATATATATATATTTCTTTTGATTCCTGCAGTGTGTTTAGATCTGGGGTGAATTCTGTGCAGAACAACCTGCTAGCTAGAGGGAAGAAGGAAGTCTGTAAGTATCTCACAGAACCTGTGGATCAATGCACGTTCACTCCAGATCGAGGCGTAGTCATGACAGTATTGGATTCTACGACTGCTTCACCAGCTGCTGTTGTTGTAAGTACACCCAGAACCAATAGAAATGAGCCGAGTCACTTATCTGCCGCCGAATCACTTATCTGCCACCAGTACTATCATTTTATTTAGACATTTTAGACATTTTATTATTTACCAACACTCAAGTACATTAATTTAAAGGTATATGTAACAAATAGCGCGTGATATAAAATTAACATACAATGTGTTGGAAGGGGATACATCCGGGTATTTGCAAAATACCCAAGGGTGGATGTATCCCCTATTATATTTAACACTTAAAATTTCTTCAATTTCACCATTTTATGCTGATGACACTACTTGTTTAGGAAGTCTTGACCTTGACAACTAGTAAAAAATGTCATTTCCACATTTTTGATTGTTATAATAGGTGAATGGAGTTAAATATTTACCATATTAACAGAACAAAAACAAGACCCAAAATCTGAATGCTTCGATGTCCATATCATAGCATATGACGTCATAATCGGCTTGTGTGATGTCACTCAATGGTCGACTGTTGGTGACGTGATTCAGGCTTAAACATTCCGCCTATCCCCTCCCAGTAGGCCTAGCACATTCTAATTAGGAGAGTGTGTGATCTGTATTAATCTGTGCTTACAATCTTTGTGACGTCAACAAGACACACAATGACTTATTTTATGATTACGTCATCAAACAGTAAACAAAGAATAACTACCAAGAAGCGCCACTTGCTATACTTTACATTGTAAACATCTGCGCCTCCTTTTCCCAGCATGCATAGCGCGCCGTTCTTTAACGCCCCTAGTTGATAATAAAATACAGACTGAAAGTGCACCCGTCCATCCGTACTTTCGTCTATTTGATGTTTAAAATAAATAAGATCTATCATTACCCCAATTTCAGTGCCTTAATGAGCGAATGTAGCAACATTTATACCACAATTTACACAATGTTACAAGCATTAGATCTCAAAGCTACGTAGGCTTATCATGTCAAATGATGTCATAATCGGTCAGTATGATGTCACACAACAGTCGCCGATTCTTCTCTGTTAGTGACGTAATCAGCTCGGTTAACAATGCGCCTCCTTTTCCCTGTAGGCTTAGCGTGTACTACTTACGAGAGTGCGGGTTCTTGATACTTATTCTTTGGTAGTGAGGATTGGCATGGAGCTCCCCCTGTTGGCTCTAAAGTCTCCAATTATGCGATAATTATACCGAATAGCACTCCGTGTCTGTATTGCTGATGTTATTGAACGATTAACAGTATTATACATTCTGTAAGTCCAAGGGTTATTCTGTGAGTCTAATTAATTTTTATTTAACCTAAGCTTAGTCATGATCTTCATTCATAAATGTTTACAGTAAATTAACACAGTTGTCATCTACAGTGTTATACATGTGATTTTTCAGACTGTGTCTGGGCAGGTTGTTCTCATCGGTAACAGCACTCATACATATGTAATATTCATTTATGAAGATTTTGCCTCTACTGAGACGCCAGCCTGTAAAACAGAGGTATGTATATATTAATCTAGTGAGGTTTAATTCGATATAGGATTATTATATGGTTATGTGGTATATATTGATATTCCCCACAAGTAGACAGATTGGCCAGGATTTTATAAGTGGCATTAGCCACGAGTCAATTCTGAAGCCAATCTGTCAACGAGTGAGGGAATATAAAAATATACCACTTATCCACTTGGGTCTTCTTTATATCCCACAATTTTCACTTTGAAGTTGCTTATGTTCAATGCATTCTTATATCTAGTATAAAAAAAATCATATATTTTAAAATTATTGCCATAAACCTAATCAGAACCTTACATGACATTAATACGGTTACTAAACTGCGATGCAATGTCATCACCTCAAACCTTTCACAGACATTTTAAGATTAATAAAGCAATTTAAGAATGATATTTACTAACCATTTGGTGA
Source organism: Alitta virens (assembly GCA_932294295.1). NCBI lineage: Eukaryota > Metazoa > Annelida > Polychaeta > Phyllodocida > Nereididae > Alitta > Alitta virens. The sequence continues at coordinate 37,404,779 of OW028583.1, forward strand.
ATATTGCTTGTCAGAATTTGTTTAAGTAGTTGATTTTGAAAGAAAACTGTTTATTGTTCAGTTTCTTTTTAATTTTCATTACCAAAGCGATGATGCTGTTATGACGTAACAATGCTCTTACCAACAAAGACACACAATAGCTTACCGTCATGTTTTTTGCCTCTAGAATCGTTAATTCTGGTTTCGATTTGAAAAATGTTAATTTCACAAGTGGTAACTATTATATCTGTTGAAGTGATATGAAGTCTCACATCTAGGTCAAACTGAGAATTTCTTTAAATTTACCCTGAATGATAGTGAAGGATGTGTATTGTCAGAAACCACTTTGCTATGTGTCCACCCATTTGTTAATAATGAGTATTTTAGTCTTAAAATCGGCCGTTGTGATTTTGGTGTACACCGAAATAATTTGAAACTACACAGCCAGGCAGAGCTAAATTCCATTGCATTGGATACAACCACCATGAACCACGAGGGTTTTGTTTACTCATTATACAAACTGTTTTCACAATTGATATTAGTGAATATCATACAGTGTGAATGGAGGACAAGCCCATCTAATTGTTTCTGTTAGTTTGACAGCTCTGGTCAAACTGTGATTCTGATAATTGTTTGTTAGATGCGGCCTTAGTTCAAACCACGAAGTAATAAGATGCAAATAGTGACATTTTGTCATTAGCCTGCCTAGTAAGGGTTTAAAACCATGTGGTATAGACAAGTATACCACCTGGCTTTTCTATGTGGTATACAGGTTGTTGTGGGATATATTATAATTTTCCTCTGGGTGGGATTTGTTCCCTAGTTCCCCTAGTCCTACACAGTAGACCAGGCTATAAGTTGAGATACTTCCATTGAACTAGAAGGCTGCTTGCTCTGAGTGTATGTAGGTCATGTGCTGAATCATCTGAAAGAACCATGTTGTTCTAAAGTAAAATTACATAGTTACCAATTCAATTATGAAATATTAATTTATGCATTTTGAATGAGGTAACCCAGGACTGTTTGCCCAAATAGCTGAAACTAAGGTCTTGATAACTCACTTTCTCTTACAGACCTAGGGTTGCCTTAAAAGGTCACTCCTAATATGGGCATGCATGCACAAAAAGTGATGACAAAACACTTCACCCTATGTTATCAATATGTTTAATTTGTTAGTAGTACCTGCTAAGCAGTCAGATATTTTAGTATGAGGTGTTGAACCTGATTTTCTACAGATTAAGATCTGGTACAAAAAATGTATTAACTCGAGACAATTTAACCTTCATTCAGGTATTTTACTTCACAAGTACACAGGCATTGAAATGACATTTCGGACAAAATCATCCAACCTTGATGAGGCATTACAATTTATTTTCAGATGGGAATGTTGACAAGAACAGTTGACCTGATGCGAATACCATCCAACCCCGTCGGCAACTCAAATTTTGGATTGAATGGAGAATTTATGCAAGAAGTTGGCCTATTTACTAGTAAGTTATACACTGTCACAGAGAAGATATACCCAGAGGCGCCCGTGCCATTGAACCATTGTCAGCCTGTTCAGGGTTGATGATTCACAGTATGACAAGCCTGCAGTGACGGTTTCACATCAAAACAATGAAAATATAATTATAAATCTTATATATTTATGAGGGAATCATGTAATGAAATATTTTTTTTAATACTCCGGATTAGTGCTACACATTATTTCAAGCTCGTCGAAATATGACGTCACAATAACAAACAATCACAATGACATCATTGGCTATTGTAATGATTATGATGTCACAAATTTTAATGGATGCCATCCACTAACCCTGAAAGTCCCTGTATGGTTTATGCAAATGAGGAACTGTCCAATCTGTGTATATCAATCTGTGATCCACAATAGAAAATCTTTGTTTGATGCTGAAAGTCTATAATTCCAAAATTTGTGATTTATAAATGTGTTAGTAGCTGGGTGGCCTAATGGTTGGGGCATCCAGCAATTCCACATTAGCAAGCTCTTCTTAAGGTCCTCGGCCTCGCGTACTCTTCAAGAGCTACATCCCAGCAGCTGGATGTCAATCGCATGCAACGTTAAATTGGAGTTGCCTTGTACTCTAAGTCTATGCTGAGGCAAGTAAAATCGCCCACCCATGGGATAAATGTTTACGGCATGACGTGGTATCCCAAGTCATCATCTCATCATTATGTCTGCCACTGGCAGATGGTCATATTAGCTGACTAAACTCCAGACCCAGTGGCACCAAGGCATTGAACATTGGACATAATATATATATATATATATATATTTATTTATTAATACACTTCCACTTGAAGTAAAAGGTATATTACATTAAATGAATATCAGTATCTAATTACAATAATACAAAATAAAAAGAAATATAAGTGTCATTTTAAACAGAGAAAGTCCATTAAATCATTTTGTTCCTCATCATTTAGCAAGTCACACATATTGTCTTTCATTTCTTTGATTATTTGTATGATGCTAGTATCCTCATCAGTCAAATGGTAGAGAGTATTGCGAAATGTTTTGATATTCATCACTTCCTCACTCCCTATTTGCAGCGTTTGGATATCAAGTACAGGTTACGTGCTGCAATGCGTGTAGATGATAAAACAACACACTTGGCTAGAAATTATATTTTGGCATTGTCACTCATTTGCATAGCTCGTAACATGCCAACGAATCTAGTAAAAACTTGTTCCAACACATGGGGGGCATTCAAAAAAGATGTAAAAATTTATATATGTGTGCAATAGGGCAATAATACGATGCTTGTGATCTTGCTGTTGATTAATTTGGCTGCATCACTATAAATGTAAGTGATGCTAGACCAGAGCCTGTATCTGAAAATTTCTTTATGAAACTGATCAGCCTCGAATGTTCATCAGTTTGTGAATTTTAGTAATCCAGACTTGTTTTTATTTTTGTTTTATTTATTAATCAACTCCTCTCAAAGCAAGCAGCTTGTTATTAAGCCTTTGGGAAGTGTTACAACTATAGTATCAATACAAATATTCTTACGTAATTTTATCTGTATTACAGCTGAACCCATAGACTGCGAAACTGAGTTCCAGGTGACGTCATGTGAACCCAAGACTTTCATTGGTTGAGGGACTGGTGTATTAACCAATGGGAGCCCTGGGTTCACTTGATGACCCTGAGTTTAAATTCCTAGTCAATGAAATCTGCTGTAAACATGCATGAATAACAATTGGGTAGATCACATTCCTCAATAGAGGTCTCTTTTGTCTTCGTTTTCATGTAAAGGTTGAAACGATTGAAGCTATGTGTGTTAAAATATTTTTGGACATTAATAAGATATACATTATACAGTGTCTGGCAAACTCTGCATAGGTAGAATTTGTTTTAACTCAACTTTCTTAAGGTTCATAAAAAATATTAACTTTAAGAACATTCTACTTTTTCATTAAGTTTTTAATATGCGTAACACAGCGTACGCTAGACCTGTTTCCATAAAATTCCACTTGTTCGCTTGACATAAATAACTCATTATCTTACATCGATGAATCGTTTTTCATTTCAGATTATTACGATCCTGATAACTTCTACAAGCCTTTCCCGAATAACATTAAAAATGGAACGAGATCAGGAGGCCAATTTGATGGAGAACACGCACTCGTCAATGGCAACATCAATCTTTTCTACTACACATTCAACAAAGTATATGTGAGTAAAATATCGTTTTTATGATCTCATTGTATAAAACAATATGTAAATGTGTTTAAGTTCTGTGTCTGCATGAGTTTCTTTCTCAACTCCCTTGGGAGAATATGCCCAACATGCAGCCATGACGGTGCTCTTGGGGTCAATACATCCTAGAATTACCACCATTTACTGGAACTCTTTCGTGATCGTTGTGGACATTAATATACTGCGCCATAGATAAATTTACTCCCCTTAACCAATTATTACTTTGTAAAACCGGGCATCTATGCATGTACTGCCAAATAAGGTTTTTGGCTAATGTGTGCTAGTCAGACGGTTTTCACATTACATGCTGGTCAGAACCACCAAATGAGGGTCACTTGGGAGGTGTGTGAGATGTTACACGCATTCACATTTATTTCTGTGTACAGAATAATTTTTTAGCTTGTTCCGCTACTGTTTTAGGTGTTTTTAGTAGATTTGAGTGTGTCATATTTCTTTGGATAACAAATTATCATAAGTGAAATGAAGTGACTAGAAAGAATATTCTGGAATGATTCAAACTAAAAATGACTAGATTGAGGCATTAAAATATGATATCTATTTGTTGTATTTTTTATATAATCGCAGGTGTCACGATACAACGGAGGACTAATGTTTGGCGGCATTGTTACGAATTATTGCATAGAAATACCATCACCTGTTTTAGGCCCAGAGGTCTACCTGATAATGCTAAACTGGAAAGTACAACCCCGTTCATCTACTGTGAGGATGTATCTTGGGTAAGTCAGGATTTTATAGGAAAACCACACGAGTTAATCTGTTTGACAGATCAAGCGAGGTGGGTGCGTAGCTCCCTCTGAAAAATAACTGGTTTTCCTTTTATTTCCCAATTAATTTCAACCATTTGGAATTTGGAATTTTTAAAATGAAAATTGAAGAAGTTATTGAATAAAATGAATGACAAAATGATCGCTGCTAGAATGGGCGTGGGACTGACCAGTGTCATGAATGTCTCGCTTCACGTATATTTCAGGTTTTGTCTGATTTTTAAATGCATATGCGGTTTTGTATTCATGTATTTACGAATTCATGATTTGCTGCATTTTCCTCGGGCAACATTGAAATTATTTTTGAAAATATTATATTAACAATAACAATTTAGTTATATCATAATACCAAATTTTGATACTTGTATCAAAACTCTGCAGATCGAGTATCATAATTAGTCATAAATATATTTTTTAATTTAATGAAAAACTTGTTGAAAATTAGCCAATCTGTGCACTTATTAAGGATGAATTAATTGAGGTATAGTCTATTCCATAGCAACCATGTCTAATTCAAGGCAATTGCAATAAACTTGATGTTTATTACAGGTTAATAAACATTTTACTGTTTGCTTTACTATAAATGCATTAATTGCAAACTTTCTAATTTTTTTAATCAAAATTAGGTCAAATTTCCGTATTGTAATAATTATGCAACTTGACTGATTCATAACCTAGTAGAACTGGTACATCTGGTCTATTATTTCACATTCCTATTGTAAGTTTCATCACCATCTCCAAGTTTAAATACTTAGGTGAAAACTCAGCATAGTCCACAATTCAGCATATTGTAAAAGTATAGATTTCTTCTCCCCAAATAAGTAAGACAAAGTCAAAGGTAAGTTGTAAGACTGGTATTTCCTTGCTCAAATCAAAGATGCAGGATTTTCCTCTTTATTATCTTTATATAGGAGATGACTCTGCCTGGTCACTCCTCTCTCTCTCCATTGGCCAGAGGCCCACATCCAATCATAAAATTACAACAATTTCACATCTAACCAATAAGCAGTTCCATCATTTCAAAGATATCTCCATACATTACATAACTTGGCTGTTGGAATCCTTCCCGCCATTTCTGGCATCTCATTACTGTGGATGACAATTAATGGGCATTGTGGCCAAGGGTTTTAATTAAACCCCCTTTCTTATCCATCTTTGTCCCTGTAGCCAGATTTGGACAGTCAAAGGAATCAACTGCCCACCTGGTCAGCCACAGCCATTGTCTAGGCCACCCCAGAGCCCATTGTTCCAGTTCCCTTTGTGTTCTGAGAGCACCCTTCAGTGGACACATTAAACTGCATCCCAACAGCCAGTGAAATACATTAAACACATTATATTTAAACTTAAATTGCTTATATTAAAATGATTTTCTTATATTTTAAAATGCTTATCTTATAGGAACACAACCACTCACATAATAATTGTACACATAGACAAAACATATACATAAAAATCACACACATAAAAATTCATACACATAAAAATCATACATACAAAGAAAATCAATACATAAAACTAATGGAAATAATAATCAATACATATAGTTAATATATAATAACAATTAATACACACATATAATTAATGCATTATAATTTAGAAAGTAATTAATTTGTAATCAATTTTAGTTTTAGGGCTGAGGCAAAAGCCTAGTGCTTTTTACACTATGACGGGTATCTGGTCTGGTCTATTCTGTCTCACTCCCTGTAGTCCAGGGAGTTCCCACAAGATGGCGCAATCGTCTTCCAATTATTTCACATTCCTATAATTGGTATCTGGTGTTTTATTTTATGTACCTAAAACTAAGAGAGATAAATCAGGCCTCCCAGCAAACCCATATAACCTATATTATCCAGTAAAAACCCATAAATATTGGCATTTTGGAACCATATTCTTAAAGAGTGGCCCAAATAACCAATAAAAACCTATATTCTGAAGTTCATCATGAACTCATAGCATGTTGTTGTTCCCTTTGCTGTGGCAATTAGGCCTAATCTTTCATAGTTGCTTTTATCAGAAAACTGGATTTTGGATTTGGGAAGTGCTTTTCGTGAAATTTCAAAATTCTACTGTAATCATAACATTATTATGTCTATGATGCTGAAATGGTTTGTTTAACTTATCTTTTGGCCTCAGGTGTATTAAAAACGAGTCCATACAAACACCATGTTTGACCATGTGTGTAAAACCCCATATTTTGGAATTTCAGACCTTTTAAAAAAAAAACCATAATTTGAGTTGAAAGGCCTGGGGGATTTTATATATAACCTGTAATATTTGCATTAGGTTCATTATATCCATATTTTTGTGATTCAGTGACACAAAAGATGCTGCTACTGTCAGCCATTTTAGAACATTAGCCTGCAATGCCCACAGTGGACTATGCCCCACTTGGAGTCCTGACAGAGTTTTGGTTCAAACCATTCTTGGGGTTGATGTGGACACTTCTGGTAATTATGTAAGTATTAAATTCAATTGAAATTTTATCATTTGTAAATTTACATGCGTAATATTATGCATGCATAAACTACATATTATGGAAATATTTGACTTATAAAACTATAACAGTTATAATCAGTTAAATCGTGCTGACTTAAAAAAGACATATTTGAAAAATCCCTGGCTTTTTTTTCTTTAATAACATTTTTGCATTGAATTCCTTTTAAGGGGGCTTCATGGCAATCTGCAGTTGTCACCGACGGAGCGAGGAGCTATTTTGTTGGAACTTATGGCTTAATCACTGCCTACAACAGACAAGGTTCTTGCCTACTATGGGTAGGTGGTTTTTTTTTTTTAGGCTGGGTAACACATGCACAAGATGGTCCAGTGGTAAGACGCTCACCTGCTCCTCTAATGGACCTGGGTTCAATTCCGGGCTCACGCACCCTTCATGAGCATCATCCCAGCTGCTGGATGTCGTTCGGATGTTCATTAATTGGCGGTCCCTTGTACTCGGGGTCTATGCTGGGGCATGTAAAAGATGCCACCCATGGGGAAAATTTGTAACATGGGTGGACTCCTCCTCTCTCTCACCTCATCAGTCAACCCTCGATAGTGGCAAGAATTTGCCTTAAAGGGCTGCACTTTCCATATCTGTCTCTATCTGTCATTTTCATGTGGCCCAGAATAAAAAGTAAAGTTTGTTTATTTACAAATATTTTTTTCTCAATTACCTAAATAACAATTTTGCCTGATGTTTAAACTGATCAAGAGTCAAGGATAAATCATTCCTAAGTACAGATCCACGATAAGTAAAATTTGTTGTTTGATTTCAAAAACACTCACTATTTTCGTTGTTGGATTTTCCAAAAGCTGCTTTTAAACTCCTTATTTTGTTGTTAGATTTTCACAAAATTTGCTCCTAGATGTTAAGTTTTATGACTGGAATTGACACTCTTCTCAAAGTAATCTTTAAAAATTCTTTAAGCGAAATTGTTCAAATGCAGGTTTATTTTAACATTAACAAAAACATTGAAATCATTATCAGTGTTATTCATTTTCATTAGAACAAGATGCCCAGTATATATTTCCACTGTTTACGGTTCAACATTCTTACAATTTTTGTTTCATAATATTACTGTTTAATTTTAGCGAGGAGCACTGTTCAATGGCAACAAAACACGATTAATTGACCCTCAGTCATCATACACAGCTGACCACTTGTTCAACATTCAATTTGGAAACAATACTGGGAAAGCTGGAACTTATTCCCTATCACTTGGTAAGTCTATATTCATTCTATACATTTCTATATGAAGTGGAACTCCAAACAAATCTGTGTATAAATAAAGGATTTTTTACTGCATTGCAATGATTAAGAAAATGTTGGCATGGATAGATAGATATATATAGAGAGAGATAGATAAATATATAGACAGATAGATATATACATAGATAGATAGATAGTCTTAGATAGATAGAAAGGTTGATAGATAGATAGATGGATAGATAGATAGATAGTGATTAACACCTTATTGTTATATATGTGGAAGAAATTCTTAATTTACTCAATTATTCTGACTTCTTCCTTTCTTTTTATATCAATTAATGGCTGTAAATGGTACCAGTATATCCAACGTAAATCCTTATTAAAAAAATTTGTAATTGTTTTTCTGAATTTTTTATTGTCCATATCTATCTAGTCATCATGTGAGTACTTATTAATAATTATTATCAAATTAAAGTATTATATGAATTCAGTCTCTGCAGGTAAATAGGAGCACTTTGTAATATGCAATATCCTGTTCTCCTTATGATGTTCTTTTCCTATTGCTATTCTAATCTAATTCAGTTGTTTTAACTTCTATGGTAGTCTTGCGTGAGCGGCACTTCAATGATGCCTTGTGAGACTACCAATCATATATATATTTATACATATCCACACATATTTCCAAAATAATGACAATATCCATTTTCTGTTTTTTATATATATGGTGAATAAACGATTGAACTTGAACTTGAACTTGATAGATAGATTGGCTTTTACTGTGTAAATGTATTTTATTTGGATTCTTATTTTCATAAAAGTTGAGACTTTTAATAAATACCGCTACTACTCCATTACATGCGTGATAATTCGTAAGGCCACCCTTGCTTCATTTTTCGCTTCTCGGATCTTCTTATTGCAATGTTCAAGGGTCGGTCAAAAATGCAAAATAAAATATATTTTCATATTGAAAAAATTCCGTTGTGACCTATCATTAATATTTATCTTTCGGCTCATTCTCATCGAATGACTTTTCTTAATTGTTATTGTTTACATATATGTTGAATTGTACCTCTTTATTTGTGTTTAATTATGCCTCGTGTTTATTTCCATTGCAGAAGGCCTTTCATGCACAGTGTTAAACTGGGTTCCAACGGGATTCGTAGGAGTTAACACCTTGCCAGCCTCATTAGTAACGAACGGTACATTCGAACAGGAGTTCAAATGCACTAGCAATTTCGGCGTACCTTTCGACAAGACGGCCGGTTTCAGTGATGCAGGCGGATTGAAGATGAACAACCAAACCTTGAAGTGCTCTCCAAATCTTCAAGCAACTTCAATAAGTTACTCTGTAGACAAGTCCTATCCAATTGATCTGACTCGATTCATATGCTTGCGTAAGTTTAATTCATATTTCATTTCATTATAGTTATGTATTTACAGCACTTTAACACTCTCCCCGATCTATATACAATTGTGCTTTGCATGATTTGGAGCTCTGTTTTTGAGCTGTTCAATTTTAAGCATCCTCAGTTTTTTTAACTATTATACTACAAACCAGTTCCTCAACCTTCTTAAGCCTGTTGCTAGTAGGGATTTTGCACGAATGTGACATTGGATATGGATTGTTTATTAGCTTATCTAATATGGTGAAGTAGGATGTTGTTACAAATCTCATTTTTGTCAGTACAGGCTTCTTCCTTTAACGGCATTTTGTTTTTCCATTTCAGCATTTTACTTTTGTTGTTCTGAAAAGGGCTCAGCAAAACTACCGGAAAGTGAGTTCACTGCTAATGGATTTGTGGTGAGAAGTCTTACAACGCCCCTGAAAATCAAGGATCAAATGTTCTCCTCAGTGAAGGTTAGTATATTTATGACCCAAATGAGTAATGGTTAGTGGGCCAAACAGCTAAATACAACCTTTTAGCCATTTCCTTAACTAAATATGATTTAACCAAAATCGTATCGCTAGTGTTTCATATTGCCGAACGTTTTGCCAAAAATTAACTATTTTAGTTAACAGGTCATACTATAGTTTCAATGGAGTAGTTGATAGAGTCATTGGGTCCAAGCTCTAGCGATCTAGTGGTCTGCAGCACCCGTCAACAAAATTGCAGCCGATAGCAAGGTTGCGGCATCAATATACATATTTATTACATACACTTCTAGCGAAGGTATAAATGTGTACAATTGGAAATAGAAAGACATTATGAGTAAAATAGCATTATATTCACCGGAAAATTAAGAATTCAAATTTCACAAAGTGAGCTTAGCAGATGGACACGCTCTGTGTCACTCAGAAAATAGTCTAAATTGTTGTCCAAAATGTCTTTAATGGTCTCAATGACTGTAAAGTCACTTATACAACCTACCAGGGGAGGAACAAAAATGTTCTGAATGATAAGAAAAGTAGATATGTCTGTTATACTATCTTTCTATGTCAGAATGTTTTGGGTCAGCCCCTGGATGTCTTTACTATGACCACAACCCGCTATCTGCCGTTTCTTTGCTGATGGGTGCTGTCGTAGTTAAGGTGCTAGAACAAGCAATCCTAATTCCCGCAACCATGGCAATGTATGTCTGTGGAAATAGTGTTAGAGATGTCTATTGGCAGGCAATTTTTTTATTAAACTTTTCATATTTGGGCACAAGGCTCAGTACTGCCAAGGAAATTGAGATATACTCAAGTTTGGCCTGCTAAGGATGTAATTGTTGGCCGCTGTTGAGGGATAACAGACTGTATACGGACATTTATATTTTACATTAATTTACACAAAAGTTATATAAGATTGTGTGCAGGATTTGCTGTATGTGATTAACTGTGATTTATAAACACTTCTCAGATGTTTGTCGCGTTTTAGTGCTATGTTTATAAATTTTGTCGGGGAGGGGAACTTTACTGTTGTGGCAATGTGGCCAACCGCATAATGTATTACCAAGATATTTTTAAAAAAAATACTGAGAGTTACATATTCATGACATGAGGTATTATTATAACCATTCCATTTTTCTTTTTACAGATTTACAGAAATGGACTGGTGACATTCAATACCACGGTGTCTTACACGTCCACTACCTGCTTTTCATTCTTTAAAATGGCACGGAATGTGGTGGACATGGTACCAGTGTTTTCTGTTCTTGCTGGAGACTTAACAAGTGGTGCTGTATTCATGGAGTAAGTGATAGAGTAATGATACAAATGTTTTCGAGGGAGCATCACTCACCGAGTCTTCAGAGCAGCAACGTTTGGAGACAGAGTAGATAAGGCAATGTTTAAGTCATTAAGTTGACATTAGCAGCTATCCCACAACCCCTAATGGAATGCTATTTTCATATTAGACTGAATGAGGGACAGATGATCATGTGATATGTCCGTTAATGACTTAACACATGCAGGAGCTGTAGTTTCAACTTCTCTAAAACTAACTTTTTAACTGTCTCCAAATGGCTTAGCAATGATCCAGTCAGCGATGCCACCTCAAAAACTTCTGCAATTGTTCAATAGGGTATATAGACAGACGGCTAGACTGCCAGACAGACACCTAGCCAGACAGACGGACACGCAGGAGAAATGTATTGGAACATACTGTATACCATCAATGTGTTTTTATGTAGAGCCTCTGCTCTCTATTGGTCCGTTTAGTTGTGTGACTCCATCTCTTGCCAGTTTTCTCGAGAGAGCACATTTTGTGTCTCTAATAACATCTAATGAACTGACCAAAACAATGATTTAAAACATAAGCCTGTTAAATTTAAAAAAAAAAATCATCTTCGCTCTGGCCATGGGGGTTAATTATTAGTTGCGTCCCCTCTGGCCTATGATTTGGAATTAATAAGTTGCTTTTTTTTTCAGTCAATTATCGAGTACCTCAACTAATATTTACACTCAGAAAGCCTTGACGAGCATGTCGACGCTAATCAACAGTAATATCGCGGGGGTATCAAGCTTCACAGCAACCCATGCTTTGGTTGTAACATATGTTCATTTGATTTATGAGCTTTCAGCTGTAAGTATTATCATTTTCAATTAATTTTTCAAAGGCAGCACGGAGTGCCATCTTTGTTTGTTACACTTGCTTGCGGGAACCCACAGGGGCGAGTGGATGTATCCGGTTTTACAACTAGCTCAGTGGCAAATTTGAAGATGTATGTGTGTGTGTGTGTGTGCCGTGATTCAGGCAGAAGTTACTTGACTTTACTCAAAGCCCCCCGTGGTGTGAAATGCTGAGTGCCTGTGACAATTGCTTTAGCGGGTGATTAAAAAAAAAGCTAGTTTAATGCAATTAACACTACAGACTATCTCCCTACCTAGCTGTTGATTTATACACAAATTGATTTATAAACTTAAGCTTTATTACCAAATTTGTAATTCAAATGTTTTGCAGTTACCTTATTGTGATGCAACCCAAGGGGCCCCTCACACAACCCCTGAGGTCTCCTGGCACTCATAATTTATTCATACAATTTGCGTTATTATGTAAAAAAACTATATTATCCTGAAAGTCGACATGGTTTTTTTGTTTATTACCTCAGATGCATGTATGTCTTGTATGTTCTGCTAACGGCATTTAGTCATTTTCTCACTCTTTTCAGTCGTCAAAAAATAGCGCTCAGTTGGTCATTGTTAGTGACGGGACAGACACCTTCGCCATTTTTAAGTACGGTGACACAACCATACCGATTGGAACTTCTTCTTGCCCCCGAGACGTAAGTGTTTAACCCTGTGTAACTTTACAACTTTGAAGACTAGTGACATTATACATGAATGTGAAGTCACATTTCGTTTAATTTTACCGTATCACAGCTGAATGTTATTACTAAATCCGAAGCTGGTTTTTGTTAATTCTCAATCCGAAGCTGGTTTTTTTTTATTACTAAATCCGAAGCTTGTTTTGTTATAACTGAATCTGAGGCTGGTTTTATTATTACTGAATCCAAAGATGTGGAAAAATTATTGTCAAAAGCCTGAAGGTATCTACAAGTGTGCGCAGTGCTAAATAGCATTATGGCAGTTCTGTCATAGCTCAAACATTGTGATTCGTTCAAGTTTGAAGCTATAAGCATTAATCTTAAAACTAGGCTTAACTTGGATTAACAGACCTATATATCAAAATTATGTTAAATGGTATCTTGACAACAATCAAAATGTATGTGCGTTTAATAATTATTTTGTTTTTGTTGTTGTATATATGGCAGTTTGGCTGTAGTTCAATCATGGTGATTCTTTCAAGTTTATAGCTATGAGCATTGATCTTAAAACTAGGCCTATAGCCAGGCAACCGATGCATTTGGATGATCATTGGTGTCCCTAGATAACATCAACAGGCTTACCTGATCAAATATTTGCTGTGTTTTATTTGTGTTAAGAAATTTCTTTCTTGAAAGTTACTTTTTCACTTGAATATGTCCAATTCCATAGCATTAATTTTATTGTTGATTAAAAGATCTCAAATGAGGATCCTTCTTTCTTTTTTTTTACTTTGACAGCTCGGCATGCTCGCGCAATCAACTGACTATTTCGACATTTCGACAATAACCTCAGGGAACTTGCAAGGCAATGGCAATGGTGGACCTGGTACCCATATCGTGCAAATTGGCTTGAGAACAGGTAGGAACACTGTACTGTAAACTGCCACTTGCTTCTCCCATAGAATTTATATCAATTAATAGTTTTATCACACTACTGTATGTCAAAACTTTCAATATGTATCCACATTTTCCGCAGTTACGTAAATATGAAAAATTTACTTCAATTCAATTCAAATTTGTTGGCCATTTTCTTCAAGTATAACATCACTGTTCATAAAACATCACATCAGAATCAGAATCATTTATTTCATATTACATATATCAATACATTTTCTCATTCTTAAATACAAGAAATAATTATATTTATTGAATATGTAATATGAGGGGACACCTCCAAGACATGGAGTGTGACTGCTGAGGTGCCCCCCCCCCCCCCCCCAGACTTCAGAGAGACTAACAAAAACCTTTCCAAAACAACAGTTTATTCAGTTAAACAGAAAACAGAAAGTTAAGGTTGAACCAGATAAATATGTCGGGTGAAATAACAGAGCACAGAGCAATAAAAACATGATAAAAGCCACCGACAAAGAAAAAAAGAAAAACATTCACATGTATTAATATGGCACTATTACACTGTAGGTGGGGTAACTGGGTAGTTCAGAAGAAAATGAGCATCAAAATATATTTCCTAGGGGACACCCTGTTCGGTGTATTTTGCCTTTACCAAAGTTAAACAGAAATTGAAACATTGTGTGTAAAGTGTATTAGCTAAAGTAACTGCTTAGTATAACTTTTGATTGGATGGAAAAAGGGGCTATGTACAATTAGACTATTATTCTCATCTGTTTAATAACTTTAAAGAATTAGGTTGTTATATCAGATTTATGTTCACCTTCTTTGTATTGTATTTGTTTGACTGATGAAGTCTGCAATATCATGTGTGAAAAGTATTCAGTTTGATTAAATGCTCTATAACGTCGACCCAATAGTAACAGCCAATAGCACTTACTGCCAAATTAGCTGACCTGGCAGGGTATATTAGTTTATTTGTCAAATAACAATCATGCTTACCATGTCTAGAACACTTACACTCGGCGACAGTGAATTTCGCCACGACAGCGAGATTCGCCACCCCCCTAAAACTAAAATTAACACCTTTAAGATGGCTGCCGCCGTGTTAGAACACCGACAATGAGATAAACAATTAATTTTCTAGCAAATCAAGACCTTGCAATGTGTATAATCATGTTTTAGGGGGGTGGTGAATCTCAATGTCGTGGCGAAATTCACTGTCGCCGAGTGTACTGGTAGCTGTCAACAAGACTTACGTGATATTGTTGCATTGTAAGCAAATTTGTCTGCCTGTTAGGTTTGGCGGGATTTCCGCCGTTATTAATTATTGCATCACGTAAGATCTAACAGGAGTCCACTGCCTTCTCTTTCTCTATAGATCTCTACTGACAGTGCTACAGATACATTGTTGGCAAGTGCCTGTGATATATATATATATATATATATATATATATATATATATATATATATATATATATAAACTTTTATTGACAAATCCATATCAAAAAGATACATGTGTCAAGTTAAAACATCAAAAACATCGAGTATGTACAATAGAAAAGGGTAAAGAAAAGTAAAGAAAGCCTGGATATAGCTAGGCTCTACTGTAGCTCAATATGAAGTTATAATATAAACACACAATGAATAATTTAATATGCACCATAATGTACAAATCACATGTTAAAATAACACTGATTGTTGAAGAGCTATGTATGTATAGTCACTAAAAATACTATAATGTCTCTACACATAAATACACAATAAACTGAGTCAGTAAATAGTTCGATAATTTAAAATCATCTCATCCGTTTACTGGCTTTAAAGACTTTAGTTTTTATATCACCTTTATAATCACCTTCTTTATATTGTATATAACTGATGAAAAAAATTATAATCAAATAAAAAAGAGTCATTGAGAGTCTAAAATATAAAGTCATTGTTTTTATATCTATCATTGCTGACATAATTGTTCATTTGATGACCTACAATTGATATTCCTGTAAACATTACCTTTTCAATTTCAGCCAACTTGATACCTCCAAAGTTTTATCCATTTGGAACTAGCAACAGTGATATGCTATTCAACATTGCCGGCATGAGTGGAGAAGTGAAATACGTGTCGGTCAACCTGTCACCTACTTTCCGAGTCCACGATTATGATTATGATAAGCTTTACGTAAGTTAATTAAATAACTATGCACTAGGTTGATAATTTTTGTGTAATTTTTTGCTTGATTTATAACGCAATATTTGAGACTAATTAATTACGTCTATACATTGGGGTGATTATCTTCATGTAATTTCTTGCTTAATTTATATAATGCAATATTTGAGTTATCATTATTTGATCAAATTCTTCTTAAGTCTCGCTATTACTCAAGGTTTGCTTGAGAAAATTGAAGTAAATTTTTTTTTAATACTGCTTGTTTTTCAATTATTACGATACCCTCTCAATGGCGCCCATCTTTCTAAACTTTACACTGTCCTGGTCTATGACTGGTTCCCCCCCCCCCCCCGTAAAAAAATATAGGAAAAGCCCTGATTATCGGGGTATCCACTGGACAAGAAAAACGGGGAAAATTGTTAAAAAAAATTCCTGCAGGGAAAATTCCGGGAATTTGATGTTAGGTTATGAATTCAGGGAGTGATGTTAGGTTATGAATTTAGGAAAACACAGGGAATTTTGTCATTATATGTATAATAATACGTAAAATGCTAACAGAATTTTGATCGGAAATGGATAACGCTAGATGGCAGTGTGGCTTGTTGTAGATATTAAGTTTCATAGGTTGTATGGACTCTGTTGATTTAATAATTACACTGAATTTAGTGGTATTTCGGTGGTAAAGGTACAGCTATTGGGTACCAGGAGGCTGTATAATCACCTGGGAAAATATCTAATGCAATAGGGAAAATACAGGGAATTTTATTTTCAAAATTGAGTGGATACCCTGTGATAATTATGTAAAAACACAGATTTCCAAGAAATTTTTTTGTCAAAAATATATGTTGTTTTGTTTTTTTGCACGTTTCCCCCCATTTTATTTTCAGATCATGATCGATGGTACGCTGGTGTTTGGATTTCAAAATCAGAGTGCGCCTGCAACCGGAAACTGTTTTTCCTCTCCCAGTATGACCGATCCCAAACAATTTACGTACATCAAGATATTGGACACAGATTTGACAAATCAAAAAACTTATGGAGGCATATATTACAGGTAATATTCAATATTATGGTAGGATCCATAAGAAATGTGCTTTTCAGTCAATTTCATCGTGAAAAGTTAAGAGCAGCACAAAATGAGCTGACATTTTATTTATATTATAGGTCAAAGCGTAACTTTCTAACCCATAAAAAAAACTATCTGTACCAGTTAAATTTTTTTTCCTGTCATTACCATGATACATTTTGGTCATCGTTATGGTCGTTTTGGACCATGAAAAATGGTAGCCTGGCAGCAGTCTTGTCATTTTGCATGGTATTTTGCAACAGGTTGAATAACTACTGCCTGGACAGTATTCACGCATCTGTGCCAGCTATCACCATTTCACAGCATTGAAAATGTGTAATTAGGTTTTTATCGGTGATGACTAAGTCATTCAGTGGTAACATAAAATCTTGTTAAGATGCAGAATTTGAAATTGTCAATCCACTGCATGAAAGGGATGATTGTGTGTGAATAACAGAATGTCAAGATAAGTAATTTTTAGTGTGTGCGCTCATTATTTATCAGGATAGATTCCGATAGGTAGGAAGGAAGTGCATGGCCCTAGGCCAGAAAAATAGCCTTAATGATAATAGAAATTGGTATAGAGATGTGGTTTTATAGGTTAAAGTTAAAAGGTTGGATGTATTAAGTAATAACATTTTCGTGCCGCAAGCTTTTTGAGATCAAAATTTACAGAAAAAAAAATAAACAATTTATTATTGATCCGACTTGAGCCAATTTCTTTAGCAATACGGTCTGATTATATATAAGTTCATGCAATACGGTAATTTGAATATTAAAAATATTTTTTCTCTCTGACCCTTTTATAAGGTATATTGTATTATTTACCTTCTTTGTTTTTCAGACATGTTGCTCGTGAGACAGGTTCCTCATACACTACATTAACTCAATATTTAAGCAGTAACAGTTTAATGACTGCAGCAACCCCAACACGTATGATAGTAGTTACGTACCATGGAGTCAAATTTGTAGGGAAAGAATCCGTAAGTAAATTGCTTATTATTTTATTTTAAAACAAAATTGTTCTCTTTTTTTTTTTATGATTACTAGCAATTTCTCAGTTTGTATCAATGTAACTTATGTATTTATTGAACTTTAAAAAGTTGAAAATATTAACTTTTCCAATTAAAGTTTTATCTGAAAAGATTGTCATAAAATGATGTTTTACTGAAGTAATTATTTTGTTTTGCGTGGTGTAAGAAAGTTATTTCCAAATGGATAATTCCATGTTTTTATGAACTTTTGCCTATTCTTCTGGTTCAAAAAAAAGAACAAGACGATATACTGCATAAACTATTTTACCTTTTACAGGCAGCTAGTTTCCAAATCGTTATACTGACCGACAACGATGATACCAAAGCAGTGATTAATTTAGGACCGGTCACAGAGTATTCCGAACTCGGTTGTCTCACAACGGTGGGTAGAATTACAATAGGACTGGTCAGTTCTCATGTGACTGGTCAGTTCTCATGTGACTGGTCAGTTCTTGTGTGACTGGTCAGTTCTCGTGTGACTGGTCAGTTCTCATGTGACTGGTCAGTTCTCGTGTGACTGGTCAGTTCTCATGTGACTGGTCAGTTCTCGTGTGACTGGTCAGTTCTCATGTGATTTGTCAGTTCTCATGTGACCTTGTACCTGGAAATACCAATCCATGACGTCCCTTGAGCTCAATTATTGATGACATCATCTAGTATTGTGCATTGGTAATTTATTGTTTTTTGTACTTCCGGGTACAAAGGTCACATGAGAACAAGCCAGCCTTATAACATTCAAAACCTGATACGGTTAACCCTCATTTATCCGCACACCTTCGTCTGTCATTTAACTGTGCGGATAAATGTGGAAACCAGATAACTGAATATATATAAATGCACCAAGTAGATTTGTTCCCAGCAAACTGTGTGCGGATAGCGAGGGAACCGGATAAGTGAGGCCCGGATAAATGAGGTTTGACTGTATATTGGTTTCCTGTACAGAGTCATTACCTGCTGTAGCTGGCCTCAAGTTAGTGATGATGTTTAACATCTTACTGATGTCTCCCTGCTGTGTAATATGAAACAAATATCAAATGTGAATATGCCAAAAAAAAAGCTTTATGTGATATCTGAAGTAATGTGGACAATCGCACAATTCTTCGTTTATAATTATCAAGTTATGCAAATGAAAAATGTCTGCTGTTTTTATATCTAGGCCTATATAGATAGATACAAAATGTTAATATTGTGTCGACTGTTTAGAGTACCCATTTTTCATAAATAAAAGTAGAATACGCAATACATTGCATACAAATATGAAAGTTATATATATATATATTTGAAATAGGCTATGCTATTTCTACTTCTGTCACTACTGATGTCTACATAACAATAATAATATGTAGATATATATAATGATAACTTTAGTCAGTCTCAGATGGCGAAAACAATCTTAGGCTACTGACAAAATTTGGCCGATATTTTGATTAATATATTTATTACCATCATGAAAGATAATTGATCTTGCACATTGAACTTTTTCAGTTGTCAGCTATCGTAAACCGGAACAGAGTCCGATCATACCGTACCATGACGAGGAATCAAGTGTCTGACTTCAACAAGGATGGCCCGGACGTACCGATCAATTTAGGTTCGTACTTGCACCATGCTTTTTAATGCTAAACTTCACTCAAATCTAGGATGTTACACAAAAGTGCCACAAGAGGTCACTGCCAATGTAGCAGATAAGAATGTTTGATGACGTCATCTGTATTGTGATGTCATCAATGTAACAATTAAGTAGTGACGTCATCTTATTGGTTTTTTATGTACTACAGTCGTAGTGACCCCTGTAGACTCTGTGAATTTTTCTCCCCATTGGTA
Source organism: Alitta virens (assembly GCA_932294295.1). Classification (NCBI taxonomy): domain Eukaryota; kingdom Metazoa; phylum Annelida; class Polychaeta; order Phyllodocida; family Nereididae; genus Alitta; species Alitta virens. The sequence goes on from OW028583.1 coordinate 37,424,656, forward strand.
TGGCGCACTTGAGAAGGCTGTTAGGTCAATTTACATGGTTGCTTATATGTGTAATCCAGTCACCAAACTCATCCGTATATATATATATATATATTTTTTTTTTTTTTTTTTTTGTCTAATCACTGAAGTGGAACGAGACATCAGCAGAGAAAGAATATAACATCTTCCCTGTTGATAGCCAATAAAACTAAGTTTAAACATGCCATACTTAGCCAATTTAACTGATATAGAAATAACCTGTGTGTACGTAGTTAGTGAAATGGCAGTGAGTTTCAATACATATTTCGTTTATTTGCTAAATCTTACTGCTTCATTTCGTCAGTTAATGAAAGTACACCACTTCAAAAACTAATGTTTGGTTTCATTAAATGTTTGATGTTTCAGATGGACATGCCTGCCCAGTAGACAATTCTGCTACACATATTTTATCCTTCACGACATCAAATTCTTTCCCAGCTACAATAGGAGCCGATAAGACTTTTACTTATAGTGTAGACTGTAGCGGTGGTTTTGTATTTGACTACCAAACTGGTTACAACACAAATGGAGCTAACGTCAACCCTCAGAGCATCGAATGTCCACCCTATGTCCAAGGAGACACAAGGACTCTACCGAAGATCACCAGATTTGTCTGCCTACGTAAGTCTCACACGCTCAAATAATAGGTTGAGTTGTTGGCTAAAGTCTAATATAAACGTGAGACGTCATACATATATGCTTGGATGCAACTGATGACATCATAAACAAATTACTACTTTATTTTTTATTTATTTATTTTATTATTATTTTTTCTTGGAGGCTGTCGCCACCAAACCCCCACTAACTACACAAATGTTACACTATTTGTGTCAGAGTTCAAAAAGATGGTCAAAATCACAAAAGATATCTATATTTTACTATAATAAAACCGGATCACTCAATGTGATTACACCATTGGCATTATTTAAGTTTATATTAGACTTGACCCAAGTTGTTGGTTTACATAGTTCCACACTATAAATGGGTGCCGTGGTCCATTGGATAAGGTGTTGTATTCCTACGCGCATGGTCGTGGGTTCAAACCCAGACACCACATGGAGGATTTCGGCAGATCCTCCTTCAACCACTGCTTCACTCCAACCAGGTGCAAATGGGTGATAGCAGTTGTAGAGTGCTTACAGGTGGACATTTATTTTGAATCCTACTAAAGTTATTGATGTTACAATAAATGACTTGAGTCCTCCCATTAATTTTGCTTTATCTGCTGAAGTTTACAGGTTGAATTAACAAGGTAGGATTGTTGTAGTTTCTGTTGTGTATAACGTACGTGTTATATATTTCATAATTCCAGAGACCATATACCCATGCTGCAATGGCCAAAGCAACCCCAGTATTAGCAACAGCAAGTTCAACGACACTGTCACTTTCTACCGGGCTTCAATCACAAAAAGTCCAGGGTTCTTCTTCGATGGCAAAAAGAGTGATTTTCTACTTGTAAGTCAAACATGTACAATTGTATATATTTTGTAATGCCTATACAAATCATTAAATATTTTTTTTATATACAGCTGGTCATATACAATGACAGCATCAAACCAGAAGCATTGAGATGATTATTTTACTATCATTGCAGTCGTAGATTTCCATTATGTGTCTAATAGTGCTTGGCGATTATCGATTGGCGATTATCGATTAATCGAATAGAAAATCTAGAGAATTCGATTCTCAATCATTGATTTGTAACCTCGATAACTTTGCGCGCTATATTATCGCACATTTTGCGGCGAAAATCTGACAGGTGGCCATGGTTGTCATGTGCTGCCACCTGGATTGAACTGCAAGTAATATATGATTCATATAAAAATTGATAGATTTTGGTATAAAAAATACTATTTCATTGAAGTAGCACAGCATTAACACTTTGTGTGGGTTACATCAAATAATCGATTATTAATCGATAATCGGTTGCCAGAACCCCCGATAAATCGACAACAAAAATTTGAACTGATTCCTGGCTCTAGTATCTAAATCAAGTCACCTCACACCTTCGCTGTTTCAGATCGGCACAACTGGACTACTTACAGTCGAAGCGAAGGTACAAGCAAATAACCTAAAATCGCTGAAATGCATCAACAGGACAAAATCAGAAATGACGAAGTACCTCAACTATATCTCCTTACTGGGGCAAGACTTCAACTACGCAAAGGGAGGAGGGATATTCTATGAGTAAGTGGCCTAACAATGCATATTCACAGGCAAAAACCACAAGATTGTGTATTACACAGAATTACAGTGTTGCCCAAATGATTACATACCTTTCAGTATTCTGCCATTGCATTAAGAAACATATTGTCTCGAAAAGAAAACTGATGGCAATATCAAAATCTGCAAAAATATAGCTAGGGACAGTCAATTTGTGTGGCTGCAGTTCAGTTTAGTTTGATTGCTGATTATGATAGCTTTGTGTCATCCTCCATTATTATCCATTGATAAATCCATTTAATCACAGTTGTTGGATTTGGAGAAGAGTCTTTTATTCTGCATAATTTGATAACTGATGGTAGCTCTTGTCACTGATGGTATCTCTTATCACTGATGGTATCTCTCGTCACTGACGGCAGCTCACCATGTTTTCCTAGGTCTTCTTCTGCCTGTTCTGCCTTCCATCTCAAGATCAAGACATTTCTTTATCCAGGATTTGCTTATACATTGTATGAACATGACCAAAATATCAGTTGTCTGTTGTATCGGATGATGGACTCCAGGCTAGGGATGCCAAATCACTCATAAGCTCTCATAATAGCAATTGTTATAAATCATTTAATTGAACGTTACAGGGAATATGACACATCGCACCCAATTTTTACGAAAGTCAGTACCGATGTGAACAACTTCAAAATGACAGGATCCTTCACAGCAAACCATGTTTTTACAGTCTCATACATTGGTGTTATCGATGGCAATAATGGCAAGGTAAATCTTCCTTATTTGACTGGTTTAACATTTAAAATGGATAAATAATTGACTATCAAGTTTAAAAAAAAAGTTTTATAACTCGGTCGTTTTGTGGTACGCTTCATTAATAACCGTCAAGGCCTGTAAATACAATTCACTGTTACATCTTCAGGCCTAGACGAAAGTGTAGGAGTTCATTTTACCCTTTTCTGCCTTATCTTCTGTGGGGTCACTGCGGTGACACTTTATAGCCATCAACAATAATTTGAAACTGCCAGAATGAGATAGCGACCTTCATATCAATGCCTTTGGATATATTCGATATACTTAGCATGGTGGGTAGGGGTAAGAAAAAACATATGGTGAACATTAGGGCATTAAATGACATAAATTTGTTGTCAGGGGTGTTGTAAACTCGCATGTTTATCTGAAGGGTGAAATGCAGAAGGATGAAAGGAGGGCTCAATCTGAGCTCTGCCCCTACACTTTAGTCCAGGCCTGTCTTCTCTCCTTTTCAGCATAACAAATGTTCTTCAGACATTTTTATCTACATACTAAGACAATATCTTTTACTACTTTTTACAGAGACAAAATGCCCAACTGGCAGTAGCCTATAATGATGTGGAAACTTACATGATAACACTCTATGATGACTATTCCATCGTTGACACGGCAGTCTGCGCCCATGATGTAAGTGTGCACATTTTTCATATTCGCTGTCTAGACTAAAACATTTTTGTCATTTGCAAGCACGCTGATAGAACACATTGCATTGGATCTTTCTAGCATTGTGCGACACACAACTTGTCGCACCTAATAAATCAATTATTTGCTTGTCCACGGTACTTTTTTTACTGGATTTCCCAGAAACATTATTTTAAGGGTCTTGTGAAGTAATTTAATGACTTAGATAACTCATTAAATTATGGTATTACGATCCAGGGGTACACAACTACCTCGCCTACTAGCACTTGGCTGGTGGGCAGCTGCTCTTTAGCTTACTGTTAGAGTGCAGGAAAATTGCACACAAGATGGTGTAGAATCCGGTCCCCTCTGACCTCATGTGTAAGGTAGTTGGTTCGTGTCCCGTCAGTGGGGTGAGGTTGTTGACTAGGAGTGGTCAAAACCTCTGGTGGTCATTGGGGATATAGTATTACGATCCAGGGGTACACAACTACCTCCCCTACTAGCACTTGGCTGGTGGGCAGCTTTACTGTTGGAGTGCAGGAAAGTTGCACACAAGAAAAGGATAACCGTGCACAGCAGAAACTAAGGGAGAACATGGCATTTAAGTGGATTTTACTGATTTTTACAACTGACCATTTTAACATTCGATTGACAATTAGAAAAGGGGTAATACAAAATTTGTTTGTTACGAAAAAAAAAATCTATGTTTTCTTTAAACACTACATGAGGTAAACATTATGCAATTACGCAGCAGACTCCCCCAATGCTGGGAATGCAAAAAGTTTCAATGCTTACTGTCGTCGTGAAGCAGTTTGTCAGACTACTCACTGTCTATTTTTAAAATGTGTGCATAATTTAAATCCTGAGTTCATGAATAATATTTTTGTTGTTAAAGATATGCCAAGAGAGTTACGAGACCCTTGTATCTTAGTCATACCACGTTTTAACAAAATTATGTATGGAAAGAGAAAATTCTCATATTATGGTGCTCATCTGAGGAATTTATGCCATCAAGTTTTAAAGAAGCTTTAGATTTTAATGATTTTAAAAATTTGCTATCGAAATGGGAAGGTCCAAAATGTTGCTGCAATGTTTGCATTTTATGATATGTTTTAAAAATCTCTATCATGGTTTTATTATAATTTGAATAGTTTTATTGTTATTGTTTTTACTGCACTTTTTTTAATTTGCACATATACAGTCGATCAATAGCTCTTTGAGCTAATTTTATTTTTGTCTTTTGTCTTCTGTCGACTTTAAATAAAGATTATTCTATTATATTCTATGATTTGGTTTGCAACAAAATACCAAAGGTAAATGTGTAACGTGGCATGCGCTTCATGCTCTATTGATTTTTCATCTCATCATTATGTCTGCCTCTTAAAATACAATGAGGTATGATACAAGGCATCTGACAATGTACATTCCAGAGTGGGGTAGAAATAGTAATTGATCAAAACAATTAATTTAATGATAAACCACAAACTTTTTACAATTTTAAAAACCACAAACTAATCTTTGTAAAACATTTTTTATCTGGTATAGACCTTTCACAGTTCTGGGAACGTTGATAGCTCAGATCTATCATACACAGATTAAATGAACCTGTCACTCAAATGAAATGACGAAACATGTTTCAATGATTAAAGGGAGATTGGGATTGTGACGCACATATATTTTTGCAATAGTTTTGCTTTGGCATGTAACATGAAAATTTATCATGAATCTCTTTAAAATTATATATCTACTGAAAGCCTCATGTGTTTTACCTTGTAAATTATGTTAAATGGAGAAAAATATTTTGATCGAATTGAATTTCTACTAACCTGATGATTTCAGTATACAACTGTTTAGATAGATAGATATTTTATTTTGATGGAAATGGTACACAAATTATTATACAGTAAGACATTTACATGAATTGTAATCTACTATTTATGTATATAGGTCCATCAGGAAACCTGCTGAGGATTAGCTGTAATGGTGGCGCCTTCAATAAAAAGAAAGAAAATTAGATTAAGATTGAACAAAAATATTTATGCTATTTACCAGTGATAAATAATTATGCTGTTTACCAGTGAGTACCAGAATGAGTATAGTTTCAGCAAGTCCTTGGTTACCACATTGAAACTGCATGAATTAATATCTTAGACTATTGCCCAAATTATTATTATTTTTTCATGCTAGTTTAATGGAGTTTTTCTGGGGTTTTCTGAGTTCTATTAAATTGAAATTGAACTGTTTGCAGATTGGAATCCGCACCAAGTCAGCCAATGTCATGGACATAAACAGAGCAGCCAATGTGGAAGGAAATTCTAATTGCAACCGAAATGGAGTTTACATGATGGAGGCTAGGAACTATTTGAGTAAGCATCTCATCATAGAGTCGTGTGGAACCTTTATGAAATTAGAAACGTCTTTTTCAGCAGTGTTCCAGCTAAGCCATTTGAGCATGTTTTTGTAAACGCCATGCCCGTAATTAAGTGCAGACCTTTCCTTTCTTTTTTTTTCTTTTTCTTTTTTTTTCTTTTTTTACTAGCTGGGCGCCCTATATGCATCTATTTTCGTGCCCTAATTTCCTTGTGTGCCATGCCCAATTCAAATCCTAGCTGAACACTGTTTTGTAATGATTATAAACATTGATGGGTGACGAGTGATGGTGGGCCCTCACGACATTGATACTCCAATTTTCTTTGATTTCTTGGCCAATACAAGGCCTAGATGGCTAGTAGACACTAGCAAAGTCTGTAGCCTCGAATCTTACTTGCAAGTCCACTATGCAGAATTGTTCATGAATCCAACTAGTGAAGTAGTCATCTCATCCTCGTCGCCATTGTTGTAGACATGAATTGACTTCAATCAAGATTTCGAGACTTTATTCGCAGCAACAAACAAACCCTGTAAAGTGGAAAATTTACCTATTAGATATATTTACATAATAAACCAGTATATTAACAATTGATTTATAAAAGATTAATAGCTTAATTATATAATATCATAACTGATTAGCTCACCCAAATATATAATGTTTTCCACATTAATATGCCAATCATGAGCATACATACTTTAATTGAAGCAATACATATACAACCGAACAATTAATGAAACATTAATTGGAAATATATTTTATAAATTTTATAAATAAATAAAGGACATTAATCGCCACAATATCTTCTGTTCTGCAACCTCCACTGAATATAAGTGCTAAATAATACAATACTGCATGGCCACAATTTATGCTCCTCTACAAATAATCAGAAAATACTATTTATTAAAATTAGGAAATATTAATATTTAATAAACTAACATAATTGTTTGTATTTGTAATATAAATTCTCTCACCAATGTCAGCTAGTCTGTTAAATATTCTGTCAAATAGGTCCAAAGTCTTGATGTGTCTCCTCTGATGGGAGTAAAATCATGTGCTCCACACGGGCCCTCTGGTGGAGACTACTGGTGGGAATAACAACAAACACAACATGGACCTCAACACTAACATAAACACCCAAAAGTCATATGTTCATGAAACTATAATGTTAATAGTCATCTTATGTTTATCTATTGCTTTACTTATAACTGTATGTACTACAAATACATCAGTCAATCAATCAATCATCAGTCAATCAATCATCAGTCAATCAATCAATCAAATCATGAAAGCATTAGGGCGAAGTAGTCATTACACCTACATATGGTGTGCTATTTGTGGAACATTTATTTTTACTGGCATATACATATTGTTTAAAGCAGTTGATTAGGTGTTTTTGTACCCCCCCCCCCTCTATATATACAGTTGTGGCCAAAATTCCACATACTCCTGAGCATTTTGCCATTGCATTCTGGAAAATATTGTCTCCAGTTGTTGTTTTTTTTTGTCAATTTATTGCAAATTATGAATACATAAATTAAGAGTAATGTTATGACATTATCAAAATCTGTCGTATTATTTAAAAAGGGTTCCAGAGCATATTTCACGTCATGTTGTATACTTGATGCTAGGAACAGCATCTAGGTGTGTGAAATTTTGGGCATAACTGTATGGGAAATTTGTCAGAGATATATTTGTGTATTTTTGTATATTATTCTTGTTCAACTCCCAAACAAAATGAAAGACTCCAGATTTGTTTAAGAAGAAATTTAATGACTTTTTTGTTGATACAATTTTAAGACATTTTATATATTTTTACCAATTTTGATTTTATATAATTTATATTTCATTTTAAAACTTCTATATGATTTTAGTCCAATTTTATAATATATATCTGTCAAGTTTAAATTTTAATTCCGTTCTAAGTGCAGCGCATTTGAAGACGTGTTTCATATAATGTAGACTGCGCTCTATAATATAAATAATTTACAATTTCTTTGTTTCAGCCAAGTACAACGGTGGCAGCAACCTATTTAACTTCACGAACAATATAAAAATGGTGTACAAGAAAAACAATCCTTCTAGTACTATCATGGATGACACAACGGTCAAAATGACCATGTCTGGATTGTCCAGCATGGCATTCTCTACTTTCAATATATTTGACTTTCAATATACGCACATTGGGGTAAGTTGGAGCATGGTAGACTTAACTTCACTCAGATGACTGGTGCATGAGCTTGAATGAAAATACAAATAGTTTGTTTATTAATTTCCTTGATCTGTGTCTATTTGTTTAATATCTATTTATGCATTTAAATCACCTTTTTTTCTTAATTTCCTTGTTTACTTTTTAATGTATTTATGCATTTGTAATATTTTTGTATCACTTTCTTGATTAAGTTTTTCGGTCTGTGTCTATTTGTAGATCGCTTCAGGAATGATCTACTTTGCAAATTCGGCGTCTCCAACAGAAAAGTTGCCTCAAAATTATTGCATCAAAAGGGATACCGGTTTTACCAACATGTCCTACATTATGATCATGAGCCACGATCAGAATCCTGAGATCAGTCCAGGCGCTCTTCATATGACGTAAGTGTTACCCCTGCAAATAAGTTATGCGGAGAAAAAGCACCATCACTGCGACCGTAGCAGAAAACTATTGTTTGATGATATCATCCATTTAACAATGTGTAGTGACAGATGATGTCATCAACAGTGGGGAGACAAAGTACTACAGGGGGCACCACAACCATAGCACAAGAGAAGACAAAATGACGTCACTACATAATTGTTACATAAATGACGTCACAGAATAGTTGACGTCATCAGACAATAGTTATCTGGTACGGTGGCAGTGACACCTTGTGGTACGTTTTCTCCCCGTTAGGCAGTGGTGTTGGCGTGTATTGTATTGGTATTTACGGGAACAACGACGTCACGCAAGGACTGACCATCCCCATTATGAGAAAGCATATCAAAAGTCACTTGTACACATGGTAAATTAAGGAGAATATAAGATAACTTGGGGATAATAAGAGCATTAATTATAATACCAGGACAGGCTACAATTTAAAATTACACATGAAAGCATTATACTTCTCATGGTTGTGTGTGCGCCGTTATTTATTTTTGGTTATCTGTGGGCGCTAGTTCACAGACTGAGGACAAACCCTTTGCTGAGTTGGCTCACCTGAAATTGTGTGTCGCGGGGGTTTGGTGTAATTTAAAGACCTGCCAAGGCCAATAAACTTATGTTGCATGATGAAAAATACTACTGTATACCAAATTTCATTGTCAAAATTTCAATTTGAATTCTACGTAATTATGACTGGGATAATAATGTACTATATGATGTTTTGGTAATGCCTGAGCAATCTTACGAAACAGCAGTATACTGATAAGGATCAACTAAGATAATTATGACTGATTTTCAGGGCTCTCACTTCATCAAGCTCTGAGTTGAGTCGATTTAGCAGTTTGATCTGTCAATGGGATCCTTCCAAGTGTCCGTTCACAGCTACCACTGGCATTCTTGTTACCTTCCAAGGATTGACCGGCATAGATGGAGAGTTTTATGTAAGTTGATTTACTTCCTGTGTTATTAAATTCAGTAGAACTTCATTCAATTTTTTTTTTATTACTAAGCACGGAAATGATATTTTGCACAAAAAGTTAGGGATTATTAATTTATGGTCAAAATTTCTTAATATTGTAAAGAGTGAAACCACTAGTTATGCTATATCTTGGAACACCCCTCAAATAGAAGCCCACATCAAATGGAAGCCCACATCAAATGGAAGCCCACATCAAATGGAAGCCCGGGGTAGCTGCTTTCCCAAAAACGTAAAGGCCTCCCTTAAATAGAAAAACCCCTCTTCGTGCACCAAGCAGGTAAAATCCAAGAAATTAAGGTCCTTCAGGGTTACTTTCGTAAAGACTTGGCATTTCTTGGTGTCTTTCATTGCCCCCTAAAATAATAAAAGCTCACCTCGAATAGAAACTCATCTCAAATACGGCCCTGCTGAGTTGGTCTCTAAACAGAGAAGGGAGGGCTTTTATTCGAGTAAATATGGTAGGTGTCAGAATGCTACGTTAATAATCCTTGACTAGAGCTTTACGATGCTATCTCAATGTCAGCTGTAGAATATTGAGCAATCGTAAGAAGTAGCAATATCTCCACAAGGACATATATACCCGATATAAAACCGCTGGGTTGATTGATTAGTGATAATTACATTGACCGGTTGTTACCCTGGCGAACTCTCTTTTGAAGGGCCTGGATTGATCCTAAGTCTGATCCCTGACCCGGCAACCCACGCACTCGTTATATCTCTTATTAACTGGGAAGTGTTATCAACAGCCTCCTAATTCTAACACTGTTTGAATATGACCCCTCAGAAATGGCAGCCATCTTGAATTTTGAACCCCACTTTACATTTTCATAACTACTCCTTTCTAATGAGCCTAATTGCCAAATTTCAAAATCCTATGATGATTTTAGTATGTCAGAGGCCAGGCAAACAGTCTCATGTAACATTTTGGCAGCCATCTTGGAATTTAGGCCGCCATATTGGATTTTTAGAATGTCTACCACCCTAATTTTTGTTAGAATTGGCTAAAGTATAGTTGTGCCAAATTGCATGCGTTAATCATTATTTGCACTCTGGAGTATGTCAATGTGAAAAAAAGTCAGTCCAGTTTAGTTCAGTATGGTAGTATGAGACATTACATTGATGGTGCTGGTTGACTTAAATATTGAGAAAGAATAATCAATGATAATGAGGTCACATTGTGTTATTTTTCAGGCAAACACGTACCAAGTCATGTTCGGCTCAAATGGAACGACAACGTATGCAGTAATAATTTTCGGCCTCATATCTGATTATGCTGGTCCTGACTGCTTTGAATATGTAAGTCACACAAACTACCTTTATTGTCAATTATGTGTTGAATTGTAGGTGGCTCTTACTTGACGTCTACTGTATATATTATAAATATATCTTAATAAATTTTTTCATGGCATATAGTTCTTTTGCTATAAATATCAATAAAACAAAATTTACAATGATCACACATTATAATAAATGAAAAAATAGTTATTTTGCACATGGATAATTCAAAAAGAACTTTGTTTCATCATTGTCCAAGAAATGAGACAGGCCATCTTTCAATTAAGTTATTACCTGCAAAGTACACGTTTCATTAGCAGTACTTAATTTATGGTGCTGCTCTGCTAACTACCCTAACTACCATCATTTTGCTAAGATCAGTCCCTGACATCCCATAAAGTTTCTGACAAAACAGTAAATTGTTTCCAATCAGGGACTGAGCATTGTCACAGAAATGTTTTGCAATAAATCGTACTTTATTATTGCAAATTCAAAACAGTATGTTCATTGTTATTGTCTGCACAGTACATGTATCATTGGCAGTATCAAATCCCAGAGGTTAGTGCGACACTGCTCTGGTGACTCCAGCACACTGGACTCTCTCTTGAACAATTTCCCGACACAGACCTTGTATCACAGGATCTGCACGTATAACAGTATTATACTATGCTCTGTATGAATACATATATTATTTTCATACATCTTCATAAATTTTTGTTTATAATGTACTTTTAAAAAGAGCAGGTCTCTGTGACAGTTCCATAAAATGAAAGAACTGGGACCGGACATTGATTTGTTAATACTATATTCAGTATTCTGTACATATTCTGTAATCATAACCTATGTAGTATTTGTAGTGATAGATGAATATATGTTGTCTTTTTCAGTTTGTTTTTGTTTTGACACATGTAGCAACTCATGATATTGAGGTTGTCAATAAAATTATATATATATTATTATTTCATTTACAGATCGGTGCTCGACCACAGAAACACTTGTACAGAACTCTTCCGGGAATGTCAAGAGACAGATATTTCGATAACCAGTTTTTTACCAACTGTCCAAACTGTCCGAATAATCAAGGAATATTCATTATGTCCTTAGGTGAGTTCTACTGACTTTTTAAATGACAATTTTATGTACGCCCTCCTCTTGATGAAATTGATTTATTTTGCAGCAAAATACATTAGAAAATATCAGTATATGAACAGATAAAAGGGAATAATAATAATGAGGTCAATTACCAAAATTCTAGAATTGTAATATCTTTACATCCTTAAATATGGAGGACATGATAATATTAGAAAGAAAAAATAATTTCAATACAATTTTGTTATATACATATTTGGAAGTTTAAATCTATTTTAATTTAATTTGATTGATATTTCACTTAATTTGATATTTTATTATATTTCCAGATGGATTCCCATGTACGTGGGATAAAAAAATGCTGGGTAACATGAATCCCCAGACGGGATGTTGTGATGCTAGTATCCCAACAACACAGTCCATCACCATTCAACATCTATGCACAGTTACGGGTGGACCGGGCTTAGGATACATTCACCAATACAGTGGTACTGGTTTGTCTGTCCCCAGTACCACTCTGACATGCACCCCGATAATACAAGGAGACACATTCACTTTATCTGATCTATACAATCCGTACGACTATTACTGCTTGAGTAAGTATCTTGTGGTGGATTCCGGTAGCTGCTGCTGGTCACATAAGGGCTGTACCAATTAAAGAAGGGGGGACCTGAAGATTTTTCAGATGTCGGCAGGGGGGAGGGGGTCTGGGGAAAACCGATATCGGGGAGGGGGGTGGTTGACCAGTATTTTCTTAATATTTTAATGTAGAAAAAAGCGGGTCTATCAAAAATTAGATATCGGGGGTGGGGTGAGTCTAAAATTTGCAGGTACATCTCCCCCCCCCCCCCCCTTTTTAAAATGGAACAGCCCTAAGATGGCTCGCCTACAGAACAGGAATATTGAGATGTTAATGAATTTTAAAGCAATGATTTTGAAGCATTATTTTTATTGGACATCATGGCAGTCATTAATATTAGCCCTGGAAAGAATATGTTCCGATGAATCAATATTTAATTCCTCTTAAAATATTCAAAATTGCCTCGGTGAAGGTTATTTATAATTATTAATCAGTAAACTCTGTGGCGCCCCCTGCATTCATTGCATTGTGTTCTTAAAATGTCTCAACATTTCTGAAATTAGGCCTTAAAATATCTTTAAAAATCAATATTTTGAAAGCAGGAGGCCTTGTAAATCTCTTAGATTTGAGTCTCATTATCAATTTAGGTTGCCTCACGCCAATTGAAATCAACACCTCATTGATTCAAAATTGTAATTAATGATGGCACTTAAGGACAATAACTGTAGGTGTCGATGCAAAAATCAGATTAGAATTCTCTTAATAGTGATGAACCTCTGAAATTAAGTTTGATCTTGCATAAACCACTCCAAGGTTTGATTTAATTATTTCTCTTTTTGTTAACTTTACTGCACTGTATTTGGGAAGTGATGTTGAGAACCATATTATTGACTGAAGGCCATCAGACTTATGCACTTTCTACCTTTTCAGGGAATTTCTTCATTTGCTGTCACAATAGCGGTGCTGTAGCATACTCTACGGCGCAGTTCAGCACGAACAGTGGCTGGATACCAATCACCCTCACGACTTCCCTTTTGATTAAGGGGACGTCCTATCCAAAAGCTTGGGTAAGCCTCTTTTCATAGATAGATAGATAGATGGTTATATAATGACAGAGAGAGGTCAATTCTGACCTATTTGTCATTAATTTGTTTCATTTACCAGTAAACTTTGACTGAAATATATTGGGCAGTAAATTATTATGCGCTTTATAAATAAAAATCAGCATTCGATAACAGTTCAGTTTTGCTAATGGAAACCATAATAAATCCCTTAACTGGTCCGTAGAGTTGCGCTAAAGCTTCTATTAATTGTTTAATGAAGTGGTTATTTTGCGGGTCCAGGATCTGAAGCCTTAGTACAATCCAGTTAAAGTTAAATGAAGATGGAGTCCAAAGTAAAGTTGAATGGTTTATTGCATAGTCATATTAAACTGTGTGTTCCCCATAAAGTCCAAAGAATTACATATTGAAATGTTCTATGTGAGATCAGCCTTCACTCAAGAATACATAACTAAATAGCCAGAACTATCTGCTGCTGCCCTGCAGATGTTCTGTCTCTCTCTGTGCCTCCCTCTCTCTCTGCAGAGGAGGGCCCAGTGCAGGTTAAATACCTGGCCCTAAAGTGGCCAGGCTGGCCTGTGGCAGGAGCAGCTGCAGATGGGCATGCTCAAAGATGCTTATGGAAATTTCTTAGGATTGTTATACTTTTGTGTAATAACTTTTACAAATGATTCAGGGAGAATTAATTAATGAGTGAGACTCTTGTAGGGGAGCATGTATTATAGCCTTATGACATTATGTGAAAGGTATGAAGATTTCGTGATTAGTTGCAATTCTAACAAACTTTTTCTGAATTAGTAATAAAGATGACATATGTATTTTGGTTGCACTGCCCCAGATTTTCTATACAATATGATAAATTTGAGTATATGAAATTGTAATATAGTGTAAGAAGAGTTTTTTGGTTAAAGATTTTTCTAACTTTTATAATTACTCCTAAACCTTGACAAATTGTTGCCTTAATACAATTTTGATGACCCCGAGGTACAACATGGTAGACTGCCCGGTGCAGCTCTGCTGATATCATTGTTCGGCTTGACCCACCCAAGGTTGAGACGTGACGCAATTTAATTACTATATTTATTTTTTGCAGTTATCGTCCACAGGCTTCTTGTTCTTCAATGATACAGTGAATGTTGCGCCTCCAACTTGCTATAACTTCCTGAATCTCAATAATCGGCCTCTTCTGAACGCTTTCTCCCTCTTCTCTGCGTCTATGATGTTCAGTTCAACCGAAACAGACAATACTAAAGGCAGAATTTATGTGGAGTGAGTAATTGTAACTGTTGTGAAGTAGATTACAAGTCGCTGGGTCCCGGGTTCGATTCCCGGTTGAGCCTAAGTTGGATGGCTGTTTCATCCTTCGTCTCATTGCCATGGTCTCTGCCTGTCTTAATTAGCCCAACTGGTGCAGAAATACAGGACGTAAAGCCCTAATCACACACACACAAGTGGATTACAAGTTCAAGTTTATTGGCCACATTTTAACATTAGTAACAATGAATGAAGAGCATAATAATAATAAATATACTCATCTCAGGCTGACATCTGCATGATGTATATGGCTTTTCCAAATAATAGAAGAAAATAAGCAAATAAACGAATAAAAAAATAATGGAGTAGTACAGTGCTCAGGGGGATCTGAATTTCATTTTATAGCTTGAGAGTAATAATAAGAAAATTTAATTTAGAGAACATTGTTTAGAAATATGCCAAGAGCATTAATTATACCTACAATAAAACATTGACCTGAACTTGTTTAGGCTGCATGAAAAGGCAAAAAAAAGACAGTATGTTATATGTAACATAATTTTATTCGTGCAATCTGTACAGTATTTTGCATTGAGTAACATAATTTAAAATGTTATAGAATTATTTATTGGATAGTGAAAATAAAAAAATTGAATATTATTGCGGGGGAGGCCAGGTATAAAGCCACAAGTTCAGTCATGAAATTTATCACATCTAGTTCAAAGACAAGATTTAAGCAGTTAATGTCACAATTTCATCTCTCTGATATAAATTTGGTGTTTCTGTATATGATCCGCCTGTGAACCATTCTGTTGTCATGTGTGATTTTAACAATTGAATATTTGCATATGGAATGACTTTTAGAAGGCTGTTAAATTGTATATCCAGTTGATCTATCAAACTTGGCTTCTTACAGAGTGCCAATTCAGTGTCTGAGGGAGTAGCTCTGGGAAATTGCTTGTATATTTCATGTCAGTGGGTGTCATTTCTTAAGTGTGTGACTGTTTAAGCCAATTTGAAGCCATCATCTGGGCGGCTGAGCCTTTCCAAGTGTTTTGGCAGTTTATCAGGAATAATCGATTTCACACAGATATATCAACAGCTATACTTCCAAATACCGTTAGTTAAACATGTATTTGCAAAAAATATTATTGGTAATATATTTATATTTTATTTGACGTCATGTAATTTTACCTGACCTCAAATTCCAATACATGCAAAATTAGAAACTCAGCTTTAAGCATCATCCTCACCCCCTTCTGCTTCTATTTCTATTCTAAATTGTAAAATAACGCTTTTATGTTCAATTATATGGAGTTGTCCTCAGAAGTCCACTTCCTTAGAAGGCAATCCCTATTTCTGGAACTGTTTAGGTCACTGATATTAAAAATAATCTGAATCTGTGGGATTTTAATACAGGTGTAACCGTGGAATAAATGAAGAGCGAGGAGCGAGGTGTTAAAAAATTCCAAAGTTTATTGTAGAACTTATACATTCACAAAATAGTCTAAAACAAAATGAAACAATTGTTAACAAAATGTATACATATGCAATATGATTGATTGATGTACTTCAAAAATTGGCGTAAATAATGTTTCACTTACCCTAATTGGGCTAGGGGTAGGGCCTAGCTCAGTGGTAGCGCGCTGGGCTTCCAACCACTGGGTCCCAGGTTCAATTCCCGGTCTAGCCTAAGTTGGATGGCTGTTTCATCCTTCGTCTCATTGCCATGGTCCCTACCTGTCCTAATTAGCCCATCAGGTGCAGAAATACAGGACTTAAAGCCCTTATCCACCACCACCACCCTAATTGGGCTGAATGTACATGGCCAATTGTGCTACGTGCGTTTTCCATAAGAAAGATAAACGCATGGAAAAGCTAAAAACCATGCGTTTTTCATACGTTTATCCTTTTCATGGCACTTGGCACATTTGGCCATGTAGATAACACAAAAATGCTCCAATCAGAGATGCGTTCCCTTCTGAGTATTGCAGTGGAATGATATCCCAGGCCTGACCAATGCCTGATCCCCTTAGGGATTGAAATGGACTAGAGGCACTGGACAGGTGGCATTAACAAAAATACCACAGGGGCCCTTATGGGTGTAACTGGAGCTACACATGTAGCTAAATTAAAAGTCTGCAATGCCCCTCCCACTCAACACATTGGCCAATGAGCTTCTTAAAGGGGAAAATTTGTCAGACAAATATACTGCCTGCAATCGGACAATTATTTATTTTTTGGTAAAATCCGGTGTCCGACGTGACTTTTTATTGTATTCGGTGAATAGCTAAATGATCAGATGCTATGGTCAACATCTGCGGTCTTATCGGTCAGAGACAATTGTTCCATTTGTGTGACCATCATATAATACACATCAGGCCCAAAAGTTTACATACACCTACAAAAAAAAGTCCCCCCCCCCCCCTATCTTATGAATTGATAATCACAACATTTTTGTTTTATTAAATCCAGTCTAACCGTAACCAATAAAATTAATAATAATGATCTAAAGCCCCTTGTACATTAATATATAGCACAGCTTGTAATTGAAAAATATTTATTTACCAACTGTCACTCAATGCTTTACAAATTATTTTTTTTACAGACAATTTACGACTGTTCCTATGGCTATTAAGAATGCCGCTGCCCTAGACACTCCAACCTATGCTCTCCTAATATCATTTGTTGAATTACCGAAGATTACAATGGGAAATGTGAGTATATAAACTGTATTTTTTTAATGCATTTTGATTTGGTCTTTTTCTTTTTTTTGTAACGACTGGGTTATGCTGGGTGTCTAGGCTGGGGCAAGTAAAAAATTCCACCCATGGGTTATATAAGGCTGGTCAGTTCTAAAAGCACAATGTATGACTTCACAAATACACACTATTAGATGACATCATCAATAATTGGGCTGTAGTGACGTCATGTATTGTATTAGTACTTCCGGTACAAGGTCACCAGGGCCGTATCCGGCATGAGGCAGAGGAGGCCATCGCTTCGTCATGTGTGGGTCAATTTTATTTATTTTTTGTATTATAATCAGTTTAGGCAATGTAGTCCTATAATTTTTACTATTTTGATGAAGTTCACCCTGTGTGATTTCAGCCTCTGGCTACGGCCCTGGTCACACGAGAACTGACGACTGACCATTGCTGACCAGCCCTTTTGTAAGGTGGTGTGGACTCCAAAGATTCATATGATTCATATTATCAGAATGTGAATTTTTGTATTTCAGACTTTTTGCATTTTTGTTCTGCATATAGAAACAAGCTTGATTCTGAAATCATACAAAATATTTCTGGAAACTGACACATTATTGCAAGATTTTGTAAAACAGAACAAAGTAACAGTTAAATCAAGAATTTGTTAGGTTCGAAACCGTTTGGTAAAGAAATAATACATCTCATCACTACGTTTGCCTTTGGCTGCTGATCATAAAAGCTGACTAATCTTCAGACCCTGTAGCATTGATAGACAAATAGATAGATAGATAAATAGATAAATAGATGGATAGATAGATAGATAGAAAGATATGGGAAGCGCAGCCCTCCAAGGCAAGTTCTGGCCAATATCGAGGGTTGATTGATGAGGTGAGAGAGAGGAGGAGTCCACCCATGTTACACATTTACCCCATGGATGGGATTTTTTACTTGCCTCAGCATAGACACAGCATTGAGACAAAGAAGAAATTACGAATTATAACGTCATTATTCACTAACCCTGACAAGAAGTGTCTATCTGTATTTAAAGCTGGATTGTCACTCAATATAACAGTGACCAAAATCGATTGCTTTCACTTAAATGTTTTCTTAATACTGATAACCTACCATCCAGAGCCTTGCTGGGTTCACTATCTCTCTATAAAATAGATAAACTTCACTCTAATTTAATTTTTCATGCCATTAAAAATCCAATATGTAAACTGTGTGATGACGTCACAATACTCAACAATGGGTGATGATGCCATTTCCATTGTATTTCCAATGTTTTGGTCTTGATTTCTGTTAATGTATCATTTATTTTTTGTAATAAATGCCTGATAGATTAATTAGCTTGCACATATGCCTTGATCAAATAAGGTGATTTTCGATCATTTGATGAAGTTGTAGAAAATAATAATTTTGACAGACAGTGTAGCTTTAATCTTTGTAATAAGTATCCAGTAAACAGGTGTCACAGGAGATGTCAATGTCGTCAGGGTTACGCTGTATGTTCTTGTCATACGAAGCTGATGAGTTTTTTTCAGGGGCTTGTCAACCACCAACAAAATTAGGATTGTGTTTATATTACACATAGTTTATTTATTATCTATATTTAATTTAATAATAATTTCAGCCCAAACAGAGTGGTCAACTGGTCTTTGTGACGAATGGTACACACACAAAAGTTATCTTCAAATATGAGAAAATCAATGTGACGTCCGGCTGTCAGGTAATAATGTTATATCATTCAACACAACTATGTATTTGGCTTAATACTACAGTTCTAATTTGTTTATAACATTAGATATTCTGAAAGTTTCGTTTCCAACTTGTCTGATAGAAATATCAATAAAAAACTTAATTTGTCATATATCGGTGTAATTAGTCAGTTGAAATATTGCCTTTAAAATAATTTTTGTAGATTTCTTTGAAGATTGACTATCCTGCTGTTTGTCTAGTAAACTGGTTGGTAGTATGTTGCACAATGTTATTTTAACATAATTTTATGTTTCAGGTGGGAGCCATGCTGAAAACGGCAGATTACCTGGATATTAATGGATTAGCGGCAAAGAATACCAATGGAGTCATAGCTGGAAATACATACGATTTGGAGATTGGAGCGAAAAAAAGTAAGCTATCAAAACAAAACAAAAAAGCAAAAAACAACAAACATGGTGTTGTGATGCCACTGATTTCTCTATTGGAGTTGGTTGCCAAAGAAATTATGGATAGATCTGAGTTTGTTAATGTAAAATTACTTGTCAAACGAAGTAAAAAAAACTTGGTATATGTTTTGTTATGGGATGCTGTCATGGTCCAATAGTTAAGGTGATTGCCTGCTATTGGCAAGGTTGTGGGTTCGAACCCCCACCATGGTCGCTGAGACGATGATCTTCACGAATCATTGTGAAGCAGAACGGTGTTATTCGGCGTCTAATGATGATGCCGTTACGTCATCAAAGCCGATTCCACTACGCATCGCCCAGTAATGTTGCGAGCTGTTACATAGGTGCCGGCCCTCGAAGGTCCTGGGCCTCTACGCGGCGAGGGTGGGAACACTTGGGGTGAAGTCCTCTATCCCCAGTGGCTAAAACAGGACAGTGCGCATTGCACAAGCTGCTCCAGCTATCCAACGCAGACAATTATTGATTTTTTACATGCTTCTTGCTTCTACTACCAAATATAGATAATCAATCTTACCCTAGAGAGCCTCTACATAGCCCACTCAGGTGCTGATGGGGCGTTAAACAATAACACACACACACGTAGGTGCCGAGATCTACTGTTATACTAAAGCTTCTCTTGTTGAATAAAGTTATTAGCTTGGCAGTGAGGCTCAGGATCTGAAGCCTTAGTACAATCCAACATGATGTTAAATGAAGATGAAGTCAAGAATAAAGTTGAATGGTTTATTGTGTTCCCCACAAAGTCCAAATGATTACATGTCGAGTCTACACTAAGATCAGCCTTCACTAAGAATACTTGACTAAAAAAAACCAGAACTCTCTTCTGCAGTCTTGCCCTGGCTCTACATCTCTCCAGCAGCCCTCTCTTATCAGCCTACAGTGCCTAGAGGGAGGCCAGGTGGAGCTTAAATACTTGGCCTAAAGTGGCCTGTTGCAGGAGCAGCTGCAGATGAGCATGCTCAAAGACACTAATGGAAATTTCCTAGAATTGTTATAGTTTTGCAATAATTTGTATAGTTAAGGGAGCATTAATGAATGAGTATATTGTGGGGAGCATGTATTGTAGCCTTATGACACTACTAAGCATCTTTAACCACCCCACCCAGATGTAATCGTTACTTGGCATAAGGCACCCACAGTGATCCCAGCCAGAACCATACGTTCACAAACATAAAGGAAACGTTCAAAAAACATTTTTCTAAAATGTGTAAATGAAACATTGTGCACTTTAGATTTTTGAACGTTTCATTTATGTGCGTGATCGTATGGTTCTGGCTGGGATGGCACCGGTGTGAGTTGAGAAAGACCCTGGGTTGGTCTGCCAATGATGTAATATATATGTAAAGTTCAGAAAATTGAGGCTGACAGCAAAGCCAGAACATTTTTGTTTTTATTGTTGTTGCAATTACATTGATTAGCTTTGCTAATAATCAAAACTGATTGTCCCTTTCCAGCTACAACGGAGCCACTGAACATGATACCGTTTGCTTCTCATGAAAGGATTGAATACGCAAAGACTAATGATCAAAACAAACTATTCTTAAGGGACGACCGAGATATTGTACGCAATTTATCGGCACCCATACCCGTATTTGGTCAACAGTTCATCACAGTATCAGTGAGTATAGTAAATTTTCTCCCTTTGAAACAGCACATAACAAATAAAAAATATTCACCCAATTTAAAAAATTCAATTTGTACCGATAGAAAACTTGGTTATCTTGACTAATACAAGCGTGCTGGTTCCAAATCTCAAGACTAAATTTCATAGTTTCTTAACAGTTGCTTATTTGAAGTTTCCAGTAGGCATTGTTTCTTAAATGTTGCTTATTTAAAGTTTCCAGTAGGCATAGTTTCTTAAATGTTGCTTATTTAAAGTTTCCAGTAGGCATAGTTTCTGAACAATTGCTTATTTAAAGTTTCCAATAGGCATAGTTTCTGAACAATTGCTTATTTAAAGTTTCCAGTAGGCATAGTTTCTAAACAATTGCTTATTTAAAGTGAATGTTCATCGAGGTTCCTTAATTTGGAAATGTAAATAAAAGAAATGGGAACTAAAGATGCCTTACCATTCAGCATCATTAACTGTATTAGTATGATTTCTATAAGTATGACTTATGACCTTTCAGATCTCGGACAATGGCTACTTGACGCTTGGCGGGCCGAGCAGCCCTTTCCCTGACCAGTATTGCCTCCAGCAGGGCCAGGGCTATGCTAATGTCGCCTATCTCATGGGTTTGAACTATGATCAGAAACCGGAACATAGTTTTGGCGCCTTGTATTTTGGGTAATTATCACTATTTTTATTTAATACTTCCACCACTCGCTATTATTAATTATGAAACCAGTATTTGTCCAATATCTGCCATGTATTACAGAAACCTTACATTTTACGGAATTATCACCATTTTTACACTCCTGCAGTTTGATATTTTGATGATATAAGAATTTCCAGTAATTGTTCAAAATCCTGCTATTTAATTACCTGCTATGATACCGGATATTATTCGTAGGGAGATTTTCCGATTCTGATTTGAAATCAAATATCAATTTCAATATGTAAATCAATTAAAAATGATATGTTATAAGTGCTATTGTAATAGGCATTTCGTAATGAACCACATTTCACAAGAAACCCTGTTATCTCTGTTGATAAAATGTAGCAATTTAAACAATGATGATGATGGGATTAATTTCCGGTCCACAAAGTAATAACCCGGTGTAGCCCTGTTTTATGTGATGTCACCACACCATTGGTTTGAAATTGCTAATGGTGTCCATGGAGTTGTTGTGTAGGATTATGATATCAATAACAATAAATAGAAAAGAGGCTTTTTTACAACCCCCCCCCCCCCCCCCCCCCGAATAGTAAAATATGTAACTTATCTCAAAGGTGCACTGTCTGTCAAATTTGCACATTAAAATAATGATATAAATCAATACTGCCTTCTTGTCTCATGATATTTTAACCATTATACATACCCACTTTTGGTCAACAATTTAGTTCTTATTTACAATAAATAATAAAAAGATTAGTTTTTCATGCCATCAAGAACTCAAGGTGTAAACAAACCCAGTGATGATGCCACAATAAATGTGCTGAACAATGGTGATGATGTCATTTTCATTTTGTTTCCAATGTTTTGGTCTGGATTTTCTCTCAATGTATAATTTATTTTTAAGTAATTAATGTCTTATAAAATCATTAATTCACACAAATTTAGTGTGCCTTGATTAATAAAGGTAATTTTCAACTGTTTGATAGCATCTTAGAAAATTGCAAATTTAACAGACATTGCAACTTTAACTAAATCAACATGCCAATCAAAAAAAAAGAAGAAGATGTGCAACTTTTTCAGAGAAGTCCAGAAGATGCTAATTTGTGTTTCGACTACAACTGAATCATTATATTGTTGCAATTTTATGTAGAAATTACAAATGGACAAAACTGAAGTAAATTCCATCTTGCTTAATTGGCCTTTCGTATACGAAACTGAAGTATAGTAGGAAAACACGAAAGTTATTGTTAATTTATTCATGATCAAAAAGGAGCGGAACATAATGGACAAAAATGTAGGCAATGGGGAGAAATAGTAACAGAGCCTACAGGGGCACTACAACCGTAGTATAATGAAAAGACAATAAGATGATGTTGACGTCACTACTTAATTGTTACATTGATGACATCGCAATATGCATGACGTCATCAAACAATTCTTACCTGCTATGTTAGCAGTGACCTCTTGTGGTACGTTTTCTCCCCATTTTAGCCAATTTTGTAAGAGCTGTTCCTTTTAAAAATAATTCTGTCCATCTTGCTTTGCACTATACTTGTCATGAAAACAAAAGACCTATAAAACGTGTTAATACATTTTTTAACAAATCAGAAGTGTTGAATTTCAAGATCAATTCTAAAGGTTCACAACACATCATCACGTTATTGCAAAAATCAGCAATAAAATTATGTTTTTCTGTTTTTCTATTTTATAGGGTGACTTCAGATCCGACTATTTGCCAAATGCTTACATTAGAAATCTGCAATGCAACTGGATTCACTTTTAATTGTGCCACCGCTAATTTTGCGGTAGACAAAGCGGTGATCGTCACTTTTCAAGGGATAGTGGCTTATGACCAGATGGATTACGTAAGTCCACGAATGTTTATTTTACGCTTGTTAATACAATTAACACTTCCTCGTTCAACTTACCTTAGCTCTGATATCAATAATGGATTACGTAAGTCCACGAATGTTTATTTTACGCTTGTTAATACAATTAACACTTCCTCGTTCAACTTACCTTAGCTCTGATATCAATAATGGATTATGTAAGTCCACAAATGTTTATTTTACGCTTGTTATTACAATTAACACTTCCTCGTTCAACTTACCTTAGCTCTGATATCAATAATGGATTACGTAAGTCCACGAATGTTTATTTTACGCTTGTTACTACAATTAACACTTCCTCGTTCAACTTACCTTAGCTCTGATATCAATAATATATACTCCCTTTGGATTTGAGATCGGCTAATACTGTACAGACTGTTTTGGGTGAGATCTTGATATTATTAAATCAGGGCTCAGGTTAGAAGTAACTTCAATAATTCCGACTATATGGTTATCTTGGATTGCGATATATGAAATGAAAAATATTTCTAAATTATGGGTCCTAATTATGCTGACGATGAACCAGACAATAATTAATTACTACTTAGCAAGTAATTCCAAGCACCTGTAAGTAACAATTACTTGGTAGAACTATTGTACTTTTTAAGTAATGTGGTTTTTACTAGGGATTACTTTTTGTGTGAATGTACATTAATTTTCAGAAAAGTTGTCTTATAGGAAATATTAAAAATGTTAATT
Organism: Alitta virens; assembly: GCA_932294295.1. Taxonomy (NCBI): domain Eukaryota; kingdom Metazoa; phylum Annelida; class Polychaeta; order Phyllodocida; family Nereididae; genus Alitta; species Alitta virens. The sequence goes on from OW028583.1 coordinate 37,449,279, forward strand.
TTTTTGCATTTTTTACTACAGGCGAATACGTATCAGTTGGTTCTTGCCACCGATGCTAGTTCACAAAAAACATTCGGAATTCTCATTTACGGCATAATTCTGGGTTATCAGGGCGACTTGGACTGTCAATTATGGGTATGTGATTTTTCAATAATAGCTAAATTTAAATTGAAAAAAATTTATTTGGCAATTAAACAAGAATACAGCATGATATTTTGTTATTTTTTATTGCATGATCAATTTAAAATTATTACATATATTCTATTAGTGTTAAACTTGCCAGGAGACCCCAAAGAACCTCAGTGGGTTGTGTTTTGGGCCACGTTAAATTGACACAATATTAATATTATAATACTACATTAAAAGAAAAAAAAGTAATAGTATAAGTTAGTAAAAAGTAGAAGGGAGAGAGTAATTATAATAATGAAAATAATAATGATCATAATATATGAACTTTGAAATTATAGTGTATACCACCATTCATTATTTAATAAAATGTATATTTAAAAAAAAACTAAAAAAATATATATATGACAAACGATTTAGCAATACAGGTGAAATTTATATTATTACATACATTGATTACAATGTTTATAACTATTCTGTTAAGAGACAAAGATTATAAGAAAAATAATATATAGAAAGATCCCATAGTAAATATCCAATTGTTTTTCGATAATATTTTATAGTGAAAACTTTGGAGCGGTGCAGAATGGACAGATAATTTTCTAATGAAAGACAGACAGACAGACAGACAGCAAAAAAACGTTTATTTACACAAAGTGACACACCAATTTTTTTAACCATGAAAAATTCCTCTCTTTACCAAGAAATTTAAATTTTCCAATCTTGCCATTTGCTCATCATGTGGCCAGTTGTTATATAGTAACAATATAAGATCTATTTCATTTAAAGTCGTATGTAAGATCAGATAACATAAGCTTTTGCTCGACTAGAATAAAACGATATGAAAAATGAAAAATATACAGATGAGGAGTGAAAACTATAAAAAAACTGATTAATATATAATTACAGCAAATAGACAAATAATTCATAAAATTCTATAAAAACAGGTTCCACAATTGCAATCTGGTCCATTCCATGCCAATAGGGCTGATTTAAAATCTTTAAAATTTAGAATATTTTGTATAGCAATGGGAAGAAGGTTCCACAATTCAGCACCCTGGTATCCTATGGATGACCTACCGTATATAATTGTTTAAACTTGGGTAATTCTATTATCTTATTATTTATAAAAATCATATTTAACATTTTTGATTTTAAACATGTCATGTAAATAGTCACAGAGAAGCAGCCAAAATGAGAATGGAAAATATAGCAAACTTCACATTAGTTGTTTCACTGAAGTGTTTTTTTAATATATGATATCAGCGACAAAGTTGGGTTTGAATTGCTGCGAACATATCTGGCCATTTTGTGCTGCTCTATGCCATTTATGGCAAAAACAATCAGAAAAAAATAGATTGACATATATTTTGAATCCCACTTTAAATGTTTGCCAATTATACATTTCTGCTCAGCATCTCAAATGAGTGCTCGACATAAGACAGACCAACAGACAGACAGACAGAAAGTATTTATTCGACCATAAACTTCAAATTTACATAAACAAAATAATCAAGGAAAACTGGTTATATTATGGTCATAGGAGACATTCACTAAGGCCAAAAGCCGCTGACGTGCATGCCACCTATGAGCCATTTGGTGTATAACATATGAATATTGGCTACATAAGTGATGGGTATTGGTTTATTTTCGAAGATCTATTATTAGTAGACGTTACTGATTGGATTATCGACTATTTTGGAAAATAACTGTTTTGTGTCTACAATTTAAGCTCTAAAATATGCCGTAATGAAATATTTTTTTATTTTTTATTATTATTATAGTGAAATAACAGGAAAATAATAGTAGACATTCAATCAAATATAAGTTGTAAAATGGCAATTAATAAGAATTGTACTGTGATTTTTTAATACGTGAGAATTAAACGCTATATTGCAATTTATTAGTTATGATTATTGTAAAATTGTTAATTTCGTATTGATGAAAGCCATATATGCTGTTGGCATCAGGCTGCCAGATTGATCGGTATTTGAAATTTGGTAAAAAAAAATCTTGAATCTTGAATTACACAAGAGGGTGCCATTATGTGTTATGATATAGTTCCATATTATACATCACATTTTGTGTCTTATAATGGAGTCTTGTGTGATTCTTTGATCGAATTTGCCCAAATAATGTGGATTGCTTTTTTAACTACTCTGTTTAATGGCTGACAATTTGAAGATCGCTCAATAGCTCATTGAGCTAATGTTTTTGTTTGTATAACTGCGATTTGAAATAAAAAAATTATCTATGTTTCTATCTAATCCATCAACTGTTCATGTCTTAGTGTGTGATTACAAAATTGAGGACCATATTATGTAAGAATCCAGAAGTGCTAAAGGCATTAGGCAACTTTCTAAATAGAGTTTTTTCATAATGTTAATTCAGTATTGGTGCCCCCCTTCCACTAGACAGGGAACCTTTCAATTCAAACACCCCATGATGACAATCTCAGAGGTCAGCGCAATGTTGCTCTGAAGATTCCACTCATTGACCCAGCCCATGGACACCCCCTTTCGCCATTTCAGAGGTCAGCGCAATGCTGCTCTGAAGACCCCACCCACTGACCCAACCCATGGACACCTTCTTTTGCCATTTTAAACTGACTTTTTATTCAAATTTGTTTTGAAATCATTACAGTATTACCCACTTGAAGTATTGACCTGTACAGTATTAACTCTCATTTTTATATTCATGTATGTATATATATATGTAAACAAAACTGGAACCGACTTGCGTTTATCAAGTAAATATTTAGAAATACTGGTAGATTATAGATTGTATATATAGTAGATGTAGACACTAGACCTGTTTTTGTTATGTTGTATATTTGTTTGTTTTGTAATGTTGTATGACACATGTATCAATTCCTGATATCAGGCTTGTCAATAAAACGATATATATATTATTTTCAAAATGATACTTCAATGAATTTGTTTAATTTGTTTTTTGCAGAGAGGTTCAACGTATGATCGCAGTACCTACTATACTATAGACCAACCAAATCACCTTTCGATATACACTTCGCAGACAAGAAAGAATTCTATTACCAGGGGCCTGTGGGTGGTACCGATGTGTAAGTATTTCATGATGATGTATTATGCTGGTATATGCTGAGATACTCCACTTATAACTAATGGTTTATTGAGATGAACGACTGGTCCCCCAGCATTATGATAAGTTTACCTGAATTTTAGGTCGCGATGGTTCACGGTTTACACTATTTCCGAAAATTATTTTTATTTATTTGACCTCGATTTAGACAGGAATGATCATCGACCATCATCGCCAATAAAAAATAATTAATTTTATGGCCACTCAGCCAATCAGACGTCTAGAACCTTCGAAATAAGGGTACGCAAAACGTCAGACAAGAGTTGCAATGCCAAAAACGGTAACCAACCAAAGTCCATAGTGCCCGTTTCATCCTCGGAGATGGAAAAAAAGATTGGCAGTCCATCTTGAATAACATGTGTACATACTTTTTCTGAATATTCAGTACATGTGATATTGCTATAGAACAGACACTACTCCGTTAGTCTAGTGATTCATGATGAGCTGCTGGTTCCCCAGGACATCCTACGGGATGGTGAAAGAGATTGGCAGCTCATCACGAACAGCTTTGAGATTAAAGTTTATTTTAATTACCAGGTGACCGTCACACACAATAATTAAGTTATTGATATGATTTGCATATATGTTTTGGTGGTTTTTTTTACATCAATATGTAGTGTTTCTTTTTTAAATGTTATTAATAAATTTTTTTTAAATGTTATTAATTTATTTATTTATTATTATTTCTTAATATTTACCTTTGGAATTTGAATTTAGTATAATTTGTTGATAAAAGCACATACTCCCAATTGGGATCAGCCGGCCATGAATGTTATTTTTAAAAGATGTATATGTGATATGAAATATTCTCAGTTTGAAAATGGCCAATAAGTTAATCTTGAATGAATCTTGAATATCAGGGCATAAAAGTTCAATGGTATTCCAAAGTGGTTCTCTCTTCATAAACCTTATTTACAATTCACTTAATTGAATCTTGGATCTTGCATTTACTGTTATCTGTAACTTATTAATTTTTTTTTAATCTTATCCATTTCAGTTACTCCGTAGACGTTCAAGAAGACTGATGATGATTCTTAAAGTGGCATAAAACCTAAAATGATCACAAACCATCCTGCTTCATAGTGTGGGAGTTTACATTCCAATAGTAACCGGGTATTTTGTAAAAAAGAATTCTCAATGTATGTAATTTTCATGATTTATAATTTTGGTTAAATGCTTTCTGCCTTTTGAATATATTTTAAAATATTACCCATGCCATAGTGTGCACAAAAATCTGGAATATCAGTATATGGCTTTATTGCACATATCAAGGTAAAATTATGATTAAGCTTAATAATATATTTTCTGAAACTATATAAAAAAAAATCAAGGCATTCTGCATTGTAAGGCATTGTATTATAACAGGGTAGCATTACATATTGACATTCCTTGAAAATGTGTGATCTTGAAATTTATTAGTCTTCCTTAATCAGAGATTTGATTCAGGATATATTCAAGTGCCAAAAATTAGATACTGCCTAAGTTATATATTAGATAGGCCTATAATTATTAAAACCTTAATTTTTAGATGCATTGCCAGCTAGACCTGCTATTCGAAATGTACAAATTATTTTATTTTAACAAAAATAAGCTTTTTCTTGTTGCACAATGAAAATAAAATGAAACATTCAAAAATTCTTTGATTTGTTATATATAATAAATTTTGTATTAAAAAAAAACAACCCCCATGATTTACTATTGATTGTGTCATAAGGCTATAATACATGCTCCCCTACCAGATGCTCACTTATTAATGCTTCCAGAATCATTTATAAATTATTACACAAAAGTATCACACAAAGTATAACAATCTTAGGAAATTTCCATCTGCTCTTGCCACAGGCCAGCCTGGCCACTTTAGGCCAGGTATTTAACCTGCACTGGGCCTTCCTCTTGCAGAGAGAGGGAGGCACAGAGAGAGAGACAGAACATCTGCAGGACAGCAGCAGATAGTTCTGGCTATTTAGTCATGTATTCTTGAGCAAAGGCTGTACTAAGGATCCTGGACCCTCATTGCTAAGCCAAATAATCACTTCATAGAAGCTTTAGTGCAACAATAGCTTTGTATCTATCGGCTTTATAGTAGTACATTATCCAGGATATCTACCCATTTTGGCAGTCCGAATATTCTGCATAAAGTCTAATCACTGTATTTGTAATTTCTGAACAGTGAATTGTGACGATTGGAAAATTAAGCATTTAAGACAGACATCATTAGCTGTGCAAAACTTTGGTAAAGTGTCATAGTCCAAGTGGTTAAGTAGGTCGCCTTTAAACCGAAAGGTTGCAGGTTCGAGCCCGGACCATGGCACGGAAGAACTGATCACATCCTCTGTAAGACACAATATAGGATGCAGGCATGCAGCTGCTCTTTAGCTTAATGTTAGAGTGCAGGAAAGTTGCACACAAGATGGTGGAGAATCTGGTCCCCTCTGACCCCCATGTGTAGGGTAGTTGGTTCGAATCCCATCAGTGGGGTGAGGTTGTTGACTAGGAGTGGTCAAAACCTCAGGTGGTCATTGGGGATATAGTATTACGATCCAGGGGTACACAACTACCTCACCTACTAAAACTTGGCTGGTGGGCAGTTGCTCTTTAGCTTACTGTTAGAATGAAGGAAAGTTGCACACAAGAACAAGACAGTTGACTGGTCTTATACGTGACAACAATAAAATACAATACAAACGTTTATTTATTGAATAAAATACAATACAAACGTTTATTTATTGAATAAAATACAATACAAACGTTTATTTATTGAATAAAATACAATACAAACGTTTATTTATTGAATAAAATACAATACAAACGTTTATTTATTGTCGGGTATTGATAAACATAAAGAAAATCAGCAAATATTTGCTAATTTTCCGACATATCACTCAATGAAACATATTTTTAACAACAGGAATAAAATTATAATAGGAATTAAATCTTTAAAATTATCTATTTTGTGACGTCATGCTAGATACACATATATAGAACAATAAAATACTGACAAAATAACATGCAATTTTTTGCTTCACTCCAACCAGGTACAAATGGGTACTTGGCTATAGGTAGTGTGATTGGAGAGTGCTTGACTAAGAAGCGCCCAACAGGCTGCATGCTGGGTGTATGCTCAACAGGAAGCTGAAAAAGGCTCAAGCTTGACCAGGCCTGCGAAAGGTGTGATTATGAGTCGACGGAGTATGTCCCTTACTTAATTTAAGACTCTAAACCCCAGACCCCATTTATATTGACATCTTCTGCTGTCTGAAGGAATAAAAAAAAACCTATTACCGTTGTAATAATTACGTAGAATAGTCTTTCTAACTTTTCTTCCTCATCCGTGACATAATGAGGGATTTAGTCAAACAAACCGTCAACTGCTAAACTGTTTTGATTAAGTCTTAGTTATGTCAGATAGGCTTTTACAATGCTATCTTGTTTTGTTTCTTTGGAAAATTAAACATGTAATTTATAGTACAAACACAAGAGAAAACTGTGACATCACGCTCTTAAAATCAAGAAAAAATTGAAGAGTGATTCTACTTAATTATTATAAGAATAATAAATTAAAAAGAACAAATTTGCATGTCAACTGTGTATAAAATGTATTTATTGAGATAAATAAAATATTCTATGACAAATTAAGATGTGACTGAGTTAAATGATAAATGAAAGTGAACAGGCAGTGACCCTGGTGGTGGTACTCGGAACTACACAAAAAGTAGTTCGTCAAGTTGCTGCTTCACCGTGCCTGAAAATCAAAATTTTGTAATTATTTAAAAATGCAATATATTTATAAATCAATGTCATATTCAACTCCAGTAACATAAGGGGTTCTCTTGGAATATAGGTCAAATAAAATAACAAACAAGTAAAAAAAATTATAATGGAAAAATGGGAAACGGTCAGAGCGTTATGCCAAAAATAACTAAAACTTACAGTTAGTTCCATAAAATATTATCAACTCTAGACAGTTGTATTCATGTTCAGAGCCACATTTCAATGCATTCCAGTACAAGTGAAAAATACTTTGCGTCTGCGGCGTATAGCACAACCTATACTAAGTGATTTACTTACAAATTTAGTAGTATCCGAATCCGGCATTGTATGTTGGCAAGCGGTTGTTCAACCCCCTATTGAATCCAAGACCATAGTTCTGTCCTTGGTACCTGATACATAAATGAACAAAAGTTATAGGTCTAGATCTCTGAAGATATATATTGATATCTGAAACAATAATAATTCTAGTTTATATTGTTTTAAAATGTGTATCATTGAAGGTGTGTGTGCATGAAAAATATCTCCAGAAATGAAATTCACAGAGCAGCCATATTGGCATTTTTGCCTCATTTTGACCTCTCTTTGTACTCAGATATGGTATTGTGACATGAATAGTAGACAATGGCCATGGTGAGGTCACAGAGGGCAAGAACAATGGTCAAGTGGTGATGTCATAACACATGTATGACGTAACCAAAATGAGGCAAAAATTCCAAGATGGCTGCCACATGAAATGAAAGAAACCTGTGTGTACGTGATTAGTGAATTGGCAGTGAAGAAAGTACAACAGAGCATATTATAAGATAAATTATGTTCTCTGAAAATACTTACTGATAGTTGTTGAATTCAGGCTGGCCATAACTCTGTTGGTATTGAGGCTGTTTGTAATCATTCGATTCGTATTTTGTGCTGTAGGTGTAGCTCTTGCTGTTATGGTAGGGTTTGTCATAGGCACTGTGGAAAAAAATCAAAGAAATAATTGAAATAAAAAAATATAGATATAATATCACCTTTAATAGCTGATTCACTTAAACAATACATTTGCTATAATAAGTTATTAGTTTTTCTCACTGAGAGGCATTTTTTTCCATTAGTTTGATTTAATCAATCACAATTTCAAGTTATTACAAGCATTATTAAATTAAACCCTTATAAACGATTTACTGTAGGGCTTATTAAATGTTTCAACAAAATATACATGGGTGTATTTTTTTGGGTCAGTTAATGTTTTACTTAACATTGAATGAATAATAATAATGGACAAGCATATAAATATGTCTCAATGCTACTGGGTATGAAGCTTAGTCAGCATTTCCCAGAGGCATACATAATGATGAGATTATAAGGCTTGGAGTCCACACCATGAAAAACATATACCCCATTTGTGGGGTCCTTTACTAGCCTCAGCATAGACACCGAGTTCAAGGCACCTCCGATTTAACATCTCATGCGATCGACATGCAGCTGGGATGTAGCTCATAAAGAGTGCCCCATGCGGGATTGAACCCGGGACCTTCAGCCGAGCTGGCTAAAGTGGAATTATAGCGTTATAACAAAAATAGCTGTTCCAAAACCGGACTTCGCTAAAAGCGTGCTCGACTGTATTTGTGACATGCTGTGTCTACACCCATGCTTGTTCACATGTACCCTAGTTGATGGGAGTTGCATTTGTTACAGCTGGTTCATGTGAAGTGCTTACTTTTTGCTTGTCATATGAAAACTGGCTATCATGACTCATGTTTCTTCTATCTCCTGCATCATGGATGAGCGCAAGTGATACAGTGCTTGCACTTCTGTTGCATGTTTGCATTTCGCAGTTGTGTGTCAAATTTTAACTTAATCTGGACTGTCAGTTGTCAAATGAACCACAAGAGAGTTCCGATGTTGACCAGCTGGCTCTTCAGGGACCTGAACTGAGTCATCATGGCATAGGATCAGCAGTCTTCATGAGCATTTTAGCATGAACAACCAGCGAAGTAAGCACCTTACGGGAACCAACTAGCCTAGCTACAAGTCCCCTATCCACAGGACATCTAATGCAATGTGGGTCGGTTCTATAATATTATTTGTGAGGCCTACTTGGCATGAGCATGGTGCTGGTTTGATGGGTTGTGCTTGTTCAGATCCAAGTGATAGTTCTGACTATGTTTGTAATTGTTGGCCGAGCTCTTAGCATCCCTGTTCTTGTATTCACTAAAAAATATAATAAATAATACCATAAAAAATATAATTAATTTAATCAAATTAATTGGGCTTGGAAATAAAATATTGCAACGGGAAACCGAAGTATTGCAAAAAATCTTCTTTTTTTTTTATTCCCATTTTGGGATTGTAGCTTCCCAAAAATAAAAAATGGTCATTAATGCAGTCTATGCTGATCTAGGGACAGTTATGTTAGCGCATGTGGTTTTTAACGACACAAAAGTTGCCAGAAACCAGGTTGAACACATGCCACTAACACAGAATGCATGTCATGTATTCTGTAGAGAAAGTCTCACAGATAAAATTGATGTACAGATAACTTAAACTATATGAGTATTTCTTGGTAGGGCCAGATTATCATCACCATGGCCAAAATGACCTCATAATGGACCTCCAGTTCTGTGGAATGTATACTGATGCAACCCATGAGGTAAATGCAGAGATATGGTTATTAAAGTAACATGCCCATATCGTTGCTAAATCATCCAAAATAATCTGCTTTTTGTGATTTCTTGCAGGGTTTTCAATGCTGTACTTTTGGTATTGTGATAAACCATCAATATTTAACGGTAAATAGTAGCTAATAGTACATATTCTCGATGAACCTGTTTCAGTATTGTTGCTGGTTAACCTATGGAGACTGTGCTATAGAATTTACCATGTCATAGCCCAACAATTTTGACTGCATCATAACATTCAATTAAGTGTAAGAAAAGTATGGTGTATGTATACAGTACATATCCCTATCAGGTGGCATGAAATGCATCAGTTCTTATATTTATGTAGCAGTACAGCCAATCATGTTTGCAAAAGCAACAAAAGATAAACCTGTTAAGTGGCTTTGTATAATATTTTGCATTTCTGTATTCAGCTATTTGCTAATTATCTAAACAATTATGTGACAATATTTGAAGTCAGTTTTGCTTTAAAAATGGTGAAAATATAAATTTTGTTATTTTTTAGGATCTTTCTTTTGCATCAGTGGTTTTAACTTCCAAATGAAATGTTAGCGATAAGTGGTATTTGTAAGCCATCATATTACATCATATTATATCATATTATAATACTATATCATATTATAATATTATATCATATTATATCATATTATACCATATTATATCATATTACATCATATTATATCATATTATAATATTATATCATATTATACCATATTATATCATATTACATCATATTATATCATATTATAATATTATATCATATTGTAAAGTTCACCCACCCAATTTTCTATTGTGGATTTATTTTTCATTTAATATATACAACCTTGTGCCTGGAAGCATGTCATCACATTATTACTTCTCCACCTCTCAGTGGGCTCATATGCATATACAGTTTAGAGAATACCATCATATATTAATTTCAGCGTATTAATTGTTTATTATAATAATCAAGATCATTGTTTCCTATTAGAGACAAGTCTATGTAGAATGCATTCTTTGATGAACTGCTACAAACATGCTCTTATGTAAGCATGTTTGGTTGCAGGTTTAATATAATCTGACTGTGGTGATGAACTCTGGTGATGTGCATTTTAAGCTGTTATGTCACCAGAGTGTCGGGCCACTTAAAGGGGGCTGTAGATTGCACTCTAGTGTTCCACACCAATCCCCAGTGCATTGTATGTTTTGCACTTAGCAACTTCCTTTATGTGGGATTGGTGTGACACAATATTAATCAGCATTGGGGCTTAACTCCAACTGCATTGTGTGCATTCTGCAGTCAATCTGCAGTCATGTGAGATTAAAGGGCTAGGGCTTAATAGTTCAAATGGATGGGCACATTGATGCAAGTAATTAAAGTTGTGACTTATGCAAGAGGCTTATCCTCCAGGAGAGGAAAGCTCACTGAGAGGGGGGAATTGGCCAAAGGTCACTATGGACCTTTGGACTGTCTGATTGCATTGTGGATTGACTGATTGTGGATTTCAGAGCTTGTGTCTGAGTGTAATTGGATGAGTGATGCTCCTCCCAATTGTGGGGAGGGGCTAACTGAAAATACTTAATGTTTGTGATTTGCAAAATAAAGTTAGTTATTACCTGACCATTTTGTGGAAAGGAACAAAGTAACATTGTCTCTGTTGAATGATTGAATAAGACTAGAAGGAAAGGACTGATGCTTTGAAGACATCTTCAGCACTTCTGTGACTTGGAGTTAAGTTTGGTTTAGACTGGCTTGCCCAGTGCACATGAAGCTTGGGACAGCTAAGGAAAGCAGAGCATGTGCCCCAAGACTTTATATCTGGTGACCCCGACGTGATGCTTGGATTTGATGGACGCATGAGAAATGGAATGAGAAGTGAATGAACATGAGTAGCTTTGTTTAAGACACCAACCGCTCCACATTCCTCACCGAGAACGCCACATGCAAGCTGACAAGATGCCTCTTCCGCCAGTTGACCTCGATGCCGTGCCTCCCTTGCAAGCAGATGCACTTAGAGTAGTTGAATTCAACCGATTCATCAGCGAGGAGAGAACGGATCGGGCCATGACACGTGCAGTCTTAGAAAGAGACCGAGAAGAGCGAGCCAGACAGCAGGAGATTAACAGCGAGCGACAGCGAGCGCACCATGCACGTCAACATGCGGAGGCGCTGGCCAAAAGAGTCCCCCACTGCGAAGGAAGCAGCCCAGGGACAGTGAGAGAATGGTTGCGGGAGGTGGACCTAACAATACCATATTCCGATATGACAGTGTACATCGCCACACTGTCAGCCCAAGGTGCTCTCCGCCGAGAACTAGAGCATTTTCTGGAGCAGCAGAGGAGCCGGAATCAGGTTACATGGGAGCAGTTGAGAGATCACCTGCAGAAGGCATTTCTGTCACCGCACGAGGGAGATCGACTGCGGCATGATGTAGATAAAATAAGACAGGGGGCATATGAGAATTCAGCCGCCTATGGACGTCGCTTCAGGGAATGTGCTGACCTGGCATACCCCGTCCTCGATGGGATCCGGAATCCTGATCAGCGAAGGCTCCTGCTGAAAGCCTACATGCGAGGATTGAGGGACAGGCACATCGTGGAGAGGCTGGTGAAGGAAGGGAGGCCAGAGACCTCTTCTCAGGCCATGAACCTCGTCATCGCCTATGAGGCCGACGACTACCGGCTCCGACTTGCCTTGGATGAAGGAACGATAGAGAGGGCTGAAGAACCCATGGAGGTAAGCACCCTGAGGACGAAGGCCGTGGAGGACAGCGCACTGGCCAAGGACCTGGCTGAAGTGAAGAGGCAGGTGAGCGGCCTAACACTTCATTTTACAAAGCTTATGGCCACGCTGGAGAAAGGGGATCGACCCCCGAGACAGAATGGCGGCCAGAGACAGAATGGCGGCCAGCGTGAGGATTATGGCCAGAGACAGAAGGGCGGCCAGCGTGAGGATCGAAGACAAAGGGCTCCTCAGGAAGAGAATCCCCAATTTACTTTTACGCCAGAGGGAGCGCCAGTCTGCCATTTTTGTAACAAGGAAGGGCACGTCCAGCGATTCTGCAGAGCAAGGCAGGCCCGCCAACAACAGCGCCGAGGAGACTCCCCAATGCCGCAGGGGGGCCAATAGGCGTCGCAGCGGTCGAGGAATGGGTATATGTAGGATTAGAATTCTATGGAACAGTATTAGCTGCCCTCCTCGACACAGGTGCCTCCCGCACTGTGCTGCGGCGCCAAGAATATGAATTGTTATGTAAAAAGACTGGTAGAGTCCCATTGCTCAGAAAAGCAATGCAGTTGTGTGGTGTGACAGGGCATGACATCAAAGTCCTGGGCATGACAGAAATCGGGGAAGTAGAGTTGGGCAGCATCCCAGTCATCGTGGTAGAGGGCATTAGCAACCCCATGATCTTGGGCAGGGATGTGCTCAAGCAAGACGGTGCAAAGGTGGACTATGTCACTGGAATGCTGACCTGGAGAGGCCGCACATTGCCCCTGCAGCCGAGAAGACCCCCAATCTCCATTGATTCCCTGGGAGACAGACGACCACTGATGCAGAGCTCAGTCATCGAGCACTGCGTGGAGGAGAATGAGGACCTCTTTGCAGCCAAGGGCGAGCATCTGGGCTGCCACCCAGACATCCAGGTGCGCATTGAAACAGAGGGCCGACCCATCAAGCGGCGTCCATACCGGCTTCCACTCAGCCGCCGCAATGCCCTGGACGCAAAACTGGATGACCTTCTCGCCCAAGGAATTATAGTGCCATCTTCATCACCATGGGCCTCCCCGGTAGTGCTGGTCGAAAAGAAAGACCCAACAGAGGGCCCACGTTTTTGTGTGGATTTCACCCAGTTGAACAAGGTGACTAAGAAGGACGCTTATCCTATTCCCTTGATCCGGGATATTTTTGACCAACTACAGGGTGCCACTGTGTTTTCCACCCTCGATATGAAGTCTGGATTTCATCAGCTTCCCTTGCACCCAGAGGATCAAGAAAAGACTGCATTTGTTTGTCACAGAGGGCTATTTCATTGGACGCGCTTACCAATGGGCTTGTGTAACGCGTCCCAATTGTTCCAAAGGGCCATGGAGGTCGTTCTAAAGGGCCTAATCGGCAGTATCTGCATGCTGTACATCGACGACATCGTGGTGTACAGCGATACGGAAGAACAGCACGTAGAACATTTGCAAGTACTGTTCGACAGGCTTAGAACCTACAACCTCCGCCTTAACCCCTCCAAATGTGTCTTTGGCCTCCGCGAGGTCAAACTTCTGGGCTTCATAGTCAGCGCCCAAGGACTGAGGGCCGATTCCGACAAGGCAGCAGCCATAGCCCGCATGACCTCTCCGGCCACCGTCAATGAAGTCAGAAGTTTCCTGGGCATGACTGGATACTACCGGCAGTGCATCAAAGATTACGCCAAGATATCAGAGCCTCTGGTCGCCCTTACACGCAAGAGCACTAGATTCCAGTGGGAGCCCAGGCATCAGCTGGCTTTTGACGTATTGAAGGCTGCCCTGACCAGTGACATAGTCATGGCCCACCCACAGACAGACAAGCCATACTTGTTGTACACCGATGCCTGTGATTACGCCATAGGAGGTATTCTATGTCAGCAGGATGAGCAGGGAGTGGAGAGGCCCATCGTTTATCTGTCAAAGCAGCTGTCCGACACCCAGAGACGCTGGGCCACCATAGAGAAGGAAGCGTACGCAGTGGTTTACGCATTAAAACAACTGCGCCCTTATCTATGGGGAGCCCAATACAGGACCTTCACCGACCACAAGCCGCTCACATCCCTGTTCACCAAGGACCTCAATAACACGAAGATCCAGCGTTGGGCTGTCCTCCTTGCAGAGTATGGCTGCAAGGTAGAATACCATAAGGGCAAGCTTAACATAAGGGCAGACATGTTGTCTCGCATACGCCAGGCGGAGCAGATCAGCACCTTCGATATAGACTATTGGCGGTTGGGAGACCCCCCCGGCCCAGAGGTAGAGGACGAGCAGCCTCAAGAGTTATATGGACTTGACATGCAAGAGCTTGAGCGCCTGCAGAAAGCCATGCCAGAATGGACAGAGCACTTGGACGAAGACAGCGAAATAGAGGTGCTGCATGGGCTACTGTATTCTTTGAAAAGGCCGTATCAATACGCCCCCGACCATCCCAGACTGATTGTGCCAGCAACACTCAGGGCACAAGTCGTCAGCAGAGCGCACCTGGAAGTGGGACACATGTCTCATCTCAAGACTATGCGAAAACTCCAGGAGGCGTTCGTCTGGCCAGGGATGAAGCGGGATGTGAGAGAACACATTAAAATGTGTCCCACATGCCTAGTCCACGCAAAACGCCAGCCTAGAGCACCCATGGGCGAGATGCCCATCGCTAAGTCCCCAATGCAAATTGTGGGAGCGGACTTGATTGGGCCCCTGGTCAAATCTCCTCAGGAAAACCAGTATATCCTGACTTTAATAGACCATTGCACTGGGTGGGCTGAGGCTTATCCCATAGCAGCTAAGACCAGCCAAAATGTGTGGTCTAAGCTAACCAGGGAATTCTTCCCCAGGCATGGCTATCCGGATGTGCTGATCACTGACCAGGGACTCGAGTTCAATGCCCTAGCACTGAAGGATTATTTAAGGGAGGTAGGAGTGGAACACAGGCGCACAACAGGGTACAACCCCCAGGCAAACGGCAAGTGCGAGAGGTTCAACGGCACTCTCAAGCAGATCTTGCGTAGCTTGATCAACAATGCCAGAGACGCCTGGGAGGATCAACTTGGTCCAGCCCTGTTGGCGTATAACACCGCAGTTTCAGACACCACGCATCACACTCCCTATTTCCTTCATTATGGCCGCCGTCCTCGGATTCCTATTTCCAGATTGCTGCAAGAGGAGCCTCCTCTTGATGGCCGACTACAGCACCTCGCAGATGCACTTAGGGCAGCAGCCCAGGCAACTGAGCAATCCAGGAAATATAACCGGGCACGGCTAGCCAGACAAGCAACACAAGGAGACATTAAGGTGGGGGACTGTGTCGTTTTGAAAGCACCTGAGCCAATGACTATGACGAGCAAATGGGACCCACAGTGGACGGTCACCAAAGTGAGACAAAAAGTCATCTGGGTTGTGCACCAGCAGACAGGACGCCAGAAGACAGTCAACATTAATAAAGTTAGGCTGGTGGACCCAAACGTTGCTTGGGATGAGATAAATCCGCGACCAATCAGGCGCCCCAATCAACCGTCACGCAAGATAGACCCCAACTGGACACGCCTCCAGCAACGCCCCACAACCACGCAAGTGACCACTGGGCAGCCTAGACGGATGACGGGC
The DNA here is from genome assembly GCA_932294295.1 of Alitta virens. Classification (NCBI taxonomy): domain Eukaryota; kingdom Metazoa; phylum Annelida; class Polychaeta; order Phyllodocida; family Nereididae; genus Alitta; species Alitta virens. The sequence goes on from OW028583.1 coordinate 37,465,268, forward strand.
AAGCGCAGGCGCACTGAGGAGGGCTCAGGAGCCCCTCATAAGCAGCAGCACACTGAGGAGCAGGCAGTCAGGCCTTCAGACACCAGAAGCGCAACTACACCTCCTGTCCTCGATCAGCCACCCGCTACTCTACGTCAGCCAGCTGTAAAGCGGACCCCTGACCCTCTGCTGCTTCCTGCCAGCAAGCGCCATCGTACCTTCCTGCCGAGAGCCGTGAAGCGACACCTATTGCAAGACTCTTACGTGCCTTCCACAGCAGAACAGAAGAGAGCCCGACTGGAGGTCATTGCCTCAGTAGCATCACTATTAAGATGCAGGTAAGCAGCCTCATGGCATGGTTGGCACTGGTCACCGCAGCCACGGCCATTGACAGTGAGTCTATTAGAGTCACGCCACTGCCAGATGGACTCAGTATAACTGGGGGAGATACACTCCACCAGACAATTGCAACCTGGAACATTTATGTGACCCTGGATCCGCCACCATACCCACAGGACTTGGCTAATAGAGTGGCAGCCCTCAACATTTCATTTACAGCCCTCAAGGCCCTGAGCAGAACAGGCGTTAACATTTCACTGAGTGCTCAGGAAATGCGCCGTGACCACTTGCTGGCCATACTGGAGCGAGGAGCCAAGAGAAGCAGGATGCGACGAGGCCTATTTGACTTGGGTGGCTCTGTCCTACACACTCTGTTTGGCGTGGCTACTACAGCACAATTGGAACGCTTCAAATCAGCACTGAGGGAAGTAGCCGGCCGGCAGACAGCTATCGTACATGCTCACAATTCGCTGGCGACCATAGTCAACCAGACAAGGTCTTATGTCAGAGAGCTGGCCTACAAGCAGCAGAAAATGTCCACATACCTGCTCAAGCTCAACGCCGCCCTCACAGACTATGAGAGCGTCTTTAGAGAGCACGCTCAAAGGATTGGCCGGATGGAACTGATATCGGACCTCAACAACTTTCTGGACATACTGGACCTCGCCGCCAGCCGATATGAGACTTTGTTAAATCTGTTTCATCGTCAGAGAGCCGAGCTGGAGAGTGGAAGATTGACCAGAGATCTACTGCCGTCACTGCAGCTGCGAGAAATTATACAAGAGGCATCATTAAAACATGGAGTGGTGAGCAACCTAGAATGGTATTATTCCTATATCTCTGTATTTCCGCTCTGGCCATCGTCTAACAGCCTTCTTTACCGCATAGAACTACCCCTAGTCGCTAACAGACCATATTTACTATATAATGTTTTATCTCACCCAGTCCCCATTGATAACTCAACGTTCAGCGTCCAGATTGAGTTAGAGCCTGCTTATGCCCTGGATACCGTGTCTGGCAACTTATTTATCCCGCAGAAATGTCTTGGGCACCAGCCAACCGTTTGTCAGACCGGCCCAGAGTACGGTCCCCAGTTAAAGCAGTGCGCTCGAGGGTTATTAACCAATAGAATAGACCTCGTTAAGTTATGCAAGGCCAAGATATCCCCATATGATGGAAGCCCCTTATTAACCTTGATCACCCTGAATCAGTATGCTCTGGCTTCACAGGGAGAGACCCTGGTGGTAAGATGCCCTGGCCAGGCAGAAGCCCCCCTGACTCTCTCTAGAGGCTCATATAACATCACTTGTCTAAGAGCATGCACCATCACTGGAAATGGATGGTCTATTACGTGCATAGCTAAGCTGTATTTATCAAAACACTATGTAATGCCCCAAGTGACTGTCACGTCACATTTTAAATTCTCAACCACCTTGAATATGGCATCAATCACAAACGCCATGCCACACTTGGACCTGGGAAGGCCCCTTCCAGAGATGGAGATTGGCATTAGTACACTGCTGTCCCCCTCTCCGCTGGCCGAGAAATCAGCTAAGAAATGGTCCTTCCCATTTTCCATATTAACATTGATAAACTTTGCTTTTGTCGCATTTGTATGGGCAGTCTTGGGTCTGGCATATTTACGCTGGAAACGGTTCAAGACCCGCATGGGGCAATCCATGAAGGCTCATCTTGAAGCCTCCGATGGAAGCCATGAGGCTCTGCCGCTCGCTCCACCACCCCAAGCAGGGGGCCACTACCCCACAGCACCGCCCAGAACTAGTATCTGGCCGGAATTGCCTAGCTTGTCTGACTGTGGAGGTGCCAGGACTCAGACTGCTCAGTAAAGGAATCTAGACGATGTGCTGCCCATTCTCTTACTATGTTCCTACTTTTCCCTCTTTTACCCACATTCTCCAACAAAATACCATTTTAGCACTGCTCAGCACTGCCCAACCACCAAGTGCCTTGTTATGTATATGTATATTTTATGCAGTCATCTGAGACCACTAGTGTCTTGTTTTTACAAACACACAGGTGGTCCTACAACACTGTGTAATACAAATTTCCTTTTAAATGCATTCTGTAAATTGCTTAGGGCACTAGTGCTGTCCATTAATAACATGTATTGCCAAAATTGTACTGTATCTTTCCTGGGAGAGGCTTGCCCCACACGCAAATTATTGCTGTGGTAAAAGTGCAGGCGTCCCCATTTTACCATGACCATGTATTTTTAGACCACCTGGATCATCGATCCATGTTGGTCACACATTTTAGGCACAGGAGGGTGTCTAGAAATCCCTCCAAAGTTACGTCAGTAGCATGACCTGCTCACTGACATCTAGGGCCAAATGATTGTTGAATCCTTGGCGCCCATATATGTAACTTACATTTTACTAGTATACATGTTTCTTCTCAGTTGTTGGCACTAGGCCTAGTTATACAAAAACACAAAGAAAACTTTTACTTTGTGTCCTAGGTGGCATGTTTCCAGGCATGAATAGTTAATTGTCTTAGCTTTTGCATTTTATTTGAGCTTTAGCATTGTTTACTATGTCGTGTGTGCATAGCTGTGCGTTGTATCCATCAGCCGTATTTCGCTCAGTAAAGAGCCGCAACATAGGGCGCGCAGCAGCACACCCCTCAGCACTACGTGCTTTGTTATTTTCCATTGTTTTTGGTGAACTTTTACTCCTCGTTTATGATATAACTGGACGCCCAGTGCTATTATGTATCACTGGCCTACATTAAGGGGGGGAGTAATGTAAAGTTCACCCACCCAATTTTCTATTGTGGATTTATTTTTCATTTAATATATACAACCTTGTGCCTGGAAGCATGTCATCACATTATTACTTCTCCACCTCTCAGTGGGCTCATATGCATATACAGTTTAGAGAATACCATCATATATTAATTTCAGCGTATTAATTGTTTATTATAATAATCAAGATCATTGTTTCCTATTAGAGACAAGTCTATGTAGAATGCATTCTTTGATGAACTGCTACAAACATGCTCTTATGTAAGCATGTTTGGTTGCAGGTTTAATATAATCTGACTGTGGTGATGAACTCTGGTGATGTGCATTTTAAGCTGTTATGTCACCAGAGTGTCGGGCCACTTAAAGGGGGCTGTAGATTGCACTCTAGTGTTCCACACCAATCCCCAGTGCATTGTATGTTTTGCACTTAGCAACTTCCTTTATGTGGGATTGGTGTGACACAATATTAATCAGCATTGGGGCTTAACTCCAACTGCATTGTGTGCATTCTGCAGTCAATCTGCAGTCATGTGAGATTAAAGGGCTAGGGCTTAATAGTTCAAATGGATGGGCACATTGATGCAAGTAATTAAAGTTGTGACTTATGCAAGAGGCTTATCCTCCAGGAGAGGAAAGCTCACTGAGAGGGGGGAATTGGCCAAAGGTCACTATGGACCTTTGGACTGTCTGATTGCATTGTGGATTGACTGATTGTGGATTTCAGAGCTTGTGTCTGAGTGTAATTGGATGAGTGATGCTCCTCCCAATTGTGGGGAGGGGCTAACTGAAAATACTTAATGTTTGTGATTTGCAAAATAAAGTTAGTTATTACCTGACCATTTTGTGGAAAGGAACAAAGTAACATTGTCTCTGTTGAATGATTGAATAAGACTAGAAGGAAAGGACTGATGCTTTGAAGACATCTTCAGCACTTCTGTGACTTGGAGTTAAGTTTGGTTTAGACTGGCTTGCCCAGTGCACATGAAGCTTGGGACAGCTAAGGAAAGCAGAGCATGTGCCCCAAGACTTTATATCTTAATGTAAAGTTCACCCACCCAATTTTCTATTGTGGATTTATTTTTCATTTAATATATACAACCTTGTGCCTGGAAGCATGTCATCACATTATTACTTCTCCACCTCTCAGTGGGCTCATATGCATATACAGTTTAGAGAATACCATCATATATTAATTTCAGCGTATTAATTGTTTATTATAATAATCAAGATCATTGTTTCCTATTAGAGACAAGTCTATGTAGAATGCATTCTTTGATGAACTGCTACAAACATGCTCTTATGTAAGCATGTTTGGTTGCAGGTTTAACATAATCTGACTGTGGTGATGAACTCTGGTGATGTGCATTTTAAGCTGTTATGTCACCAGAGTGTCGGGCCACTTAAAGGGGGCTGTAGATTGCACTCTAGTGTTCCACACCAATCCCCAGTGCATTGTATGTTTTGCACTTAGCAACTTCCTTTATGTGGGATTGGTGTGACACAATATTAATCAGCATTGGGGCTTAACTCCAACTGCATTGTGTGCATTCTGCAGTCAATCTGCAGTCATGTGAGATTAAAGGGCTAGGGCTTAATAGTTCAAATGGATGGGCACATTGATGCAAGTAATTAAAGTTGTGACTTATGCAAGAGGCTTATCCTCCAGGAGAGGAAAGCTCACTGAGAGGGGGGAATTGGCCAAAGGTCACTATGGACCTTTGGACTGTCTGATTGCATTGTGGATTGACTGATTGTGGATTTCAGAGCTTGTGTCTGAGTGTAATTGGATGAGTGATGCTCCTCCCAATTGTGGGGAGGGGCTAACTGAAAATACTTAATGTTTGTGATTTGCAAAATAAAGTTAGTTATTACCTGACCATTTTGTGGAAAGGAACAAAGTAACATTGTCTCTGTTGAATGATTGAATAAGACTAGAAGGAAAGGACTGATGCTTTGAAGACATCTTCAGCACTTCTGTGACTTGGAGTTAAGTTTGGTTTAGACTGGCTTGCCCAGTGCACATGAAGCTTGGGACAGCTAAGGAAAGCAGAGCATGTGCCCCAAGACTTTATAATATTATAATATTATATCATATTATATCATATTACATCATATTAAATAATTAAGTGGCATGCTACAATCCTGATGTCTGCCATGACTCATTATAATTCAATAAGAAAATAAAATTTCATGTTAAATAACATTGACACATGCTATTTTATTCTTCTTTTGGCACATTGGCCAATCAGAATGCTAAAAATAAATAACCATTGCCTAACTCATTTTGTATTTCAAGTGACAAGCTTTGTTAATGCTAAAATAAAATGAAAACATGCACCTAATAATATTATTAGTTTTATGACACACTCTTCATAGACATCACAGACTTTACTGGGCTAGCTGTATTCTGTTTGTCTTTTCTGTGTGTCTGTATATGTCTACATGGCCAAATGCCACACGTGCGTTTTCCATGAGAAGGATAAACGCATGGTTTTTGCATAATTAAAATTAGGTGAAAACCATGCATTTTCCATGCGTTTATCCAAACGCATGGAAAACGCACGCAGCACATTTGGCCACGTACAGTTTGAATTTTGAGAATGTAGATTGTAGATTCAAAGAAGTGTATCAATAAGTTGAATAGACTTACTGAACGTAGCGTTTGGCATCATCGCCGTACCCTTTGCTCGATTCATATTTCACTCCTACTGGTGCCTGAAATATTAAAATATAAAGCAAAATAATTTTACAGTTAGTTCCATTAAAACAGCCTGTCAAATTGAATATGGCACTACCTGCCACTGAACAGAACTGGCTGACTATAGCAAGCTACTCAAAGCCTGATCTATAAGTGCATACAGCGATAAATTTACATTTACCAAGGTTTATATTTTTTCTTAGTGATGGTAGGTGTTAGCCGACTATAAGCTAGGAGTAGACAGAAGCAGCTGGTTATAGCTACAGCCAGAAATAGGTTGCCTATAGAATCGACCATATTTTATGAAACTAACTGTACAAATATAATGTAAACCCTTGGTGTATTATCTGATATACATTTATGTTCCCATAGAGAGAAAGCCTGCCCACATTTCCATTATTGACATGAAGATGTCAGACAAAACATCTAAGTGTAATTTGGTATTTCTACAATGTCAAGTGCCTGTCTTTAAACAGTGTCAAACGCTCACAATTAGATATTTTGTAAACATCGATAAAATAATTTTGGCTTTACACTGTGATATATAATAAACATACTGCTTATTATCGAAAAACACAAATATACCTTATATTTTATAAGTACATAATGTGCAATTAAAAATAATATGATATAAGATAAAATAAGCTAAAAAAGAAAATAAAGTATTTTACCTTATATTCTGGTGCCTTGTACCCCTGGGGTTTGTACTCGGGTGCCTTGTACTCAGGTACTTTGTACTCAGGTACTTTGTACTCGGATACTTTGTACTCAGGAGCTTTATATTCTGGAGCCTTGTACTCAGGAACTTTGTACTGAGGAGCTTTGTACTCGGGAACCTTGTACTGAGGGACTTTGAATTCAGGTGCCTTGTACTCGGGAACTTTGTATTCATGTGCCTTGTACTCGGGAACTTTGTACTCATGTGCCTTGTACTCGGGGACCTTGTACTCAGGAACTTTGTACTCAGGAGCTTTGTACTCAGGAGTTTTGTACTCAGGAACCTTGTAATCGGGCACTTTGAATTCAGGTGCTTTGTACTCAGGTACTTTGAATTCTGGGAACTTATGTTCAACCTGAAAAACACCGAACATATGGTGAGTTTTTTGTTGATAAAAAAAAAATACCAAAACTTCTAAATTTAGAAATTAATGTAAAACTAGATGCCATTGGCCTGTTGTATATAAATGGTTCAGCATGTTAATAAAATTGGTTAAAACTAGCCAATGGTGTGTTTTGGAGTTTATAGATTACATGACTCAAAAAACATACTGTAATATTTGCTATAAAATCTTTTTGTGACATATAGTCAAAAATTCTATTCTATTTGACAGATCACACGTGAAAAAAAAAACAACTTTAAATTAACAAAAAATAAACTCTCTTACCTTTGGTTTTTCTACCTTTTTGACTTCCTTTTTGTCGCTGGCAAAAAAAAATATAATTAATAATAATTAGATATCTCCCAAAATGTTTTTATTAAAAGCAGTTGGGTGGCCTAATGGTTAAGGAATCCGCCAATTCCATATTGGCCAGCTTTGCTGAAGGTCTCGAATTCGATTCCCAACCCGGGCACTCTTCATGAGCTACATCCCGGCAACTGGATGCCGATTGCATGAGATCTTAAATTAGAGGTGCCTTGCACTCCGTGACTATGCTGAGGCAAGTGAAAGACCCCACCCATGAAGGTTAATGTGTAACATGGTGTGGACTCAAAGCCTTATCATCTTATCATTATATCTACCATTGGCAGCTGGTCATGTATATTATAACTTATTAGCGAGACATTGAGAGTGAGATATTAAATAAAGTGGCTGAGTTTAAGAAAAAGAGACAATCCATGTGACCCCCCCCCCCCCCAACCTAACAGGACTGAATTTTATAAAAAAAGAAAAAAAGTCTAAAATCCAAAACAACAATTTAAAGTAAGTTGCAATAATGATTACGTAAATTTACATATCAGATATGATGCTATGCAAAATGGATGGGATGGGGAGGAAATTCCATGGGGTCATCTCGAAATAAAATAAGCATTCTAAAAATCCCTTGGTACAGGATGATTCTGATATGCCCTCGGGCAGTAGGCTAATTTTCACAGCAGTTTATGGAAACATAATTGCGAGTAACTGTTTAATTCATGGCAATATAACGCATATTAATTTTAAATGGTGCATTTGGTACTAAACTAATACAGTTCTTCATAGATCTGTATTTGTGGATATCCTTAGTTCTAAATTTTTTCAGGAGTTATGAAAAGTCACTATAATTTAAAATAACATCTTTGACAAGTATAATAATTGCAAACCAATAAAATAAGAGAAACAATGTGAAATTGTGAATTATTATGAACAGCATATTTTAAGTTTATATTTAAGTTTATACCTACTAGGCCTATACCATCAATATTTTATATTATATTCATAATTACTTTTAAAGAGGCGCCATGAATAATTACATAATCAATACATAGAATAACACATGAAACAAACACAATTTAAACGTTACATTTTGCTAACTTAAGTAAAAAAAATAAAAATAAAAAATAAAGGAAAAAAAGATAATTATAAAACTACTTATCATAGTACACCTAATAAAAATAAGTAATAAATTTAATGAAATAATAAAAATTAGACTTACGAAGCCAGGGCTACAGCCACAAGAGCGAAAATTATGAAGACCTTCATAGTGACAGACATGTGCAACAGTGCTGTGATGGGCTCCGCAGACAGTCCTATTTATAACAGACTGCCTCCAGCAAAATTCCATTGTTTCCCAAAAATTCACGGGATGGACACTTGACCTTACAAAGTGACCATGGCGAAACAAGTGCAGAGGTTCTCATATTTAACGACCACACGATTTTAGCAATTGATATAATGTGATGAAGAGATATTATTGATATATATTTATATGAACTGTTTATAGACATTGCCATACATGCGAAATCTTGGATTAGCCAAAAATAAGGCAATTTTATTTTTACTTATATATAGTCAAAAGAATGGATAAATTAAATAAATTTCTGTGTTTCATTACAAAATCTATATTCCACACCCATATAAAATAGTTTTAAAATCTGGAAAATATCACATATCAATTGTGAACTAAATCATATTAGGAACTATATCATTATTAAAATGAATATCTGACGAAAAATACAAAATATATCAGTACTGTGTGTATATATACAGTAACATAAAGGAAAATACCCATTAAGTCATAGACCCTAAGCCATTCAAAAACAGTCATAATAAGGTAACTTTATGTCAATAAAGTTCAGTTTAACACAATGTTAGTATTTATTTCATCTATTTATAATATTGCACTTAGTGGTGGCCATTTTTACGGAGTTTTACTGTAGTTGGTAAACACAGCACTTCCGCTGTCCTGCTCAGTTGATGTAAGCATATCCCAGGCTGACATTAATTTATCGCATTTTGAAAGCCTATTGTCCTCAGTTCAATTACATGCATAACTAATTAATGGCATTTTTCTAAATTGTACTGACTGGCTGGCATTCTTGTTGCTATGCGAGCACTTTTGCAAAAAGTGGAATTGTTAGTATTTGATCTTTGCACTGGAAATGTTCTCAATTATTTGGACAATTAATTATAATATCATTACTTTTTGTTTATTTAATTTTCATACCTTTTTTCTTTTTCTTCTTTTTTTGAGGGATAAGAAAAAAAAATCTGGTTTTCAAGAAGGCTCTGGTTAATAAACAAACAAAATATAGTCGGTATAAATCAGTAAAATACACAGAATTCACTATTTCAGTGGTGTAGTTCACCATAGAACGACTGTCAATTAAATGTCCCCAAACCATACCTCATATGCTAATGACTAGTTTCTTATTTGCAGGTGAAAGTGCAGTCTTTTTAAAAACTAGCTTACCCATTTACCAACATTTAAATTACTAAAAGAATTTCGTGCTTATGAGTCATACTTTAATTTTTACCTTTTTTGACATCAAATACACACAGTGCATCCATTATTACACTTTTGGGGAGTTTTATTGCAAAGCATTTATTTTTATCAGCGGTGTAGTTAACTAAATTTCTTAAGCATAAAGTACCCTTATGTGAACTGAACTGCTGTCAGAAGCAGACGTAAAGATGAGCTGATGGCCTGGTACACATTTGCCCCATGGGTGGAGTATTCTAAATGGACCTTTTAATTGATTAATAAAAAAGAAAATATCTCAATTAAAACGTGACATTTTACAGCAGCTCAAACTGAAGGTCCTAGGTTTGAATACTGGCCTGGGCACTCTTTATTAACTCTATATGAGATAGAGACTTTCCTGTCTATGCTGAGGTGAGTAAAGGTCCCCATTCATGGGTAAATGTTTAATAACATGGTGTGGACTCCAAGCAGCCTTATCATCTCATCATTATGTCTGCCTGCTGCTGGTCATATAAGCTACCTGACCAACCCAAATATGGACATACTTTGCTGGCAACATGACGAGCTACCATTAGAGATAGTTACTGTACTAAACTGATAATCACCAGTTTTATGAAATATTACTTAATAATTTTCTGTTAATTGATAAACAGATATAAGTATAATTGTTTTCATCCTCTGGAAATAAGTTTTATCCATGAAAATCATTGATTCATTCTTAATCTAACGTTTCTAAAATTTAATGTATACATTTACTTTGTTATTTATTGTGTTTGTAAATAGATATAGACTAGAATGAAATTGGATAATAGGGAAAAGTATGATTATAGTATGTTATAGTATATAATGATTATAATCAGTGTCTAAATTGCTGGCAATTGCAATTAGTAAACAGATTTTTTGTGAATTGCAGTCAAATACTGAACATAAACTGCGGGCACAGGTATTATAAGCGAAACAGTCTATTTTGTCTTTTAAAAAAAAAAGAACTAAAAGTATTTTTAAAAAAGTAGGAAATGAACATTTGTATTTGGTTGGATTGAAAAACTCCACATGAAAGAGAATATATTTTTCATTGTTTGTGAAGTTGGCATTTGTGAAGTTGGCAATAGGACAAATAAAAAAGACAAAAAGTTATATGGGGTCCCATAGTCACTGAATATGCCATATAAATTCACAGAGAATATTGTGTAAAAACAATGGGTCATTTATCAAAATGAAGATTCTTTCATTTACCGACTGAATTCACTACAACAAAAATGAGGAGGTAGCCCCCTGGTGTTAATTAAGCAAACTACAAAGTAAAATGAAGCGTACTTTGGAATCATTTAAACTTAAAACTTGAATATGTACCTACTCTGACACACAAGAAAGGAGACTTATTCTGACACACAAGAAAGGAGACTTATTCTAACACACAAGAAAGGAGACTTATTCTGACACACACAAGAAAGGAGACTTATTCTGACACACACAAGAAAGGAGACTTATTCTGACACACACAAGAAAGGAGACTTATTCTGACACCCAAGAAAGGAGACTTATCCTGACACACAAGAAAGAAGACTTATTCTGACACACACAAGAAAGGAGACTTATTCTGACACACAAGAAAGGAGACTTATTCTGACACACAAGAAAGGAGACTTATTCTGACACACAAGAAAGGAGACTTATTCTGACACACAAGAAGACTTATTCTGACACACAAGAAAGGAGACTTATTCTGACACACAAGAAGACTTATTCTGACACACAAGAAAGGAGACTTATTCTGACACACAAGAAAGGAGACTTATTCTGACACACAAGAAAGGAGACTTATTCTGACACACAAGAAAGGAGACATATTCTGACACACACAAGAAAGGAGACTTATTCTGACACACAAGAAAGGAGACTTATTCTGACACACAAGAAAGGAGACTTATTCTGACACACACTAGAAAGGAGACTTATTCTGACACACAAGAAAGGAGACTTATTCTGACACACACACAAGAAAGGAGACTTATTCTGACACACACAAGAAAGGAGACTTATTCTGACACACAAGAAAGGAGACTTATTCTGACACAAGAAAGGAGACTTATTCTGACACACAAGAAAGGAGACTTATTCTGACACACAAGAAAGGAGACTTATTCTGACACACAAGAAAGGAGACTTATCCTGACGCACAAGAAAGGAGACTTATTCTGACGCACAAGAAAGGAGACTTATTCTGACACACACAAGAAAGGAGACTTATTCTGACACACAAGAAAGGAGACTTATTCTGACACACAAGAAAGGAGACTTATTCTGACACACAAGAAGACTTATTCTGACACACAAGAAAGGAGACTTATTCTGACACACAAGAAAGGAGACTTATTCTGACACACACAAGAAAGGAGACTTATTCTGACACACAAGAAAGGAGACTTATTCTGACACACAAGAAAGGAGACTTATTCTGACACACACACAAGAAAGGAGACTTATTCTGACACACACAAGAAAGGAGACTTATTCTGACACACAAGAAAGGAGACTTATTCTGACACACAAGAAAGGAGACTTATTCTGACACACAAGAAAGGAGACTTATTCTGACACACAAGAAAGGAGACTTATTCTGACACACAAGAAAGGAGACTTATTCTGACACACACAAGAAAGGAGACTTATTCTGACACACACAAGAAAGGAGACTTATTCTGACACACAAGAAAGGAGACTTATTCTGACACACAAGAAAGGAGACTTATTCTGACACACACACAAGAAAGGAGACTTATTCTGACACACACACACACAAGAAAGGAGACTTATTCTGACACACAAGAAAGGAGACTTATTCTGACACACAAGAAAGGAGACTTATTCTGACACACAAGAAAGGAGACTTATTCTGACACACAAGAAGACTTATTCTGACACACAAGAAAGGAGACTTATTCTGACACACAAGAAAGGAGACTTATTCTGACACACAAGAAAGGAAACTTATTTGGACACACAAGACTTATTCTGACACACAAGAAAGGAGACTTATTCTGATACACAAGAAAGGATACTTATTCTGACACACAAGAAAGGAGACTTATTCTGACACACAAGAAAGAAAACTTATTTGGACACACAAGAATTATTCTGACACACAAGAAAGGATACTTATTCTGACACACAAGAAAGGAGACTTATTTGGACAGGTCAATATCATGCTGCCAGCACTGCCAAGCACCTCAGAACATTTATTACTTCGAGTGTTTGATGCAAAATGCTGTCACTTTTATGGTGTCCAGTCTTGCTAACTAAGTGATAAGCACACTGAACAATTCTTCATTGCATGGCTTCACCCTGTAACACATACACGATTCTTAACAGCCATGGTGGGTCAATTGGGATTCTCGTCAACGGATCATGCTTAAGATTAATCAAGAAAGTCTGCAGTCATGAGGACCCTTGGATTATTTATATGGGCAGACATCGCAGCAGTAACATCAACTCGGTGATTGGTGCAAATAAATCTTTCATTGAGAGAAAAATGAATGAACGGACAAACCTGACAGACAAAGATCAAGCGATGCTTTCCGTTGTGAGGGAATTGAAAGACACTTTTAATTGCAAACTTATTATTCCATATTTTGACTTCCTGATATTTCAGATTTGCTTAATTTTATTTGTGTTAATTCATATTTTCCCCTATGCTAAACCATGGTGTTTGAAATAAATAAACATATATAATTGGAAGTCAGTGGTACTAGATATACACTGCATCACGAGAGCCATGTTGGGCATTCAGGCCATCTGCTAACCAAGCGAAAAAGAAATGTCCAAAAGCAGAACACGTGAATAACGAAAGAAACAGCCAGGAAACTAGACAGAAAACCAATGGAAAAATCTGCCATTCAATACCACAAGCTTCACTATCACGAATCCACAATGTGAGAAGACATATTTGAACGTTCGGCCAGAAGTTTGATGAATGAGGAAGGGGCCACAAATTGATCAACAGGGAGGCCAAACATAGGGGAAAAAGTAGTTTTTGTGCTGCAAAAATACGGTTTAAACACAAACTTCATAAAATTCACAGAGAATATTGGGTAAAAACAATGATTTATTTATCAAAGTGAAGTTACTTTCCTTCACTGAATGAATTTACTGCAACAAAAATGCCTTTGAAAAGTAAAAGTAAAATGCACCAAAAGTTGGTATTATACTATCAGTTGCATGCTATATATATATATATTCATAAGTATGTCTGGTATATAAGCTGATGAACAAACTATGACAAAGTTGTTTTACTGGTAGGAATGAATAGATAAACATAATAATAATAAGTTACGTATTTCAGCCAAATTTATCAAGTTGGAAACTAATCTCTTGGACTTGGAAGCTTAACTCCAGATGATTTCATGTGAGTCCATGGCACATGACTCTTTGGCTGTAAACAAACCTTGAAGAAAGTTTGTGTTAATAGTTTCTTGTGGTTTATGTGTCTTGACATTTAGAGTACAGACCAAAAGTTTGGGGCACCCCTATGGAATTTTTTTCATGGTATGGTAAAACTAGCCCAAGTGTTGTCAATAGCACAGAGAACATGCCCACTCTTAAGTATGTAAATGGAGCACATATTCAAGGTATTAGGCGAGTACAGATTCTAACAAGGCTGAATAATTCGGCTATCAATTCGTTTTACTGAAATCTAAAAATCACTGGGGAATTCAAAGTTTGAACAGTTGAAGAATCTCCCCAAAACGTTATTAATCTTATTCTAGCCTACTAATCAGTGAATCCAACACATATTCAACCGGGGTGCCTGTGGTCTAACTTCTTTCTTTTTTTGTAGTATACACGAACTGTATTTATACAACGACTGTATTTATATAAACAGTAGGAATTATTTTTGTTAAACTTTGTCCAATAAATCGAATGGATATAATATTAGCCACAATAGTCTATAAATTGTAATAATTACTATAGATAGAATTACCTCAGGTGCTATAGAAAGTGGAGTAGGTCAATTGGATTTAAATCAGGTTGAACCTGATGAGTGTCATTACATCATTGTTGCGCTGTGACCTGTTGCCAAGGGCAATGTTTTGACACGTGCCATTTGAAGGACAAGTTCACTCTCAAACAAATTATCCACGTGCATAGCACTATCAATGTAGCTTTATGTCTTTTTATTTATTGTTTATTAAGATTCCAGACATGAATGGCTGACCTGACGTAGCAACTGAGTCGGTTAAACTGTGTGTGGAAAAATATATATTATTTTAGGTGAAAAAAAAACTTTCTTAAATGTTCACTTCTATCACCTTCTCATACAGAATCATGTTTGATATGTGAATCAACTTTTAATGTACACCATGTTAAACTGTTTGCATTTTAAAGTTCTTTTTTTCCTTAATCTTTGCCAGCATATTTAATTAATGTCAGCGTCTGAAGCTGAGCCAGCTTACATGACCAGCTGCCAGAAGCAGACATAATGATGAGATGATAAGGCTTAGAGTCCACACCATGCTATATACATATATCCCACACTTGGCTGTGTTCCTCGTAGAAAACCTATTAGGAACAACCCATGTTGTATTTATTGTGATCCACCATCCCTGATTATAATAAATTGTGTTCCACTATCCTTAATTTACATATTGAACAGACTACTTAAGTGTGATCAGTTTCACTTTCATTTTCAACTCTGGGATCACCTCTTCGACAATTATGCACTATTTATGGTATCGACAAAAACTGGGTTGAAACTAAAGTCCTCAAAGAGTAATTTAAAAAATAAAATCAAATTGTCCACGGATTATGTTTATATCTGGGCGAGTAATGAGCGTTTCACTTTCTGAACTTATTGAACAATAAAGTCTATAGTCATACCTTTGCCAATTCTTGTCGATTTTGACCAAGTAAGCTTTTTTCTGCATTCTAAATAAAGAGCTTCACCCCATACTTCAATACAGAAAGTAAGATGTTGGAAAAAGTTATTTATTTATTGAAATATATTTTAAATGGGCAGCACCATCAGTAAAAACTGTCTTACAGGTGACCCGTTAAATACAATAAAACAAAAATGTATATATACAGATGAAATATCTGACTGGACATTAGGAATATTAACATTCATAGGATGTCTTGTTGTGTAGGGTTAGGAATCATAAATAAAGCGAGACAAAGACTTCATAGTTCCACTCTGATTACACTCTACATGGCCAAATGTGTCATGTGCGTTTTCCATGCATTTATCCTTCGCATGGAAAACGCATGTGGCACATTTGGCCATGTAAAATATAATTATTTGTGATAATAATGGTCTAGCTAGTTTACCTTTAATGTGTTTTTCCCATGTAAGTTTTGAAGTATGAACTGTACACTCTATATGAGGGTTTACACACAAATTGTTATTTTGATCTACTCTACTTCATCTTGGTCTGAAAAACATCTAACTAGTGTGTTTTACTAATACTTAGAGATAGTTTAGTATATCATGTGGATTATTCCAAATGAGGAAAACATTGGTATCGTCCTCAAAAATAATGGGGGTCAGTAACATACAAAATAAATAAAAGAAGACCCAGAATAGAGCCCTGGGGAACCCCACCATATCTAACAACTGTAATATTAGAATATATATTTGAATAAGAAACAAATTGCTGAGTATTGCTAAGATAATACTCAACCCAATTATACGCCACTATATCTATTAAAAAAATTATATATATAATAATATATTATGATTTACAGTGTCAAATGCTTTTTGAATATCTAAAAAGGCACCCATTACGTACTCACCTTCATCCATTGCTGAGGCAATTGTGGATTAAAATAATAAGGACCATGTTCGAACTGTGGCTTTCCCTAAATCCGAATTGATATTAATAAAGTAAATTATGTGAATTAATATAGGAAAGGAGTCTTTTATAGAAGAGGGGTTAAAGTCGCTTGGAAAATAAAGGTAAGACTGAAACTGGTCGGTAATTCGAAATGCATGATGTCACCAGATTTGTATATTGGTACAACATTTGCCATTTTCATGTGATCTGGGAACAAACTTTGGGTGATTGATAGATTCAAAACATGATGCAAAGGATCAAAGATGATAACTGTTCTTAATGACTTTGGCGTGTATGCCATCATGACCCGTGTATGCCATCATGACCCGAGCAAGCACACTTCAGTGATTTTATGATGGTCTCTACTTCTTTACGATCCACATCAGTCACAAAAAATTGAGTCTTGTATTAGGAATGTATGATAATGGATCTGTCGGACATACTAGGATTTTACTTGCCAGGTCATTTCCGAAGTTTGTGAAATATTGAGTGAATTCATTTGAAATTAAGGTAGGATCATTTTCCACCCTATTATCAGTGTAAATTTCATTTGGATTGCTGGTAGTTTTCTTTTTATTAATAATATCTTTGAGGATGGACCAGTTTCTTCATGTTATACTTGTTATCTTGCAAGAGCTTGCGATAATGGTCTCTTTCTGCAACTTTTAGTAGTCTAAGATGTCTTTTGTTAGTCTTTTAGTTATGAACATTTTCGTGTGAGGAATTTTTCCATTGAGTAACATAGCGCTTATTTTTAATCATCTTAATTGACTTCTTCATAGCTTCAGACAACCATAGTTTTCTGAAATGGTAATTAGGTTTGATTATCTTAATTGGAAAACATTCATTGTATAGTTTGCAAAATTTAGAGTAGAATAATGAAAATGCCCCTTTGCCATTGTCATGTTTATGACAACAGTCCAATCTGTTGTTCGTAGTTTTTCTTTGAATTTATCTATATTACTGAAATAGAAAGCCCTGGCCTTTCTGATCTGCTTTGTAATCTCAACTTTAGCTTGGTAATTTATAGTAAATATTGCGTGGTGATCAGATATTCCTGTATACAAAATACCGCTAAATTTGTTCACCATATTATTATCGTTTAGGTACATGTTATCTATCAATGTTGAGGATGTAGAAGTTATTCTTGTTGGTTTGGTGATTAGAGGAAATAGAGAGTTTGAATAGAGGGATTACAAAAATTCAGAAGTACATGGCCAAATGTGCCACGTGCATTTTCCATGAGAAGGATAAACGCATGGTTTTTAGTTAATTATAATGAGGGAAAACCATGTGTTTTCCATGCATTTATCCATGGAAACCTCACGTAGCACTATTGGCCATGTAGCAGTAGGTCTGTCTACTTTGAAGGTTTATATGAGGTTTATATTGAAGTCTCCCATAAAATAAAACCGTTTATTTTCTCTTTTGATACATTGTAGAATATCAGACAATTTCTCTTGTTGATCCAAAGAACCGATGTTTTTTTTATCCCAATTATATCAAACCAAGGGCAGTGTTTACAAAACACACAAACGAAATCAACTAAACTTGTTAAATTATGTTTTTCTCATAGATGTGTTTCATGCCTAGACAAAGTTGCAACAGGTTCAGTTAATAACAGTTATGACCCACTTGTGTGAGAGTTCTTTTTTATGTGGATTTGACCATCTTAAAGGTCTAAAGAACTGGATTGAGCCCCAGGGCAACCTTGCAAAAGTTTTGTTCTTAAGTCAGTTCTTCACGTCATGACATAATCCATAGTCAGGCTGCATCATGGTGTAAATGAAAGTTACAGGGGAGGCATAATTTAGGCTAGTATTGTATAAACTGTTCGAATGCTAGGTAAACAGGTGTGAACTGCCAGGAGTCCTAAGATGCATACTTCATCTCTGCTTCGTACTGAATCTAAACCTTTATTTAAATCACTGAACATACTTATCTTATCTGTGATATATAAAGTAACAGTATGTGTGTTTATGTTTAAATATGTAAAAGATATGCTTCCTGTTGTTTGAGAGAAATTATAATGTAAGAGTGAATACTAGACAGAGAAAAAAATTCCATATTGTAGAACACATATGTTCCAAAATACAATGAGATATCAAGGTGTGAAAGAATGGAATGAAATATGTGAAAGTTGAACTGTCTATGCAGTATCCATACATTTAAAACAAATTTAAAGAGGTTACTTATAAACACATATTAGAATAGCTGTTCTATCACTTAATTACCATGGTCAAATCTTAGATATATGAAACCAGCCATCTTAATTAGTTTTTTTTTAATTATTACTACTTTTTTTCTTTTGTCATTATTTCAATACTGCAGTGTTTAAACAATATAACTAAACATATGACTTTTTGTGTTATTAATATTTGACCACATTAAATAGCAATCATCAATGACGTAATGAAAATTGTACTGTGATGCTTGATATGTGAGAATTCAAACGCTATATTGCAATTGATTAGTTATAATTAAAGTTAAATTGTTATTTTCTTATTGATAAAAGCCACATAGGCCTTTGGCCATCAGGCTGCCAATATAGTTCTGTATTTATTAATAATGATTATGTTTAATAATGATAGCATGGGCAATACAATCTTGAAGCTAGTGCAATATCATTAATTTATAGTAAAAAAAAAAAATTAATTCTGAAGCAGAGAGGACGTAGTCTAAAAATTATTTCTACAGCAGGTAATTTAATAAAAGTTTTTCTTTAAATTCTATTATGTAGCTTTGTTACAACAAATTC
The DNA here is from genome assembly GCA_932294295.1 of Alitta virens. NCBI lineage: Eukaryota > Metazoa > Annelida > Polychaeta > Phyllodocida > Nereididae > Alitta > Alitta virens. Next base: position 37,484,539 of record OW028583.1, read on the forward strand.
ACAACTTCATTTTAAGAGATCTGAGATGCGGCTGATGTGAGAACGGCCCAGAAAAGTAATAACGTCATAATGAGTACAATGTTTCATAACATCACACAACCACTTGCTATGTAAATATATTCTGTAAGTGATTTACCTGACAGACGGAGAATCTGAATTAGGTCAATTGTAGTCGTAAATAAAATACATAAAAAAAGATGTAGGATTGTCATTCTACACATGCTCAGTCTAGACACAGCAGGTTAGTTTATTTATCATACCTTTTTTTTTTTAACCTCAATGTTACCGGGCAAACTTCATTACCATAGTTACCATCTGCCAGAGGCTGATCATGATGTAATAATGAGATCTGGGGTATACCCTAGCCAAGCAAGCATTGCCCTCTTTTGCGTCCGAGTTCTCAGAATGAGGGCCATGCGGCAGTCTTTATATTTTTTCATGGGATTATATGTGCACACAGATTTACAGCCTTGCTACCTACCTGAATCTATTTTATTACTAATCTTGACATGCTGTTATTTTTCCACAATCATCATTTTCATGCAATGAATCGACAATTTCACTTTTACTTCCTAAAAAGGGTTAATGTTATCACTGAACAACTTTTTCATCTCGGATAAAAACCTAAATACTCATTTTAAATGATATGAACTGATGATGGTTGGCCCTGATCCGTGTATGCTATCCAGACAATATTTTTTACTTGCCCCTGCATAGACACCAAGTACAAAGCACTACCAATTTAACAACATGAAGTTTATTTACTGACGTTTATGACCCAATGGAACAGTTTGCTTCTGTCCTTTGTAGTTTTTTTTTTGTCAAAGCTGTTGAACTCAGGTGTTTATGTGGTGGCAAGTAAAAGACCCCACCTATGGGGTTACGTAAATGTTTAACATCAATCAACCCTCGATAGTGACAAGAACTTGCCTGAGAGGGTGGCACATACCTACAGTTAGTTTCATAAAATATGGTCTACCTATGCCTGGCTGTAACTATAACTGGCTAAAACCAGCTGCTTCTGTCTAATCCTAGATTGTAGTTGGCTTACATCTACCATCACTGAAAAAACTATAAACCTTGATAAATGTAAGAAATGTATCTAATATATCATGAATATGTATTTGTAATAGACATGCATCTTTTCAACAAGAAATGAGAAATATAAGTTACTCTCAGATGGCGCTGCATGTACTTTTAGATGCGGCTGATGAGTAGCTAGCTATAGGCAGACAGTTCCATTTATTGGAAGGTAGCAACATATAGCAGAAGTTGCCTAGCTTTGTCTAGAGTCAATTTGACAGGCCATTTTTAATGAATTTGACAGACCATTTTTAATGAATTTGACAGGCCATTTTTAATGAATTTGACAGGCCATTTTTAATGAAACTAACTGTACCTACCTCCCATTTTAATATTTAAATTTCATATTTTGTTTCAGCATGATGCGACGGAAGAAATACACGGCTATAATTAGCCGGTTTGTCCTATTTACCAACATTGTACTGCTAATTAATCTGTTGCCCTTTTGGACTGAGATTCTCAGCAGCAAATCCATGACACAATTGCAGCCGTCCTCGATTCCTGAAGATGATGTGATTGAAACAATGATGTTCCAGAAACCCTTGGATGTCAAGCCTGAAAATGGATCCTGGCAGTTGGTACAAGATCCCGTCTATGAGTTGCACTTGTTATCGGCTTTCTTTGATGATCGATTGACCTTGACTCCATACAATGTAAGAATTGTAGCTGTGGCCGACATGTCAATCGTAACAGGCAACATATCATGTCTTTTGTGGCTTCGTCACCAAAGAGATCCAGAAATTGTACCAGCAGCCACCTTGACCTTTGTTGGAGATGAAGTAGATTATAACGGCAAAATATTTAGAAGTTTATTAATATCCTGTCCAACGCGCGTTTCATGTTGTGTCCCTGAATTGGTGTCTATTGTAGAAAAAGATTCAACTACACCTTCAAATATTGTCAAAGTTGAGGTACCCTTGTTACCGTCATTGATAAAAGACATCGTTGTTTGCACTCAGCCATCTTACGGCACTATCTCTGAAAACAGATTCACTGAATGGATTGAAATCCTCACGTATCTTGGAGTTACTAAGATTGTCATCAATGACAATGGATTGCACTCGTCAATATTACGAATCATTAATCATTACGTTGCAAAAGGCACTGTTGATTCAAGGAAGATAGATTTTCCATTTCATCCACACAACAAGACAGCCACAAGAAAGTTAATCTCTGGGGCCGCCATCAACGACTGCTTTTACCGTAACATGATGTCATACAGTAAAGTCATGGTCATAGACTTTGATGAAGTTATTATGCCAAAGATACTCAACTCATACTCAGAAATGTTCACTTACATCGATGAAAGACTTCCGGCTGAAACGAGTAGGTATTGATGTCAGCAGTTAATTGTCTTGTGATTTATTATCAATAGTTTTACCTTAATTAAAGAGACAAGCATAATTATATCACAGGATAGGTACACAGTTTTACCTTCATTAAAGAGACAAGCATAATTATATCACAGGATAGGTACACAGTTTTACCTTAATTAAAGAGACAGGCATATATATATCACAGGATAGGTACTACCAAAACCTCAAAAAGTAAGTGCCGAAGGTCCCTTGCTCACCAGCATTTTTCCAATTAAAGCAATTATGGAAATTTAATTTGAATATCTTTATTCTAAGCAGTTACTCTTCACAACAAGAATGCTTTTATTGTATCATTAGGCCACGGTTTTTTGATCTTATGTTTCTCAGAACTTTCTCAGACCTTTTTTCATGAGAAAAAAAATATATCCCCAGAATGTTTTTTTTTCATAAATTAACACAGGTGATGTGATACTTTGAGATGCAATACACATATTTGCCCCGACAATTGTTGATTTATTAATTGAGCGGCACTGCAAAAGTTTGGCCGGCGGTGTCGAGAAACGAAAGATAAAAAAACCATCGCCTTACTAACTAACATTCTTTGCTGCAGTTTAGGAACACATGAGAATACAAGCTCTCAATCTCAATTTAATGGCAAGACACAAGTCTTTCCTCTCCTCTTCTTACTCATTTTGCTTCTCAGACACAGTAGGTAATAACTAACTGATTCCATAAATATAAATTTATCAGAAAAGTAATAAACATCAACTAAATGATAAAGTGTCAAATATACATTAAAATGCACAAAAAATACTGCTGCCAGGATGCACTTTGCTTCAGCCAATCACAGCCAAGGGCGGGAACTTTTTCAGCCAATTTAATTGCAGTATTCTGTTTTAGCCACCTGGTGGATGGGGTGGGTGGGTGATTAGGGCTTTACATCCTGTATTTCTGCACCAATTGGGCTAATTAGGACAGGCAGAGACCATGGCAATGAGACGAAGGATGAAACAGCCATCCAACTTAGGCTCGACCGGGAATCGAACCCGGGACCCAGCGGTTGGAAGCCCAGAGCGCTACCTCTGAGCTAGGCCTCCGCCCAGCCACCTGGTGGAAATACCGACTCTAAGCTCGGAGTAGACTGGCTTTAGCCAGTTATAGCTTCAGCAAGGAATAGGTTGCTATAGCGGTCTACAGTCAACCATATTTTAAGGAACTAACTGTAGGTGTGGCAATTTACACAGATAGGCTGGAATTCACTCCCAATTGTGTATGATGTTATATTTAATAGTTGGCCTGGTGTAACGGTGTTAGAGAACCATAACACTGGTAAGGTCATTAATGTCTGAGTATGTGATAGCTATAGATAACTGAACTGTGCATGGGGCAGAGCCCTTTGTTGGTAACAACGTGGAGTTTCCAGTCCTCACCCACGATGTCACCACCCATGCCATGAGGGGGCCCAGCACTTTCTATGTCCACAAACAACCTTGATAATATCCTAAACACTAGATCAGTCAATGAAAATCATTTGGGATATGAGTATTTAGTAGGTCCCGGGTTCAATCCCTGACTGGGCACTCTTCTTGAGGTCCATCTCAGCTAGATGTTGATCGCATGAGACGTTAAATTGGAGGTACTTGTACTTAAAGTCTATGCTGAGGCAAGTAAAAGACCCCACCCATGGGGTAAATTTGTAACATGGTGTGGAATCCAAGCCTTATCATCTCATCATTTCATTTGCCTCTGGCAGCTGGTCATTTTAAGCTGACTAAGCTTCAGACCCAGTAGCATTGAGATTGACATTAACATTGACATAGTAGTGGTAGGCTTGTGTGCAACTTTCCTGCACTCTAACAGTTAGTTAGTTAGTTAGTGTTATTGTTTAACGCCTCATCAGCACCTGAGTGGGCTATGTAGAGGCTCTCTAGGGTAAGATAGATTATCTATAGTTAGTAGAAACCAGAAGCATGTAAAAATCAATAATTGTCTGCGTTGGATAGCTGGAGCAGCTTGTGCAATGCACACTTACCTGTTTTAGCCACTGGGGATAGAGGACTTCACCCCAAGTGTTTCCACCCTCGCCGCGTGGAGGCCCAGGACCTTCGAGGGCTGCACTCTAACAGTAAGCTAGTAGGCGAGGTAGTTGTGTACCCCTGGATCATAATAGGTTGAGGTTAACAACATGTACCCCACCAAGGGGTCATTGACGCCAAGATTGGTAATTGGTAAGCAACAGGATGGTTAGGAAAAAGATTACCAATGAAAGGCAGCTGAAGTTATTCTTTTTTTTTTGTGAACCATCTACCAGAGATTACCTGATACATATTCTAATTATTCTATTTCAGCTGAAATTTTGGCAGAAAAAGCACAGGCTGGATATTCATATTTGTTCAGAAGCGCATACTTCTGGTTAGACATCAAGCCTCCATCCGACGATTTCAAATTATTTATCACCACCAGGTTCTTGATGAGGACACCCATAGGCGCTTATCCAGATAATCAACGGTCCATCACAGACACAAAGGTGTGTATAGATTGTATTTGCAACTGTTCATTCAATCTCAAACACTACAAAAGATAACAGTAATGACACAATCCTACACCCGAAATATCTTGCCTGATGGGCCAAGCAACTCCATTCCACATATGTGACTGCGCAGATCCTCCTGAAACCAAAGGATGTTGACCAAAGTTGTTGACCAGATGATTACTGATGCATACATACACATCACATGAACTCTATTAAAATACACATTATATGTAATCTAAATCAAATCAGATTATTCAACAACATTATATTCATGTTTGTAATTTGCAGTTTACAAAACAAATCTTGCACTTTCAAAAAGTAACTGTTTCCTTATTTCCATAGCTTTAAGCAAAAAGTTAGCCAAGTTGTAACATGTACTTTATTGTGGTTATGGTGATACACACCATCTTGGTGTCCACCAACCAGCTATAATGTGTATATTGCTGCATGTCATTAAGCCTTTATGTATAATCATGTTTTTTCTTCTAATTAGTTGGTCCAATAAATTGAATATATTTGCTTTAGGTGTGTCTTGCTCTCAATTCCCATCAGTGCGAAGAGTTGTTACCGTTCTTCAAAAACATAACAGGATGGTTGGTACCAGTAAATGCTAATATCTCAGTGGTGCACCATTATAAGAAGTGCGACTTGGATGTCAAGTTTAACCGACCGGGTCTTTGTAAAAAGTCCTACACAATGCTTGAACTCGACAACACGGCAACTAAGTACATCAGCAAGTTTACATATCAGGTACAGTGATCACATTTCTTATCGCATATTCAGTCAAATTAATTGTGGTGGCATCCCGAGTCCTGCATCCTACCACGGCTAGCCCTGCCAAATCGCTTTCGATGACCTACTATTTTTGAAGTCATCTGTGATTGGTTGCTTTTGCGCTCTCAAAGCAGGGGGTCGTGCATCGAGGCCTCTGTATGGCTGATGAAATAGCATCGAGCAGCGGTTGTCATGGTATGTCATCACAATTTAGAGGTGGAAACTGTTCCTCGTTCTGGCTACAGTGTACACTATACTCATCAGTGGAACAAACTACACTGTAAAACACTAAAAACTAAGTAAAAATTGATAAAAAAAAACGTCTGCTACCAGGAAAGAATATATCAATGTGATATTTAAATCACACATTTGGTTGGTTTGCTAAATAAATTATAAATTACTGTTGACGACTTGAGGTGTAATATGATGTCATGATCAAAACTGATGACAAAAATGGACTTTGGAGGAAGCCATGTATGAAATAGTATCATTCCAATAATGCCTAATAGTGCTAAATTTGTGCTTTTGTGAGTTTGCAACACGCTCCGTCTTTTCGCTGTGTGCAAGCGTCTTAATCACAACTCAAACTCACAACAAATATTTCTTCAATATATTAAAACAACAATAATATTTCTTTAATATATTTCAGACTGCTGAAACTTAAACTCACAACTGTTAATAAAAATCCATATATTTTCAAAATTAAACAAATATTTTCAGGTTGTGCAGACTTTGAGTAAATTTAAGCTGGTGGACACACTTAGCCTCGCTGAGAATTCCTACAATGAAGGTCTGAAGGACGCAAGGGACATGAGCATGACCGGCCAAGCATGGAATGTTGATTACGATAAGACAAAGATTGATATCGACAAAGAAGAAGCTGAGGATGAAAAGAAAGAAGAAAAAAATGGAGAATATTTCCGGAAAGACAAAAATAAAGAACTACCACTCGATATCAAGTCTGCTAGCAGCTACTTATACAAGGCGAACAGACAGAAAGACAAATTGTTGGAATTCAATTGAGACAAACAAGATGAGACAGACCTTACATAGGAGACAGACAGACCGACAGACCGACCGACCGACAGACAGACAGACATACAGACAGACAGACAGACAGGTAATAGACAATGTTTTAAGATGGACAGAAAAGACGGATGGTTTGGAATTCAAATAAGACAAACAAGATGAGACAGACCTTATATAGGAGACAGACAGACAGATAGACAGACAGCGCGACAGACAGCTAGACAGACAGATAGACAGGTAATATACAATGTTTTAAGATGGACAGACAAGACAGATGGTTTGGAATTCAGTTGAGACAAACAAGATGAGACAGACCATATATAGGAGACAGATAGACAGATAAACTAGGTAGATAGATAGATATGGAAAGTGCACATCATTTTTAGTCAACAAATAGCTTTTATGCCAGTGTTTATTTTGTATTTAAATTGTGACTCTAAATAAACATCTGTTATTGTTATTGCAGCCCTCAAAGGCAAGTTTGTGCCGCTAGTGAGGGTTGATTGATTAGGTGAGAGAGAATAGTGGAGGAGTCCAACCACGTGAATAGTGCCCGGACTCGGTATCGAACCCAGGACCTTCAGCAGAACTGGCCAATATGGAATTGGCGGATGCCTTAATTATCCAAAGTTTCAGTATGCCTCACTAATAAATCTAGGGTGGAGCTGAATTCGCAAAACTTGACAGTCGCATTGTAGAACTTGGGGCACTAGTGCTGCAGTATAGAAAGGAGAAGGCTGTGGCAAAAAGCCTAGGGCTTGTGTTTTGCTGAATGTTTGTAACATTTGCCAACTTCAAATAAAATTTACTTGACTCCATCATCTCTGATGTTTCAGCAATGAACTGACGGCCAAAATTCTACCTAAAACCGCCCATTTTGTGTGCAATTTGCCCTGAATGCAACCCATAAGCTGTCTATTTATAGATTAATGTCATCATACCATCAATAATAGTGTTATTATGAGGAATCCACACTTGAAATTGCATTCTCATCTCAAGAGACAGCTAACAGAGCAGTAGGCCAATGAATACACAGCATAAAGGGCATGGACTTGAAAGGGCCAATTAAATTGTGGCCGAGCAATGAAGATGGTCACTTGAAGTGAGGGGGCTGGGGCCTAGCTCAGCGGTAGCACTCTGGGCTTCCAACCACTGGGTCCTGGGTTCAATTCCTGGTCGTGCCTAAGTTGGATGGCTGTTTCATCCTTCGTCTCATTGCCATGGTCCCTGCCTGTCCTAATTAGCCCATCAGGTGCAGAAATACAGGACGTAAAGTTCTAATCCACCCACCAACACCACTTGAAGTGAGAAGGGATTTTGCAAGTCCATGCAGTACCTTCCTCTTTCTATTACAAGTGACGACTATTAATGCTTCATAGAGAAGTGCCTGTGGGTGGATCTATTTGACTCTTGACTCCTTGAACAAGTCGAATAATTAGAAAAAAGAGAGATGGAAACGGGAATGCAGGTCTTAGGTGAAAAAATGAAGAAAAAGGAAGCAGACTTTGTAGCCGACATAAAGTAAGCTCAAGTTCTTGATGTTTAAAGACAGTAAGACTTAAAATCCAAAATCTCTGACATATTTGGAACATTGTAAAGACCATCGTGGAAAAGCACCCCGGGTACTGTGTTGGACATCAGAAGCGCCCCTGATATTCGCCAGATGCACCAGGGACTCAACGAAGTATGTCTTGAAACCAGAGGACACAGTTAAAAGTAATTTAATCAATATCAGATTTGGATTTTGCAAAAATTATGTCTGTCGAAGGAATGGGTGATTGGCAGATCATGCCACTTATATATTTAATATATGTATAATTTGCTTACCAGGCATTTTTTTTTTTTTTTCAAGCAAATGATTTGTTTTTAATTGTGCATGTATATAATTGTACATGTCTGGACTTAAATCATGTACAGGTGCTGCTATTGTCACTGATATAGGTACTTATTCTTATTTTATCATACCATTTATAGTTAAGTGGTTCATACTTACCTTAAATACATATATAATTTTGTCTAAGAATCGCTTCCCTTTCACCAGAGTTAAGTGATTGTGCCGATATTAAGATCGGGAATATCGGCCGATACTAGGGCCTTGGTATCGGTTTGGTGGATCAGTTTTAAATGGAGCCGATACCAACCCCCTACCCCCAGAATCGGTCAACCACATCATTGATAAAGGCAGTGGTTCTGACGCAATCCAATTGATTGTAGAGTAATTGCCGACCATTCTTCTTGAAGTGATTGCCGACCATTCTCCATTGTATTGATGAACTTCGTATATTTTAACATACTTCATCTTTGATGTGATTGAATGTTTACTTCTATATATTTTGTTTTATTTTTCTTGTTACCGTATATATATATATAACAATTAAAAGTCAAGCACAGCAAAGATGAAATATAATAAAATCAAGTTCATCATTGGTTTAAAATCCATCACTGTTCATTTTAGCACCTCTCAGTTCATGAATTTGCATGAAAAGTCTAAAATCTTCTGTATATATAGGGCCTACCATTATGTTTCATATGTATCTATTATAGGGCTGCGTGAATAAGTTTTATATAATATTATACACATGTATCTCATTAAAATTATGTAAATTGTCTATTGTGAGATTACATGCCACCTGGACACTGAATAATTGTTATGTAGGATATGATAATAGGTCATTTGCAAGACATTGCGACCTGAACCCCAATAATATGAAAGATCTTATCTCGCATGCATGTTTGTAGAATTATTGATGTATGACCGGGGTATTAAGGTATAATAGATAAATGAAAGATGCCTACAGTACTCGTTTAAATAATAAAATTTCGCATGTATCAATTCTTTAAAAAATGTTAGCAGTAGGTACAGTAGCACATAATTCTCTTCATCATTTTTAAAGAAAAATGTAGGTGTCAAAATCTATCTAATAATGAATCATTCGAAAAGCTAACTTATGACATCACACATTATAAATGTACATATTACCTTAACAAATTGATTGCTGATATACTAGCACAGATTTTATTGAGTCTTATTTCATTACCTTTCTAATCCTGACCACACTAAATTGATGCATTAATTGTATATTGATACCAGGTACAGGCGTTCGCCAACATGATAGTACTATTAGGTCTTATTGTTTCTCAAGCAGTGATGTGTCACGACCGGAGTGAAGCAGTTAACCATATTAAAGTTATTTCAATATAGATATATTCCCGTTCACACAGTTATCACAAATTAAAGCAAAACAAAGGAAAAATTTAAAACAAGGCTATGCAATTAATGGACTATATCATTGTGCTGACGTAAAAGTTTTCATAGTCTTGTTGATTTTTCAAGAAAGCATGATTATGAATTTAATTTAATTTTAATAATATACTTTTTTTGAACACACTAATCAAAATGCCATAGGGTGGGGGCCTAGCTCAGAGGTAGCGCACTGGGCTTCCAATCGCTGGGTCCCGGGTTCGATTCCCGGTCGAATCTAAGTTGGATGGCTGTTTCATCCTTCGTCTCATTGCCATGGTCTCTGCCTGTCCTAATTAGCCCAACTGGTGCAGAATTACAGGACGTAAAGCCCTAATCACACACACACATCAAATTGCAATCATGCAGATCAAAAACAATCAATACAAAATTCTTTCAATGACGTTTGACTGGCAGTGAGGCGTTAGTTGGTAAGGGGGGCAGGACAGAAGTGGGCCAGAACAGAAGGGGGGGGGGGATGAGATGACTGGGGTGGCTTTTGCTGGTAGATCTAGCGTAGGTATCGATATCGGCCGATACTAGAGAGCAGTATCGGTTCGGTAAATTCCTGGATCGGTACACCTCTAGTCTTAAGCCCTGTTCACACTATGAGTTAGAGAGACGAGTGACCACGGACATCAAAGATGGACTATACTTGCTCACTCGTAGTCAAAAGGGAGGCTGTTACTCTTTATTCTTTTGATGAGTGTCTGTGAGGCAATCGTAGATCGCTTGGTGAGTGGTCCACGAGTGAAGGAGGAGAGGGCTATGGGTGGGAATGGGTGGCCAGGGATGGGTACGGTGCCACAGAGGTCCACCGAGCGTTTACTGAGCGTTCTAAGAGCTGTACACACACAAGAGTGGATGGCGAGTATACACGAATGGACAGCCTTCCTCCTGTGTTGCCGCAAGTGAGCACGTGTGGCCACAAATGGCCACAGACGTACATAGATCACTCGCCAACTGCCCGCCGAATGACTGCCATATAAGGTTAACAATTTCACTCATCGAACGTCCGCCACGTAAACGTGAATTACGTATGAACTAGGATAAGCGCAATTAAAAAATGTTCATCATCCGCGCCCACCATCCCTACTCGTGACAGTGAGAATGCACCTTTAGAGTGACCCTCTTCACTTGTAACATATTTAGTACAAGCGAAATAAACAATCTGAATCTGAATCTTAGATGCTCTTCTTAAAGATGCCTTAAAACAAAAGTAAATTTGCATACACATCCCACAAAATGAGAGCATAAGTTTTCGTCATTTGTTTACAGTATTGTGTGAAACAGTTTGCAAGAATTCACTCTTGATCACAAATAATAACATTACAACCAAATTTCTGGCAAATACAGCCGATTAATGTACATAGATACACTCCAAATTATTACCTGTTCTTTTTTTTTCTTCTGATATTGTATTCTTGTATGTCTCCAGTGGCATTATGTAATTCTTTTATTTTTCCTTCCCTTTTCTGTTCATTGTATTTTGTTATTTATTTTTAATTAATATTATATATTTTTTATTATTATTTGTTTTCCTGTTGTCTTCACTATTATTGTTGTTTACCTATTATGTCAGGTGGCCTCCAAAACAGTCACATGTAATAAAGAGTTTGAGGCCTCCCTGCTGGATCTTTGAATTCTAATATTATCATTTTGAATGTATATATATGTGAAATTCCCTGTCAAATAAACATTTTTGTATTCTATTGTATTATTGCTATAATTACTCTCCATTATCATCACAGCCAACTTTCAAAGCACTGATTTTGACGTATGTCACTATATACTCAGTAAAATCGGTAAAACGGAAACATTGTTATATTCACTATACCTGCAGAATATAAATTAACCTTGCAGACACGCGAAAGATCGAAACGCATTGTCGCGGTCATGTCCAGCACACCAATTACCTTAAGAGTCAGTAAAAAATTCTTTGATATGAATGTAACATAAAATTCACTATCGTGCAAAAGTTTGGAAACGCATTTAAGTTTTCACAATTTTGGTAATAATAGCAAAACAGTAACAGCAATCAGTCACTGTGATAATGCTAGAACTACGTTGTTTTTCTATATAGCACCCCCTATTCACTGGCCAAAAAGGAGTGTGGCCAAAAGGGACATGGCTAATTATTATTCATTAGGGATTTAATTAATTTACATAACTTAGTTCATATTCATAAAGAGGGGATCCAGATTAGTGAACTCGTTAGTGATCACAATTAACTCTTTAGTGAGATCATTGTTAGGCTTACCTTTATTAGTCTGTCTAGCTGTCTACCTGTCTAGCTGCCTGTCTGTCTAGCTTTCTGTCTGTCTAGCTTTCTGTCTGTCTAGCTGTCTAGCTGTCCGTCTGTCTTTAGTGATCATAATTAACTAATTTCTGGCTGCCTTGGCCATTAGAAGTATCAATTTCCGTCACAATAAAATTATTGGAGTATTTCCAAACTTTTCCACATTTTTTCAATTACCTTCACCATGGGTCAGGTGATGTGGGTCAATATGGCTTTACATCCTGTATTTCTGCACCTGTTGGGTTAATTAGAACAGGCAGGGACCATGGCAATGAGATGAAGGATGAAACAGTCATCCAACTTAGGCTCGACCAAGAATCGAACCCAGGACCCAGCGGTTGGAAGCCCAGAGCGCTATCTCTGAGCTATGTCCCCACCCCAAACTTCGCCATGGACATAAATGTTTAACTGTATAGTTGAATTATGGTTTCTCGTTCTGGCGATGAGAAATTTGTTGAGGGCTCAGTAATAATTGCAATAGATTGATGAATAGATGTGGTACCCAGATAGCATTCCAAATTGGCACAACATCGGAGATGATGATACGATGTTGTAATGACAGTGGCCAACATGGAAACGATGCTGGACCAACTTGTAAAGTTATCTGGGAAGCAGTAGATGTTTATTTGCACAAGTTGTAACATTTTCCTAATTCATAATATATTTAAAAATTTACATCCGGGATCCAAATGTAACTTATGCAGGTAGCTCTACCTGGTGTAGGTACACAGTATCATAGAGCTCCTGAACAAATCTTATCACAGCCTTTATGGTGTCACTATTTCAAATAAATAACCGTGTTGTAGCGGACCAAGAAACACTACGGTAAATCGCATCCATGTGAATTCGACCACTTCCACACTATGTCTAAAAATTCTCTCCTTTTTTTGGCATAATGACATGTCATTATACCACTATATATGAAAGTGGTCGATCCATAGTATAAAAAAAATTAACAGTCGTTTAGCCAATCAGACATGAGGATTATTATGCCTATGGGTCTACCATGCATTGACTTCCTACGGAATAAACATCTCATTTGAATATGCAAATGAGATTATGAAGACCTGATATTTTTGGTGCATGATCAGACGCATAACATTATGCATCCTGCTTATTATGCAAATTTATTCAGTAGGTGTTTTATGATGGTGAAAGAAGAAGAGGAAGCATTTAATTAGACACACTGGGGATCATTTGTTGGCATCAGACATAAACTGGGATTACCTGAGAATGTAAGATGAGTATATGTAATCTTTATTCAATGATTTTCATATAATTTATAATTGTGTTGATTATATAAAAAGCAGTTATAATATTATTTATTAATGAATGACATTGGTCTATGCAATACATTGGGACTGTAATATTCTGATAAAAAAGTAGTCTGTATGTGTATATTATGTGTATATTTTTATAGTTTATATATATATTTTTTTTCTATCGTTTGAAATATTGTATGTATTTTACTATTATTATGTGTGTTTTTGAACAAATATGCCTTTAAGCATCGGTTCAAGATAACATTGTAAATTTTGAAAAAAAATCAAACTAAGAGACATTTATCCTTAACCTTACTTTTGATGTTGAATATTATACCAAACTTTAGTCACAAACAGAATTAAATATACCTCATTTATCAAAATAAAGCAGTTTTTCGATGTTTGAGATGAGATATTTGTATGAAAGACATGCCCAGAGGATGCCAGTTAAAACTGATGTAAACATAATGACATAAATTTCCTTTAATTTGGTTTTGCACTAGAAATTTAAAATGAAAGAATTCTATCAATAGAGTAACTTAAAGAGTGCTTAAATTTTGATATTGAGTAAACATGGCTCTTTATTTAGACCTACACAAGAAAATTTTGGACTGGTAAACATTTATCATTTACAAAACACCTCCCAAATCTTTTGATAGTCATCAGTCGTTATATTTACCCAAATACCTGGAATAATCTACCGAGTAATTTCAAAGAATGCCATGCGTTAAATAGCTTTAAAATACTGCTAAAAAATTATATTAAGAATAAGATAAAGTGTTGGTGCTATAAATTTGTGATTGTGTATTTCATTGTTTGTGTATTTATTGTTAATGGTTTTTAATTGTTATCAATATCTATGGATTTTATTATTCATTGTTTTTTAATGATGTAAAGGGCCCGGATGTAAAACAGCTTCAGCTGATCTGGCTACCCTTTTATAATATATTTAAAATAAAATAAATCATAAAAATACACAAACTGGGCCAATAACGGCAGCAAATGTTACCCAACGTCTGCTCTTCAGGCAAGAGGTTTGCCCACTGCAAGCTGGCAACGCAACATTGGTACAATGTGAGTCTAATGTTAGTTCAACATATCACAACACTGATACATCTTTATTAGATCAATGATGCCAACATTGGACTGACATATTACTGACATTAGTGTTAGCTGCTAATGTAGCCAAACTTTGGTTGCCAATGTTAGCTGAACATTCACCTAATGTCCACATGTTATCTGGGTAACTGTTTTCTTGTTTTTTTCCAGCATGATGCGGATGAAGAAGTACAAGGCTGTATTAGTCCAGATAATAATCGTGATCATCTTACTGCATATTAATCTACTGGCTTTCCGACAAGTTTTCATCTCAAGAGATACCAGGAGACCTAATCAGGAATTGCAGTCATCTTCTCTACCTGAGGATGGTGTAATTGAAACACTGATGTACCAAAAACCGTCAGTTGTTAAAAAAGAAAATGGGGAGTGGCAATTGGTAGATGATCGGTATTTCGAGATTTATCTATTTTCTGCCTTTTACGACGATCGCTCAACTGTGACCACAAACAATGTGAGAGTCGTCGCTGTGGCCGAGATGTCGGCGGCTGATTTTGTTTGCATTTTGTGGTTTCGCAATCGAAATGATCCAGATACTGTACCGGCCACCTTTACCTTCATTGGCGAGGAAATAGAATATAATGACAAGATATTTCAAAGTTTATTGATATCATGTGCAATACCACCTGGTCACTGTGCACCGGAATGGGTATCCATTGCTGAGAAGGATACAACTATACCTTCAAATATTGTCAAAGTTGAGGTACCCCTGTTACCGTCATTGATTAAAGACATCGTTGTTTGCACTGAACCGTCTTACGGCAACATCTCTGAAAGCAGATTTACTGAATGGATTGAAATGCTCACTTATCTTGGAGTTACTAAGATTGTCATCAATGACAACGGATTGCACTCTTCAATATTACGAATCATAAATCATTACATTGCAAAACAAACAGTTGATCTACAGACATTTGCTGATCCATTTGATTCCCACAACAAAATGCTGTCGAGGAAGCTGATCACTGCTGCGGCCATCAACGACTGCTTTTACCGTAACATGATGTCATACAGTAAAGTCCTTGTCTTGGATTTTGATGAAGTGATTGTGCCAAAGACTTGTAACACCTACCCAGAACTGTTCACCTACATCAATGACAGGCACCCAGATGACAAAAGTAGGTACTAATAATGTCAGATACAATTTTCTGTAGATTTGTTGAAAAAATAATTTCAAATAGGTTCCAAATAAAAGGACAAGCAGATGACATAAAGAAAAAACAACATGCATGGGAATGGTTACAAATTACATAATATATATTATTATTATAGTAAGACAGGATTCCTGCAAGTTTACCTTTATAAGAAGTAAGACCTTTATAAGATATAATACCACATATGAAAAATAAGACCACTAGTATAGCAATTTACACCAATATTTTTAATTTCATCATCCAAAAATAAATCAGGATATTGGCTGTTAAGCCATAAAATAAATGCAGTTCTTGTGAATTTAAAGAAAGTTCGTAATTTCTATTCATTTATATTTACCAAAAAGTCTGAATATTGGCCAATGAACAACTTTTGGCCGTAAGACTTAATGGACAAAAGTAAGACTTTATATGGGCCTTACTTTTTACATATGTGTTGAAATAAATAAAATATTGGCTTCCTAAACTCACATTTATTTGTGCTTCTAAAAAACCAGACATAAATTATAACAAATATTCAGAATTTAATTGCACTTTTTCAGTCATGTGAATAACTAAACCTTAAATTTCAATGTTTTTTTCAGACAAAACTGTCCCCTAATATATGATATGTTTTGCATGTCTAAATTGCATGTACGCTGGTCATGGCTTTATAGCGGAACTCAGACTTGACTAAAGTGCAGATGACATCATGTGAAAACCGTTGTGATATTCCTAATTGTTATATTTGTTCAAGGTCAAACCCTCATTAGTGTCATTATATTCATAACATACCTTTCGTATATGTCATCATTGATGAAGAGCGCTGTTAATATTTTTGATTTGTTAATTTGAAATAGTATAGAAAATATTTTATGAATCTTTAATCCCTGTAGGTGGCCCCACGATAGCGAAGGGATACCTTCTTAATGGGGTCTCCTCACATTATGTACAAAAGGTTTTGAAAAATAAATTTATAATATATGTTTTATGAATGAAATAAAATTAATGAATCTGAATCTGAACCCAAGACTCCCATTGGTTAAGGCCATTCATCAGCCAATGGGAGGCCTGGAATCACGTGACATCATCTGAAGTTTATGTCGTAAGCAAGGCCAACTTGACTCTAATCACAGATACTATATTCTTATATTTCAGATGAGTTGGAAACAACACAATCAGGATATTCATATTCATTCAGAAGTGTATATTTCTGGCTTGATGTCCCGCCTGCAGTCAAAGACCTGAAATTTTTGACGATCACCAAGTATTTGATGCGTACACCCGTCGGCGCACATCCTGAGATTCAGAGGTCTATTACAGATACCAAGGTGTGTAGTTTATATCATTTAAATTTATCTTGGTGGTGGTGGTGGATAAGGGCTTTACGTCCTGTATTTCTGCACCTGATGGGCTAATTAGGACAGGTAGGGACCATGGCAATGAGACGAAAGATGAAATAGCCATCCAGCTTAGGCTCGACCAGGAATTGAACCCGGAACCCAGTGGTTGGAAGCCCAGCGCGCTACCACTGAGCTAGGCCCCCACCCCATTTAAATTTATCTTGACTACTCCGGTGTTAATTTTTTACCAAGATTGCTGAAATGCATATGTAGGAAAATAGTGGGCAGAGAAACTATCCCACTTTATTACTAATTTCTTCCTGTTCTTGATTTTCCTCATAATTATTATGTTATACAAGTTTGTTAATCAAGTTTCCAAACCTATAAACTCAAAAGAAAAAAAATACTCATATCTCCTTTTAAAAGGGTAGTAGCAGTAGGTGGATATTAATGATGTGTTAAGCACCAAGAGGTCCTTCATGTCAGGACCGCCAAGTGGACAGTACGCTTACAAAGTAACCGTATAGGGCACAAGTAAGGTAATTACCTATAGGTGGATATATCAAGACAGAGAAATAAAACGAAATGGAAACTTTAAATCTTGGAGAATATTGTTGGCCTTTAGAAAATTTATAATAGCAGCAAGGTCTACCTTGTAAAAAGGTCCTTCATGGAGTCTGCAAGTAAAATCTAGATCTGACTGTGGTAAGGTCAGCCAATACTACTGCACAGGTCACACAAAGGCAAACCAATGTTGATACTAGACCAACCTGACCTTTGAACTAGGTATCATAACTGAGATTACGAAAGCAATAGATTGCACCAAAACTTTATTTGAGGTTGGTCTTATTAGGGAGTAGTTTAATATAATAATAGCTTTATTTTCAATAGATGAATGCTGACAAGCATATATTCTATTAAATATTCATTATAAACACTCTCTCTCAAAAAAAAAAAAAGGTTAGGTTGAACATGGTCATTATTTAACAATAAAAGGTTAAAACAGAGAACAAGGAAAGAATAAAAACGGATGGAGCATGCAGACACTAATTTATCTGTTCAGCCTTTAAAATACATATCTTTTAAGTAGAAATTCATGTTAATGTACATCTTACCACATAATAATATTCTTTGTCAGTCATTTATGTCATCAATATATAATATGACATGTTACAATCATGTAATCAGATGACATCCTGTGACAGTAATAATGTTCTTAATCTGAATTTTTAGATTGTATAGATCATAACTCATTCATGTATACATGCATTTCAGGTCTGTCTAGCTCTCAATTCCCATCAATGTGAAGAGTTGCTACCGTTCTATAGAAACGCAACAGATTGGTCAATTCCTGTCGACGCCAACGTCTCACTGGTGCACCACCACAAGAAGTGCGACTTAGATGTCAAGTACGACAATCCGGGTCTGTGCCAGAAGTCTTTCAGGATGCTCGAACTAGACAGCACAGCAACAAAATACCTCAGCAAGTTTACAATGCAGGTAAGGTTAGAGTATAACTGCATGTTGACTCCACCCAAAGCCATAAATATCCAGATGTTTTCATTCCTACAGTACCTCAGGATATCCTAGATTGATTAGCCTTACTTTCATGTTAAAGTTCCTATGTCTCTAGATTTAGTATAGGCAAATAATTATATAAACCAATACTACCTTCTTGTATCATGATATTTTTCACCGTTCCATGCTCATTTGTGCACAGGAATTTCACTCTAAGGTACAATAAATAATATCAATAGAGTTTTTCATGCCATCAAAAATCCAATATTGAAACAAACCTAGTGATGACGTGATGATGCTATTTCCATTGTGTTCCAATGTTTTGGTCTGTTTTTCTTTCAATGTATTATTTATTTTTAGCAATTAACCTCTTATAGACTGACTAGCTGATATAAATTTAGTGAGTCTTGATTTATTAAGGCAATTTTAAATTATTTGATGAGGTGATAAGGTTTGGTTGCTGCACCCTACCAGCATCTATTTCATCTCTTTAACTGTGAAGTGTGAACATTGGAGTACAAGGCAATTTAACATCTGATACAACTAATTGCTTAGGTTACTAATATAATCTCAGAAGAACTGGTCATTGCCTGAATTACTAGACACCATGAGTTTTTCCCAACTCCTTGAACCCATATTTAGGAATTTGTTGAGTATATTAATTTGGGACATCCACACAAGTAAATTCACACTACACTGAATCTGCTTTAAAAGTAGAGAACACCACATCTAAGTCTCACCACATCTAAGTCTCACATCTAAGTCTCATCTAAGTCTTCATATCTAAGTCTCACATTTAAGTCTTCACATCTAAGTCTCATCTAAGTCTTCATATCTAAGTCTCACATTTAAGTCTTCACATCTAAGTCTCATCTAAATCTCACATCTAAGTCTCACTCCTCTCAGTTCAGATTCTGGTAATAAAATTTTCCCTGCCTTATCTACATTCATTTATTTTTTCTAACCCTTTCACCTTTTGCAGGAATGGGGGCCTAGCTCAGTTGTAGCGCGCTGGGTTCCAACCACTGATTCCGGGTCGAACCTAAGTTGGATGGCTGTTTCATCCGTCATCTCTTTGCTATGGTTCCTGCCTGTCCTAATTAGCCCAACATGCAGGTGCAGAAATACATAATGCACAGCCCTATTCCACCCACCCACCAAGCTTTATCGTCTCATCATTACATCTACCTATTCCACCCACCACATTCCACCTTTTGCTAAGTAGTAACCCACCCGACAATGTTACATTTTTTCTTAAACTTTCCTACATTGTTTTATAGATCATATTTACATTGAGCCAGTCATGCATTTGTATTTTAAATTTTCAGATCGTGGACACTCTAAATAAATTCAACCTGGTGGATATCTACAATTTAGCCGAGAATTCCTACAAAGAGAGTCTCAGAGATGAGTCTGCCACAAACATGGATTTTAATCAGGAGACAAAAGATGGAGAGATAGGTGATGAGGAAGAGAATGCAGCAAACAGGGGAACAGATGATGGCATACTAATGGATAAAGTAGGCGCCCCCAATTTCAACACAGATGATGAGATTAACAAACTAATGAGCATGACAGACACACAGACAGGCAACGAAGAGATGAGACAAATTGGTAGAGAATTGGGTTTGACTTCCGCTGAGGTGAGACAGATTATTAGACTAGCCACAGAGGACCAGAAAGGATCGCGTTACAAAAATGCAAGAAAGACAGAGTTACAGCAGCTACCGATCTATAAAATAGTTAAAGAGACAAACAATCAAGCAAGGGAAGTAGAAACCGAACTGACAGATGAACTGACAAAACAGGTAGATAGACAAGCACAAGATATGCATAATCCACAAAGACAGATCTTAGAAGATATAACTTCACAGACTTCTCCAGAAGTGAGACCGTTCCTCCAACTAGCCACTGATGAAAGGAAAGTACCATTTTACAGCAATGCAATAAAGACACAGATAGAACTACCAACCCAAAAACTAGTTAAAGAGACATACAATCAAGCAAGAGAAATATATAAAGACATTGAAGTGACAGATAAACTGACAAAACAGGTAGATAGGCAAGCACAAGATATGCATAATCCGCACAGGCAGATTTTAGAAGATAGACCTATACAAAAATCAGCACCAGAGAGACATTTTCTCAGTCAAGCCACTGATGACCAGAAAGGATCACTTTACAGATCCGTAAGACAAACACAGGCAGGGGGACTACCGATTGATAAACAGTATCATAAACTCGATAAAGATACATACACTCAACCATATAAAATAGATAAATACACAGGACTGACAGAAGAACAGATAAAACACGTACAAGAGATACATAATCCACAAACACAAATCGTAAAAGATATACCAAAACTGATTCTCAAACAAGCAACGGACATCCAGAAAGGACCACTATACAGACACGCAAGAAAAACACAGACAGCCGGCCTACTGACATACAATCGAGCAAGAAAATTAGATAAACACGAACCAGTAGATAGACAAGCACAAGGGATGTATAATCCACACAGACAGATCTCAGAAGATAGAAATGCAGAGGACATAGATAGACTAAGAGGACAGATATTTCAACAGCCACATATGACAAACAAACAAACAATACAATTAGTCAGAGAAATTTATGCTATAGCTAAGCAAACAAAACCAATAGTTAGACATTCAGGACAGGCAGATAAAACAAGCAGATATAGATGGGAGGATAAGACAGACAGCCACATAAGACAAGTAGATAGACAAGTACAAGAGACAGACAACCAAGGACAAGTTAATAGATAGACAGGCATACAAGTCAGACAGCCAGACAAGGAAAATGGTAATATGGATAAGGAATTCAGAAGAATCAACAGATTGAGTTTACCCATTCTTAGAGAAACATGAAACTGACCAACATATTCAAGAAAGACATACAAGGCGGAGAACCAAATAATCAAGTCATTATTTAGTGTCTGAAGGGCACATTATAGCTGTTAGGCAGCTGGAGTGGATGCTATCTTTAAATACAAATAAGGTCTTTTTTTAATTTTAGAAATTTACAAAATTTTGGCAAGTTTTTGCTGCCTGAAACCTCACTCAAGTGTCTCAATTTAGGCCATTTTTTAACAAGACCCAAACAAACCTATTTTGGATTGTAAGGTAATGCAGTTAAAAATATATGCTTCAATTCAATCTTACAGTACAACTCATATAATATTTCAGTATTTTAGAGCTAGACTGAGCTAGACCAATACCCTACTATCTGCCACAAAACATAGCAACAGGCAGTTTTCTGCTGTTAATTCTGAGAAATACTCGGACACATGTCATGTGAAAGCAATTTACATGATGCAATAACCTACACACTGCCCATATCGGAGGATTTCTTACCACGATGCAACTTTCATTACACTTATAACTGACCTTTGTCCACTTCTGCAAGACAGAACTATATATAATAGCTAGTAACCAGACATGCACAATTAACATAATTATTTCCTCCAGGCATAAATGACTACATCCTTGCATCAGGGAAGTAAACAAGTGTCCAGGTTAATCAAGATGGTAATGATTCGCATTACCAACCTTTACTGACACATTAGTATGCATATATTTGCATATATTAGAATTCTTGATATGCACACAGGTATTACACTGGCAGTCATATTAGGACTTAATTACTATGTCATTACTTGACCATTGTTCTTGTACTCTGTGCACCTCACCATGGCCATTGTCTACTGATGATGTCACAATACTTATATCTGAGTACAAAAAGAGGTCAATGAAGTAAAAATGCCAACATGGTTGTTCCGTGAAAGGATACATTAGTAGCTCTTGTAATAGGACGACTTTCTCAAGGGATGCATTAGATTTCTTCTGACAATGTACTATTCAACAAAGCCTATTTATAATTTTGGAGCAGGGGCTGCCAACCACTGGGTCCTGGGTTCGAATCCAGCCAATGTTGGAAGGATATGCTTCATCATTCACCTCATTACCTTGGCACCTGCCTGTCCTGATCAGCCCCATCTGATGCAAAATATAGGATGCCATTACCGAATTTGTTATAATCAGGTTTTGCTTTCTAACATTCTCAGATGCCGTGCTTTCCTGGCGAAGGTATTCCTGATAAAATTATTGTGTAATGTTACCATACATTATTATTATTGTGTAATGTTACCATGTAACTTGTCTTGTGAATTGTAATGTTCCTTTCTGTAATATAACTTTGCTAAAGCATGTTATGCGTTTAGTATAGGTAAATGGCATACCACACAATCGCATAAATTGGATCTGCATCTTTTACACCAGTAGGCCTACTTATAATTTACTGATCGTAATATTAACCTTTATTAACCGCTATTGTGCATTACATTATGCCACCTTCACCAGATAGAAGAATGCTTTTCCAACCTCAGTCTAGAAAAAAATATGGCCAGATCTTTCTCATTCACTCATTCATTCCACTCTAAAATCAACCTGAGACCTTCACTGGACTTTGCGGATGCCTAAACCATAGTCTTTTCACTGAGCAGCCCTGAATTCAGCAAGAGGAAAGTCTTATTTCTCATTTTGCTTTTCAGACACAGTAGGTAATAACTGATTCCATAAATATAACATTCTCCGAAAAATAAAAACAAACATCAATTAAATGATAAAGTGTCAAATATACATTAAAATGCACTAAAAATACTGCTGCTATTATGCACTTTGCTTCAGCCAATCACAGCCAAGGGTGGGAACTTTTTCAACTAATAGAATTACAGTATTCTGTTTTAGCCACCTGGTGGAAATACAGAGCACCTTCCGTGAAAATCCACTATTGAACCAGTGCTCTACTTTTATAATTAATCTGACTAATTATTGTGACCCTTATTATGTCAAGGTCCTGAAGGTCATAAATAATGATGACTTAATTCTCAGCCAAGTGTTGCCTTAACAGCCTAAAAACTCTTAATATAGGGTGAAATTTCTAGTGGTTAAAAAATTGGGAAATGAAATGATTCTGATGCCACGCAATTAGGAATTATTATTTAGATAGATAGATATTGGAAGTGCAGCCCTCTGCAGCAAGTTCTTATCACTATCAAGGGTTGATTGATGCGGCGAGAGAGAGGAGTCCAACATGTTATAGATTTACCCCATGAGCGGGATCTTTTACTTGCTTCACCAGAGACACTGAGTACAAGAAACACCCAATTTAACATCTTATTCGAACGACATCCAGCTGGGATGGTGCTCATGAAAGGTGCCCAGGAAGCAGATATTCCAGATACTAGGCAAAGATGTTGAACTTCTATTCCCCATGTCAAATAGATTTTTACGTGCAAATTTGGTCTTCCAGAAAATACATAGCAATAAGGGGCATCTATTTATCACGACGGGTGGGGCGGATGCCAGCCTACTTTTGTCTTGTCACCATGCCTTTCCTTCATACAAGTGGTAAAGTAATGGTGCATGGTGGATCATTGATGTCAAACTATGTTCTAAACAAAAATGTGTTGAATAAATGTAATTTTCATTTGTTAATTTCATGGAGGGGGGGGGGGGGGGTGATTGCATTGATCATCCCCCCTTCCTAAAAAGTGAGGGGGGGGGGGGGGGTGTGTATCCTCCCCACCCCTCTCCCCCGTATTGACGCCGCTGATTGCAAAAAGTGCAATACACCCTTGGGTTGTTTTTAGATGGATGCAAGAAACCCATTGTAACTAAAATAATAATCTTTATGTGATGCAGATTTGTACCAATGTTGTTCTCATCCCAACCAATGCCATAACAACTAGTTAGGTGCAAAAAGAAGATTGTCATTGCAGCAGGAAAATATTGAGATTTGTAATCATTATCGTTGTGTGATTAACCAGCTTGGGTAACAATCTATAGCATCATATCGTGTATACATGTATATATACAGGGCCAGATTGGGCAGCCGGGAAGCTGGAAGTTTTCCCGGTGGGCTGCTGGGCTTAAACCCCCTACCCCTAAAAAAACTGTATAAATAAACCTAATTGTATATCAATATCATCCATGCCAATCATATATACATACAGTATTACATCATGTTCATAGCTAAGTAAATAAAATATAATATTATAACTGTCTTTTGTGTTTATATCAATAATTATGGCAAAGTTATGAAGGAGACGCCATTTGGCAATATCCTGATTTGTAGAGAACCCAGGTGGTAGGTACATCAGCATAGGGTACACCATCAGGTATACCAATAAATTCAATGAAATTCACATGCTACCAATCTTAGAGCAGTTTCATAATAATACAGCTGTATATCTATATATCTATATCTATATATAGGTATACACTCGTAATGGATCCAAGGCATCAACAACAGGTCAGGATGGGTTTCTTAGAAGTACTGCCTCATAATGCAGGACACAAAATCAGGCAAAGCACAGATAAAACTATTTAACCTGTAGATAGTACATGGAATCAAAATTGATGAATGAGAAAATGCATAGAAATGTATATACTTTACTCCTTTCAGAATTGATTAATGCCAAATATATATTAAACCGGACTGCAATTGGTTCATCAATATAACACAAATATGAAGAGGCTTGCAGAGTTGATTATTATCTTACACAGCCATGTCAGTGTCTTGCCTCGTCTCAGTGCTGTGCTACTGGGTCTAACGACTGGTCAGCTTACATGACCAGCTGCCCGAGGTGGACGTAATAATGAGATGACAAGACTTGGAGCCCACACCATGTTACACATTTACCCGGCTTGGTGGAGTCTTTTACTTGCCTCAGCATAGACTCTGGAGTACAAGGGACCTCCAATTTAACGTCTCATGCAATCAATCCGGCTGGAATTGAGCTAATTTAGTGCCCGAGCCAGGGATGGAACCCGGAACCTTCAGCGGAGCTGGCCAATTTGGAATTAATGAATGCCTTAAATATTAGGCCACCAAGCTGCTATACACAGTATAATCATATAATTGACGATAGTCGTGCAGAAGTTCTTATACTTGTATAGTAAATATGATCTAAATAAACTTTTACATACAATCAACAACTAATCAAGATGTGTCAAGTTAGTGAGTCCACTTGAAAGCTCATTCACGTCTGTGCTATGTAAGGAAGGGATAGCTAGACAGGCATATTAACTGCAGAGTGTACATTGAAACAGAGCCCTGCGTTTGCCATGTTGGCTCATGAAGAATGAAGAGTGTCCGACACATTTTGCATTTTCAGAAATACGAAAACAAATTTGTGGTCTACAGTTTAATAACACACCCAATCCATCTTGTTTATTGTATATAAATATAACTATACATAAAATGTAACTTTATATATATTTCCATGCTCTTGGATTAAATTTGTTAAAAAATTTGACAATACAATAAAATATAATATATCTTAGTTACATTAGGTTTTTTCAATCTAGTGACACAAGAGTTTTTATTTTGTGTGTGAATCACATAATGCTAGATTTCATGTATCAACTGCAGGTATATACAATGTACATGTATGTGTGTATCTGTATGTAAGTGTGACATTGCTCAATGATTAATGATAAGCTCGGTCGTGCCCACTTGAAATTAAAAATTCCTGCAACTGCTTGTCTTGTGACTTCAATGCTACAACTACCATGCTTTATATACAAGATTAGTATCGTACAAATATAAATATAACCAATATATAAGTAAATAAATGTTGACAGTGTCATGCAATATATGATTAAAAATAGGGCCTATAAATTTTATGAACACATTAGTTTGTGAAAAAAATATATAGTCTAAAATGCAGACTGCTGATATATAACAAAGAGAGGACTTCGACAAGGAACAAGAATATCACCTAAATTATAACTGTACACATGGATAAAAGTATGTAACTCAACCACAAATGATTAGTCTATTAGTCATCAAGAATTGTCAAAGACCAACAGAATAATACCTAAAACATCTTAGTAAGTAGATATTACTACAGTAGAATGCAATAATTACGACGTCTTTCAGGAAGTGGTCTTAGCTTGGAAACCTCTTTCGACTACAATCGCAGTAAATTGTATTGGGACAGCAACAGTGGTTGTACAATTTTAGTGGCCTTATTAAGGGTTTTTCCACTGTATTTAGAATTTGATAATTATTATTAATTAACTAAATCAACTCATTGCTGTTTGCATCCGTCCGCACCTTCATCGTCTTGTTCGACATTTTGAATTTCTGAAAAAAATAACCGAGATAATATAACCGTAAAATGTCTGCCATTAAAATAAAAAACTAAACCATGTATTCGCCTTTGAAATTACTGGCAAATATATTTGGAATAACTTAAAAAAAAAACAATGAGTTACCTATGGGAACTCAGGAACTACTCAGTTTCTGAGCTTTTTACGGACACTTTAATAATCAAAACCAAAACTTTTTAATGAAAGTAATCTTTAGCAAAAGGTTCAATTTATTTTATTAGTGATCGATTGGTACAGCCAGTGTATGATTATGATGACCCTCTACATCTGCCTCTCTCCCTCTGAGCATGCTCACAACTAACTTCCCTCCTTCTTCAACTACAACACATTTTCCTAACTACTTCTACATTCTCTTTTTAAACCCCACCTTTTTTCTTTCCCATCTAAATAATTTTTATTAGGCGCTTTACACTGGCTCCCACAGATCATTCACTTTAATATTATGTACAATTATTTTCTTTTATTTCCTGAAACATTTATCACCTTTCTATCCTAATTTTCCAAATTTTTGTATTATTCATGTCTTGTATAGTTAATTTAACCTAGCTTCTCATTCCTTGTTCCACCGCTACTCAAATTACTTTTGTCAAATTGCATTAACCCAATTTTCTTTGTGATCCTTAAATAAAGAAAAATTTGGTTTTATCAAGTAAGAAAAAAATAACTTACCAGATAGCGTTGTTCTGTTTGGCACACCTTTACTCTCTTTCAATTCCCTGGTTAATGGAAAACAAACAAATTAAATTTCTCAAATGAATTAAACAATCTTCAATAATAAGGCCCACGAAATCCTCGAGGTTATGAATAAGTAATTGAGAATCTAAATTTTCAGAATTTCGATTTGATTAATCGAGACTCGTCAATAATCACTGAGCCCTTTAAATCATGGGTTATACAAATAAACTTACTTTATTTCTTTCCGCAAATTAGCGATGATTCCTCTATATTCTTTTCTCTTCTCCTCGTGCTGTTCCCCTTGCTCTTTGTATCCCGCTTTCAACGAGTCGTACATCGTCTTGAGTTGTTGGAATGATTGTTTTAACCCTATTTCACGTTCCTGTGAATGAACAACAAGAAGATCATTATACATCCAGGAAGATCAAATTCAACACCTTTATAAGACCTTTATCACGTTTGATTCACTCCAGCAAGGGCTCCAAACAGGCCAATCCGCAGAGACCCACACGTTATATTTAAATCATTTGACCCAGCCGTGACCTGGCCTGACCACAACGTCACCCTTTTAATCGTTGACATTTTCCTAATAACATTTTCATATTGTCTTAATGAAGCTTGAAGTTCAATCCAAAATAAATGTCTGCCTAATTTTTGGTCATATTTAGACAAATTTGTGTCATGGAGAAGCACAAAATAGATATAAATGTTACCAAAAAGTAAAAGGCCAACTTTCCATAAAACCTCCTCTCTGCACAAATTAACTTCAAGTTTCCTATCTTTGCATTGATAAGTTTTTATCACCTTTTAATTATTATAGCTATTTGTTGTGTTCAAAAAGAAGCAGCAGAAATTACAATGGTTATTCGGTTCCCAGAACTGTTTTTATCCACTTTGCCTTGTTGCGAACATTTCTGCGCTGCCCTATACCATTTATGGCAAAATATGCCCCAAAAAACAAAACAAGTGAACATTTATAACAGACCCCTGTATAGAAGTATTCTAGTGTGAAAAGCTCTTCGACATGGTGTAGGTCATTCTCTCACAGAAGCCCAATTATAACTGCATTATTCAATTTTTCAAAATATCATAAAAATCCTACCTCATCAGTCAATTCGGTGCAGTCCATGCCTGGAAAAATAAATTTTTTTTATTTCAATTTTATTTACAAACACAAAGACCAAACAGGCATTTTTGAACCATTGCAGAAAACAAGAGTTTTCTAAATGCACCACTGCTTATTAATATGATTTAGAAGCTAACTAACCAATACACAATAATACTCAGAACTCAAGAATTTTTTTATGTGAAGACAAGTCTTCAGGAGGGTCCCTCTAAGACTATTTGGAAGTCGCTGTCGAGGGTTTCCCCTTAAGGACATTTTATACATTGATCAATATTGCAACTTAAAAGTTAAAAAGCCTTAAATGATGACTGAAAGATACTGTATTGTCATTAAATAACGGTGGTAAAAACTAAAAAGTAGGTTAAAATTTGGAACGTTATGAATTGTTGTGGTAAAAAAATAATTTCTAATTGGAATGTTGTAATTTTGACAAACATAATTTTGACACACATAAGTCTAAGATAAGATATCGCACGTCGTTGAATAATGTACTCACGGTTGTCCTCGATAATATTCTGCAGTTTCAGAATTTCCTTCTTTTTCTCTTGAAGTGTATCGTACAACTGCTCACGTTCTCGTGTCACAGTTGCAAACCTAGTCAAAAAACAAATTAAGCTAATTTACAAATCCCTCATACAAAAAGACACTTGCCTCAAGTTACCCACAATGTTAGGAAATAACTTCTCTTTGTACGTAAAAACAGACGGATTTATTTTTCATTACTATTTAAAACTGTCAGGGTAGATTGAAAAAGTAGTTTCTGACTCAACTTTGCAAGTCCCAACCTGCATTTTTTAGGGCAATTAATGGCATTCGGTAATTGAGTCTCCCTTTTTTTTTGCTTTTAAATTTAATTTAGAGAAGAAGAAAAAATACACTGAACTAAAACCCTGAATTTGTCCGCAAAATAATCAGAAACGAATTTTTCAATGTGGCCATTGGTTTTAATCTACTGACCTGCCGTTGATTTTCTTCATTTCGACAGCCTTTTGTCGGATTGTCTGGTAACATTTCTTCAGCCTCACTCTCATCTCCGCGTTTTCTATCTCGATAGAACTGGCACCACCAGATTTACCTGCAGACAACAAAAAGAACTCATAATAACAATAGTTAGGAGAATCTTTGCAATCAAATTCTAATTTAATTGACCAATAACATTAATTTTGACTCATGACTTAATATATTCAAGCTTCGCCTCACTAAACCAACTGATCAGTGATATTAGTTATAATTGGAGATAAATTTTCATATCTGTATCACTATGGGGCACTTTAATGGAAGAGAAGCGCCACCTGTGAGATTCAGCTGTACATTGAAAATGTTTAAAAAATGTTTGATTTTCCTCCATATTCATTGTAATATATTCAAGCTACATCTTCAGTCAACCAACTGATCAGCGATATTAGTTAACTAAATTTCATAAAAATAAATGTCACACATGTCACATACATAAAAATCTCTCTCTGTCTGTAAAATCAATATTAGGCTAAGCAGACTAAAGTTGGACGCTCAGAAAGTGAAGTTTGCACCTCATTTAAAAACCAAAAAATTATCTAAGTTATAGCCCATGGAGTATAATAGCTCCGTATCTATCGGAAGTAAAAATAAATATCCTACCTTGTGAAGACGTAAAATCGAGCGGACCCATGTTATCCTCACGATCCAAAGATTTCAAGAATTCATTGAACGATTCTGAAATGAAGGCAAGACAGGGTATTTATCATTAACTAATCAAATATATCCGTTGCTAATTGACATTGTCTCCTGCACCCCCATTAGAGGTACGGTCAATATGAATTACATCACATATCAATTAGAGTGGAGAGCTTACCAGGTACATCAAGTTTCTCATCGGCCACACTTCTATCAGCTGAAAAGACAAGAATTAAATTAATATCTTCCGGTGTTTGATAAGTTCGTAAATGCAGGATTTGTAGACTGGAGCAACGGAGCAGAATTTCACATTATACTTTCCAACTTAAGTGGGATCCATAATAAATTTTCACTTGTTTTGCAGTCATATTTGATCGTAAAAAGAGCACAACATGGACAGAAATGTTACTTATAAGTCAGACCCAAACTTTATAATCTATAATAACTCCTCTCTGGACCAAATAGCTAAGTCTGCTATCTAATTTTTTGCTTTCATGTCAGCGTTGTATGTGTTTTGTTCTCCAAATAACAGCTGAATTTACAATGGAGAATATAGCAAACTTTAAGTTAATTATTTCACAGAAGTGTTCTTTATCAGCTAAAAGGTTGGGATTCAACTTTTTGTTAACATTTCTGTCCATATTGTGCTGCTTCTACCAATTTTTGGAAAGATAACAGAAAAACAGGTGGATATTTATTTTGAATCCAACTATACTGATTGCACTTAAAAATGTACAGGTTATCGAACATTTATGGTGATGGTGAGGGCTGTTCCATTTAAAAAAGAGGGGGGTGGACCTGAACATTTCTAGACCCCCATCTGATTTTTGACAGACCCCCCCACCCTCGCTTTTTACTACATTAAGATATTAAGAAAATACTGGTTAACCCCCCTCTACCGCCTCGATATCAGTTTTCTCCAGACCCTCCATCCTGATATCTTAAAAATCTTCAGGTCCACCCTCCCCCCTTTTTTAAATGGAAGAGCACTCAGCCAATTTTATCATGACGATGCAATCGACATGCTAAACAGATTCACTAACCTTTGTTAGCGGCAGATGCAGGCTTCTTCAATACCTCTTCCTTGAGTTCCCTATGAAAAAATAATAAATATATTCAAGGAAATTATAACAATAGTTGTTTCACTGAGCAGCATTGAATTCAGCAAGACATAATTCTTTCTTCTCCTCTTATTACTTGTTTTGCTTTTCAGACATAGAAGATCATAAACAAACCTATTCTATAAACTTTCTCACGGAAATAACAAAAATCAACTAAATGATAAGATGTTAAATATACATTAAAATGCATTAAAAATACTGCTGCTTGGAAGCACTTTGCATCAGCCAATCACAGCCAAGGACGGGAATATTCACAGCCAATAGAATTGCAGTATTCTGTCGTAGCCACCTGGTGGAAATATAAAGAAATTTCCTAAAAATCCCCTATTATCTATAGAAACTACAGCACACGAATACTTACTTCACTTCCTTTCTAAGCTGAACAATAATAGCTCGATATTCTTTCTTCTTTTCCTCTGTGTTCTCCACTAATTCTTTGTACGCTGCCTGCAGCGAGTCTAGGTTCATCTTCGCGTGGGTGTAGCACTGTATCAAGCCCCTCTGCCGTTCCTGTAGTAGGGAAAAACAAAATAATATATACATGAAAATTCATTATGTTATTATTTGGGCTGGCGCTAACCAATTTACAATTGGTGAACAGATAGTGTAAATTGCGAAATAAAAATCACTCGCAATAGGACTCAAATATCACTATATAAATAATTCAAATGTGGCGAATCATCACAATATGCTAGTGCAAACCCAGAGTATTTTATTTCATATATTACAAACTTTTTTTATGTGTCCTTCATAAAATGTTTTATATAAATAAACATACCTCTGCAGTCAAGTCAGCGTCGTCCATGCCTGTGGTTGAAAAAGAAAAATTACATCACTGCAGAACTGTTTTGATTTTGTGTCACATTAATAAAGATTTTCCTTTCTTTCTTCCTTCCTATAAGTCTCACTTTTCACATCTTCCACAAAATATCGGTAAATTCTCAAATGCTACCATCGAGAAATTCTTACGAATTATTTACCCATCCTGATTCGAGAAAGGCTAGGAACCATACGCAAATATTTCCTTGAGAGTTGTTAATAACACTTAGCGTCTAAAATAAATTCCAATTTATATATATAAATATCTCTTCAAAATGAAAATGAATAATAATTGCAACTTACTATTATCTTGAATGACATGTTGCAGTTTCTGTATTTCGGTTTTTTTCGTCTGCAGGGTATCAAACAGTTGCTCCCTGTCTGCTTTCAAAGAGAAAAACCTGCTCAACAGAAAGAAGATATTTCATTGAAATATCTCTTATTCAATTAATCAGATTATCACAGTGGCTGCAGCTTCCCTGAAGTAAAATTTAAGATATATTTCAAAACTTTCAAAACTCATGAAACTACATAAACGGTACACGTAATAGGGTATGTTTATTAATTTTATAGATATAGTGAACCTAGCAAGGCCCTGATGAGATTTAATCTGTTTTTTTTAGAAGCAATGAAATGAATGCAACTGATTTTGGTCACTGTCATATTGAGTGACAATGCAGCTTTAAGTATGCATGACCACAATTATAAACAATTTTGATTAATGCAGTTTATATTTGTTGGTACTTAAGGCCACACTTATTTGATCTGCATCTTCTTTGATCCTCCCACAGCAATTTTAAATGTGTCAATCATTAAACAATTAAAAAAATAATATGTCATACAAAATAACATGACATGTCATTTCATTGCTCTCTCAGCACATTCTATGCATATTGGTAGGACCAAGAAGCTAAAAAGTAAATCAGCGTCGCCTGAAATTTATTATTACTCTTAAATGATTCCTAATTACTCACTTTTTCTTCCACTGTTCCAATTCCTTTTCTTTTTCTTGCAACAGCCAAGATCCTCTTTTTATTTTTTCCCGTAATTCTACATTCTCCTTTTCACAAAATTCTTGACTGGTTGCACTTCCTGTGGTGTTAAGACCTAAATAAGAACATAAGACCTAAATAAGAACATAAGACCTAAATAAGGACATAAGACCTAAATAAGAACATAAGATCTAAATAAGAACACAAGACCTAAATAAGAACATAAGACCTAAATAAGGACATAAGACCGAAATAAGGACATAAGACCTAAATAAGAACATAAGACCTAAATAAGGACATAAGACCTAAATAAGAACATAAGACCTAAATAAGAACACAAGACCTAAATAAGAACATAAGAACTAAATAAGGACATAAGACCTAAATAAGAACATAAGACCTAAATAAGAACACAAGACCTAAATAAGAACATAAGACCTAAATAAGGACATAAGACCTAAATAAGAACATAAGACCTAAATAAGAACACAAGACCTAAATAAGAACATAAGACCTAAATAAGAACATAAGACCTAAATAAGAACACAAGACCTAAATAAGGACACAAGACCTAAATAAGGACATAAGACCTAAATAAGGACATAAGACCTAAATAAGGACATAAGACCTAAATAAGAACATAAGACCTAAATAAGAACATAAGACCTAAATAAGGACATAAGACCGAAATAAGGACATAAAACACAACTAATAGAAAACAGTGTCATATCACATTGTTGCATTGAACACCAGAAACATAGGTTGCTGGCTGTCGAAACATTTAGAGGATCAATTAATAAATTGGTGAGTTTTTCCAATACACTTGAACATCACATTATCATTTTCATTAAAAAAAAAGACAATAAATCTTGGTATACATCAAAGTAAACACGGACCTTTCAGACGTTTCATCGCAGAATCTTTACTCTCCAATTCACTCTTCAGTTTGTCGATTTCTGCTTCGTTTTTGTCGAGTTCTGCGGCAAACTCATCCGAGACATTTCTCAACCTTTCTCTCTCAGTTCTCTCCAACTCCAGAAACTCTTCAAGTTCATTGATTTTCGCTGAAAAATTCAAAAGTTGTGACTAATTTATCGAAAGAAATCTCCTAGCCAATTTGTTAGTAAGTGGGTGAGCAGTCGTGCACTTAGTTTGAGAACATTTAGAGGAAAATAATCACAATAGTTGATGAAATTGGGTTTAGTGCAGTATAGCGGACCCAAATGTATGACCATATTTGGCGCCCAAAGAATATAAAATATATCATTATTTTGACCGACACTAACCAAGTTTTGAAGATCTTGTCCAACAAGAATAACATTCGAGTCGCACAGCGGGGGTTTGGGGGAAAAAAATAAAAATAAACATCGCTCTTGCTGTGAACACCAAACCCGCCATCATTTGTTTGTGACGTCAAAAATTGAATTCAAGCTTTTGAAGCTTTTTACGTCATATTTTTGACAAGGAGGCTAGCTAAATATGGTCTTAAATCTGGGTCCGCTATACTGCACTTTTTCTATGAAATCAAATTTAGATGTCATTAAACAATGGTGGGATCTGTATTAAGGACAAGATGCCCATTTATGACTTTGAAATACCATTACTGAGAAGTAAATTTTAATTTTATTGTTTTCTGTAATGTCTTAATTTCCACTTCATTTTTATCGAGATCTACCGCAAAATCATCACGGACATCTCTTTATCTCTCTCCTTCACTCGTTTCGATTTGTAAGAAATCCTCGAGTTCTGCGATTCTTGCTAAAATAGGAAATAATCAGTTAAAAAGTGTTATAATGAAGTCTTACTGTTATAGGTCTGATAAATTTTTTTTTTTAAATGGACATCTTGTCATTAATACAGTTACAACCATTGTTTGATGACGTCATCAGAATTAGATTTCATCAACTGCAATGACCTGCGTGTATGATCATTAAAGAATGGGTAATAAAAATAAATAAACTTGTATTGCGCTTGTTTCAGAAGTTATACGAGATCTGGAAGACTTTTTCATAGCGGTTTGGACAGAGGGAGCCACCAACAAGACAGCCTTGCTGGTGGCGCCCTCTGTTAGTACCAATTGTTGTTGTTTTTCATATGACGATTATTGTCATAGTCATTCATGATTTTCCTTCAAATCTTTTATCAACCATCAATAAATTATTTCATCCTACAATACCAACCTTTCAATTTAGCCATTTCTTTGCTCGTCGTTTCATCATCTTTGGCTTTCTTGGGTTGCTCTGAAAGAAACGAAACTGGTTTTGTAAGTTATCTATTTATCATGGTAAATCAATCAATTCTTCTGTTATCGGGAGGTACAAAATTTCGCATAAAATACATCATGTAACATGTAAAACTGCATTAAATTCAATTTCTTACAGGAATAAATGTGCACATCATATATTGAAGTATAGAATCCCACTACAACACTTGCATGTGTATATCAATTAACATTATGAGCACTGTCAAAGAAAGATTCAAGGCTTAGGCCTACACATTCTGTACAACAGTGAGACAGGGTCAAGTCTAATATTAACTTAAATAGTGCCAATGGTGTAGGTTTGGGGGCGATAGGCCCCAAGAAAAGAAAAACTAAATAAAAAATGTAGTAATTGTTTGTGACGTTATTCACTGAATTCGGGCATATAACGTCGTGGGTTTATATTAGACTTGAGCCAATTTTTTTTTAATTGTCTAATGATGCCAAACGGCAAAATACGCTAAGGCATTTATCACTGAAACAAAACTTTCCCCTGAGACTGATAATTTATTTGTACCTTTAATTTGTTGAATCTCTTTATTCTTCTCAGATATTTCCTTCTGTAACGTCTTAATTTCCGCTTCGTTTTTATCAAGATCCACAGCAAAATCATCACAGACATCTCTCAATCTCTCTCTTTCGCTCGTTTCGATTTGTAAGAAATCCTCGAGTTCTGCGATTCTTGCTGAAAGAGGAAATAAATAATCAATTAAAAAGTATTACTATGAAGTCTATATGCTATATACCTATATATATATATGTAAGTTTATTCATGGAATATACAATAAAAATAAGCAAGAAAAGTTAAAGGATGTTAAAACAATAAGTGTAAAATCGAATCAATGTGTACATATAAAGTCACAAATAAAATCTAATTCACAAGAATAAAAACCAGCAATAAAAGTCCCACTATCACAGATGTCTATGATCACACTAACAATGCTATAGGTCAGACAACTACATTTGGAATCCCCATAATTTGCCCCATTCATCGAAATTTACCAGTTATTGAAATTGATGAAACTGTGTACCAACATTACATCACACTCTGGCCGGCAAACATGCAAACATTTTCCTTGTATAGAAGTTTCAAGCTAGTAATTTGCAAAATCGTTTTAAATGAGAAGCAAATTTCATCCAACAGGCAAATTTTTTAGATTCCAAGTGTAGTCAGCATATACATAATGATATGATAAGGCTTGGAGTCCACACCATGTTATACATTTACCCCATGGGTGGGGGTTTCCCTTGCCTCAGCATAGACACCGAGAATTTAATTTAATATATCAAAATAATCTCCAGTTGAGATTGAGCTCGTGAAGAGTGATCAGGCTGGGTTTTGAACCCATGACCATAAGTGAAGCCAGCTTTCGTCTTAACCTGTTGAACACTCAGCTGCTTCTGAATCCAGCAGTAATACTAACAAAATAAAGTTCCTGAATATGCTGAAAATATTTTGTACTTTGAAGTACAATTCAAAGAGTTGAATTAGCTTACCTTGCAGTTTGGAAACTTCTTGGTCAGATTGCTTGGTATCGTTTCCTTTCTTTAATTGCTCTGTTAATTAAAAATCAAGCATGCGATCTTATTTAAAGCTCCACTGTCTGTCAAAATTACTATTTTCTAAAACTTCATCAAATGATTGAAAATCACCTTATTTGAACAAAACACATTAAATATGTGTGAGCACATGAATCTATCAGGCACTAATTACAAAAAATAAATGATACATAGAAAGAAATCAAGACCAAAACATTGCAAACACAATTGAAATGGCAGCATCACCCATTGTTGAGTATTGTGACGTCATCACTTGGGTTTGTTTAAATAATGGATTTTTGATGGCATGAAAAATTAAATTATAGGTGACGTTTATTTATTTATAGAGATAGTGAACCCAGCAAGGCTCTGAGTGGAAAGTAATCAGTAATAAGAGGACAATGAAATGAATGCAATAGATTTTGGCCACTCATATTGAGTGACAATCCAGCTTTAAGTACACTTGATAACGGATCCAAAAAATACAACCAAAATACAGATATAAAACCACGAAATGCAGTTAATTTTTGTTTCTTTCAGTGGAGCACAAGTAACATACCTTTCAAGTTCTCAATCTCAGAATTCTTTTTCTCATGTTCTGATTTCAATTTGTCAATTTCTGCTTCGTTCTTATCGAGCTCAGTCGCAAACTCATCTGACACATTTCTTAATCTTTCCCGTTCATTCGTTTCTAACTCCAGAAACTCTTGTAATTCGTTGATTTTAGCTGAAAAAGGAAAAGAATACAATCTGATTTAAATTTAACCATTGTAAATTAGATTTTTTTTTTGTCGCAATTCAATACAATTATATTGTGGACTCGAATACCTATGCACTAATTTCTGAGCAATTAATATTGTCATTGAGAGAGAACAAATTTGTGTGTATTTCATAATATATAACATTTTGCAGGTAGATTCTGAGATTCCGTGTGTTCCATATATTTGGTTAAGTAGAAATTGGGCATCTCAAATTTTCGGAGTTATCACATCTCCTTAAATAACCCCTGAAGAAGCAGATGTGACACCTCCGCAAATTTGGGATACCTAATATCTACGATTCCAGATGGTACCGTCACCAAAAATATATAACATGATAAACACTCACTTAAATCAATACTTATAGACAGACAGACAGACAGACAAAGACATTTATTTACACAAAGAGACACACAAATACATAGACAAACAGACAATACACAACTAAAGAGATATTATTTAATATTAGTATATATTCTCTATGTGTGGGAGGCCTCTCTAAGGTCTTAAGACCGCTATCGAGGGCCACCCAGGTGTTTAAAGGTAGGCTGAAATCTCCTGTCACCAATTACAGTTTATCAAGTTAATTGAATATTTCAATATTAATAATAGTAACAAGGTATGGATTAGCACTTAATCTAGACAGATACCATGTCGGCTCAATCTTGCCGACATTACAGCACTGACGTTGTACAATCCTGGTATATTTAAGGAAGGTAGCTAGGGTTAGGGTTAGCTTAATGTATAAAGCTAATAAAAATGAATTACCTTCAAGTTTGTTGACTTCTTGCATTCTTGACGAGTCGTCCTCAGGTTTCGCCAACTTATCTACAACAACAAAATAATGCAGCATTGAATAAAAAGTTGTAATAAATGCAAAATCCGTTTAATGTTCAGCCATCTCATTTGATTGACAATGACTGACTGCAGTTTGCTTGCAGAAAATAAAGGCATATATTACGATAATTTATTTTGCTCTTTAGTGCTTCACTAAAATCTAACTTATCAATTAAACAGTACCTTTCAATAGTAAGACCTCTGAATTTTTCTGACCAATCTCTGTTCTCAGTTTCTGGATTTCTGCTACATTCTTATCAAGATTTTCCTCAAGTTCGGCGACTCTTGCTGAAAGTGTGAAAACAAACGTGAAACAACGATTGGTATGACATCATCGAACAGACATCATCAAACAGACATCATCGAACAGACATCATCGAACAGATATCATCAAACATTGTGTGATGATTATTCTTGTTAAATATATGCAGTCAGAAATTATTCAAATTTTAAAATAAAAATTAAAATGTCAAAATTTCATGTCACCTGAAATTTAAACGACTACATCACCTATCCATCTTAGAAAACACTTGACGCAGATCCACAATAAATTAGCGTTAAATATGTTGCCCTTACCATTTAATGTTTTGTTTTCTGCCTCTCTGGATTCAACTTCTTTCTTTAATTTCTCAATCTCGACCTCATTTTTGTCAAGGTCAACAGCAAAATCATCACAGACGTCTCTCAATCTCTCTCTTTCGCTCGTTTCGATTTGTAAGAATTCCTCGAGTTCTGCGATTCTAGCTAGAAAAAGGAAATCAACAACCAAATTAATATGTTGTTTCATATATATATGGTATCGTCAAAAAGACAGCCGGTCTGACCATTGGTCCACTGAAGTGACCAGCAGTCATTTCCTCCCTCATCTTAAACTGTTTCATTGTTTGTATGTGGAGAAAAAGTTCCACAAGAGGTCACTGACACTAGCAGATAAATATTGTTTGATGATGTCATCGATATTGTGACGTCATCAATGTAACAAGTAGGGACGTCATCTTATTGTCTTTTTATGTACTACAGTGATAGTGCCCCCTGTAGGCTGTCACTTATTCTCCCCATTCATCATCATATTTTCCAGCGTACCTTGAAGTTTACGGACTTCTTCTGCTCCTGATTGTGAATTCTCATTGTCCTGTTTCTGTTTCGACTCTGAAAAAAGAAAAAAACATTCCGTTACAGAAATTGGAATTGCGACAACAAATACCACAGGGAGAAGTTCAGAACTGTTTGAATATATCAGTAATGCTTGTCCATGACCATAGCAATCCATAATGACGTGATACCTAAAAATCTCAGGTCCAACAATTTTCCAACCTGAAAATTCCCTGCTTTTTCAAGAATTTTTCCAGACTAGACTGAGATATTTGCAGACCACAAATATATATTAATGATTGAGAAATTTGGAGGGTACTCTATACTCCACCACCAGGGGGGGGGGGGGGGGGGCTATAATAAAGATGACTGATCAGCGCCCTCTGTAAAATAAGCTGTTGGGTTACATCTGGGGTCAAGAACCACGCCAATTTCAGGAATTCATAATTTATTTATAACTCCTAGAAGTATTTTCTCGATTCCCAACTTTACAGACTGAGAAGTGGTTTTGTGAATTGCCAACATTTTCCCGGTTTCTCGCTACCTGTAACGTACGTACCCTGGAGATGCTGAATTTCCACATTCTTCTTCTCCACTTCAGCTCTCAAAGTTTCAACTTCAGTTTCAAATTTATCAAGATCAACTGCAAAATCATCACAGACATTTCTCAGTCTTTCTCTTTCTCCCGTTTCAATTTGCAAGAATTCTTCTAGTTGGGTGATTCGTGCTGAAATAAAGAACCGGATTACCCAAATTATAGTGACAGAGACAAGTACTGTGCATCATTTTATCATCACGAGTGCCACATACGATGTTATTAATAAAACTCAATCTCAAAAACCTTTTAAATCACAAAAACCCCATCCACCCTGACAGGCCAATATGTCTCCGACGGTCTTTACAATGCAAGTGAATGTCAGCATGTACACTGGTATTAGTAAAGTCACTGTAAAATACACTGTATTCGTTTTTGTGGTAAAGTTTGGAGTCCGCAATCTAGGATTATCTAAGTTACAATCACCCACACTCATCCACAAAGTTTCTACCATGAATTTCAGCTATGAAGGATCTCTCTGGCATAGTTTAAGAGAAAAAGATGATTATTATGAGATCATTATCAGCAGCTGAACACGACTGACCTTGGAGTTTAGATGCTTCTTCTTGACCTTGACTGGTATTGCCCCCTGGTTGGCTTTGTACTTTTTCTGAAATGCAGCGAAACAAACTGTAACAATAGGACGAATCATGACCAAATACGGATTAATCAATACACGTATTAATCAAGAGACATAATATTATATCCTAATAAAAGTCCTTTTGAAAATCCACTCATTATTAGAATGAAAGCCTCAACTGACACAACTTCGAGTACAACAAAAACTATGCGTAGATAATGCAACTAAATTGAGTAAAATTAATGTGATGGTCAAATAATCAAATTAAAAAGAAAAGTGCAACCACATTCCTTAAAACACAGTGCAATCAAAATCAATATGCTCAAATTTTGCCGTTAGCAACCAATAAAAATAACTTAAATTTTTATGTCAAGGTCATGAACGTCTCTGATTCGTGGTACATTTTTGGTCTTCACTTAATCATTTTTCTACAGCCTAATTTAAATTTTACTTGATGCATAATTTAATGTTCTGTTTGAATATGAGGTTGTCATTTATTCACCAGTCCCAATTATAGCGACGACTTTCCGGACCCTACGGATTTCTTGCTTTTTTGGACATTAGCAAAGTCATGAGCGTCCTCGACTTATGATACATTTTAAGCTCTAACTTAAGTCAATTTTTACCCAATTTTTAATATTTAGTTTTTGCTTAATTTCTTGACTGATTCTCTTATAGACTATGATATCGGGATTAAGCATACAGTCTGAAAGACTTATTGAAGCCACAGCGGTGCTTTTTGACGGTACATTTAGGCAAGCATGAACATCTTTCTGTGCGGTATGAAATGCAGATCACCCGGCCCGTATCACACGCTATTCTACATGATGTGGCTGCAATTGAGGAATAAATTTGTTCTACTTCTGGTGATGATGCAGTTGAAGCAAATCGACCCAATTTCAAAAAAAAAAACACTAAAGACGAAGCAATAATGTTCCAGATTGTTCCTCCATAATTATTTGTTACAATGCATAAATCAAGCCCATACCAAACACGAACTATATAAACAGTAATCGACAATGTGCGCAGACTTCATTAAATCAAACTTATGCCAAAAATGGTGCAACTTTTGTCCCAATTCAACCGTTTCTCACCATTCAGCTCCTTATATTGCGCATCTCTGGATTCTAACTCTTTCTTCAATTTCTCAATTTCAGCTTCGTTTTTATCGAGTTCTGAAGCGAACTCATCACAGATGTGTCTAAGTCGATCTCTTTCACTCGTTTCTATTTGTAAGAATTCTTCCAGTTCGATTATTTTCACTGCAAATTGTGCAATTCAAATACATATTTGACTAATTAGCATGGTCCATGGAATGGCTACGAGCTGACGACTTAGAGCTTGTTTTAACTACGGACCTTAATTACAACTGAAGCCATGTTTCAATGTATACTGCAACACTTAAATATTCAATGCCATTTCAAGGTCAGAGACATTCTATTCAAAGGAGACCTGGCACTTAAGCTTTTTGCGTACCTAGCGGTTGCGGAAAACAATAGGGAGAAAAAGTAATAAAGCCTACAGAGGGCGCCACCACTGTGGAAGCAGATATAAAGACAACAAGATGAACAAACAATACTAATCTGCTACAGCGACAGTGACCTCTGGTGGTACTTTTCTTAACTATTACCCGTGATGTCACAATGGGGAGAAAAAGTACCACAAGAGGTCACTGACATCGCAGCAGATAAATAGTTTGATGACGTCTTCAATATTGTGACGTCATCAATGTAACAAGTAGTGACGTCATCTTATTGTCCTTTTATGTACTACGGTCGTAGTGCCCCCTGTAGGTGATTGTGGTTTGTCTCATTATGTCATCAACTGGTTAATGTGTTGCTCCCTGCCAACACAAGGGGGCAGGTAAGTGAATTAGCTCATTTCTATTGGCTCTGGCAATTAAGGTACAATAATTGTACCCTTGCACTGGACACTTATTTAAGCTTGCAGTATGGCTTTAGGGTAACATTGAAACATTAACATGGGAATTTCCAAAATAAACGTCATACAAATAAATCCCCAATGAAATAAAACAAGATGACTCGGGACTAACCTTGAAGGTTGGAGGTTTCCTTAACTGGCACCTTTTCTTCATTCTCTGTACTGGGACATTCTGTGAAAAAAAAATTTATAATTGAATTTGCCTTTGAGAGAGTTTCAGACACCTTCGGGAATAAACACAACATTTGATATTATTTGTACAGGGTGGGTCCTATTCTAGGGTAACACAAGCCAGTTCTTTCTTAGAGATACTTAGATGTTCCCACAAAAAGGGACAAACCTCGGGTGAGGTCAAACAGTACAAAAAGCGGATTTTCACGGAAGTTTATGAGCCATTGAACCAGTTCCGTGAGCCGTAGCTCACGCAAAGTTAGCAAAGGTGATGTTGCGCGAGCTACTATCAGCGTATTTCATAATATAATCCCTGCGTACACATGTGCACCAATGTTATTCAAGCATTTCAAATTATGTATACTCTCTCTGAACAGGAACAATAACTCACCTTGTAGTTCCTTAATAGTGTTCTCTTTCTGCTCAATTTCTACTTTCAACTTTTCTATCTCCGCCTCATTCTTGTCTAAATCGACGGCAAATTCATCACAAACGTTTCTCAGCCTCTCCCTTTCAGCGGTTTCTATTTTCAGGAAATCTTCGAGTTCTGTTATTTTGGCTGGAAAATATTACAGTTGATAGTTACAGGCAACATAGATATATTTATTGCGTACACATTCTGTAATGATTCCATTTGGAATTCTGCAATGTCTCAATTTGGAATTCTGTAATGATTCCATTTGGAATTCTGCAATGATTCATTTTGGAACTCCTGTAGGCTCCATCTGGTACTCGAATATTGTATGACTATGAAAATGAATTAATTCCTTTATGAAATAATTCAATACAGATATAAAATAGCTTCTTTTATTTTATTAATTCATATAAACTAACTGGCAATTTATTGTACTTATCTTACATAACCGTGGTATAAAAATCATAATATTAACCTAGAAATATATGGGAAGTTGAAATCAAGAGTAGTTCTTATCTGCACTTTTAGATGGCAGCGCTAAGAACAGAATTTTGTCTAGGGCAGAGCAAAAATTAGACTGAATTAAGCCTCAAAAAGTGTAGAAAACACCGCACAAAATGATCACCTGAAACTTGATCTTATTTCAAATATATTGTGAAACATGGTTGGGACTAAATAACTCATATTTTGAAGTCAACTACAAAATGGTCATCTCTACAAATTCATGGCCAATGATCGAATACAGTCAATCCAGGATTCCCACTATTTTCCAACATGAAAATTCCCTATTTTTTCAAGACTTTTTCCAGACTAGACTGAGATATTTCAGACCATAAATATAAAAATAATATTAATAACGGAGAACTTTGTGGGGTACGCTATACTCCACCCTTTGCAATGGAGTAGTAATTTTTAAATTCACCACCAGGGGGGGCTATAATAAAGATGACTGATCAGCGCCCTCTGTAAACAAAGCTGTTGGGTTACATCTGGGGTCAAGAACCACGCCAATTTCAGAGATTTATAATTTTTTATAATTCTGAGAAATTTTTTCAATTCCCAACTTTCCAAACCGAAAAAGTTGTTTTGTGAATTCCCAACTTTTTCCCGGTTTCATAGTACCGTGGGAACCATGTC
Organism: Alitta virens; assembly: GCA_932294295.1. Taxonomy (NCBI): domain Eukaryota; kingdom Metazoa; phylum Annelida; class Polychaeta; order Phyllodocida; family Nereididae; genus Alitta; species Alitta virens. The sequence continues at coordinate 37,529,095 of OW028583.1, forward strand.
AAATATCAGAATATAGTCAGTTATAAAGACATCACAAGTTCACATTAATAATTTAAATACCAACCTTTCAATGGCTCCACCTCCATATCTCTCTTCTCCAATTCCTTTTTCAGTAATTGTAATTCTTCCGGGTTTTTCATTTGACTTGCCTCTAATTCTTCACACACTTCCCTAAGCCTCAGTCTCTCGCGACTTTCAAACTTGAGACTTTTTTCAAGGTCACTCACACTCGCTGAAATAATAATCAAACCATTTAAATCGAGTGATTGATGTCATCAAAGAACGGTTGGGTGACAGTTGTGTTTTGTTGGATTTCTAGTGAAGCCAAAAAAAAAAAGAAAACGGTGTTTCTAATTATTCTATTTAGAAAAAGTTGGGTCAAAAGATTTTTCTTACATTTTTTTTTCTTAAATCTCTTAGCTCAGATTACTTTAAAAAACGAAACAAGAGGGTATCACTTGCCCAACTTTTGTCAAAAGTGTAAAAAAAATTCAGGTCAGAGCTTTAAGTTGGGTTGGGTAGTCTGGAAATCTGGAACAAAATAATTTTCTTCAGTGTTCCTTACTCATAAAATCTACTTATTAAAATTTTTCTCTGCAAATGTCAGTTTGTAAATAAGAAAGTCTATTTGAACCTGTGGTTCCTCACAAAACACAACAGAAATCAATACAAAGTCAAAGTTTGACACAACAGAGCCTGTTATGCATAATGTAGAATAGTCCTATTCCTCGTTAATTTATTTAACAAATATTCTACTAATTAAGGCACCTGTTAATCTGTTAATAGTCTCATCTGCTTCTCTCAGTTTGAGGTGAGTATGGTCAGAGGAACGTCGCGGCGCTAAAAACACAAAAAACAAGACAACTAACAAAAACAAGAAACAATAACATCAAACACATCAAAAGAAATTTGCAAATAAATACAAGGAAATAAAATCTGTAAAATGTATTGTTGAATAAACGTCCCATTTAAGATCTCCCTTTAGTCTCATTAAGATCACCTTTCAGTCTCATTTAAGATCTCCTTTTAGTCTCATTAAGATCTCCTGTCCGTCTCCCTTTAGTCTCATTAAGTTCTCCTTTCAGTCTCCTTTAAGATCTCCTTTCCGTCTCCTTTTAGTCTCATTTAAGATCACCTTTCAGTCTTATTTAAGATCACCTTTCCGTCTCATTTAAGATCTCCTTCCAGTCTCAATCAATACAGAGGAAAAGCTAGTGTGCTGTGCCAAAGTATTTAATAATCACAGCGCTACTTTATGCCTGGCTAATTAATTATGGGATACTTTTGACCCAACAGAGGGAGCTCTATGCCAATCCTTACAACCTTTGTGACATCACCAATGCACTCAATGACCCAATTTTTCGATTACATCATCAAACAAAGGGTACAGGACCAGCATGTAGCTCCCCCTGTTGACCTGCAAGTCCCTATTATGTCAGACACTCCAGGTAGTTAGTTTTATAAAAAAAACGGTTGACTCTAGACAGCTGTAGCGGCCTATACCTGACTGTGATCTAAACATGCTCAAGCCAGCTGCTTCTGTCCACTTCAGAATCTATAGCTTATAGTCGGCTTACATTTATCACCAGAAAAGTGTAAACATTGGCATATGTAAGAAATTAATGTGATATATCATAAATATGTACTTTTAGATCCGGTTTCCAGTAGCCAGCAATTACAGGTTTTGCTAGGCTCAATTTGACAGGGCCGTTTTTAATGAAACTAAATGTATGCGCAAGAGTCAATTCAGCTTGCCAGATTATATTCAATGTTATGGGATTCTTTTGATCCATGATTAATAGTTCATTGGCTATTAGAAAGAAATGGAATCATATATCCATGGCACATGTACTTACAGTGCAGCATAAGCAGAGTAGTTTCGTGTTCTTCCGTCAGTCTAACCAAGGTGTTCTTCAGCTCGGATATTTCATTTTGCGTCATATCGATGCATTCTTTCAGCGCCATATTCTCCTCCTCTATGTGATCCTTGGCTAACTGGACCTGGTGTGGAAATCGTCACATAATCTTAACAATACAGGAATACAATACAGGAATGTATCACAGTGTTTCTAATGTGGTTTTACTTCTCGTACAGCCGTGGCCATAAATTTTCAGACACTTGCTATATATGGCGACTATGGCACTTTTATGATCATATGGCCTAGGGCATTGTGATGGTAGAAAGTAAAATCATAGGTCACAATTTAATATATTTGATATGAAAGTTTTGTTTTTTTTTGGTTTTTTCGACTCTTAAATATTGCTTTAAGATCAGAAAAGCTACAGCACATGAGAATTAAGGAAGAATTTAGCAAGTAGCAGTGGAAACAATAACAGCAAGGATTCCAAAAAAGCCAGATAGGGTACCTAGGTTCCCTTCCAGTTACCTCGTTCAGGCGTTTTTCTAAATCTTCTTCCATCTCAGCCAACCTCTCCTTTAAACTTTCTTTTTCATTTTCGAATTCTTCCCTAATTTCTTTTTCACGAGTTTCTAATCTCATGTCACAAGTGGCACTTTCTACGGCCAGTTTCTCCTCGTATTTCTTCTCCAGCGTTTCCTCAAATTCTTGCAAGTTGCTGTCCGTGTTTGCCATCTGAAAATATATACAGATTAAGAAAGTGTTCAGAAAACAGGGCTACTGGCCCTGGGACCAACAAGTAACTCTTTGGTATTTCGGTCAACATGCTCGCCTCTTGTGCACGGGACCCGGGTTCGATCCCGGGCGGGGGAACCTCCAAGAGACATTACAGTATAACCACTGTGAATCAAATATAACCAATCTTCACTGCCAGCATTTAGTAGAGAGATAAATAATCCTCTCATATTCAACAATAGTCATCAAAACTATTTCCAAATAGTGCTCCAAGTTATAAAAAATTTGCATAAACTACTTATTTATACTGAAACTCTCAGCTGGGTCTCCCACCATAATGTAAAATAATTGTTATTATGTGCGAATTTTCATGTAAAGTTGCAAATAAAAGTATCTGAATCTGAATCCTTTTAGATTGGAATTATTTCACTTGTATATCACAACAGATTATGGCACCCAATGAATCCACAATCAGAAGCCACAATCAGTGAACCTCGGAATTTGCTCAAATTCAAATCTGCAACCTTCTCTTATTATTGTATTCTATGTCGTTTATTAATAAATCGTCGATTGACGCCTGTTCTACCAATCACCAACCTGAGCAGCTCTTTCCTTCATTTCCTTCTCCACCTCATCCATCATTTTCTTCATCTCCTCCAGTTCTTTCTCATTCTCCTGTTTTAATTCTTCTTCTTTTTCTACAAATTCACGTTCCATTTTTATTCTTTCTTCTTCCAATTTTTCTTCCATTTTCATTCTTTCTTCCTCCAATTTTTCTTCCATTTTCATTATTACTTCTTCTAATTTTTCTTCCATTTTCATTCTTTCTTCCTCTAATTTTTCTTCCATTTTCATTCCTTCTTCCATTTTTATTCCTTCATCTTTCATTTTCATTCTTTCATCTTCTAATTTTTCTTCCATTTTCTTTCCTTCATCTTCTAATTTGTCTGCCATTTTCATTCTTTCATCTTCTATTTTTTCTTCCATTTTCATTCTTTCATCTTCTATTTTTTCTTCCATTTTCATTCTTTCATCATCGATTTTCTCCCTCCATCTATTCTCAATTTCCTCTTCGAGACCTTTCAATTTTTCTGCATCAACCTGAATCATCAATTTAACAAATAGTTTAATATTATGTTTTAATATTGCAATGTACTCTTAAAACATGCTGAATTCCTGTTTTTCTGTCCTCCATTTAAGATTAGCCGTACTACATTTTTTCAGTGCCCCTCATCCATCAACAAATTTTGGGCGATAAGGGCCGGATCAAAAACTTATCTAATATTTCAACCAGCATGTTTAAACCAAAGATAAAATTACATTTTATAGCAACATTTAACAAAAAAATTTGACCTCTAACCTGACTGCTTTGACCTCTTCTTTCCTTGTCCAGTTCAGATTTCATTTTCATCATTTCTTCTTTTGCAGAACGATTCTCATCAATCAATTCATCTTCTTTTGCCACCAATTCTCGCATCATGGCATTCCTTTCGTCTTCCATTTTTTCCCGCCATTTTCTCTCGAGAGCGCCCTCTAGTTCTTTTAAACTCTCTCTGCGTTCGACCTGATTGAGAAAAACAAATACAATTGCTCATCATAATTCAGTAAATTCAACCTCTTGTTTTAACGCCATTATGACTCTTCTAAAGTAACTTACATTAATGGCTAAAGTAACTTACATTAATGGCTACAGCCAGGAATAGGTAGCACAACTGTCTTAAGTCAACAGTTTTTATTTATCATTAAAAAAAAATAACTGAACAAGTGTACACAGAAACAAATTTGCAGCAAAATCGTAATATCCAGATTTTCTGTTATCATTTAACTAAAAGGACTTATCGCATACCTGAGACTTCTGAATTTCCTTCTCCAAATTCTCAATTTCTTTCTTCAGCCTTTCTTTTTCTTTCTCATACTCTTCTTTTAATTCTTTCTCTTGCGAAGCAAATTCTTCTTCAACTTTCACTCTTTCGTCTTTCACTTTTTTCAGCCACTTGTTTTCCATGTCCGTCTCCAATTGTTTGAGATCATTTGCCTGCGATAGAAAGACAAAAATTACAAATTCATGTACTAAAATCGTATATTTCAGGGTACCTACATATTCCTTTGACAAGAATTCCCCACTTTTTGTTTTTTCCAGACCAAAAACAGAATTTTCCAATTTATGTCACAAAATCGTCAATGACTTTTGATCAACAGGACAGATTTTAACGAAAACACATGAAGATGATACTGGACGATATCTGCTAAATTATCATCTCTAGTGTTATCCTGAACGTTTGTAAACATTGCTTAAGTCTGACATGATTTTTATAAGTTTAAGTTTTAAGTTTTATTTTTTACCTTGACACATGGTTCATACAATTTTACACTGATACATTCAATACAGTAATGCATCTACATAATAATTTTAATATATTCAATGTCAAGAAAGGGAAACTACAGAGTTTTAAAAAACTATATTAAGTTGCCCCCAATAACCTTTTAAGGATAAGATTCTATCCTGTTCCCATCCTGGAAAATGGGGTTTCCACATTAATAACTTTAACTATATTCATTCATAAAAAAACACTAGAATCTTATATTTCAGGGTACCCACATATTCCTGTATTACAAGAATTCCCCACTTCTTGTTTTTCCAGACCAAAACAAAATTTTCCATACCAGTCTATGTCTTTTATCATCCAAAATTTTGACATACAGGACAGATTTTAAGTGACCTATGCACTGTTAACTTCGTCTTTAAGTAAAAAAATATTCTATTTATTCACTTACCTGAGATTTATTATTTTTCTTAAATTCTTCCAAACAGTACTCTGCCTGGGCTTTGTCAGCTTTCATCTGTGCAAAAATAAAAATCTTCAGATTCAGAAAGTTTTCTTTTCCGGACATAAAAAGACAGTGAAGAGACACAAAATCTAATTATGTGCTAATGATGCATTAATAATACAGTTACTATTACAGGATACTATTATTATGAGGTTATACAATCTTGAAGATGTCATATAATTATTCATAAAAACTTCTGACAGTCCCTTTATCTACTGGATGGATTTTAATAAACTCCTGTAAACATTATGCTAAATATGTCCGCAATGAATTTCTGATGACGGGCACCATTTACTTCTGCATTATTTCGTCGTTAAGTAATGTCATTTTCAAAACAGACAGAATTTTCCAGATTACACAATTTCATTTTTCACATTCCCTAATTTTTCCAGGTTTCTCAATACTGTGGGCACCCTGGACTATTATCATTATTTTGCCCCTCCATTCAACAAACAAGTTCCAGTCAAATTTATCAATTCTAACTACATCTATGTCTCATTGCTACTGGGTCTGAAGCTTAGTCAGCTTATATGACCAGCAGAGGCAGATGTAATGATGGGATGATAAGGCTGCTTGGAGTCCACACCATGTTACACATTTACCCCATGGGTGGGGTCTTTTACTTGTCTCAGCATGGACATCAAGTACAAGGCACCTTAAATTTAACGTCTCATGCGATCGACATCCAGCTGGGATCACAGGCACTGTCCAGCTGCTATACATGTCAAGAAATAATAAGAAGGTGCCGCTCTTGTGCATTGAGCAAGTTGACTTGGCGTCATTATATAAATGTCTGATTCTTTGGTAACATCACGTTAACAATATTTCCTACTGATCTGAATCGACATCATAGTGGTTATTGTCTCATTTTTGCTGTTATAAAGCATTTTTCAGACGTGAATACAATTGCGACAGTCATGCGGACAGAATGTAGGTCATTCAGACCAGCAGCGGAGGCATCCACAGGGTTTTTTGGGGAAAACCCTGAGGCCCAGAAGGCCTCTGATGGGCTGCAAACGGTCGCGGACCTGATTTAGAGCAGGGCGGACGTAATTGGCGACACTTATGACCTAAATTCTGTCCGCACGACTGTAGCCACAGAATTTTGAGTGCTACACCTTCCTTATTTCTGTCTTGACACACCAGCCGCTGATGGAGGGCGCCTGTGCTGAGATGTAGCTGACGCAGACCAGTAACATCAATGCTAAAAAACAGTTTTTTGTCAACCTACCTGTTCAATACTGTCTTGTTGCAAATCGATCTGCAATTTGAATTGCGACATCTGTGTTTGGTAACTTGCGTTCACTTGTCGGAGATTTCCAAGACCATCTTGACTCTTTTTCAGTTCGTTTTCACATTCTCTTAACTGACGTTGCAGATTGTTCCGTTGGAATGTCAGATCGTCTGCTTTGTCGGCAATACCTGACGAGAAATAATTGGCAAAAGAATAACTACAAAACCCTCTTTATGTGATCAAAAGTGGAACTCAGGGTTCCCCACAGAAATCATTAAATTAAATACCATGACTTCTCCATGACCATTCATAGAAATTTCCCCGACTTTCTTTCGATAAAATCTGCACAACAAAGTCAACGATTGCAAAGTATAATGGCCTCCACACACCCGTTACAGCCATCCTCACCACCCTTTTTTATTGCAGACAAAAGTTGTTGTTTTTTTACTTTCTAAAATTCCATGACTTTTTCATGACCTTTTTAAAATTTCTATAATTACATGACTTTTCCATGACAACCAATTTTTCCATGATTTTCCAAGACTTCCATGACTGTGGGAACACTGGGAACTACTGAATGTTATTTTCTGGCTTGAATGTAAATCACTCATGTCATTCTGGTTTTCACTCATAGCACATCAAACTAATGTGTCATAAGTACCAAGTTATTTGCTTTGCTTACAAACAAACCTCCATAAACACTTGGAAGACAAAAATTAAATATCATATTTACCTTTAAATTCTTTCATTTGTGCCTCGTATTTCTGACACCGTTGGGTTGTAAGATCCAAATTTGTTGCCATTTTCTTAAAACGGTCCATCAGTTTCTCGGGATTATTCTCCATGGACTTTGCTTGCTTTTCATGATTCATTAAAAGGGAATGCATTGTGTGCATTTCTGATCGTATAGCCTAAAAAAAAAATTCAGTCGTTCAGTCATCTGTGGAGAACAAAACGACTACTCAAGACCTGTGATATATTCTGTTCATTAGACACCCCATGCTCATTCTGTTTCGTCATTGGTCAGTTCTTGATCACATGACATTCCATAATTTAGTCTATGAATATCACCCTGACAGCTCTTTCTGCTGTTTGAATGAGCATTAGGCATATAATAAAACAAATATGGCCCTTGGTACTAGAAATATTGGGTTTTATCAGTCCTCGGCCAGATATTTTTACCTCGGACTGACAATAACCTAATATTTCTGTTAACATGCTTGTTTCCAATCTCATATATATATATATATACATATTTTTTAATTAACCATATAATTCTTTAACCAATGTTTAATGTCTTTGTGTGAGTAGAATAATAATCAATAGCAAAATTATCTAATAATCTTTTATTAACGTACCTCTTTTTCCTCCTCAGCTTTCCTCATCTGATGTTCCGCCAGATCCGCATCATTTTTAGCTTTCGCGTATTTCTGCATCAGTTGTTTTTTCTAAAGAATGAAATTATAAACCAAATTTTAAAATAAACTGGCGTCCGTTATTATTTGAATTATTCAATTTTTGGTCTTATAGAACTATCAATAACAGTAGTTTTTATCTGTACCACTGGGGGGGGCGCTTAAACAGATTAGCGCCCCCTGGGTAAAATTGAGCAAATGTGGCATAGTATTCCAGGTACAAAGAAAAAGACAAAATAGATTTGACAAAGGACGACTGCTCTGACTAGAAATTGAATCAAATTAGTTCAAAAAATTTAATCAAATTAGTCTAGAAAATGATAGTCTATTATATTTTAATAATTTATCTTCAAGACATCAATCACGACAGTCCTAATAAAACAAGGCATGGCTCATACCGACATTTTAAGAAAAGACCCACCTCATTTTCCTCCTTTTTCAGGTCGGCCAGAAGCGCGTTTTGCTCATCAGCCACTGTGGTCAGGGCTTCACGTTTAGCGCTGGTCAATTTATCTTGCATTTCAACTTGACCTCTTCTCTTCTCCTCATTAACGGCTTTAGCAATCAGAGCATCGACATCCACTTGATCCTAGAAAGAAAATAACATGACATGTTCATTTCCAGGCCAGTGTCACTACAAGCAGATGCAAAAAGCAGGGCTTGGGCCAACAGTATGTAGTGCTGAATCCTCTAAAAAGTAGGTAAACCATCCGGTCACTTCATCAGTTTCTAGGCACTCCTACGGTCAATCTAATTTTGGGAGATGCTGAATAATTTATTCAACTTGGGTTTGCACCAAACTCTGAATGGAGGTAGAAATTATATTTATTCAACTTGGTTTGCACCAAACTCTGAATGGAGGTAGAAATTATATTTATTCAACTTGGTTTGCACCAAACTCTGAATGGAGGTAGAAATTATATTTATTCAACTTGGTTTGCACCAAACTCTGAATGGAGGTAGAAATTATATTTATTCAACTTGGCTTGCACCAAACTCTGAATGGAGGTAGAAATTTTTTTTTATAGGTGCATATAGAAAAGTTTCTATCTTCAAATTCTGAATCAACACCTATTTATTAAATTAATCAATTTTTTTTTTTAATCAAAAGATAAATCAATTATATCCATATCATAATTATTACAAGAATCTCTGAGGTTAGCTAAATTTCGTAACACTTATCCACACACAAAAATCTGTCAAAAACAAGACAACTCACATCAATTTTCGAGGCACTGTCCAACTCCTTCGTCACTTCGTCTAATTCGTTCTTAGTTTTCTCCAGTTCCTGTTGCATTTGTTCAAGTTGTGTCTTTAATTCACTCATTTCATTTTGATGTTTTTCCTCTTTTTCGAGCAGAATTTCTTGCTGCAGGTCAATACCAAACATGCTAACTGCCTTTTACCTTTTACATTTATTTAACAAACTGATGACCAATTATTAGTCATCTAATTGCATGTTTTAATAAATATTAGTGCTCAGTAGATCTTATCGTTACAACCATGGGCGCTAAACGAAATATAAGAGTTATCTGAGGGGTATGCCGCTCAGGAAACCTATATTTCATGTGAACATTTTGAAAATATAGGAAATAATCAAGAAAGTACTTTTTTATAGATTCCTATCAAAACATGAGGACTCATAGGAAATGTAGGAAAATAATTCTTGTAATTTTGAATAAATAAAAAAACTAGTTTCCATGACAACCTACATTGCCCATCTTTGCATCTTCAACCTGTCTCATCGCTTCCTCGAGTCGGGTTTGTAGTTCGGTGACTTGGTCTTGAAGGGATCTCACTTCCAACTTATTGGTCTCATTTTCAATTTCCACATCAGAGTCGAGCTACATTTACGAATTGAAATCAGTCAGAATGAGTTTTTATGTTACACCTTCTAGTCACCGGAGTTATCAAACAAAACAGGACTTTCAATGCTTTTATAATATCAGCTCAAAGCACATGAATCAACCAGCCATTTTAATAAATGAAATATCTTCAAATGTATACGCAGTACACTCATAACATGAAGGTAGTTACAATGATCAACTGCATGTGAACACTTATCAGGGTGGCTGCTATTTCCTTGAGGTCAAATTTAAGACCTTTTTTAAGACTTTTCTAAGCCAAAATTTTCTAAATTTAAGACCATATTACCCGCACACCAAGTTATGAACAATCTAAATACATTTTTGCATAACTTCAAACCTAGGGAAAAATTTTCAGATTTTATGACTGATTACTTTCATGACTGATTTTAAATTGCTATTACTGTTCAACTCCGTAACCCTGAAATTTTTGTTGTTGGATTATGCGTGTTTAATGATTTAACTTGCCGGCTGACCTCAGTGTTCAAACACAGAACTTTGCACGACTATTAAGTTTAACTCACCTTGTCAACCACGTTCTGTTCATTGGTCAGTTTAGATTCTTCCAGTTCCAGTCGCATTTGAGCGATCTGACCTTGAAGGTCAGCAACCTCAAGGTCATGTAGTTCTCGTTCCTTATCGAGTTCACTCTAAGAAGTGAATCGCAAATAAAAACCATTACAAAAAGTCAGTCACAACTGAACTTGGCAACAGGATTCGCGCAAGTGCCATAAATTAAGTTCGAGGTTTTTCAAATCTTCAGAGAAGACATTTTTGTAAATCAACGTGCAATAGTGCTTTACAAAGGTAGGAACATAGAATGGTACAATTAATAAAATGAGATAAACTAAAATTTAACTTCTTAGATGTTTAGGACGCATTACAACAGCATCGCTAGAGACACGAAAACTGTTACAAACAATAACTATCCAAAGTGTTTTGCGCGTTGGCCATATTGGATGTCGTAACAAATTACAATGTTGCCAAGCGTACTTCAAATGAACACTTGGGCCATGGCATCCAATAACAATGTAACGACTACTTTTCTTACCGAAAACACATCATCATTATCCATGTCAAGTCTCTGTACTTTGCTGTCCTCCAATTCTTTTTGTAATTCGGCTATTTGATCTTGAAGAGCTTGCATTTCTGCATCGCTATTTTTCTGAGATTCATCATCATGCTAAAATGACAGAAATATACAACATGAGCACAAGAGGACCCTTAATTCAGTTGTTGACGGAAGGGTTTCCTTTCAAATTAATTGTGCACCTAAGTTTAACCTTACACTGTTAAACTGAACTTACAAATGCAATAATTGGTGAGTTCATCTTCCCAATTGGGGAACATAATATTATTTTACTGACAGCACTCAATTCTCATCCTCACCATAATACAACACAACTTGGTTGTGCATAAGCCTTCAACATCGAAGATATGCAGACTGCTTTAATATAAAAATAAAAGACACCAGGGGCTGTTGCTGCCATCATATACACTGATATAGCAATCTGTGGATATAGTGCATCAGGTCGAATGAATAATTAATATTGTTTGGTTCCGGTTTCCTACCGACCCTGAGCAAAACCCCCTCCCCTACCCCTAACTTCTTATGCACTATTCAAGCTCTGTGAACGGTTTCAAAATGGATTGCTATACATTTTAACCATTAAAAAAAAAAATTATTTGGCTGATCTTTCGGGTCGTCCCTACTTTTTGAGGGCTATGAAATCGGAAACAAAAACAATTTTATAATTCCGGCTGAGAGTCAAATGAATTGCACCTACATCTATATCACAGGTTTTCACATCAGCCAGTTGTCTTCTTGTTTCTTCCAATTCTCGTTGAGATTCAAGCAACTGCTCTTTCAGTCTCATCATCTCGTCTTGTTGATTTTCAAGACCTTTTTCTATCTCATTTTCCAACTACACAAAACAAAATAATAATTTGCTCACAATATAACATCACTTATAAGAGTAACATCAAAGAAAATAATATTATTTTTTATGATTAAGTCAAAACTCAGTATAATTTAGCAGGGAGAGGGAGAGAACCCAGAAGCTGTTCTGATGGTAATATGTAGATTTTTTCTTCTTAATATTTACCTTTTGAATTTGTAGTAAGTATAATTTGTTCACATACATTATTGTACCCAATTGGGGTCAGCCTGCCATGAATGTTATTTTTAAAAGATATATATGTGATATGAAATGTTCTTATTTTAAAAATGGCCAATAAATGAATCTTGAAATCTTGAAGATGTTCAATGTTGAAATAAACTTGATTTCGTATTGAACTGACCTGCTACCCCCTCCCCAAGCTGTTTTAAAAATCATCCAGCAGTCCCCACCAAACTCCCGCACAATTCTAAATGGAATAGTTCCCACAGCAACGCACCTGATGATGGAACATGCTCTCATTCCTCAAGTCACCTTCTTCTTTTTCGAACATCCTCAAATCCTTCAATTCCATGATTTCATCTTCTTTGGTTGCCAAGACTCCTTGCAGCTCCTGGTTCATTTTAGTCCTGCATCAAAATTAATAAGTTTCAAATATCAAGCTATGTGCAATTAATGCAGTGTTCCAGCTAGGATTTGCATTGGGCATGGTGCACAAGAATATTAGGTCAACTAAATAGACTCGTATAGGGCACCCAGCTCATTGAAAAGCAGTTTAAAAAAAATTGGGCATGGCGCAAGGGGCATCAAGCATGGCGCAGCATCATCCTCATATGGCCTAGCTGGAACACTGTAATGTTTCTTTAGAAATAGAGACTAGATCATATTGACCTCTGATAAGAAAGTCCAATATCTGACCACCCAGAATAGATTTATAAACGCTACTGAATGATGAAAATGAGGTAAATCTAGGGCTCTACACCAGTTCGGTAGTTATCGGTCATAACGGTAACAAATAATCAATAAAAGAACCGGAATGTGACGTGTGATCTTTTATATTACATCGGCATACTTTAGAGCATAGAATATGTTCTTCTGCCCCATAGATGCAAAATATTAACCAATTTCCTTTCACCAAGTAGCTACAACCACACCATTTTGATTACTTTCTGTGATGCGCTGTGATTGGTCAAAATAACAGCCAATCAGTGATAAGCTTGCTTGGAGCTATTGCCTAGCATAAATTTGTTTTTACAAAATATTTAGCTGAGAATTCAACAAATTTATCATGTGTATCGACGATACGTATCGTGTATCAAATGAGAGTATCGATGATGGATATCATATTGGATCAAACGTCATAGAGCCCTAGATAAGGCAACACTTATTAAATTTTTAGCTACTCAGATCCGCTTACATGACGAGAAATGTGCTGACAAAAAAATAAAGTTATGTCCTAATATTAATATGAAGATTTATTCTATTTTCTTAACTTCGCATTGACCGACCCAGTAAAACTTGCCCAGAGACGATCCAAGCAATTTAAGATCAAATAAGTGTGGCTTAGTTGAGACAATAAATATATTTCTAACAACATAGCCATATCTCCTCCCACAGTTGTTTCTTCGATACAAAAATTCAACAGAAAAGTCATTTTGAAGCAGTTTTCGAGGGTTGCAAAATTTGTTGATTAGGCCGAGTGAAAAAAAGTTAAGTTTCCGATTATTTTGTTTACAAAAGTTGGGTGGATAGATCGGGGAATTATTTTGTGCTTTTGTTTTTTTCCCCTGAGAGTCAAGGTTCAAAAGCAAAATAATGGGTGTCACATGTCAATTTTTTTTGTCAGATGCCTCAAAAAAATTTCAGGCCGGGCCTTGAGAAGTCGGGTCAGTCGGAAATCAGAAACACAGGTCGCTAATTCTGAGACTGTGAGTACTTACAAAGTGGACATCTCCTCTCGCAGTTCTTCCTCCCGTTTAGCTCTCTCAGAATCTTGCAACAAAACCTGCGACAGTTTCTCCTCTAGTTCACGGAGACTTTTACATCCTCCGCATTCCGTCTGGTCAGCTGGTTTCTCCGCAGGCGTTAGTGACTGACGATCGAGAGACAAAGATAATAAGCATCAAACAGAATAGGAATTAATCAACACTATGTAATCATGCCATGGATACGATATCAAACAGATAAGCGTTTTTACTGAGAATGAGGTTACTTCGGTTTCATAATGAACTTGTCTGCAGAATATTAAGAGCTGTTTCATTTAAAAAAGAGCGGGGTGGACCTGACAATTTTTACCCCCGATATCTGGTTTTTGACAGATATTAAGAAAATATATATCAACAACACCCTCCCTCCTGACATCAGTTTGCCTCAGACCCCCCACTCCCGATATTTGAAAAAACCTTCAGGTCTATCCCCCTTAAGTGGAACAGCCCTAATAAGGTATTTCCTTCATTGCCATATGGAACACGAAGATTCAGGACCTAGTGTCAATTGTGACGGTTAAAATATTAAGATTTTACTTCATTCCTAATTAAATTACCTGCGACAGTTGAATGACTTTCTGTTCCATGGCGTCCATATCCGCACTCTGTAACTCGATGATTTCAAATAACTGTCTGATCTGTAATAAACAAATTAATTTTATAATTTTATGGTCAATTTTGGCTTTAGAAATATCACGCGCTATCAATGTGCACTGATCTGAAATTCGTTTTAATACGGATTCGCCAAGAAAAATGTTCATCCATCAAAATAAATGTTAATTCATATTTATTATAATTTTTTTTTAAAGTTTATACATTTCCGCCAAGTACTCACCGTCTGTAATAAATACGAAATAAAAACATTTATGAATACATTTCTGTATATCTTAATTATGCTACGAGCCTGTCTCTTAACTTTTCAAAAGAAATTCATCTGTCTGTCACAGGATATGATATTATGATATAATCTCATAAAAAACATAAAACTAATGAGAAATATTTTTGAATTGACAGGCAATGTTTCATTTAAGGCGGATCGAAAAATATTGTTTGTTTCCGCTTTCATGCCCCAAGAAAGTCAGGGTCGGTAGGTCTGGTTATTATTTTTTTGCAGACCAGATTGAATGGCGTAAAAGATAGCATGCGCATTTGCCGCAGTAAAAACGCTCGGAAAACGAGCACAAATAAACCTGACGATGATTTTAGGGTTACATTAATCTTTTTGTCCCGTCTTTTTAGAAGAATAGATGTTACACACGTGCCAGAAATTTCCCGTATGCCCAAAAATACTTTATGGTTGGCAATATAATTAGGGTCGGTCTTAACCGGAACAAAACAATTATTTTCAATGTGCCTTATGTTGAAAATTTGCCTCGTACCTTGTCATTCTTTTGTTCTATTTGAAGATGGAGGGCTTCCATAGAACGTCCTTCTCCTGCAGATCCCGGAGAACTTTCTTCATTGCTGGCAGTCGATACATTATCCTACAAAATAAAGGTCATTTGCGTTAAATCGCCCATATGTGATTATAATATACTAGGGACGTGTATCCTTGGTAACGATTGGTGAGATGCATATATCTTCAATAAAAATAATCGATAATCGATACACATCGACGTACTACAATCTACAAATCTAGGCGCATTTTAAATCAGCTGGGTCCGCACTTTAATATAGTCCCCCGTCTGGGCAAATATAGTCCCCTGGGTCTGCATTTTAGTGTAGTCCGCTGGGTCCGCATTTTAGCATATATAGGAATCATGCAAGTGCGGCGCATCTGCAAAAGGACGGACTGCACAAGGTTTGCCAAGAGTGGACAAGCAATTATTTAGTCAAAACAACCACTTGACACGGTTTATTTGATAAAAAAAGACTTGTGGATCTCGTTAAAAGATTGAACCGAAACGTCTATCAATCTATATCTGTTATTGAATCAATGGTAAGTAACGATATACCGTGAACCGGTACACATCCTTATAAAATACATTCTTAGCATAATATTAATGATGTAATCTGCACTACATAACTTTTAGCCATCAATATTTAAGATATTTCAAACCACTGCATTCTAGAATACAAACATTAGTATTTATCCCCACCTGCTGAGCAGCTTGCATTTCACATTTGAGCGACTGAGACGTTCCAAACGACTGGTTTGGCATGCTAAGGTTATCCATAGTTTCATCCATGTCTAAATTGAAACTTAGTTGTTGTCCAGTTCGCGGGTTTCTGGGCTGTCCTGCAAATAAAACAAGTCATGGTAAGCAACAGTAAAAACACTTGTCCTTCCAAAGCAAGATAGATGTGTGTAATAACAACACCATGTTATAGCAGGAAACGTTGCTTTATGTTCTCGTTTAAAATTTATAGTGAGTTGATTTAAAGTCACAGTGAAAATAAGCAATCTGCACCTGCCAGAGCAGCAATTGTTTTGTGCCATTCAAATTAAAAATTTGTTTTCTCCTCAACAAAGCCATATTTTGAAATTTGCTACGATAAAGTTGTATAGAATTCAGTCTAGTTTTTTTACAATATATTTCATAAGCATCTAAATGTTCTAAGTATTCTCAAATCTGCAGAAATATTTGGTTCTTTTTTTTGCAAATTAATAAGTATAATTTAGATCCACATTTCAAAAAAAATATCAATGCTTCAGGACTTTTACATTTAAATAAATAAATTGGCAGGTTCAGTTTAGCATTTTTTTTAACTGCATATTTTGGGTTACAAACAGTTTAGCAAATATTATTATCATTTAAAGACGAGAAGGTTAATTTCTTAACAGAAAAAATAGTTCCAATTTTGCACACAGGTGGCACTGCAATGCAATGGTTGGTTCGGCCCTTAAGAACGGTCCCCAGACCCAGTATTTCTACGAATTCTCTCTCAGAACGGTTTCATCGAATGCAATAAACAGCAAAGTCTTACTGTCAGTGAAAGGTATTTGAGGTTTAACAAAGTTGTCCTCGTCCATTTCCCTGAAAGAAGCTTTTCCTGGGCTGTCCAATGTTCTTCTCATACTTAAAGGAGCGACTGACATCCGTGTTTTGCCAGCATACCACGTCTGCCTTCGTTTTGCCTAGAAAGAACAAATAAATAGCCACATATATATATATTATTAGAAAGAGAGAAAAAACTTGAAGAACAGCATACTTGACCTGGAGGAAATAATAACAACATAAGGCTGACTAAAAAAAAAAATTAAAATTCTTTCCAATTTCCGCCGATCCGACTTTACCAGGCCCAACCTGAATTTTGATAATGAACGTCTTGCACACTGCAATATGTGATTAATTCTAATCCAAGCTATATTAGCAAACTCTACAAACTGTTTCAGACAGTGACCAAAAAAATGGGTTGTCAAATTATGGAATTAATTCCTTTTTAGAGATGAATTATGTGAAGACTTTAGTCTGAATAGCAAAGTTATCTGTGATATCATATAATATTTAGCCACAAGTTGAATACGTGGGGTTTTTGCTAACCCTCTTTTTTGCGTGTAAATCATGGTTTTAAATATTTTATTTCTTTGTTATTGATCTTTTATTAATGCTGTACTGTTTCTCTTGTTTTACGAAGTTGCTTAATAACCTAATTAGCTTGGCAGTGAGGGTACAGGATCTGAAGCTCTAGTACAATCCAGTTAAAGTTAAATGATGATGGAGTCCAAAGTGAAGTTGAACAGTTTATTTTATTTAATATAGTAGTTTATTCCCCACAAATTCAAGAATTACACGTTGAAAAGTTTCATGTGAAACCAGCTAAATACCTGACCTAAAGTGGCCAGGCTGAGCTGCTTCTGTGTGGGCATGCTCAAAAGTGCTTATGGAAATTTCCTAGATTTTTTACACTCTTGCAATAATTTTTATGGATGGTTAAGGGTGGTGGTGGTGGTGGATTAGGGCTTTACGTCCTGTATTTCTGCACCTGATGGGCTAATTAGGACAGGTAGGGACCAGGGCAATGAGACGAAGGATGAAACAGCCATCCAACACAGGTTCGACCGGAAATTGAACCCGGGACCCAGTGGTTGGAAGCCCAGCGCGCTACCACTGAGCTAGGCCCCCACCCCATAGATGGTTAAGGGAGCATTAATGAATGAGTATCTGTTGGGGGAGCATGTATGATAGCCTGTTTTATACAAATAAAGCTTATAATAACAACCAGTTTGAGAGAACAATACCTTGACTTTGGTGACAGCTTCAGCCTTGGAGGACGAGAAGAAGAATTTACTAAGCTCATGCAACTTGTCCTCCTGCTCTTTGCTCTGTCTCTCCATCTCTTTCAACTGCTCTTTCAGCTCTTTGTTCTCTTGGTCCATGTCCATGTTCGTCACCTGCAGAAAAATCAAGCAAAAGGAAATTTAAAAATGACATGAAATTTAAACTTTTTTAACTTTCTCGATTTGACTGTATCTATGACTTTAAAATACATTTCAGGACGGACGCATAAGCCATCTTCTCGCTGGAACTAATTTGACTAGGGAGAAGTGAAATATAATCTGAAGATACTACCCACCGTGTTCAACTGTTTCTGCAATTTCTCCACCTCCGTCTTGTACTTTTGAAGCATGGCAGCCTCTGACAACACTTCGTTTAACACTGGTTTGTTCTTCACTCTTTTGGCTCGTGTAGCAAACTGAAGAAGAGAAATGTAACAAAATGTACACATCACTCGACAGGGCTGGTCACAGTGGGCAGCTCTCGTGTGACCTTTGTACTCAGAAATATTAATACAATATATGACGTCTCTAATACACAATTCTTGATGACATCATCAAAAATTGGGTTGTGGTGATGTCATGTATTGTACTGGTGATTCTGTGTACAAGGTCACACGAGAACTGTACAAGGTCACACGAGAACTGACCATCCTCAAGTCAAATTGAGCACAAGACAAGACAAGGTAGGGTATAAGTCATTAGATTTTATATTATATCAAAGACCTCATACTAGATATAAGGTCTTTGATTATATCATATTACATAAAATCATCCAACAAACAGAAACTACAAAGAAAATGAATATTACGCTATATCATTCATGACTAGGTTATGGCACTCTTAACTACAAACTAAAAATATACACTATTTGTTACATAGCCATATTGCTCTATAAAAGTCAAAGCGGAAAATATTTAAACAATAACTTAGTTATTTCTGAAATTTAAGTGTTCTCTGAAGAATTAATTGTGCCTTAATAAAATTAAGTAACAAACCTTTAAGGTAGAATTTGTCTCATCAAAAAAAGCTGGCGTCACGTTCGATATAATGGCAGTCTTGGAATTCCCACCCAATGCATTTTGCAATATCCTGGTCAGCTTGGAATCTCGATAACTGACAAATCTGTGAACAAATGAGATGTTAGTTATAGATACAATATTTAAAATTATATGCTTGGTTATTATATCACATGGTAGGTAAGGGTTCTGTCCCTGCTCAGAAACTCTTTGTGACCAACTCGCATGAATGTGTGCACAAGAAACCCCCCAGCTTTTCACTTATTGTCCTTGATTCGATATCGTTTATTCAATTTCATCGCAAGTCCAGGTATTACAAAAAGCACAAAATAAGATATTATACTTTTTTGTAATATATATATATATATGAATGCGTACACTATCAGAGGTACAGATGCAAAATAAAATGTAAAATTGAAGCGAATTTAAAATTAGTCAATTATTACATAAATACAAAATTAAAGATTCAGTGTCTTCAGCAGTGAAAAATGGTAAGAGTCATTTCTCAGTTCTTTTATCCACTGTACAATACCAAGATCACTGACACTCATTGTCAGTTGTCAGGGGTACAGTGTCAGTAATGCTACCTAGAGCAGTGAACATAGAACTATTTCGTGTGGTCGGCCTTCGAATGTGCGCAGTTATATCGCAAATATAGTCCACCTCAGCACTTTTCGACTGTTCCAGCTGCTCACAAATTAAGCAGTCACCTTATCATACCGTGTTTTTTTTTAACGTATGCAAAGATGATATATATATGTAGACTGGTGGAGAATATAGATAATATAGATATAACAGTAAAACCGCTCTCCCCTTTCCCCGGTTCGAGTTTTGAAATTTCATACAAATACTTTCTAGAAAAATATTTTTTTGACAAAAACGTTAACTTACACTTAACAAAACTAATTCTTACAAAAATGTTTCATTTACACAAAAATAAAGCCTATCGTTAGTTTTAAGTAGAGAAATTAAAAGTGAATATGTTTATCGAAAACTATATGTAAGTAATTTCAATTTCATAACAGTAACTCCCAGTAATTCTAATATCATTACCAGTGTTCCAGCTAGGATTTGAATTGGGCATGACGCACAAGAATATCAGGGTACCTAAATGGACTCATCACGGGCGCCCAGGGGTTCACTAAATTTCGGACGTGGCCCTGGCAAAATCAGGCATACTCAAATGGCTTAGCCGGAACACTGATTACAAGTAATTTCTGGTGATGTTCTGGCATAATTTTCTGAGGAAAAATTACATGACTTTTTTTTAAATTTAGAACCCACAGCTAATTTTGTATTACATGTATCAGCATTCGCAGTTAGAAATGGAACCATCAGTCACAGGAGTATATTTCCCAAGTCATTATGAAGCCATTTACCTTTAATGTGATAGCTACTAAGCCAATTTGTTAGGCAATCAATTTGTAATTTGAATCGGGGGCTGTGTGGTCAAGTGCTCATCATGGCACAAATGCACAATTATAGAGGTTAAATAAAGAATCAAAACATGAATTTTTTCGATTTTTCTATATCGATATCAATATTTTGTCGATTCATCAAGTACAGCATATCGATGACAACCCTACCCTCAGCCACGCTGGCCTGCATCTTCATCCCTAGGTCATTTGTCCATTCAAATATCATTAATGAAACCTGCTTACCCAGCATTTTCACTGAGCTGCGAAATGACCTGACTCAATGTCAATAAACTGCGGTTGATGTTTCCACCCTCCACAAGTCTCATTCCTGTTGCCCCCGTTTGATTGGCCTTCTCTGACCCAGCAAGATCGACAAGATTCTGAGGAAGAAAACTTGTATTAAATACCGTTCTACTCTCATCAGAGAGAACTAAAAATTCGTCATTTAAAGCTTCAGCTAAATTTATTTTCTTATTAAATCAATGCAAATTCTGAATTTCGATCAAAGAAATTGACCGATAATAAAAAGTCCTCTGGCTACATCAGAAATGTCATTTTGCAGCTTATTATTACATATCCTTGTAACATATATGCGAATTAAAGATAAACGAAAGTACTCCGGCACGAAAGTACTCCGGCAACCAAAATCCCATTATAGCATCAATTAGTTCATGCTGCAGATGGAGTTCATGAAAGAACGTTCCGAAGTGACAACATTCTTTTTGCTTACCAAATGAGCGACAGTGACGGGTTGCTCTTCTGACTTGGCAGGGTCATCGCACCTTTTACGACTTCCGATGGTGATTCTAAAAAGAGTGTGCGATCTACTACTCCTCTCGTTCATGTTAGTTGCTGCGAAATGACGTTTTTCTGCAAACGGAATTTAGATAACGAAAGATTACACCACTGACATAGAACAGACTGCTCAATATTTGGATTCAAAGTGATTGGACTACAAAATTATGCTCGTTATTATATGGCAGACCATGCTGCGCTATAAATTAAGTATATATAAAATATATTTACTATAAACATTATTTCTGATACGGGCATTCAGCAAATCTCTTCATTTTTTTCAATTATAATTGGAACATATCATCTCCCACCCTCTTTACTAATGCGTGGTAGTACGCTGTTGAGAAAATGAGGAGTTTATAAAAAAATTTATAATCCAGTTAAATCTGAGGCTCCACAACAGATTTGTAGGTTTTAAAGATCATATCACTGAGATACAACAGACGTCTACATTTTTTAAGATCATACGATAAAGATGTCCGATAAAAATTAATATTAAGGAAATATCTCACTTTCTCCCTTCTTGATAACTTCCATAACTTGGGCGGATGTTGTCACAAATTCATCCTTCAACCCTCGAACGTAGACATTTCCATCCTGCGTTTTAAGAAGGACAAATCGTCAAATGAAGAAAGACATTCCAAACAACATTGGAGCCCCACACTTATCACAAGTTCACAACCCCTGGAAATCGCTGAAGTGGTCGCAATTTCCAGGAGTCATTTTTAATCATTACCCAATATGTACACATGCAGGTGATCTTCTGAGGTGATCCTATGAGAACTTTTTACATTGTAATCAGATTGAGACCGAGAAATGTGGTCGAAATTGTGGAGCTCCACGGACCTCTGTACTCGTAAGATGAAATGCATTGAAATCACCAATTGAAATAACATAATAACAGGAGATGATTCTCAGTGTTTTGTTTGAAGAATCACCCAATATTGTGTATGTTTGGTGAGCAGAAATTGTTATATATTGCCTTTAATCTAATCTCTGTAAATTATAACTATCTGTAATATCATTGAAACGCATTCTAAGGAATATATAGTTATTTTTAATGTTTATTATAAAATTTGCCAGCCACTATGTGAGAGTCAAACGTTGTTTCTAGATATATGTTGTACATTTTAGCCAATAAATTGAATAACAAACAATTGACAAACGTAATATTTGCAAGGAGTATCGAAAATGTTTTATCGTTACTTACCATATCTTCTCTGATGTCGAGACTCTTAGAATCGGTCAATAGATCACTGACCGCCTCGTTGTAAATCTCCATGTACTGTACGCTTGTTACGTATTCTCTTTCTGGATTCTGAAGGAAAAAAGTAATCAAGAATAAGCCCAGGGTTCCTGCAGGTTTACCTTTATAAGAAGTAAGACTTTTGTAAGACTAGTATAGTAATATACACCAATATTTTTAATTTCATTGTCCGGAAAAATCTGGATATTGGCTATTAAACAATAAAATAAACGCATTTATATTTACCAAATCGTCTGAATATTAAAGTGTGGATGTTCATATCCAAGAATATTTACATCAAAATAAATCAATATATGTGGACAAAAGTAAGACCTAATACAGGCCTTACTTTTTACAAAAATAAAGAAAGACTTTATCAGACAGGGAACACTGAAGCCTGTGTCGAGCGATTATCACTCAAGGCAACTGTAGCTCGAAATTGATCACGGATTTTCAAACATTGATATTGTTCCGAGTTACGACTGAATTGCTAAGTTAAGCAGTTTTTAGCACCTTCGTTGGACATAACCTACATTTTCAATGGTATTGAATATGTCATCAACAGCGACCGGTACAATCCCAGGCATATTATCATCGCCAAACATCGTAAAAGTTTTTCCACTTGCAGTCTGTCCATAGGCAAAGACAGTACCTACAAAAAGAAATGTTAGGGAAATAGACTTAAAATTTGTTGAAATTTTCCACAGAAATATGACTAGTTAACAAATTACCTGAACATATTATCATCTCTTATTTATAATTATTACAAAGTTTTTTAGTACAATGTAGTGCAATTTTGGTATGTCCAGGACAAGCTGAGGCTTTCAGGAAGCCACAATTAGCATTAAAAAATGAATATAATGGATCAATCACAAGAGCATTAAGACAGATAGATAGATATGGTAAGTGCAGCCCTCTACAGCAAGTTTTTGTCACTACAAGGGTTGATTAAGACAAATAAAAGGGGAATTCAATTGGTTATGATAGATTAGTGCCGAATGGAAATACGTCAAGGAAATAACATCACGGACAATCGTTCATAAAAAAAGTTTGCATAAGCAAAAGTAACATATGCCAGGGGTAATAATTATTAGTTTGTTGCCGCATTATTATTATTATTATTTTTTTTTAAATTGAGTCACAAGCTTCACAATAGATTAAAAGAACAGATGAATTAAAGTTCAACATAAAGTTACAAGGTATGCAAATGTTACCGATTGCAGCTACACATCGTCCAGTGTGTCATATATGTGCAGTTGAGTAATGAAAAGTTCGAATTTACAGTTATATTACAATTACTTCAGTTATTAATGCAAAAAAAAACAACACACAAACCATTGAATCCTTCCATTGTCGCCATAACAATTGGCGCCACGATCTCGGAATAGATTTCAAAGGTGGATTGGTTGTTGAAGACGTGGTCTGAAGTAAAAGAAACAATAGAATAAACCAAACACAACAAAGCTTTTGACTGAAAAAAAAAGTTTGTTTCTGATTTCCAACCGACTTCACAAGGCTAGCCCTGAATTTTTCTTAATGCATTTAGCAAAATATTGACATTTTACACGCGATCTTTTGCCTTTGAACCTTAATTCTTAGGGAAAACAAAAACAAAAAAATCCCTGACCTTCTAACTCAACTTTGGTAAAAACAATTTCAATTGGCCTTGGCATGAATGCTGCATGAAATATTGCACGACTACCAAGACGTAAAGTTGGTACAGAACTCTACAGACAGTCACTAAAAATTCTTTGGAAGACCCTGCAACTAGCCTGAAGCTTAACATTGTATATAAAATGTATTATACCAGTGAAAAAAATCTATTTTAATTACAAATGCTGCAGTAAATCAACAAATATGAAGTTTATAAATGTTACAATCAAAATTGTCTTGATACAACTGTAATATTGTACCGAGATTTGATACAACGTAAAGGAGAAATTTGATGATTTCTTAACACCATGATCACTTACCAAATACATAAGCATTTCCACCATCAACTGATTGTATAGTCGGCCCATTGGTAATCCATCGAATGGTTCTATTTTCATTGATTTCCCTTAAAAATAAAATTTAAAAACCTGTATTGAATGCTAAAATACCGAGAAATTGCGAGAACAGACTCAAATAAGCAATTTTATCACACGTATGGCACAAATGATGAGTCATAGATATGTTGACTATAATTACCTTTGCACAAGGGGGCGAACCCGCACAACGACTTTAATGTTATCAGCCATTGCGCAATGCGGTGTTTAATTCAATTCAACTTTCAACTTGCCATCTGAAAGTAAAACAGTTAAATAATGTACGAGGCAAAATAAAAAGTTTTCATATAAATCGGGCTCAGCAGTTTACATGTGATTCCAAACCGTGAATGCTTGAACTAAGGGCCTCATTTCGTAATGATGTCAGGAGCAGAACCATTGAAAATGATTTACATTAAATATATTCCGCTTTCTTTTTGCATAGCTTCCCATAAACCTTCCCAAAATTTCATAATAGAAGTTCTTGTCAAATTTCTTGGTTTTAGTGAACTCTTACTGGAATGAGTCAAAAGTAAATTAGGAACTTCTACTACTTCTAAGCAATTTTCTCCAGAGTGCGAGTCTTGTGTTAAGTTGGTATGAGATGCGGTACAAGTGCTAGTCTTGTGTCAGAGTGTGACAGCAAAATTGTACACAGACACGACAGTCGGTCCCTTTGCAAGGCCTTGCTAATTGGTGATCAAGTTTCTAAGTTCACTTTTATTCGGCATCATTCTGACTATTAGAGATTATTTGACAGCAACAGAGTACAGACAAAAATGTACTTTCGATTCTCCAGGCCATTAATTCGCCGGAAGATCAAGTCAAAATTTGCGCGACATTATTTTGTCACAAATTGTGTGAGGTCGACTCATCGGGGAGTAGAATTCAAGATTAAAGTTAACAAAAGCTCATAATGTTAAAACTACGGGATATCTGCAACTGCGATCAATAACCCTTTAAATCAGTAACACGATAACTACAAACAATCACTTAAATAATCAAAATCACCTGTTTAATTGAATGAACTCCTCGACCACCTGAGCTGGACTGTTTAACTATACCGCCCGTCTCGCCCAACAGCCAATCAGAGAGCGCCTTACAAATTACTCTAGTTGGAAAAAAATCCGTAGATGGCGCTGCATTCGCCGACAGCTAGCGCCACCACGACCCTCTGAATAAATGATTTGTATATAGCAATTATGGAGATCACTGGCAGAATTTTTATTTTAACGGGGAAGATTGTCATAATTTCATATTTAGCATGTTATCATTTTCACTGATACAAATAATCTTGTTTTCTCCTTATATATTCATGCATATTTTATGCTACCGCAACGGAGGGTATTATCAACAGGGCAGGTATTTTCGACATAGTTTTTTTTACAAAATTAACATTCTAATGTGAGTGTCCTCCGTTACGGTATAGATAAATATTAAACTCTCAATTTTTAAATGCAGTTGTAAAAAAAACTAGAGTTTGCCATTTCCTTCTAAATTGAGTTTGTTGAACAATTTTCTCACCTCTGAGCTAAATCATTGTTTCTGTTGCATAACAATTAACCATTGTACCAAAGAGTCACTCTCTGGTGCGAGGGCATTCTGCTCACCCCAGGACCACTACACTACAGGACCACAACACTGCACATTTAGCATGTGACTAAATGATTTCTAATCGGTTAATAATTTCATTTTGTTATGATTTCAATGATTTTCTAAAAGGGGTCAACATGGGTCTCAAAAATACGAAGCAATGTCCCATGTCGCATTTTAAGAAAATCTAATGTCTCATGTCACTTTTTAGCTAAATAAGTAATAACTAAAATCAAAAGTGTCGCTTGTGAGTATTTAAATAGATATTCATGTGTCATTTTGTCCCTTGTTAAGAAGGGCAATGTCGCACTGTCGATTTTTTTTGTGTCGAATTTTACCCACGGAGACCCCTTTTAGTCTACTAAGAGTCACTATATCTATCTGAATGTCAAGCTGACAACATACAATCTGTATCTTTGGTTTCTACTACATGTTTTATGGCAATTAATCCACATGAGCTCACATGGTTTTAGTACCAATTATTGTACGATTTCTATTTCCACGGAATACATCATAGCGATATTTTTGATGCCTCAGAAAACAATATAGCGACTTGCTATTTTGTATTCCACGGAATACATTATAGCGATATTTTTGATGCTTCAGAATACTTTATAGCAATCTCCTATTTTGTAAGATAAGATAAGATAAGATAAGATAAGATAACATTTTATTTGAAGTCGGTGGTGATACAAATAACAATAAAACATAAGCTATAAAAGCTTTTTGCCGACAGAAAATTGTGACAAAAAACAAGGGGAAATATTTACAAATGAAAAGATGAGAAATAAATAGATGAGTTGGTAACATTGTGTAAAAATAAATTAAATTTTACAGGCTGTTTCTTTTACATAAAATGCAGTTGCCACATTGACATGTACTTAGAACATTGCTACTTCTTACAAATTTTTGAATTGCATAAAATCTGTTGAGTTCTTTACATTGATAGGTAAAGCATTCCGCACCAGAGGACCTTGATAAGCAATTGAACGCATGCCAAATTGGACTGTATTGTATACTGGTTTGATTAATTTGAAGTTATCCCTCATATCATATGGAGTGACTTGTCTAGTAAAGAAGGGATTTTCCACTGGAGATGCCATATCGTAGAGCACTTTGTAAACAAATTCAGCTAGATTAATTTTACGTGTAACATATAACATTCTTTTACCTGTCTTTAACAGCAAGTCATCATAGGGGCTATCGTAGTCATTGCAGATGAGTTCTACTGCGCCCTTTCATTTAGTTTTTCAAGTTTTTTATCCTGCCCTATTGTAAAAGAATCATAGACAGTTGAACAATAAACAAAGTTTGAAGCTACAAAAGATTCATAGATCCTGAGTTTACTTGTATAGTCAAGGTTTTTACATAGCCTCTGTAGGGCATTTATCTGCCGAGCTGCTTTTTTTACAGATAAGTGATACATGGTTGTGAAAGTTTAACTTGTTATCAAAGTTTACCCCTATTAGTTTAACAGTGGTGTCTGAATTTATTACATGACTACCAATTTCAAAGTCAATAGTCGATAGTCAAAGTCAATAGTCTTTGCTAAGGCAGATGGCATGAAATTTAGATGGGTTGGCTTTCATGAAGTTTACATTAAACCATCTCATTGCTTGTTGAGAGGCTTGTTCTAATGTGCTTTTAATTATAGATGGGTTACTGCGTGAGAAAGACAGTGTGTTGTCATCAGCATAATTATATACATGGCGTGTGCTTTGCAGATCATACAAGAAGTCATTT
Source organism: Alitta virens (assembly GCA_932294295.1). NCBI lineage: Eukaryota > Metazoa > Annelida > Polychaeta > Phyllodocida > Nereididae > Alitta > Alitta virens. The sequence continues at coordinate 37,556,975 of OW028583.1, forward strand.
ATAAAAATATTAAACAGAATAGGACCCATGAGAGACCCCTGGGGCACACCTGTTTTAAGGTTGAGCCATTTACTTTTAATGTTACCTAATTTTACAGCTTGCTTTCTATTCCTTAAGTAATTAAGCATAAGTTTACATGATTTGATTGATACACCATAGGCATGTAACTTGGCTGTTAAAAGTCCATGAGGTAAGCAATCAAAAGCCTTTGACAAATCTTTTAGAATGCATCCTAAATGGTGGTTATTTTCGAGCGCTTTTCTCTAATTTTCCACACATTTTACCAAGACATTGCTACAACTATAGGATTTTCTATAAGCTGACAGATTTGTGGATAAGGAAGAGAGATGAAACCAAGTAGTTGATCACACATGATCCCTTCAAATACTTTGGAAGTTAGTGTTAATACACTTAGGGGCCTATAATTTTCTTTTGCTAAATGGTCAGATTTTTTATACAGAGGAGTTACTTCAGCTCTCTTTGTATAGTCAGGGTATATATTTTGGCTAATGCTATTGTTAATGATTGGTGTGAGAGAGTGACTTATGTGTTCCGCTCCTAACTTGAAGAATTTTGGAGATATGTTATCAAATCCACTTGCTTTTATTTGTCTGCATAAGTTTAAGTTTCTTTTTCAGTGATTATTTGAGTTACTTGTTTGAAATCAAATTGATCATATTCCATGGAATACATTATAGCGATATTTTTGATGCCTCAGAATACAATATAGCGATTCGCTTGTATTCCATGGAATACATTATAGCGACTCGCTATTTTGTATTCCATGGAATTCATTATAGCACTAGCCATTTGCTATTTTGTATTCTGTGGAATACAATATATCAAGATTTTTGATGTTTCAGAATACAAAATAGCAAGATTTCATGATCATGAATGACAACACATTTTGAATTTTTGAAGCAATCTCTTATTTATTATAACAAAACACATTCAAATAATTAATCTGGAATGCCATTTAGCCATAGTAGGGAGTGTTATGCTGCTGCTAAAGAAGCTGACACAGATATCACCAAGCTGCCCAGAACCAGGAAAAGTCAAAGCCAAGTGTCCAGCCCAAGATCACATATTCAAGGGCGTTAAGAGGCAGTTATCAAAAGATGTCCCTGTGTGTTCTGTTCATGATTACATTTATTGAACATAAGTTATCAGAAAAATCTTCAGGAAGCCCACCTCTGTAGTGCAGCTGAGTTGACCCACTACTAGTAAAATCAAGCGATTTGCATGAAATGATGTACTTTGAGCACCTTTGGCTATATCTTGTGTTTTCTTGGACAGTAATAGTCAGGGGCCAGCCCCTCAAAATTGGGATTTCTGTTTGCACCGAACCACACCTCCTCAAATTTGGTATCATCGAATTGGAAATTTTCTTTTTGTAATCTGTACTTGTTTTGTCAGTTTCTTGGACTGGAGATATTTTTTTCTGGTATCCATGGCAACCCTTTTGTGTTTTTGTATAGAACAAATTCACAAAAATAATTTTGGTGGTATGCTGTTAATTACAATGCTTGACAATTGTTGGTACCATGACTAATTTGCATGGCTGACCTCATTAAAGTTTTGCAGTAAACACTGGTTTTTCTCCATTTCCTGTTGCTACGGTAGCAGTTTTACAAATATTTTCATAAATTTTATTAATTTGCTTTAATATCTTTGACTGTCAAGCTTTTATAACACAGTAAAATAATATACATTTGGTATTTCAAGACACCTTAGGAGAAACCCTCTCAATGGAAACTCTTTTTAAAATTGTCACATTTTCAGAGAAAGCCTCAGTAATATGTGAATAAACATTTTATAAGATATATTGAACATACATTTTACAGACTGCTTAATATATCCATCTGATTGCAAATTTACCCATATAATGAAACAGGGGTCATATACACATTTCCATGTCAACCAGAGACTGCAAAAAGTATATTTCTTTTATCAGTGAGGTTTTTACATGCAAATTATTAAATATCACCTTACCTATGTTCAATATATCTTATAAAATGTTTATTCCCATATTACTGAGGCTTTCTCTGAAAATGAGACAATTTTAAAAAGTGTTTCCATAGCAACAAACAAAAATAAGGAACTTTCAGTTATGCTTCTTTTCTGAGAGGGTTCCTAAGGTGTCTTGAGATACCAAAAGTATATTTTGTTATAAAAGCTTGACAGTCAAAGATATCAAAGCAAATTAATAAAATTTATAAAAATATTTGTAAAACTGCTACCATAGCAACAGGAAATGGAGAAAAACCAATGTTTACTGCAAAACTTTAATGAGGTCAGCCATGCAAATTAATCATGGTACCAACAATTGTCAAGCACTGTAATTAACATTGTGAATTTGTTCAATACAAAAACGTACTTGTTGCCATGGATACCAGAAAAAAACATCTCCGGTCCAAGAAACTGACAAAACGAGTACCAATTACAAAAAATACAGAAAATTTCCCATTCAATGATACCAAATTTGATGAGGTGTGGATTGGTGCAAACAAAGTGCCCTTTATATTCACATTTTCTGGCCTTGGCCCCCTGACTATATGCAATGCCCATTGTCTGATGACGTCATGAAACAATGGACAGTCTTATGACATCACTATTGTACATGGACCCGCCGATGCAATTTCACAGAAAAATAGGCGTCGCAAGGAGTCTGGCTTGTCAAAGAAAATCGGCCGACAAACACAATCCAGCCCTTCTCCCCTCCTGGCCGGATTTTACTGGCAAAAAAATAATTGTCTGATTGTAGGCAGTATAAATGTCTCACAGATTGTCCGCCTATTTAAGAAGCTCATTGGCCAATATGTTGAGTGGGAGGACCATTGCAGATTTTTAATTTAACATCATTGGTTTAAAATTTCAATGACAGATTTTGTAATATATTTTGTGTAACAGTCTAATGTAACCAAAATTTACACAAAGTAGCAAGAAATAATGGCCAAGACATAAACAATGTCTGAAAGTTGGAACTGCACTTGATTTGACCTGAACCTGAAGCTGACTCAGCTTACACGACCTTTCGAAGTTTTTGCCAGCTAAAGTGGTTCACTGATGCATCAGGGAGGTAATTTCTATTGGTCATGTGAAAAAAAAAAATTCTAGAAGTCAAAAAATGCGATTACCTTTAAACAGACACGGATGCTTCTCAATAAATGAGCATCCTCTGGTGAAGGGGCCACAATGCATTTGGCTGGCACTCCTGAGTTAAACCCCGACACAGATGGCTGGCCCCTTCACAGAGAAGTTTGGCTTCAAAGCAGAAATTAAGTCCCCTTTCAAGGCCCCAGCTGCATATGCAGTGCCAATATTATACATGTGTGTAGCATCAAGCCATGTATGCCCCTTCCTCAGGTTTAGATGTTTTATTAACACTTTTCCATGTATTTCCCAAAAAAAACTAATTCTCAGGCTCTGTTTTGAGATGGCCCCTACTTCTATAAGTCAGAGCAAGGATCTCATCATGCGTCTTGGGCTAAATCATTGGGGACCATCTCAAAACAATAAACTGCTGAGAATTTCCATTTTTTAGAAACTTTCTACTTTTAATCAGAAGTTATATAAATCAGTTTATCTATATAATTATTATTATAAAATGTTATAGTACAATTACTTTATACCCAGATAGCATTCAAAATCGGGCAAGTTGTTGTTTTGACATCGCCAACATCGCACCGACGTCGATACGATTTGGAATGCTTACGATAAAATCAGAGTCAAAAAATCTATAAAATCGAATTAAAATGAAGTCAACCGATGTACATAAACTAAAAATAGAAGAATCGGGTAAAGGCCATAAGTAATATCTCGTTCTAGCGAAACAACATCTCGTTCTAAAGAAATAATATCTTGTTCCAACGATAAAGTATATCTTGTCCTAACAAAAAACTAAGTTGTTCTCGTTTGGACAAGATAGTTTTTCGTTGGAACATATTATTTTAGCGTTATTTCGCTAGAATGAGATATTATCTCATTTGGACCAGGTAGTTTTTCGTTGGGACCATATAGTTTTATGTTGGGACAAGATAGTTTTTCGTTTGGAAAAGATGTTAGAATATCTCGTTAGAACAAGATATAATCTTGTTGGAACGAGATATTTAAGAAAAAGTCCATTTCCCCTCCCAGCCACTGTAGAAAACTATCAGCATCTGACGTTTTGTTCCTTTAGTGGGGAGGTAAGCCATTCCACAGCAAGGTATTATTGAACGGGTCTTATTGCGTGAGCGGCACTTCAATGATGCCTTGTGAGACTACCAATCATATAGATTTTTATACTTGTATATATATGGTGAATAAATGATTGAAATTGAACTTGAACTTAATTATGTTCAATAAGAACCATTATGGATGGAAAAAATTAAGAGAAATACAGATAGATAGATAGATAGATAGATAGATAGATACATAGATAGATACATAGATAGTAGACAGATAAACAGATGGATAGACAGACAGATAGATAGAAAAATAGATACATACATACATACATACATAGACATACAGACAGACATACAGCTAGACAGCTAGACAGACAGACAGACAGATAGATAAATAGATAGACAGATAGACAGACAGATAGATAGATAGATAGACAAATAGATAGACATATAGATAGATAGACATAGTTAGACAGATAAATAGATAGATAGACAGATAGATAGATAGATAGACAGATAGATAGATAATTAGATAGATAGATAGATAGATAAATGGAGAGATAGATAGATCTTAAGAATAATGTGATCTTAACAGTGAGGTGGTCTTTTGTAACAGTGATAATGAGGTGTTAATAGTGAGGTGGTCTTAAAGTGGTCTTATTGGTGATGTGTTCAAACTAAAGGGGGTTTCACACATAGCCGGATCAGACGCCGGAGCGTCCCGGAGTAACATTTTATTACCTCCGGGGGGTTCCGGGATCAAAGAGCTGTTAAATGTCAACAAAAAATAAATGTTTGGCGATGTGTACACGATGTCAATACGGTCTCAACAAGAAGCAACACGGAGCTAACACGACTGTCCCGTTTAGAGTGAGGAGTGAACCGGATTTTCACGGTGCCTTCGCGGATATCACCGGTCTTTACACCGTGTTCATTCGTGTGGATCCGTTGTGGCTCCTTGTACTCTCCGGCGTTAATGGCGGCGAAATATTCATGCCCGGTTGACGCCGGATGTAGCCGGAGACATGCCGGAGACATACCGGAGTCAATACGGAGATTCCCGGAGATCGGCGGAGTCTACTGGGCGTCTACACGGATCTACACGGATCTACACGGACCAACACGGATTTAACTGTTCCGGGATCTCCGGCATGAAAATTTAAACATGTTTAATTTTTTTGCCGGAGTCCCCCGGTGTTACCGGACCATGCCGGACACTGCCGGACACTCCCGGACATGAACAAGATGTCTATACGCCTTTCCCCGGAGTATGCGGGAGTATTACGGAGTTGACCTCCGGGACGCTCCTGCGTCTGATCCGGCTATGTGTGAAACCCCCTTTAAGAGGTGGTCTTAATAATGCGGTGAGAGAAATTTTGGGGAAATATCAGCACAAATCACAAATGCCCCAATAGGCCCATGGAAGGGAGGGGGGTGGGGCATGGTGAATGCCACTTCGTAAAGACTACAATAATGAATAGATCCCAGTTTTCTGATTAGCTAATACCGTGTATATACTGAGATTAGATATGATCAATCAATCAATCAGTAAATCAGTCCATCAATCCATCCACCCATTTATCCATCTATCTATCTTTCTTCTTTTTTTTCTTTATTTCTATCTATTTTTCTTTCTTATTTATTTCTATCTTTCTACCTTTCATTTTCTTTCTTTCTTTCTATCTTTAAATCTGTCTTTCTACCTTTCTTTCTATCTTTCTGTCTATCTTTCTTTCTTTCTATCTTTCTTTCTTTCTTTCTATCTTTCTATCTATCCTTCTTTCTTTCTTTCTTTCTTTCTTTCTTTCTTTCTTTCTTTCTTTCTATCTTTCTTTCTTTCTATCTTTATTCTTTTTATTTTGCTTTTCTCTAATAAGTTTTACCCTTCACACCAACTTAGACATTATTAATATGCATTATACTTATTACTACTAATTTACATTTTAAAGAATTTTTTTTCAGTGAACATTGTTCAAAATGAAAAGTTCCTTAAATTGTGACAGATATCTAGCAAACAAGCTTTAACAGCCATTTACTTGTGAACTTTATTATTAAGACAAGAAACTGAGTTAATGAGGCTGACTTATCATAAAATACTTATCAAAAGAGATGGATATCATCATAATGTAGCAGAAAAAAATGTGCACCATGGAAAAAACTTGGTATCTGCATATAGTAGACATCGGTCAAGGGGTGTGGAGCTAGAGGAGGGGGCAGTCAGAAAAGGGGTGGGTGTTTATTGGCTATCAGATAAGAGGTATGGATCTGCCTGACCTCTGGGGTGAAAATGATAAACTATGATAGGCTTTTAAGAGGGGTAAACTTCTATCATTACCATTTTGTCGGGAACGCTAGAATTTATGAAAACAAACTCTTACGAGCACTTTTTCCCCTTACGATCACTTTTGATAAAAAAAATCATACTAGAGACACTGGGTCAATTTTTAGTGGAACATATTCAGAATCACGTTTAAAGGTGAAAATGAGCCTCAGTACGTTACCACAGAAGTGTAGCTGTTGCTGCCGGCCTGCCTATCATTACCAATTAAATGGTAGCGCTGGAGCGCTACTATTTCGTGATAATTCACTCGACTGGTAATGATAGAAGCATTACTGTTTCATGGTAATTCACCCGACTGCTGATATTAACTTGTTATGTGTCACTGAAAAAGGTGTGGTCAAGTGCAATTATTCATAATAGTCCCTTGGTTGGTCTAATTGTATTATTATTTTTTCATTTGAGTAGCAAAAGCTTGTCTTTTTCTTTTTTAAGAAGTGGGAGAGATACCCCTGATCCAAGCTGTCAGAGAACAAGTGAATTGCCCTCATAGATGACAACAGTTTCAGAATCAATCTCCAGAGTATGTTCTTGGCCATTAATCTTGACATCAACCAGCAGTACATGTTATATATTTTGTATTTCTTGTGTACGTAATAAATAAATTAATATATCCCACAATAACCTGTATACCACATAGAAAAGCCATGTGGTATAGCCTATGTGGTATACATGTCTATACTACATGGTTTACCTTACGAGGATGGGCAACGTATACCACATACTTCTATGTTTGGCAGGCCAATGACCAAAAATCTCTTTTTGCAGATAAGCGCTTCGCCGTTTAAACTAGCGCCACCGCTTCAAAACAATATTCGGAGTCACAGTTTTACCACTATTCAACAGACAAAATTGTCAGCTCTGTCAGAAAGTTTGAATTTTTGAAATCGGACCAGAATTAACGATTCTAGGACCAAAAAATGTAACAGAAAGTTCAGTCCACAGATACAAGCCATTGTAAAACCACCTTTCCCAATAATTCATATAAAAATCATAAAATTCAAGTGGACTAGATCTACAAAGCTATTGTTGAGAGACTAGCAGCCTCTGAAGAGTCAATACTAGCTTGAAAATGCCACAAGAGCCACAAGAGTCAATTGCAATCTCTCCTGCCCCACTGCTATGGATGATGCCTTTGATCACTATTGCAATCAAACAGTTGACACAATTGACAGACTGGAGACAACATAAACCCTATTCTATTGATTGCAATTTAGCCTCACTAACTTCAGCTAATACTAATTGGGTACATTGCTGATAACTAAATTTATTACCTAAGCACTCATCTGCAACGCTGCAAAATCGGCAGGAAAATCGCGTAGTGTGAGAGGGCGCAAAAAATCGGTAGCCCTGTGTCGGCCGACAAAATTGCATAATGTGAGCCCGGCTTAAGTAAAATATTTTATTTGAAGATTTCCAACTAATTTCTTTTAATTTTCAGATAATAAGATAACATGAGATAAGATATTTATTTTTGTTGCTTTATCTGTTTATTCATTTACAGCTTTATTTACTGGGTTTTTTTAAAGCAGACATGAAAAATTTAAAAAGTAACCGATTTTCGCAATCCCCCATGAAAAATAACGGTCCCTTTGCAAAAAGAACACGTTCACCCGCGGATAGCATGTATTCCCTTGCAGAAAATGTGTCTCAGAATGGTCACGTTCACTCAAAATGATCAAGTTCCCTCATGATAAATTTTCATTCCATAAATTTGCAAGGGAAACCGATGGTCACGAGGGAACATCAACAACCAGCAGATGTAAATGAACCTTTTAAGGTCATATGGAGCTAAGGCCGACGGAAACAAAATGTTTCATTTCCGATTATTTTGTTTTTAAAGTTGGGTCAGTAGGTCGGGGAGTTTTGTTTTTTTCCAGTCCTGAAGCGTTACTTAGAGAACATGTCTTGCAAACAGATGCTAGTTTTTTCCATGGTGCAAATTTTTTTCTGCTGCCGAGCATACATAAAATAAATTTGAAATATGAAATTGGCTGTAACGCACTCAAGCCTTGTTTTGCAAAATCTGCCAAACTGCATCTGGGAGATTTATGTTTTTGAGTCATTTCACAATATAAGCCTGTAGAGTGTTGTCATTGTTTTATTCAAACACAAATGAATGATATATAATTGAAAAATTCATATATATTAGGAGGGTAACTGCAATGACGTCATGATTACACGGTTTCCAGCATTCCAAGCAAAAGAGGAGTGTGGTGGTGGTGGATTAGGGCTTTACGTCCTGTATTTCTGCACCTGATGGGCTAATTAGGACAGGTAGGGACCATGTCAAGCAAAAGAGGAAGCGTCCTTCTTTGTATTCTTATTATTGTTGTAATAGTACACATACAATAATCTTTCAAGAGGGATTTACAACTGTTAACTGCTACACTAAAATATTTAGCACATTCCGCTAGTCAACTCTCATTTTTTCTATTCCACAAAACAAAGTGAAAGTTAATTTTTTTTTAAATCAATAACAAGAATATTCTTTTCAAAAAAGAATAGATACCTTGTGTTGTGTGTAGAATGCCAGCAGCACTAGGCCTACAATGTAAACACTTTAATACAGTATGATGGCTACTGCCTCATTGAGACCAGTGTTTGTGCCTTGTATACTCCATTCTTTACTCAGAATTTTACAAATTTATTTATCTATTGTATTAATAAAAATTATACACATTTTCCTGAACAATAATTATTCATTCTTTATTTAACGAAAATCTGACCAATATTAGAATAGCAGCAGCTTTAAAAGTATATGAATACCTATGCCATAAGTAGGCATCCCCCTCCCTGCCTACGCTGCCTACGCTGCTGCTGCGTTTACCCATATATTGTCAAAACTCAGAGGGTTCGTTCGCTTAAATAATAGTTCTTTACTTGATAAAGGGCTAGGCCCAGGTAAAAAAAAAAGGCAGAATCCCACAGTTATATCAATAAAACAAGGTTTACATGTAGCACAACAGGTTTAACAAGCAGTGTAAACAAGTAATAGTTATACACCATTACGAGGGATATAACATTCCAATGTGGGCAGTTATATCCCGAGGCGTAGCCGAGGGATTTAACTGCCCACGTTGGAATGTTATATCCTGAGTATAAGGTGTATAACTGACTTATACCCAATGCGCATTCAATAGTGGCTTTTTTGCAATTTATAATGCCATATTTTAGCTGTAATTGTGGGACTATTTTCATGGATGATTTGATTTTGCGAAATTGTGATATGGTTGAAAATATGCAACAACAACAGCAAACAAGAAACAACAAATTCTAAGGCAAACAATCCTAAAGAGGATTTACTCTTTGTTGTGTACTAGGTCAGGATTTGTTGTGATTGAACAATTTACCTTGTTTCACGTTGTTTGTGTTTGTTTGTTTTGCTAATCCCTATATTAGCAGTTGTTCATGAATGATATTACTGCTCCAAAGCCGGGAGATAACATGCCAAACTGGCCAGTTATATCCCGGCAAAGAACAATAGAAAAGGGTCTACTTTGGGTATAAATTTGGGTTACTACAACAACAACGTATCATATTATAGTACAGTTATTAATGTACCATACAAATTATCAGGCAGATAAAATATCTTTTCTTGCAAAAACAATGTCAAGCCCATCTCTCTCAGGTTTATCAGGCAAAATTCCCACTTCATTGTAGATTTTCAAATTATGGAAAAAATCTCTGAGTTCTTGTAATTTTCTTTGGGTAGATATATAGTCTACTTTTTCAAGTGTCCATAGAACTCTGTACTCTATTGTCAGAACATTGATTTTTATTTTATCCCATGGAATAGTACGAAGGATTTCTAACTCCGGACCTTCAACGTCAAGCGACATATAGTCAATGGTGTCGACTCCGATTGCTTTGAGTATCGAATACAGCGGAAAACACTGTACAAGTGATGCAGAAGCCCTGGCAGAGTCAGATATTTTACCAAATACAGAGTTCATATCAAAACGAACTTTTGTTGTTTCATTTGTAGTACTCAGACATGCATTAATCGCATAAGATCGTTGTCTTGTGCTCAGTAAATGTTGGAAGAAATGCGGATTAGGTTCGACGAGCAAACCGCTCCATCCGCGAAATGACTCGAAGAAGAAAGAGTTCGATAAAAAGATGCCATCACCAGCTCCACTATCGACGAAAAACCCATTGTCTTTTTGCCTTAGAAATTGATCAACAAACTGTGATTGCAAAGCCTGCGAGAAATGTTTTGGTCGTCCTGGTGATATATGCTTCTCTCCTGAAGGATACACCAACCAACGTTGTTGAATGAAGCTGATTAATCCAGGATCTTCCATTGGCGAAAACCTATTCTCAAATCGCATAATTTGCTTTTGGGTGTATGTCTGACTTTCCTCAGATGAATCTTGCTTCCTTAGTTTGTTCATGATGGCATCATTCAAATTTGCACCTTTCCAATTCCAGCTGACATCATTCGCGACAAATTTTACATAAAATGCATAAAAACTTATCATACATGCACACCCAAGCACAAATCCTACCCATTGTTTTGTCATGATGGATTTCATGTGTATATAATCCCGTGTATAAGCCACTTATTCAGTTATGTCACTCTCTAACACTCCATTGACAAATCTGGAAGACGTGGGCTAATTTGGACTGGTTTGCTGTTGTATGCAGAAGTGTCTGCAATTGAATATTGATTCCTGCAGAGAAATGCTATTCACTGTAAATTATTGAAGACCTGTTGCTAGGCACGCTGATATGCATTTTAAAGCTTAGCATGTACATTGTAGCACAGATGAATATGACTGGCATTTTTACATTAATAGCTTCAGGAATAAGTGCCACACAGTGGCTCATGCTTGAACAGGTTGTCGGCTGATTCAGTGTAGTTATTCAGCATGCTCCGAGAGGCAGACGTAATAAGGCTTACACATTTATCCCATGGGTGGGGTCTTTTACTTGCCTCAGCATTGACACCGAGTACAAGGCACCTCCAATGAATAACTCATGAAGTGCCCCGGCCGGAGATCAAACCCAGGACCTTCAGCGGAGCTGGCCAATATGGAATTGGTAGACGTGTTCAACATCTGGATTGCATATCACCCCATAATGCTATGATGTCCTTTTAACAACATTCGTGACATCAACCAGTCGCTTATTTCATTAAAAATGCGTGCCATTGGGAATACACTACATTTTCCCCCTTCATTTAAAATAGAAACTACACTTTAAAGTTTCAATTAAACTGTAGCCTCATACAATAACACTGAAATAGTTAACACTGAAAATCCAACTTGAATGAGATTGAGCACAAGCTGGTTCTACCCTATCATCCTAGTCCTAACAGTGCAGCAGAGCATTCTATGCAAATTGTACATGGCCAATTGTGCCACATGCGTTTTCCATGTGTTTGGATAAACGCATGGAAAATGCATGGTTCAATTTACTAGCAGATGGTCAAGTATTTTCTAAGATAGACTTGAGAGATGATATTTAGTAATAAAGCATAGTGACAAGAAAAACTACCTCGCCTACTAGTACTTGGCTGGTGGGCAGCTGCTCTTTAGCTTACTGTTAGAGTGCAGGAAAGTTGCACACAAGATGTTGTAGAATCCGGTTCACTCTGACCCCATGTGTAGGGTAGTTGGTTCGAATCCCATCAGTGGGGTGAGGTTGTTGACTGGGAGTGGTCAAAACCTCAGGTGGGTACACAACTACCTCGCCTACTAGCACTTGGCTGGTGGGCAGCTGCTCTTTAGCTTACTGTTAAGGGCCTATCTCACATAGCCGAGTGACAATGCCGAGTGATGCCGAGTGCTTAATAAATTAGGCAGTCGGGAATACACGGCTCTGCACGCCGACCACTCTGGAAAAGCTCGTAAATACACGGCAATACTCGTAGACAGATTTTGAAATTTTAAACATGTTTAAAACATCTTACGAGTGTCGCCGAGCAATTTTGCTTTTGAATTGCTCGCGATTTACACGGGGTTAACACGCCGTGCACTCTGAGAGTACACTTACCTAATTTGTAAAGCATAAATACCTATAAATATATGGTTATTTTAAAATTCAATATACTCTATCATTTCTAAATATCAGAAACAGACTTACTTTGTGTGTCTATCTGACTTGAAAGTATAGAAACTTCACACACCAGTTCATGAAGGTGTTAGCACTCCAGTGTCATTTGGTTGTCTGGATCTCCCACCAAATTTGTCTAATATATCATAAATAAGATTTTTTCAAAAATGACAAATATGCAGAAACTTATGCAGCAAATGGTGATGCCTGTACTTTTATAGATACGGTTTTGAGTAGCAGATATAGCCGGATAGTTCAGTTTAGTGGCAGGTTATATCATATATAGCAGAAGTTTTAGGTTCAATTTGACAGGCCGCTTTAATGAAACTATAACAGTACAACTTATACCTAAATGTAATTTGGTAGTAGGTTTACATGTAACAGTCCTTCCTTTCTTTTCCTCAGCTACTACAAGGCCTAGTTAAACATATATATATAATTTTTATTGACGGAAAATGTCAGACAAGACATATATGTCACAAGTACAAAAGATAAAATAGAAGCAATCAGAAAATAATCAAAAATAGGGAATACAACAAAGACTATAGTTACAGATGGTTCCAGCCACCAAATTAAAGTATTTACATAGAAGTTAACATTAGTTTATAGCTCCTTATAAAATCCAATCAGAATCTTTCATACATACAGCTTATATCATAAACACAGTTATGTTTCGGTAAATAGCTGTTTCTGGTGCTTAGCTTCCCCTACAATAGCTTCAAATCCAATAGCCTTCTAAAGAGCCCTTTTTACACTGTGTCAGTTAGCATACAACAAATGCTGTTTGCGGCAGGTCATCGGATACTTTTTTGTCGACTTCAAAAAGTTTGATCCAACCATTCTTCAAAAGCATTGCTTTCCATCAGTATCCCAGCGAAACGATATCAGATTTCTATGGAAAATTGTGATCATTATTTCTGAAATTGTATCTGCGTCAGAGGAATAACTGGTCAAAGTAGTTGTCTTTGATGGTCATGCTTTAATCTCTCTTCACTGACAAATGACAATGTTTGACCATTACAACGATACACAATAATCGTTTTTCCTGATATCTTAGTTCTTTGAAGGTAGCTGGGCGGGTGGGTGGCTCAGGGCTTTATGTCCTGTATTTCTGCACCTGGTGGGCTAATTAGGACAGGCAGGGACCATAGCTATGAGATAAGGGATGAAACAGCCATACAACTGAGGCTCAACCAGCCGGGAATTGAACCCGGGACCCAGAGGTTGGACCCAGCACGCTACCACTGATTTTGATGATAGCTTAATTGTAACACATTACAGTGTGCTGTCGGCTTCACACCAAAACAAAACTAATTGATCTGCAATTTCACTGTTAGACATTTCATGCCATAAGCCATTCAGTAGGATATTAGAAAATTTTGTCAATTTAATTTAGCTGGGCAAGCCAGCAAAATGTAAACAAAAGAATTGTCTAATTATGTCGCTTTTTGGCTTGAAGCTGATATCAGAGTGATGGCTAGCCTTAATCAATACTGTAAACTGACTTGGCTTTTACTTATAATTGAGTCATTATAAGTCTATGTCCAGATCTCACTTGGAGCGGTCGGTGTGCAATTACTCAATTTGCAAAAAAAGTGTAACTATATACGGAGGTAGGCCGCTGGTGCTGCCTGACCAAAAAAAAGATGAATGACATTGGCTGCAAAATAAAATGCACATTAGTCATATATACAATTTTGTTTGAATGTACAACTTGAAGTATATACATCTAAATTACACATATATACATACATGAACCATTTTTAGAGCCACACATACTCACTCTCCAGACTAACCAGATGACTATACAGGTGGGCCGCTAATGCTGCCCTCCCTAGTCATATATACAATACTATTCGTCAAATGGATTAAATTTACTTGGATTATTAGCCCAATGACAGCCCAATCTATTTTTGAATGTGTTGTCTGCAGATACCCCCTCAGGCAGTGTGTTCCATGTGTCTACAATTCTCGGGGTAAAGCTGTATTTCCTAAGATTCAGTCTATATTACCTCAATGGTGCTAAATTTATGTTGGCCTACTCAACATAAACCTATTCATACTTCAAATTCATGGTTGATTTTACTTACACTATATATAATTTAATAAAATACTTATATTATCATATTAGTATCTGACAGCACATCATCTTTATGCGCTTTATATGAGAGTATTTTTACCTATATTAAATTAAATATTATAATTGTAACAAGGCCCAGCCACATACGAAGTATATTCAAACACAAAAGTTGCTATTATTTTATACGTGTCAAGGAAAGCCCTTGAACATTATGCTTATAGCTTGCAAATTTATGTTGTCTTCACATGAAAAAGGGTACTGAGTGCGGCTTTTGACATTCTAAGGCATTAATAACAGTTTTGACCTCAATTACTACGCATAATTATCATGAGAAGTCATTCTCTGATGATCTCACATACAGTAGGTGTGCCATGTCTGCTTATTATCGTTGAAATAATTATGAAGACATCACTCTTTAATTTTCTCTTAATTCTAAGAGCATGATGTCAAGGTTTTCTCCTGTCTTTGTACTATACATTTTAGTGATGCAGACCAGACCGCATGGGTCCGGTCCGGTACGCGGTCCGACCCTGGACCGCATCGGTACCGGACCAGCAACAAAATACCGGTACTGGGTGCCTGGACCGTGGTCCGGACCGCTGGAAAAATTTTTTATTTAAAAAAAAAAACATAATTTTTATTTTTTTTTTAAATAAAATCTTTTGCTTAACCTTTGTTTTTATCATAATTTAAAAAAATGACGATGGATCGCTTCTGGACCAGTCCAGTAATAATACCGGACCACCTGACCCTGGACTGGACCAGTACCGGACCACTTTAAGGAATATCGGACCACCCCACAAAAGGCGGTCCGGTCTGCATCACTAATACATTTCATGCTTCATAGTGAGGATGAAATGTAATTTTTAGGAAACGGTTTAATAGTGGATTTTCACGGAAGGTTCTTTACATTTCCACCAGGTGGCTATGACAGAATACTGCAATTCTATTGGCTGAAAAAGTTTCCGCGCTTGGCTGTGATTGGTTGAAGCAAAGTGCATCCTAGCAGCACTATTTTTAGTGCATTTTAATGTATATTTGACATCTTATCGTTCAGTTGATTTGTGTCATTTCCCTCAAAAAATTATATTAATGGAATCAGTTAGTTATGATCTACTATGTCTGAAAATCAAAATGAGTAATAAGAGGAGAAGAAAGACTTATGTCTTGCTGAATTCAGGGCTGCTCAGTGAAAAGACTGATTCAGCATTGGATTACATTGTCTCTCTTCAGCTTAATATTTTTCGAGGACACTGTTTTCTGGATTGGACCACTTTGGTAAGAAATTTTAAACTTGATTTTCTCTTTTTTGGTGCAAGTTGAATCGAAGCAATACATTTTGGACAGTTAAAAGAAATTCTGAATAACTACAGGTTACCCAAGAAATACTGAGTCTATCATGTACCACTTCCTCTCCAGATCCCCTCAAAGTAAAACTCTCCCCTATTCCCAAGCTGATAATTTAACTCAAAATCTCCAATATATTTTTTTCTATGCTTACATGTATTACATTTTCAATGTCTTATCTACTTTATTGTACATAGTTTGAATGGTATTGTATTAACCTTTTACTGACAGGAGGGCTCTATGGAAGATAAATGTTACACTTATTAATAGGTTTTACCCTAAAAAAATAAAGTTGGTCTATCTATCTATCAATCCATCCATACATCCATCTATCTTTCCATCCATCTATCTATCTATCTATCTATCTATCTATCTATCTATCTTTCCATTTATCTATCTATCCATTCATCCATCCATCCATCTATCTTTCCATCTACCTATCTATCTATCCATCCATCCATCTAGCTGTCCATCTATTTATCCATTTATCTATCTATCTTTCTATCTATCTGCCTGTCTGTCTGTCTGTCTATCTACATGATAGACTCCAAAACTTATCATCTCATAATTAGGTCTAACTGCAGTTAGCCACAGAAGCTGATTAAGCGTCAGACCAGTACCTCAGAGACATTGCAGTATACTATTCATTGTGTGTCGTACTTTCTTATAGCACCACCCTTTTGGTATCCATAGCAACCACATGCTGCTATGGCCTCCTAGTTACCAACATATACTGCACTAAAGAGAGATGACATTTAACAGAACATTCTGAAATATTTTCAACCTTTTTTTTATATATATATTTTGTTTTTATTTAAAATATGAACATTACTAAAATGTTCCTGAATATGATAATGATCCATGAGGTCAAAGGTCAAGGCCATCAAAGTTAATTGCAAATAAGGTAACTTTGGCAATTTTTTGTTTGATGCAGGGATTATATCTTAACTTATTGGTGCTGCCAAGCAGGAAACCATACAAATGCCTATCATATGAAAGCTTATGAAAAATACTTTCTTGTGACACCAAACTTGTGGTACCCTGTTCTGAAGGAGATGACATTTACCAGAAATATACCTGAAATAACTTAAGTTTTAATAGATGTGTTACAAGGTAGAATTTGAACAGTGCTACAATGTTCCTCAATTAGCATATCATAATGACCTATGTGGAGGGGATCAAAGGTCAAGGTCACCTAGGTTTATTCCAAGTATGGACTTTTTCAACAATTGTTTCTTTTGGTCATGCAGGGCATAGGTTTTTTTAAATTTTTTTTTCAAATATATTTTAAAAGAGTAGCCAGATCAGCTTAAGCTGTTTTTTTTATCTGGGTCCTTTACATCAGTAAAAACTATAAAATCCATAGATATTGATAACAATTAAAAACCCTTAACAATAAAATACACAAACAATAAAATACACTATCACCAAGCTATAGCACCAAAACTGTATCATGTTCACTCATGGGCTGCATTCTTTATAAAATGTTCAGCAATACTTTGAAGCTATCTAAAGTATGGAATTCTTTTAGATTACTTGGTGGGATATGCCAGGTTCTGGCTCCTCTATAGAAAAACATTTTCTTATGAAATTCAATTTCAGGATGGCAAGTATAAAGCCCCCATCTCACATAGCCGGTTTTGCTGTAGTGAACCCGTAGTATGACGTAATGGGTAGCCGGGTATGCCATGCTTAAGTCGCAGTCCTCGGGTTTAATACGACTGAGTCGCTTCCTCTCCTCCTCCTCCTC
Source organism: Alitta virens (assembly GCA_932294295.1). Taxonomy (NCBI): domain Eukaryota; kingdom Metazoa; phylum Annelida; class Polychaeta; order Phyllodocida; family Nereididae; genus Alitta; species Alitta virens. The sequence goes on from OW028583.1 coordinate 37,574,719, forward strand.
CTCCTACTCAGCTAGTGCTGTCACACAAGCAAGTTGTAAATTAAAGGTATCATTGGCCTGAGCAGCTAGTAGTAGCAAGGCTCTATTTCGTTCTGGTTGATACATGTACATAGTCCGTCCTCTTCTGCAGCTGGAGAAAGAATGATCAAGAGCAAGAGATGCAGCGCCTATTTATATATTTTTGGTAAATGTACGGGAAAAAAATTTCAGGAGAGACTCGACGTTCTGTATGGGTAAGCCGACGGGTAGCAGTTTTAACTCGCCGACTTCCCATCGTTATATTTTAAAATTAGACCAGGTAACGTACACGTCAAGTTACTCGTAGAAGCCGTCGAGTTACTCGTAGAACCCGTCGAGTCACCCCTGGAAGCCGTCGAGTCTCTCCTGGAATTCGTCCACTTATTGGCTGTTACCCTTCGGCTCACCCGTAGAACCCATCGAGTCACCCGTAGAACCCGTCGAGTCATCCGTAAAACAAAAAGCTGTTGCATAACCGTTACGCCATACTACGGCTTCACTACAGCAAAACCGGCTATGTGAGATGGGGGCTTAAATTCATATCATGTTTTCTTGTTCTTTTTATCTTTAATTTCAGTATCTAAAACAATATTTTTTTGCTAAATACCAAGGAGCCAGTCCATGAATACATGTAAATATAAGTAAAGGTTTGTTTGGAAATAGAAAAATAGTTGTTAACTTCATCCATCCTAAGTTTCTATATCACCTACTGGGATCATCATTACACAACTCTTGTTTGATTAAATCATCTGATTTCAGACAGTTATTGTTACTACATTTAAAAACTCTTGAGTTTACAACGTAATTTATACAGTCAATTTTACAGTCTTTTAAATGAGGCTCATTTTACATTTCGGCTCCATCCTCATGGCCAGTTTCCTAGCCTGGATAGCACAATTTGGACTTGTGGCCAATCTCATAACATACATTGCAATTTTTGACCATGTTTACAGTTTTCTGATACATGATTTTGTTCACCACAGAACCAGCATGACTGGTTTTGTTCATAATGTCTGCTGGTTTAAGCTGGAACATTGTCTCTTTGTGGCGTCTTGCTCAAGGTCATTCGGTTGTTTATGAGAATAGTTCCCATAATGTTTTTGCCTTTCCAGTTTCGGTAATCCATGGCATTTTTGTCTTGGATAGGGATACCTATACCTCATCTTCTACTGTAAGATGCTTCGCCAATAATATCATCCAGCTTATTGAGAAGTGCCATCCTTGATGTACTGTTTTGTGTATATTTGTGTATATTTGCCATATAGAGTACTCGTTCAGCTTCTTTTTGCCATTATGCGTATTATAGTTTGCAACCTTTTCGTGCAAGGCGGCAAGTTCATACAGGTCTTCAGTGATAAAGGCTTTCTGAGCTGGCTCTTGATCTCTAAAGAAAGTGGCAAGAGCACAAGTGTAATACTGTTGATTGCATTTCTGCCCATCTATTGTGATTAGTGCGGCCATATGAAGATTGCTGAAGACGGTGTCTTTACCAAAGAATATAGACACCCCACTGTTTGACTTCGTATTTCGTTTCCTTTTTCGTTTTATTTGTTAAGTGCCGCATTGTGGGAAACCAAACAGCCTATCATATAAAAGTTTATAATGAAAATTACTCTTTTATGACTTCATAATTATGATATCCATGGCAACCAATGATGCCTAGTTATCAACATATGCTGTGCTCAGTGCGCTTTGGAATAGCAGTTAACTCAGAAATCTGCTGAAATAATGTGAGTATTAAAGGTCTAGCAATGAAATTACAGAATAATTAGATGTTCATTTACTGAGTTTATGCAGATCTTTTTCCGACATGCGGGCAATTAGGAAAGATTGCCTAAACTAAAAAAAAATATGAATCCATTTCTCCTGTATTTCTAAGAGACAATTTTTTTAATCTATACTAAGCCTATCAACTACATATTTTAACCAATCATTTTGTTTAACTAGGTTAACTAATGACACAGTGTATTGACCAGACCACATCATTTGGGAATTTGGCGTATTTGATTTTTGTACTGCATGAACTCCATTTTCTAGTAAAATCAAGAATATTCAAAAAATGTTGAGTATAACAAAGAAACAACGTGATTATAGAATGGTTCTTGCACCAGGGCAAAGGCATGGGTTTCAAAAAGAGAACCAAGAAGAGAAAACCTCTGATTGAAGTGAAATGAAAAAAGGACATTTGATATAGAAGTGTGAGAGACACACACGTTGGAAGAACACTGCATTTTAGCTGTCAAGAAAAGTGTCTTCTACAGACAGTGTGTAAAACTCAATGTGTTCATATGTGCTAGAATGCAAAACTTCGTAAAAAATTAAAACTTAGCACAATATATTCAGTAAGAAAATCAGAAGAAGAAGATAGAAAAAAAGAACAATTGTAAAACGTCATAAAGAAGGAAAACATGATCCATTATATATTCTGTAGAAATATAAACTTGCGCATTATGATGTAAACATAGCGATCCTTCCGTGTAAATCTATTATATGAAGTGGATCTGTGTTCTGTATGAATGATGAGATGCGTGCACATAACATTTACCATTTGGAAATAATGTTTTCTAGGAAATGTACATTTTGTTAATGTTGCGTGCGCGTTCAATGCTGGTCTTCAATTTCCTGTAACGCATAATGACAGAGCGTAGGAGACATAACATACTTTTCCTTTTTTTCTGAGAGGGATATAACCAACGAAAATGTTAGTTGGGTGGGATCTTTTACTTGCCTCAGCATAGACACCGAGTACAAGGCATCTCCAATTTACCGTCGCATGCGATCGACACTCAGCTGGGATGTTGCTCATGAAGAGTCCCCGGGCCGGGGATCAAACCCAGGACCCTTCAACGGAGCTGGTCAAATATGGAATTGCCGGATGCCTTAACGATTCTGCCATCAAGCTGTCTCCCTCTTTAAAACTATTCTTCGTCATCCGTGACGTCATGAGGGTTTTGCAGCCACTGTTATACTGGCTTTGCTGTGTGTAGGTATGAGAATAAGAATAATAATAAAAAGAATACGATTTATTTAACATTCAAACTTTTGAATTTTTGTAATGCATTAGGCCACGGTTTTTTTTATCTCATGTTTCTTTGAAGTTTCTCGGACTGTTTTTCATAAGACGGTCAGTCGGAAAATAAAAAAAATCCCCAGAAAGTCATAAATTAACATAGGTGATGTGATACTTTGAGATGCAATACACATATTTGCCCAGACAATTGTTGATTTATTTATTGAGCGGCACTGCAAAAGTTTGGCCGGCTGTGTCGAGAAACGAAAGATACAAAAACCATCGCCTTACTGGTAAATGAATAAATGAAATAAGGAGTGGGAAACAAGAAGGGTGAATGCGAATGAGGAGAGAGCCTTTGTCCCTCGATTTTGTTAAGGGTTCATAAACGGATTAGTGTTAAATGAGCTACGATTGGTTAGACTTACGAACGAGGTTCATAAAAGGATTCGTGTTAAATGAGCTATGATTGGTTAGACTGACGAACGAGGTTCATAAAAGGATAAGTGTTAAATGAGCTACTATTGGTTAGACTGACGAACGAGGTTCATAAAAGGATTAGTGTTAAATGAGCTACGATTAGTTACACTGACGAACGAGGTTCATAAAAGGATTAGTGTTAAATGAGCTACGATTGGTTAGACTGACGAACGAGGTTCTTAAAAGGATTAGTGTTAAATGAGCTACGATTGGTTAGACTGACGAACGAGGTTCATAAAAGGATTAGTGTTAAATGAGCTACGATTGGTTACACTGACGAACGAGGTTCATAAAAGGATTAGTGTTAAATGAGCTACGATTGGTTAGACTGACGAACGAGGTTCATAAAAGGATTAGTGTTAAATGAGCTACGATTGGTTACACTGACGAACGAGGTTCATAAAAGGATTAGTGTTAAATGAGCTACGATTGGTTAGACTGACGAACGAGGTTCATAAAAGGATTAGTGTTAAATGAGCCACGATTGGTTAGACTGACGAACGAGGTTCATAAAAGGATTAGTGTTAAATGAGCTACGATTGGTTAGACTGACGAACGAGGTTCATAAAAAGGATTAGTGTTAAATGAGCTACGATTGGTTAGACTGACGAACGAGGTTCATAAAAGGATTAGTGTTAAATGAGCTACGATTGGTTAGACTGACGAACGGCAGCTTCTGGAAACGGAAGGTAAGTATTTTAATTTATCTATCACATAAATTATATCTAGTTAGTCATGAATTTGCCAAGTAGAGTATTAAGGATCGATACATCAATAGTTTAAATGACATGTCTGTCACCTATAAAGAAAAATTATAGATACACTTTGTCAGGATGGTTTTAAGAGGAATACCAAATTTAGTAAAATTGCAACGCAACATATAATGAACGTTGTGAGATTCTTAATTGTTATATTTGCTCAAGGCCAAACCCTCATTAGTGTCCACATATTCATAACATACCTTTTATATATGTCATCATTTTTTTGATGGAGTGTATTGTTTATTTTTGTTTTTGTTAATTTGAAGTAGTATATAAAATATTATGTGAATCTTGAATCCCTGTATTATGTATAAAATGTGAGTTTTGTAATTTTATTCTTACAATATAAGTGTGAATGTGAAATAAAATGAATGAATCTGAATGGCCATATTGTGAACTAGTTGCAGATTACTGACTACATAAGTAATCTGGGGTGCCAGTATTTTTGTCCTATGTGTAGTTTGTTAATATGTTACTTTAAACTGTTGCATTTTCGGTGAAATGTTTATTAATCCACTGTTAGGTTCTGTTTTAGTGTTAGTTTTTGGTCATGTTTCTCACAGCTTGCCTGATAATCTTCCCATGGGCAATATATTGGACAGCAATGAATATGAGTATTATCCAAATTCTGGCCTGTGATTGGTGGAAGAGGTGTCAAGCGGTGCAATACAGTATCAAACAGAAGTGAGTACAAACCTGCCAATACAAAAGCACCAATATCTCAGGACATGTCAAGCTGACTAGAGTGAAACTTTCAAAAGATTAATCTTTACATATTTAGCTTCCATTTGAAGGGCAAGAACCATTGATTGTCAAAGTTCAGTTTGACCCAGGGAGTTTGACGAGAGAAATATTCAAAACGTAGTAGTGGTTGAAAATGGATAATTACGAAAACAAATGAATGGCCATATTTGGTCTTCACCCATCACTATGAACTTTTAGCTGCCCAACCAAACTTGGTCAGTTTGTACCTTGGGGTAACACAAACACTTTGACCCAATAAGAATGACCTTGGCCCATTTCTCAAGGTCACAGGTCACATTTAACTAAAGATTTAGCGAAATTCAAATTACAATAACTCAACAACTAAAACTTAATCTAATCCAGATAATTTGCTGGGCGTAAGCAGAGTTCTCATTCAGTTAGAAAGTCGACTTCATTTTCTTGAGCATCCTTGGATGTACCGTAAAGCTTAACCTTTTATTGTATTTTCTCGTATTTTTGGAATTTCAAATAAGCAAATTCAGTTTAAGGTAGGACTTGCATAACTTAAGGGGATGCTGGGATTATTTAAGAGTTCAGGGAGTGGGGGGGGGGGGGGGGTTTCATAGTTTTGGGGACCATCTCAAAAGCTTGGGGAGGTCATGCTCCAATGGGCATGTCTCTCATAAGTAAGATCCAGTTTGATCCCAGTTATGATTGGTGCATTATGGATGCATGGATGAAATGCAGGAGCAAATGAGGTCCATGATGTAAGCTGTAGTTCTGAGATATAAAGGCAGTTTTTGAATTCCCAATTCCACTTAGGTACTTGTCTTAACCTGCTTTAAAGAAGACCTTCCAGCAGCTGCAGGCGTTTGATCTTAGTTAAAAAGGCACAAGCTGTCAACTTGGCTGCAAAGCACATCTTAAAGTGGCTAGGGGGGGGGGGGGGGGGCTTTTACAATAGCTTATCACTCCTAGCAAAACACAGGGAATATCAAAGGAAGGTAATGCACGCGAATATTACACGATAGGTTACGGTAGTATTACACGGTATACGAGACAATTTTCGTTGGCGTGTGTGAATTAGCTGCAAGAATATGAAGAAAACAGGCATATATATATATATATATATATATATATATATATATATATAGTCCAACATAGAGTTTTGTGGGATGAGGAAAGTTATATTCGCCAAGGCCATTTTTTTGTCCTAAATTCCACAAAAATGTATGTTGGATAACACACCATCCATCATAGCTTATATTCTCCATTCATTGTACATTGTTACACTGTAGCCATCCAACATTCTCTCCACCATCCAACATACACTGTAGCCATCCAACATATACCCACGCTGGATGACAATGTCGAATTTTGATTGGCTCACAGTAGCTGGGTGGAGAATGTACGTACAGGGGGAGAGTCTAATAAAATATGAAAAGTTATTCAGAGCGAGTGGCATAAATAGTATCCAATCAGATGAGCTTATTAATGGAAGCCTGGAAGCATGGAGCATTTCATTGGCCTCCATACCATATATAGGCATTGAGCCTCTGAGGCCGCATACTTATGTGGCTATCCCCATGCATGCCGTATTTGCAAGTCAAAGCTTCTGTGTAGGAGAATCTCGTTGAACAGTAAGTAAATTGTTTACTTTTTTGCTTTTTATCATGGAAAGCAATAGCCAAAACATATTGTGTCTATTGGCAGTTGCAGGGAGTTTTAGGAAATTGAAAGTCTAAAGTTCTCGTTTTGAATACTGCGAAAGTCATACATTAAGACAACCTGTGTTGTAGAAATTGCATGTCCTAATTGTGAGGTGATGTTAGATCGAGGTGAAATATGCAATGATAACAATGCTTGAGACGAATGTTAGATAGATACTTTTTTTTATTTGATGGAAATGGTACAAAAATTATTATACAGTAGGACAATTACATGATGTTAACTATGAATTTTAATCTGTTATAAATATAGGTCCATCAGGAAACTACCTAAGATTAGCTGTAATGGTGGCACCTTCAATAAACAATAAGAAAATTAAGTTTGTTTATCTCAATGCGAGGTGGTCTTAATAGTGAGGCAAAATACAATGCCAAGATTGCAATGCAATTGGGATCTAAAAATCAGTAGCCTCAATTGCAAGGTGGGCTTATCTCCCATTAGGATCCACAATAACTGATTATTCGTTTTTTGGGCATATTTTGTCATAAATATCTTGGCGCAGCGCAAGATGAACAGAAATGTTAGCAACCAGTCAAAGTCCAAATTTCTAGATGTTATATTATATATTCTCCCTGGTAATTTCTGCTGCTACTCTTCGACCATAACATTTGGCCATAATGATGAGTAGATGGCAAAATATTATCATTGGGAAAGTTGGAAATTAATTAGTACAGATAGGGGTTTTCATGGGAGTGGGATTTTCTGTGCTTCACACTTGTAATGATTCTGCACGTTGCAATTTTTTTAGCTGCAATGTGTTATTATGACGCAAAGAAGATGCCTAGTCTCATCATTACCACAAAATTCTGATAAGACGCCAGCTAATTATGCTAATATAAGAACTCATTATTTGCGCTCCGGGCCACCAAGATCGTTAGGTTGGCGCGTTGCTTGTGGTAATAAGCAACTAATTTTCAATAACTGTTGCTGAGGATTGACATTTCTGATGCAACGTGATGCAACTTTGATCAATCACAAAATATTTTAAAGAAATTTTCTGTATAGAAACAAACAAAATGCAGTAGTCAAATAATCAAAATCAGATTAAAACATATTATTGTTATTAACTGTCGAAGTTTCACTGTCTAAAATGTGACGTTTGACGCCTGTTAGAAACGATAATTTTGAGAATTTGGATCCAAATCAAGTGATTATGTATTGGTGAAATCTTGAAAATCGTGCTAATACATAGAAGGAAAGGTTTTCTGTGGAAAGTTTCCAAAAATCTGGTTGTGTATCGTAAAAAAATATAGGCTTATGTTGAATTAATAGCATCATGACATAATATAGGCCTATGTTGAAATCCTCATTGGCCTCATTCAAAATTACATACGTTGTGTATCACCCAATAGTATTCGTTATTCATGACCTGTAAATTAGACCAGTAATTTCCACAAAATGGCTAATAATACATAAAGGTATTTCAACGGATTTCATTATTATCATAATTTTTTAATGGGGGGGGGGGGGGTGTCAAATGAAGGCTGGATCTCTTGGCACAACTCCAGCAAGAACTACAGGGTTGTGGGTTCAATCCCTGATTGCCAAAGTTTGCTGTTGTTTTATTTTAAAATTGTATACATACTTGTAGCTCTGTCTAAAGATGTGAAAACAGATATTTCAAACAATATATTACTCACAATTAGAAACCGGCTTATGCCTAACCGATATGTGGACCCAATCAAGATTCCCACAAAAGTATTTGAACCCAGTCCCTCTGAATAGCGGATTTTCACGGAAGGTTCTCTATATTTCCACCAGGTGGCTATGACAGAATACTGCAATTCTATTGGCTGAAATGTTCCCGCCCTTGGCTGTGATTGGCTGAAGCAAAGTGCATCCAAGCGGTAGTATTTTTAGGGCATTTTAATGTATATTTGACGCTTATCATTTAGTTGATTTTTGTTATTTTTCGAGAAAGTTATATTTATTTTTTAGTTATGATCTTCTATGTCTGAAAAGCGGCTGCTCAGTGAAAAGACTCTATTAGAAGGCAGACGTCGAACCAACTGAGCTAACCCGTACTTGTTTTTAATTTTTTTTATTTATACACTCGGCGACGAGCCTTAGTGCTGACGTTTTATTGTTATTTTTTCCCGAGGGTAAATAACATTTATTCTTATTCTTATTCTTGGCTCATTTGTTGTTATCCATTACTGGCTGTTTCTACGTACTTAACAGTTCCAGGGGCGTATCTAGAAATTTGGTGAGGGGAGGCCATTAAGTCTAGTGCGACGGGATCGGTTCCTCTGATTGAAGACTCGACATTCATTGTTAAATTAAAATGTTTTATTATCATTAAACAAATATATTTTAATATTGTCAATTAATATTGTCACGAAACGCAATGTAGCAGTGCACAACAGTTCTCACATATTAATGAATCTTATGAAATAACAATTGAGTAAACATACCTTTTATCTCTCTTGACATTTGAGAGATATTCTAAGTCACATCTTATGCCAGTCTGCACAATACTTCTGCTAACAAGTCTGCTGGTGGCCACTGTACTGCTCTGCCTGTACTCGCCTGCCTATTCTATTTACCCACTTTTAAGGCAGCATGACACACTGGCCTGCATCAAGTCACATGCTTAGCTGTAATTTCTATTAATAACCATTACATCAGAAAGCAGTGATTACAGCCATCACTAAACATAGTATCATAACACAAATGCTAAAGATAGACATTATGACATCACCGTTGGAACATGTGACGTTTGATACAAACGGCATAAGCATTTGTGCGTAGCGAAAATAGGTTAAATAATAATATACAAGTGTAATAAACACAAATACAAAGTAATTAATGATTAACAATTAATATTAAAGTAATCAGAGCCTGGCAAGAAGGACCACAGGGCCACCAAGCTTCCCCACACAACCCAATGACACACAAACATTCATATTGAAACGATGAAACAACTGTCAATAAAAGTCAAATGGTCAATTAAAGTCATAAAGTTTGAGCGAACTATAACTACAGTTCCATGAATAACCACTTATTATAACGAGTCAAATATCGCACAATTTACAACCTCAGAGTTTTGCAAATGAAGAGTGCGAACGAGGATTGCAAAAGAGGTGTGGTTGAAAGTCACTCGGCAAAGTGATATAATCTAGAAGACGAAGAAGAATATGAAGATAATGACAAATCTTGTTCCATCTGGAAGATGAAAAAGATGAAGTAGAAGAAATGATCCGAGAACATTCCACGAACGAAGGCAACATAACAAGACGAGATGAGGTGGAAAGGATCAAAAACTCAGGAACAGTGTCACTAATTCACAACCGAGATTTGTAGATGACGTAGTAGTTAGCGCTCGAAGTACGACCACGATGACAGTTGTATGGTGCGTCTTGCAGACAGTAGAATCGCACCTGTGGTCTTGTAGATTAATGTGTGCCAAAAGGTGCATGAGTAGGCGAGGTAGCAAGCCTGCAGCGAAGATAGACCAAGCGTCTGAAACTCAGGCAATAAAACAAACAAGAATTAGTTACTACAATAAAATAATGTAATACATCACATCATAGTATAATAATCGCGATAATAATAGGTAATAAAATCATCAATATCAGCTCTGCGAATTATACAGAGTAATTAAGTATTCGTTCTATGTCTGAACTAAATTGATTATACAAATAAGTATCAAAGTATTATAAGTGTAAGTCATTAAATCATTACTCATTAAGTAAATGAGCGTTAATTGATCCAATTAAAAATAATGTAAATAAGTAATTAAGGAACTGTTTCCTTGTAGTGCATTCAAAATAATCAATAATTACACTTCAGCAAATATAACCAAGCTGAGCACTCATGCCACTTTGTGCTCGAGCAAGGTTAAATTAACCATACTTAATATAACAACTAACTACAAAACTAACTAAGTATCCAGGTAAGTCAATTCAATTGTAAATATCGGGTTGTACCCATCGTTAACCTGAGTTAACGAGGAGCGTCAAATCCATAAAATAAGTTCGAGACCAAGCAAGCCTTCCTCAGCGGACATCCCCGCACTGTGGTCGTTTTTGACAAAGAAAGCTTGCTTGAAAGCAATAACATGGTAATTAAGTTTTACAATTACATTCTTGGTAACGATTTTCATTCAAGTAATAGCAACAATAATGACTCAATAGTCACATAAAATGAATTTGGAAGATGAAATAGTTTTTTGAATTTTGACAATTAACCATAAAGATGGTTGACATTAGGCATTAGTACATGTTAGTGAATTTTGAGTAATGAATTAACTCGAAGTAGTGCAAGGCATAAATTAACTCAGTTGTCTCCGGACGAAAATCCATTAACAACTGTTTTTAATTTACATCCTTCTGTCCCATTCTGGATCCTAATTTGCATACCATAATTAGTCATAGCGCGACTTTGCGCATGATTAATATTATAATTATATATGACGCCATTCATGAATATTCTAATTTAAAACGCTCTGTGCGCTCGCTTGCAGTTCACTGCAAGTATTTGCTGAATAATTGAAACAAGTACTCAAATGTCTTAATCAATAGATTTTCTTGATTATTTATAAACATCACGCTAGAAAATGGAGTATTTTCGCAAGTGATCAATCTCGCTTTATAAATCCATTATAACCTTCTATATTGCGCGTTTAACTAGTACCTGTCTTATAAATAACAATAATACTTCTTTTAGTCTTATAGCACTCTATATTAATTCACAATACTTGCGTTCAAAGTATGTATCCATGGTGCTACATATATAGACTATATATAAATATTCTTCTCTTGTATTTATACCTTCTTAATAATACATTTTCTTCATGAATTTCTTAAATGAACCTATTTGTCTGATAGGCAATGCTAAGAGCCTGTCAATGTTACCACACAGCATTGGATGCTGTTCAATTGTAACCCAAAATGCAAATGGAACTCTTGTATGCTTATTTGGTAAATGACACAGAATTTGTGGCATTCCATTCATCCATCTGATACAATTTATCTTTGCATAATAAGACTTCATGATTTGTCCTTTTTCTTCAGGATTTGTTTGTTCTACAAATGCATAGGACCATTCAGCATGTCCTTGTTCAATTCTTGGCGGGTCAATTTCTCTGTCAATTTCTCTGTAAGAATGTTTATCTTCTGAGATAAAGTAAGCAAGAGGCAATGACTTTTCATTCTGCAAATTTACATCTGAAGGAATTTTCTCATTTTCAGTTTTATCTAGTGCTACAAAGATTTCAAACTAAGATATAACTTTGAGGTCTTCATGTGAAAGCCACGATGTGACACATGATAGTGATTCAACACAGGAAGGATAAAATCCTTTGGAAGAGCTAAGGAAGCCTCAACTTCCTGTCCCTTCTTATCACAACTTCTCAAGTAAAACAAAATGTCATCTGCTAGTACATAATGTTCAGAAAGAGCTAATATAGACCGTGACTTTGAATGATCACGTGGTAATGTGCCATGTTGCAAATACCTGTACAATGAACCAAAATAAGAGTCACTCTTTTGTGCTTTTGCTATTTCATCTTTTGTATAAGGTAAAGTACTTCCTTAAATTTTCCAAACACTGCATCTCTAAGTCCTATATCTATTTCTTTCTGTGAAGGCATTTTGGACAGTAAGGTCGGTTAAGGACCTGTTTCTGCAAACAAAGGCTCATTTGTCACTAGTGTTTTATCAGGATCATTAAGTGTAGGCTTATCAGCTTCATTCATTCCTTTTCCTTCACTAAAGTCATGAACGACATTTCTAATTGTTGGTTTTGGCACTGCAAGGTGGGAGGGAGGATTATGATCCTCGTGTCTAGAACTTTTTGCAACTGTCTCGTTCAGTCTTGAGCCAAGGACTGAGCCTTTTGGCATTGAAGGCTCATTACTGACTACTTTTTCTGTCTGGTCTGTAGTTTCAGTCTGTTGGTCTGTTTTTGTAGCTAAGAGAGTTGACTTTTAAGATGCAATATCGGTCTGGGAAACATGCGTAGTTGGCAATCTATAGTCATTATGCACAATTGTTTTCGAGGCACTTTGTTTGTCAAGTGTCTGAGGTCTTGTCTGTGACCTTGTTACAACTAAAGAGTGGTCCAATGTCACCGAGTCAAAAGGAAACGACTCTAGCAATTCTTTATCATTAATTCCTATAGGAACTATAGAATTGTGATCTTCAGTATCCTCACTAGGATGTCTGCTCAGAAAATCTGCCATAGTGACGTCACAAGGTTTCACATATTTGATGCTAAACTGAAATGAAGACAAATTCCAAAGTAACCTTTGCACTCTAGGAGTAGGTGGAGCATTCAGATTTTTCATGACATGCTCAAGGGCCTTGTGATCAGTCCTTACTAAAAAATATCTCCCTACAAGTAGTGTCTGAAATGCTACTAAACAACCATAAAGAGCAGTCATCTCTAATTCTAAAACTGAGTAAGTTAAGGTACTCAATCTTGATAGATTTTTGCTAAAATAAGCAATCAAATGTTCTGATCTTTCACCATTTTCATCTGTTTGCACTTGTCTCAGAACTGCACCCATAGCTGTCCTAGAACAGTAAGTTTCTACTATAAAGTAGTCCTCTTCCTTCATTGAAGGAAAAGACAACGCTGGTGCTTCCCTTAACCTTTTCTTGATTTCATTCCATGCTATATCATGTTCCCTTGTCCAATTAAATTCAGATATTTTTCTAAGCAATCCAGTAAGTGGCACTGCAATTTGCTGATAACCTGGTATGAACTGTGATACATATTGGAGCATGCCTAAAACACGCTTCACGTCCTTTTTATTGTGAGGGGGTCACAATTTATTAATATCATGTACTCTTGATTTCAACACAGTCAACTTTGGGCCCTTTGGTGATTGTAAATCAATGAAATAACCTAAAAACTTGACACCAGTAACTGGAGCTATCTGAGCTTTCGACAACGATATTGTGAGGCCATGTTTAGCTAAAATACCCAAAACAAGATCTATGGTCTCCAAATGATCTGACTCATTGGTATCAAATAACAGCAAGTCATCAAAATATGACAGCACTCGGTTTTTGTAAACCTCACTTGGTAACTCTTGCAAGATGTAATGCACAATTTGATTGAAATAACTTCCTGATTGGCGATGCCCCTGTGGTAGACTTGAGAAAGTTACAGCAGGATAATTCTGACATACTGTCACTCCTACATACTGTTTCGAATCTTCAGTCAACTTAAGCGAAAAATAAGCTGATTTCAAATCTAATACAGTCACATATGTGTTCCTATTCCTTCCAAATGCTTCACAAAATGACTTGATAGTGTGAGTAGACTTGTTTACATTTCTTAACATTTTACATTCTCAAATCTGCAACTATACGTGGAGCATGCTGTGGTGACCTACGAACTAAAAATAGACTTGATGTATGAGTAGCAAGACCCTTTTGAAAAACTCCCATTTGTATCAATTTGTTCACTTCTGATGTAACAAATTCCTTATCTTTAGGAGAATGAATGTAAGGCTTTGAACTAAAACCTTCTTGTGGGTCAGGAAAATCGGGTTGTAATCGGACTTTGTAGCGATGAACCTTTCCTATGTTGTCATGTATAGCTAATGCACTTTTATTCCTTTCAAGGATTCGATATAACTCTTCTCTTCCTTCGACTGATGATTTTGACTCATCTAATTTAATTTGCTGCTTTATTATATCACTATCTGGAGTAATCAGTCTTGGATCATCATTGTTCAAATAAGGATACAGAGATTTCTTGTATCGAAATAACTCATCTGAGGTCATACTCAATTGATCTACAGTATCTTTTTGAACTTTTGGAATAGCTTCTGGCCCCAAGTCTACTATAGGAAATGCTTGTTCTGTCCCAGTCTCATAATTTTCCAGTTTTCTCAGGCAATCTTTAGGAGTTATTTGTCCAATAACTGTCCTAGAATTCAACACTATAGATTCACGAAATGGATTTCTCAATAACAATGCTGTCCTACCATGCTTAAAACAGTACAGACTATTCACAGCTGACAATTTCTGATATTTGCGTCTCAATGTAACTATATAATTCTGATCTCTGCATTTCCAGGGCAAAGGAGATACCACCTTAATCATTTTTGTTTCACCAGGCTTCAGACAAACAGTTCTCAGTATGCTTACTGGTAAGACATTTCTGCTAATTTTCAATATATTTCTTTCTAGATCCATAGTGCACTTGTACTTCTTTTGAGTGTCAATACCCACAATAATTGCAAAGTTTGACAGATTTGGCACAATATACAATCTAACTGTCAACATAATATCGCCCAGATAAACATCAGGCTCAATGTAAGACACTGAAGCACAATGTAAACCATTACCTACCACAAATTTAACAGGTTCTGTAAGACCTAATACCGGTAGCGACCTTAAATAAACACTCTGCTGTACCAGTGACTCTGCTATAAGAGTTTTAGTACTTCCAGTATCTATCAAAGCTGGTAATTTCTCTCTGGTTGGAAAGACAAAAGTACACATATTTCTATGATCTAGCTGTATTTCGGATGTCATAGATGAGAACGCAAACTCAGAAGGCACGACCTTTGCATGGTCAAGGCCGCACCGATCTAAAAATGCTGTGGGGAGTTTCTTGAGGCTGTATTGTTATTCTTACTACCACGAGTGGTATTCGAATAGCCTCCCCTGTTATTATTTCCTCTATACTGAGGAAATCTCTGTCTCTGAGAGTTAAAACCTCTATTTCCATAATAACCTCTGTTTGACTGCTGATTGTAGCTACCTCTGGAAGAAAAACCAGAATTATAGTCATTACGGTACCTTGTATTGTTGTTGTTGTTTTACTGGTTGTACTGACGAGGTCCCTGCCATGGTCTTCTGTAGTGCTGATTACCTCTGTGGTAATATTCATTTCTTCTAGGAGAGACGATGTAGCGATCTCCAGTCTCTTCAGATCCTGTTCTTTTGGTCTGTAGTCAACGTCAGAAGAGCCGGCTGGCTCATTGTCTGGACTTTATTCTGCAAATCTTGAACAACAAGTGCTAAAGAAGTCATATCTTCAAGGCAATCATGCGCCATAAAGGTAACTTGTTTTGCAATGACATTTGGATTCAATTCAAGAAATTTCTGAGCTTTATCTACAAGATCATCTAAACCTGTAAAATTGTGTAATAATAAGCCTGACCGCATAGCGTCAGGAAGACCGTTCACAAAATAATCACGAATTTGTTCGTCATTCTGCTCTACTCTATCTGCAAGTTCACGAATGTTTGCCAAAGCACGAATTACTACTTAACGGCTTTTGTACAATGAATATTGACTCAGAAAAGCCTTTTCTAGAGCATTTAAATCTACGAACACTCTATTTTTGATCCATTCTCTTGGCAAATCAGTCAAAGTCAAGGCAAACCTTTCTAGAGCTTCAGCATCATTTAGACCATGTACTCGTACGTAATCTCTATATTTCTGAAAATGATGTCTAGCATTTTCAGTAGGCAAACCTGCAAATACGGATGGCAAAAGTTCAGAGAACTTAAGCCTTCTGGCTCCATCCGCTACAGCCATTGGAAGCCCTTGTCCGTCTCCTGGAGGTCCTGGAGGTCCTGGAGGTCCTGGAGGTCCTGGAGGTCCTGGTGCTACAGGAGGTGGTGGGTGTAAATGTCCTACGTCTTCATTGTCATTTCCGCCATCGCCATCTTCTTCAGGAGCACCCAAGTCAGGAATGTTCACATATGCTACATTAGTATCTACGTCATGAGTTGGCAATTGAGCCTCTAATAAGTCAAGTAAGGCTTGCAAATCTTGATGATCATGAGCTAAAGGATCAGGGATTAATTGCAAAACCCTGGTAACTGGTAAATTTGCATTGTTATCTAAAGGTCTGAGATTTCGATAGCGATTGTAATATTGTCGCAATTCAGCTTCAGTAGCATTTTGAAATTGGTCTACTAATTCATCAGAAACTCTCTGAGCATCTCTTAAGATAGTAATTTCGGTTGCTAATGTTTGCAAGAATGTACCAAAAGCTCTGAGCGGCATAGTCTACTCTAAATGAACATTCCACTTATGACCTGGCACTCCCGACGTTTGATAATGACAAAAGAACAGAAAGAAAAAGGTATTAGATTAGTGCAACTGCCTATGTACATTTCGTGACACATCCGGACGAATGCATTTGGATACCCGGATTCTCCACCATGCGACGGGATCGGTTCCTCTGATTGAAGACTCGACAATCATTGTTAAATTAAAATGTTTTATTATCATTAAACAAATATATTTTAATATTGTCAATTAATATTGTCACGAAACGCAATGTAGCAGTGCACAACAGTTCTCACATATTAATGAATCTTAGGAAATAACAATTGAGTAAACATACCTTTTATCTCTCTTGACATTTGAGAGATATTCTAAATCACATCTTATGCCAGTCTGCACAATACTTCTGCTTACAAGTCTGCTGGTGGCCACTGTACTGCTCTGCCTGTACTCGCCTGCCTATTCTATTTACCCACTATTAAGGCAGCATGACACACTGGCCTGCATCAAGTCACATGCTTAGCTGTAATTTCTATTAATAACCATTACATCAGAAAGCAGTGATTACAGCCATCACTAAACATAGTATCATAACACAAATGCTAAAGATAGACATTATGACACTAGGTTATGCAAGCTGGGCTACGGGCATGCACCCCCCCCCCCCCCCCCAGAAAATTAAAAATATTTACTGCAAAGATAAGCATGCATTCCGGGCTTTCCAGAAGTACCTGTTTTTTCCATAATTCACTGGACATTTTCTACATAAACTTGTGTCAACAGAGATCTATACTGATCAGAAAAATTAAATCACTAAAATGAGGTTTTCTTCACAGAGCTTGACAGTAGCCAAGGCCAGTTTATCAACTTAGAACATCATTATGCACTTTGTAAACCAAGGTCTCAATTGCAATTGTAAATTTGACTCTGAGCAAGACCGATTGGCATATCTATAAGTCAACAAATCTCATTGAAAAAGAAGTAGAATTAATTCAAATTGGAAGTGGCTTATGAGGCAAAATCAAAATTTTAATGACATGTAAAGTAGACAGAGCAATTACTGTTCACTGATGTAGTGCAGAAGACCAACTTTCCATGATACCCCTCAAAGTTACCAGTTAGACAATCCTTCTTGATTCATAATAGAGTGACAGTTATTCAAATCTGTATTGTCATAAATGACACATACCTCATATTCACATGCCTTGTATTATTGGTCTACTTCTTTAAGCAAAAATATTTGTGCCAAATCTGGAAGGCTTCATGGCTGGTGCCTGGTAGGGCAGGTATAATTCAATTCACTGAATTGCTATCTGTCCCATGACAAGGCTGGTCACAATCTTTAGGGTGTCCAGCTCCACAACCTCAACTGAAAGCCTATGAGATCTAGAACTGGAGTTCTGTATTCTGTGGTTACAGAAAACATCACATTTAATAACCGATCAGTTCTGCAATGAATCCAAGGAATAAGCTTCTAGAACAAGTAAATACAATGTTCCCACTGTGACAGATTTCTCACACGATATTTACTAGCGTTGTGTGGTTTTGTGCAGTGCGTAAATGAGCAGTTGTGAGGGCTACTGGTCCAGAAATGGCTAGAATTGATAAACCCATTCAACAGGCATTATGCCTAAAATTTTATTCGGGGAGGAGGGTAGCACACAATTTTTCTCAAGGCAGGAAAGGCATCTTCCAACAGACGCCTTGTTTTAGGAAGATGAGAGGAATACAGATTCATGTCGACTTATACCCCTGCAGAGCCGTACAGAGGCGATACAAAGAGTTTTGGTTAATTTTCATTTTACGGGGGAAGGGTACTTTTAATGATAGGCAGCAATGGGCAGGTAGATTGCATAATTTAAGTTGTTTCAACTCAATAATTGTCCCTTTTTTAGTTAACTTAATTGCAATGACCTCACCTGGCTGGACCCTTTGGAACTTGTTGATTCAGAATGAGCCGGGTTTAGAGTGTACACAGCCGGACAGCTAGCTACAACCAGGCTAAAGAACTCCACATTTTCCATCACTGCCTACAGCCAAGCACAGGCGCCCTCCAGCAGGAGCTAATAAGACAGAATAAAGATATTATACAGTTATATGTTGACATGTATAGCAATGAGCTGGACAGCGCCTGTGAGCCAAGTACCCATTTACACCTGGAGCAAAGAGATACAGGGGATCTGCTCAGTTCCTCCATGCCATGGCTGGTTTTGAACCCATGATCATGTGCATAGTGAGGCAAATTACAAATGTAGTAGTCGGCTTTATTTAAATTTGCAGACATGTATAGCTGAATATATAATACACATACAGAAATTGAATATGATATAAAAAGAAAAGCTCTCTTTAAAAAAGAGAGCTGTATCAGAATTGGTTAATGTAGTCTAGACATGCAAAAAAATATATAATGAATTGATCTATTTTGTACAGACTAAAGGGTATTAGTTGCAGGTAACAGATACTGACAAGGTATCATGTCAAAATATTACAATCAATTAGTATAGTTCATATAAATTTATGTATTTTCCATAGATCCTTGCTACTCTTGCCTAGCTACCCACAACTGTCTGCAAATTGACCACTTGCACCATCTATAGTATTAGTAATTATAAAAAGAGACCTTTGTCTGTTAGTCATTTGAAAAAAAAAAAGAATATATATATATATCTATTGTTGCATAGAATTTGTTCTAGGCCATTTTTAAAATACCTAAATACTATTAGTATTCTGTAATTTGCAGCCACAAAAACAGATTCTTTCAGAAAAATGTGACATGTTTTGCAAATCTAATAGAATATTAACATTTCAACATTGGCCTATTTGTAATTACTTGTAATTAATTACAGTGTACAGTTTCAAATGCAATCAGCTATCAGAAACCTAAAGAGCCATTGACAAATCCAATTTGTGTAATTACACTGTTTCACTTAAGAAAGAGAACAGTGAGTGTGTGTGGCCAGTTTCATTTATTTTATAGGTCAGAGTGTGGGTGTGTCACTCAACTGGCCAATCATAGCCAGATGCCTGCAATGAAGTGACCACTGCCACACTGACATAAAACCTCAGCATCACAAGCACAAATTCTTGATGGACTTTTGTTAACAGCCAAAGCACCATAGCTACCAGTCAAATCACATTAGTTTTCATAGGAATGAATAATGTAAGTAGATATTAAGCTTTTGTTGAGTTGCTAGGCATTTTACATGATGGGCCTCCGACAGATATTTGTAGAAAACCTTCACAAGCTTTCACCCCTAAGACCGAAATGAACCATGCCAATTTCCGGGAAATCAGACTAACATGGATGAGTCCATTGATGTTGGAGGGGGGAACTGCTAAGATTTAATAAATACCTTGGTACAATAAAACCAGGCACTTTTGACATATGGTCCTCAATTCAAGCCATTTTCAAGGATGTGAAGATCAGTGATCTGGCCACAGCTTAAATGTACACAAACATCAGTGATGTCACTGGCAATCTTCACAAGGCTCAGAAGATTATTTATCAAACCAATCTTAGTAAGTATCTATATCTCTATGAGTTCGGCTAATTATATGATATGTTATGGATTGAGATTCTGATACAAAAAGGATATAAAAGGTATGTATAAAAATGTGGTAATTTAAAAGCATAAAGGGGATTAAAACCAAAAATTAACTATTTGTAGAATAAAATATCATGTAATGTACTAACTTATTGGGTTGTCTCATTTTGTTATAATGTTAGTTTTTTTAAAGTTGTATATGCTGTTGTATAACACTGCCATAGTTGTATCTTAAATTCTCAAATATTAAGTTCTTCAGGCGAGTTGCTACTGAATGAGAAATTTCTGAAACACACATCAGATTTTTGTCTTTTGTTCATTTCCATGCCAAACTCCCAATTTCCGAGGCTCTTAAAGGGGAACTAAAGGAAATTTGCATGTTTATCTTAAAAGTTCAATTACATGTAAAATAATATATTGCAGTGAAAGAAACGGTCTAAAAGTTTAGTTTAGTCTTGTTTTAAGCTAATTAATTGTGCACTTTGGACGCCCTGCCATTAAGCTGGGGGCCGCCATTATTGCACACGGCACTATGGCTGGTGACGTCACTTATGTCCTAGTCTGTGGTGAATGCAGCATGATTGCAATGAACAATTTGTATTAGGCTGTCAAAGTCAAAGATACCTTTATTCAGGGTCAATTCATTCAGTTGTACATGGTATCCATATTTTGCATTTAATTATATATAACTTTTTCTAAGCACAGGAGTTTACAAACTGAGGTTAGGACTATTTAATAAAAGGATCATTATTTGCATAATTAATATGTTTTCACTATAAGATTAAATTAAGCACATATTTGACATCACTATATGTATGAACATATACATATATATATATATACATATATATATATATATATATATATATGCTGGAAACACAATTTGAATACTTCTTTTAAATGCTTATAATAATTATTGTACTTAGCCTAAGACTCAGGCTAGGCAGTGTGCGAAATTAACACACACAAAAAGCATGTCCAAAAATTAGGGGAATGGTGTCATGTGAATGAACTGTCTTAATCCAGTGTAATTAATCCATGTCTACAGTATCATAATCGCATTTGGAAGACTGAATTATACTGCATGCCCTGTAGAAAATGCCACAATTTTGTTATTCCATAGTGTATCCCCCCCCCCCCCTTTGCTCTGGCGACGGCCCGGTCTGTTTCAAAGGCGTAATACACTGTATGCAATTTTGTCTAGAATAATTTTCAAGATTATCAGCATGTATTAATCAACAAATTGTACTGAGTTCAATTTTTTTAGACTTGCATTGCTAGACATATTTGAAACTCAAATAGGTGGAGGAAGGGCTATGCTAAAATTCAAGTTGTTATATATAAAAAAAAAAACCTTAACTGATGAATGGATTTTAATTGTTTAACATTGTTCTGTCAACAAGTGCATATAGATAGATAGATAGATAGATCTGTGTTTGGCAACATAATACATATAATATTGAAATCGGATCAGAATATAAACCAAAATGTTACATATATGTATATAGGTGAACACAATCATATCTTTAAAAGCATTTTTCGTGCACCTCAGTGGTATAGTTTAATAAATTTATATTCTATAATCAGTGTTTAACAAAGTTGGCTAATTTACATTCCCAAAGATTTCAGTGTTTCTGTACAATTGTGTAGCCTCAAATTATTCAATGGCAATTTACTTGACACTTGGTTAGAACAGTGACATGCTCTAATTTCAATTGCAATTAACACCTTTTGCCTGCTTCTGACACTGCTAACCTATAGTAAAGCAGTTGGATTGCACTTGGCTCTCATTGACTGAGATCTATAGTACAACATTGGCTGGGAACTGCCTAAGCGTAAATATTGCGTCAGCTAGTCGCAGCGGCCCAGCAAATAGTACAACAGTGACGTATTTCCAGCGAGTGCAAAACACCCGGGTTAGTCAAAAATGGCGGCCTCCGTAGTTCACAAAACGGAGCTAATAAATGCAGGATATTACTTTACCAGGGCATATATACACATTATGAAATGCGTAGATGAGTTCCAATGGACCAAAGCTAACATCTGAGAGGTAAAGTGCTGAAGGTGTTAGTTCCCCTTTAAGTAAAAAGTAAGAGAGATTAATGAATTCTGTTTGTTGTCGAACAACAAAATATTTTGGATCAAAAAAGCAAACAAAAACACAAAGCATATATTTTTGGCTTTTCTTAATCCACAATAGGTCATTCAGCTTCATTCTGAGGCTGGAAACATCACAAATCTGGTGCTGCTACAATTAAATAACACCGCATGAGTGTCTCCCATTCCAAGTTCAAGCGGAGCTGTTCAACGAGCTTCAATGGCTCTTAGCAAAGCTGGTGTGGATGGTTGCTATTGCCAAGGACCTGTGACTTGCAATCATGGTTGAGCACTAAGGTGGTCATGTGACCCACAGGCACATTTGCCATAGTGCCAGAGGCCTACATTCATTCAGCCTCCTTCTGGTCTGGAATTCAAAGCCAGGCAAAAAGCATCTCGTAGCAATGGGGCTTCCATGAACGTATCTCTGAGCAAGGCTGCAGCGATTTGGTGATTAAAAACAATACAAACAGGTCAAATGAGGGCAAAACACACTGTGATGATTATAAAAGGACCCACGCTTTCCAGTGACACCAAGGAAATTGGCCACAGCACAGTGGATGTGGATTTCTATTCAGTCAAAATGTGTAAAACAAATAGCACTGGTAATATATAGAGTAGATTATAGTAATATATAGAGTAGATTATAATAATATATAGAGTATATTATAGGAAAACCACACGAGTCTCTGGTCTGTCAAACAGATCAGTGACTGTTATTCGGCTTTACGCGGTTTTGTCCTTATTTGGAAATAGCAACGTCTTGAGTTCCTTATTTGGGCATGCATGAACGTCATTCTGGGTGACAGTGTGTGGTATGAAATCCAGATCATCCGGCCCATATCACCAACTTTTTCAGCTGAATATATGGCTGCAATTCGGGAATAAAGAGAGAGCTTTTCATGGGTCAGAAAATTGGGGTCGACTTGTGCTTTTTAAGATAGATGTTATGATAAGCTTGAATATACAGTGCCCGACGTCGAAGTTATGGCCGACACCGGAGTTGTGGACTTCAATAGTGACGTCCAGAGGCGGATTCAGAACATTTTGACAGAGAAAGATTTAGAATAATAGCGATATCTATCACCCTGTTCATTCGGAATCTTTGGATCGGCCCCAGGACGTCACCATTGAAGTCCACAACTCCGGTGTCGGCCACAACTTCGACGTCGGGCACTGTACAAGCGGTTTTGAAATTTTTATGTTTTGTTTTGTACACAATTTTCAGAGTCACAATGAAAAAATTCGGTATCAATATGAAATGAACCAATTAAAATGATAATTTCTACACGTTTGTTACTTACTTTTAGTAAAATAAATATTTTAAACAATAGTTTCTTTTCATTGCACACACACAAGCTAACATATTTTGTGCATAAACAACAGATCCACGAGTGGCATGTTGAGAATGACACAGAATGACACACAGACGAGACTCTGTCACGTGTGCATTATATTGCATGATGGCCTGAGTGACACATTTGCTAATGGTCGTCATTGCATGTATTAAGGGCAGCAGGTTCACGAATGCACAGATGTGCAGGTACACATTGTTAGGACACTTTTAGAAAAACACCTGTGCTTGTTTTTTTTCACTTTACGAACTCGTGATTGCCACCAAGCAGCTAAGTTTGGCAACTTCTGGTTCATCACATTAGAGTGATATTCAATTTTTGACCCTGAGTTTGTTCACCCCTTTACCCCCTTTGGGTGTCAATTTGATGGGTGGGGTGAAGACCCTTTACTTCCGACAAACATATGTGACAAATATGCTAATCATGTACAAACTAACAAGGTATATATTCATTTTTACAGTCAGTCTGGAGCTGCACAACAACAACTTACAGAAGATGAATGAATCTTTGCTCGAAGAAGTCAGCATTGCGACATTTGATAACAGCGAATTTGAACCGACTTCCAGTTTGTATTTACCAGAACCGTCGAAATCGCCAGTTTTAGATGATTATTTAATAACTTTGCTGACAGTAGCCAGAGTTATAGCTGTTTATGTGGACCCCTGTGTGTTTATATTGGGAATATTAGGTAATAATTTGGCTGCATTCGTGTTTTATAAAAATGGTAATCACCACACCGCGCTGTTTCTCGGTGCCCTTGCGTTGTCCGATACTGGTATGAACGTATCTGCACTGACATATTGGATATATTTATCAGTTATTGGACAGATTGATATGACTACTTGTAAGATAGTAATATACTTTATTGCGTATTTTTCATTATGTAGTGCATGGGTCATAACCTTTATGACTTTTGAAAAGTTTATCGCTGTACGATTTCCCCTAAAATTCAGGCAGTTCCGAAATAGGAGATCACTAGTAAGAGTTATTTGCGCAATATTCTTCATAAATGCATTGTTTGTTTTACCTATGATATTTACAGTTTACGTAGGCAGTGGAAACACTTGCAATACTTTTATAGAACCGACAAAATTTAATTTGGTGTTTAATTGGATTCTGATGTCGTTTCACTTCTTGATTCCATTTTGTGTACTCAGTATTTTCAATATTCTTATTATCCATGCTGTTAGGAGAAGTAGAGAAACGGTCTTAGAATTCAGTAATGATGACTCTAGTGGTAACACTCTAAGTGTTTCTGAAGGCATGACAGAGTCCATCAACATGGGGTCTACTAATACGTTAACCTCATCAAACACTTTAAGCAATGACCTCAGAACAAGTAATGAAGGACTATCAGAAGCGACTAGACCTACACCAGTCGCAACAATTACGAAATTCAACAAAGACACCAATTTGACGAAATCCAAACGCCAAGCTTCGATGAAAGATCAACTGAAGTCAAAAAGTGCGAAAGCCAACGAGAGACAAATGACAAGGCTGTTCTTCGTGTCCACGTTTTCGTTTCTAATTCTACTTTTGCCGTTCTACTTTCGAACGATATTCTTCATTATCTACGGAATAACAAATATGAAAGTACGGGCTATCTTCACGTTCTGTCTCATACTAGCTCGTACGATGTTGTTCTCTAACTTCGCTGTCAATTTCTACTTGTACGTATTTGTCAGTGAAAAGTTCAGAAGACACGTCAAGCAATTGTTTAAAAGACGGTGATATCATTGCTGATTGGAAAAGTTTTTGGGGACACTGTTGTAATGGCTCATTGTTCAAAACTAAGGTGAGATGAAATGCATCCTGTAAGCACTAATCTCGAACTATCACCTAGTGACCGTCAGTGCAGAGTATCTAAGTGTCGAACAATCAGTTTAATAATATATATGTTTTAAATGTATAATTTTTTATGTTACCATTTTGTATTACCATTGACGAATAAATATCTATCTAGCTATCTAACTTTTTTTTTTTTTCTTTTTTTTTTGTGGTCAAATTGTCTATAGATAACAATAACCATTCTGAGAAAAAAATGGTTCAGGTGCACTGCTGGCTTTAACCAGTTATAGCCACAGCCAGGAAGAGGTCGCTACAGCTGTCTGGGGT
The DNA here is from genome assembly GCA_932294295.1 of Alitta virens. Lineage (NCBI taxonomy): Eukaryota > Metazoa > Annelida > Polychaeta > Phyllodocida > Nereididae > Alitta > Alitta virens. The sequence goes on from OW028583.1 coordinate 37,600,516, forward strand.
TAACCATATTTTATGGAACTAACTGTAAACCTTAGCTTTTAATAAAATGAACTCAAATCTAGGGATCATGTTTATAACGGAAAGAAATTGTATAGCCAAATCACAGTGCAAATGTAGGTGATAATCATGAATGTCAGAATATTAATGGGAAACTATATTATTTTTGATCCCTCCCAAGCCTCGTTGAATATTTGATCTTTTACGAAGTTCAGCAGTCTTTGTGTAGTGTCCTTATTTCTCATTGATAATGATTTTTTGTGCTTACGAAATAATGGGATAGTCCCTCAGCAATTTAATCTATGGAGCAAACTAGTAAAACAGTCTCGGATGGAGCCATGAATATTATATTAAACTGCAGTATAGCGGACCTAAATTTATAACCATATTTAGTGAGCCTCGTTGCCAGGTGGATGACGTTAAACAAATATTGATTTTCATATTTCATGAATGCCAAATACGGGCACAAATTTGGGTCCGGTATACTGCACTTAACCCAACTGAATGAATATAAGACTGTTAGAACACTGACCAGCCATTCTGAAGGTCCCAGGTTTGATCCCTGGCAAAGCCACTCTTGCTTCATAGCAGGGATGTCAGTAGCTCAAGACGTTAATTTGAGCAAGTTGAAGACCCACCCCTGAGGTGAATGTGTAAAATGGTATGGACTCAAACCATATCATCTGAGTCTGATAGCTGGTTATGTAAGCCGACTAATGACAATGACACAGTTTTTATTTGCTCCTTATATAACATATTACAGTGGAGCAAGGAGACTCTCTCTAAAACAATGGGTTTGCCGCTGCCGAGGGAGCCATCTTGGAAAAAAAAGAGCAAAAAAGAAGAAAGATTATACATATATATACTACTATTAATTATTTAATTCGTATTTTAAAAGTATTACAATATATAAATTATTGATAGGAAGGCATGCTATTGTTATACAGCTGGCACATAAAAATAAAATAAATAGATACAATTTTAAATGATAATTATTACTTGGTGGAGTTGAATATCAGTTTTGCAGTGTCTGGATCACAGGAGGAGACTAACGGTCACATGAATAACAATTTGGAATATAAAAATTGATATTATATAATTCGATACATTTTCTATTAATATAGGTTTTGAAGAGCCGTATAAACTGTACGTTAATATTTTCTCTTTGAAATTTATATTCATTTTGTTATATATTTCTGGGTTTATGTAACGCATACCATTTGTTGCGAAGTCACGTCTCACAGCAGGCAAACGAAGATTACTGGATTGACGAGTGAGATAAGGATGACAATAATTTTGAGATAAGAATGATTCAGATGAGAAATATTGAGGAAGCAAGTTATTCTTTAATTTGAAACAGAATTTTAAATCATGCAGTGTACATTGTAAGCAATTCAGCAGACTAAGCTTCTGACCCAATACAAGATGCAATACAAGATGCAATACAAGATGCAATACAAGATGCAATACAAGATGCAATACAAGATGCAATACAAGATGCAATACAAGATGCAATACAAGATGCAATACAAGATGCAATACAATACAAAGAGTATCTAATTTAAATTACCTTTCTGCATTATTCACAAAATTGCCAAAAAAAAAAGAAGAAGAAAAAAAAACCAAGGACATTCAAAATCTGTTTTGGTTGTGAAAGAGTGTTCCCTAACTGATTAGGTGGAATGGCAAAAACTGAAAAGAAGGGCATTTTATGGACCAGTGTGCAAGAAGTTTGAGGAATAATCAGATATAACATGGTTATTATAGGCAGCTTTGTAAGAGTGGACATGGCCTATAAAGAAGATAAGCATCAGGACTAGTACTGGGATTATCGGCAATTTTATAAAAAAAATACATGCAATACACCTAATCCTTTAAAAAAAAATACATGCAATACACCTAATCCATTCATAAGATACATGCAATACACCTAATCCATTCATAAAATACATGCAATACACCTAATCCTTTATTAAATACTTACAATACACCTAATCCTTTTAAAAAATACATGCAATACACCTAATCCTTTTAAAAAAAAATACATGCAATACACCTAATCCTTTCATAAAATAGATGCAATACACCTAATCCTTTTATAAATTACAGGCGATACACCTATTCCATTCATAAAATACATGCAATACACCTAATCCATTCATAAGATACATGCAATACACCTAATCCTTTCATAAAATACATGCAATACACCTAATTCTTTATAAAATACATGCAATACACCTAATCCTTTCATAAAATACATGCAATACACCTACTCCATTCATAAAATACATGCAATACAACTAATCCATTCATAAAATACATGCAATACACCTAATCCATTCATAAAATAGATGCAATACACCTAATCTTTTTATAAAAAAACACGCAATACACCTAATCCATTTATAAAATACATGCATTACATCTAATCCTTTCATAAAATACATGCAATACACCTAATCCATTCATAAAATAGATGCAATAACCTAATCCTTTTATAAAATACATGCAGTACACCTAATCCATTCATAAAATAGATGCAATACACCTAATCATTTTATAAAATAGATGCAATACACCTAATCCTTTTATAAAATACATGCAATACACCTAATCCATTCATAAAATACATGCAATACACCTAATCCATTCATAAAATACATGCAATACACCTAATCCTTTTATAAAATACATGCAATACACCTAATCCATTCATAAAATACATGCAATACACCTTATCCTTTTAAAAAATACATGCAATACACCTAATCCATTCATAAAATAGATGCAATACACCTAATCCTTTTATAAAATACATGCAATACACCTAATCCATTCATAAAATAGATGCAATACACCTAATCCTTTTATAAAATACATGCAATACACCTAATCCTTTTATAAAATACATGCAATACACCTAATCCATTCATAAAATAGATGCAATACACCTAATCCTTTTATAAAATACATGCAATACACCTAATCCATTCATAAAATACATGCAATACACCTGATCCTTTCATAAAATACATGCAATACACCTAATCCTTTTATAAAATACATGCAATACACCTAATCCTTTTATAAAATACATGCAATACACCTAATCCATTCATAAAATACATGCAATACACCTAATCCATTCATAAAATACATGCAATACACCTAATCCATTCATAAAATAAATGCAATACACCTAATCCATTCATAAAATACATGCAATACACCTGATCCTTTCATAAAATACATGCAATACACATAATCCTTGACCAGAAAGTAAAATGATAATTGACTCATTATATATATGTGCGCATAAAAATAACCAATGCCCTTATTGATAAGCATGCTTACAGTGTGTACAGATAAATTAAAATAGTTTAAAATTCTTGGCTATTGTGGGGAGATTTAATCCTAAATGACTAATTCATTAGATTTCTGGATACATACTTAAATTGATAGCATGGCTGCCATGGCAAATATGTCAAAAATGAGTAGCTCTTTAAAACTTGCCACCTGAATTAAATCTAAATTGACAATTTGGGATGAATTTTTTTAGCAATAATAGAAAGATGCGATGGTGTGAAGACCATTGATGAAGAACTGAACTATAGACATGCAAACAATATTTTAAGCTGTTATAAAACCCTAAGCAATTAATAAAAATATTTGCTCTCAAGCTGGAGATTATTAGGTGTCTGAATAATTTTAGGTTTGTTAATATATAATTGATCTTAATATAAAAATATAAAAATCCATGCACAAAATTTACAATATTATATTTTGATCAAGAACAAATATTTCTAGCCATGTACTGCTTTTAAGTGCCTATTATATTCAGGTTTACACCATAATTCAAATTAAGTGACTGAATAATTTCAGGCTTGTAAAAAGTAGGAATAAAGTTAGCGATATATATGTCCATTCAGGCTCATTTGCCTCAAACTGAGTTATCATGATGTGAACATCATATTATTATGATGAAATACACCAATGTTGGTGTTCGAATTGAAGCTAATTTTTCTCTGAATACAGACATGTGCATACAAACTTCCTACGTTCCATTATTACGTTTCAGCCTTAACAGAGCTGTTAACAGCCTTAACAAAACCTGGGTGGTTTCCATTTCTATGTATTATCTCCCCCCCCCCCCCCTCCCCTCTACTTTGATGCCAAACTGTGTTTACTTTTGAAATAGAAAAAAGGTTGAGAATACAGAATTTCAAAGAGGAAAAGGGAATGGCTGAATCCATTATCCAAGAATCTCAATAATCGCTCTGCTGTTTATTGGCCATATGTGTATGTGCAAAGGAGTTACAAATATACAAAATATGTGTAGTATGCATGTAATGATACAGTGGTGTAAGTTACAGTTCAATCCATATGCAGTTATAAAGCTGATTAAGAAAAGAGTTTTGAAAATAAGTGAATTTACAGAAATCAGACTCTGGTTTTGAGCTCATAAAAGTTTATTCATATCGATCACACAACGCTATTACAGCAAAACTCATATACTTGGAAACTGAACTCCGGATGACATCATGTGATTCTATGAATCCCATTGGCTAAGGCTGACATGCCAAGTCACACGCTTTCGGTGTGAGTCTCACGCATTTGGTTGCTGTCTCATGCCTGTGGACTTCAGTATTTTCTTCATATTTTAATGTAACTCGCGCAATGAGGACCAGAATAAATCTTTAACATTTTAATGTAAGCTGTTTGGAAAGAGCCAAAACTCACGCATTCACCACATAAGAACTTGGCATCTCTGGCTAAGGCCTTCAGCCAATGTCGGAGCTGGATTCTCATGAAGTCATCTGGAGTTTAGATTCCATGTTAAAGAAAATCTGCAGTAATATAATATTACATATAGTGATTTTTTCCCCTTGTTTCAGTGTGTGTTTCCTATGGCAAACTATAATCTTATCAGAGAACTTATGCATGCGATATAGTGATTTATTATTACTGCCTCCTGCAGACATATCTCTTTTATTTTATCAAACACCGATTGGCGTCTTAGATAAGTTGTCATAAATTAATATTCTTGTCATATAATCATAAAATGATTTAAAATGTCTGCATGGAAAGTGTTTACCTTTCACAGACCCAAAACTTTAAGAGCTCTAACCTGTTATAAACAAATATAATCACCACTTGTGGCACTTTCTCAAAGATTGGAATCTGTGACGCACATATATTTTGTAAATAAATAGTTTTTCTTTAGTGAATATTACACATGAAAAATGTTGTAAATTTATTTAAAACAAAGAATATATGTGACAAAAATCTATTAGCCAAGTATGTCTCATTTTGCAAATTATGTTAAATGGAGAAAGTACATTTAGCAATGACCATGGCTAATTGTCCACTTCCAAAATGCACAAATGAATGTTTTAGACATAACTGAATCTGTAAGCATAGGATTTTATTGATATCAACATGACATTTCCAGGTGATGAACAGCTTGGCATTTAGGCCCACACAATGTGTGATGTCGCCTAACAGCCCAGCAATCTAATTATGGACATTCTTTGCTAGTTTACCTTGTTAAACAAAATTATTCATATTATTTGAGTTTAGGCAATTTTTCTGTCAGAATAAGCATAAACTCAGCACATAAACATCTAATTATTCTGTAATTGCTTTTTTAGACATTCAATACCATAAGCCAGCTTAAAGACTATAAGAGAAATAAATGATTAATTTACTTTAAAATGAGTAACAAGCAAAACATGTATATAATTAGGTCGCTGGGCTGTGAGGTGATGACACACAGTGTATATACAGTTAGTGTCATTAAACACGGTCAACTCTAGAAAGCTGTAGCAGCCTATTCCCGGCTGTAGCTGTAACTGGCTAAAGCCAGCTGTTTCTGTCTACTTCTAGCTCATAGTCGTATTTATTTAATACATCATATATATATATACTTTTAGATCTGGCTTTGAGTAGCCAGCTATAGCCAGACAGTTCCGTTTAGTGGCATGTAACATCGTATTGCAGAAGTTGTAGGTTCAATTTTACAGGCCGCTTTTAGTGTGGATTGTAAAGTAGTGTAGCCAGTCACTTCACAAAGTGTACTTGTGATGTCACACTTTACTATGCTTCAATTTAAAGAAATAACAATATCAATAATTTTCTTCAATTTATGATTTCAAACAGCTATTTTCCAAAAATTACACAACCTACTCGATTAAGCAGTCGCAGTGGAACTCTAATAAATTAAATAAAAATTGTGAAAATGTCGGAAAAACATCTTCCTGCTCAGTGAATAGACTCCATTACATAGAGTCATAGACCATGCAGCTAAAAAGTGACCAGTATTGATAGTAATCATCAGTGGAGCAGTGTATAAAAGCTCTCCCCCCGCCCCCTTTGGCGGCAGAGCTAATAAAACACTTAACATACACATATCAGAACTTGAGATAACACAACTTTCAATATTTGCTTCTAAACACATCCGCCAAGTTGCTCACAAACTCCAGGAAGAATGGCAACTTCTGCTTTCAGTGTGAAACATTTGGTCCTATACAGTTTCCTTCTTTTTGGTAAGTCAGTTTTACGTTTTTATTTTGCTTACTATATCCAGGTACAGACAGACAAAGACATTTATTTACACAAAGAGACACACATTTCATATACAGACATTGTTTGAAACATACATAGACAAATAGACAAATAAACAAGTTAAGAAATATTTAAAATGTATTTTTCTCTATGTGTGGGAGGCCTCTCTAAGGTCTTAAGACCGCTATCGAGAGGCCACCCAGGCGTTTAAAGGTAGGCTGAAATCTCCTGAGTCACTGATTACAATTTATCAAGTAAATAAAATATTTTAAGAATAATAATAGTAACAATAATGATAATAGAAATGACTGGACAGAAACAATGATGAACAAAATACTAAATGAAATTCACATGCTATTGTTACAAGCATTTTCTATTTAGAACCTGATTAAATGAAATTCACATGCCATGTTGGAAGTTACTGAAATGAAATTCACATGCTACTTTTACAAGCATTTTCTGTGCATTTTCTGTGCAGTGAATGACTTTTGGTTCATCACTTCCGAATAAAAAGTACACTGGATATCTTAGAACCCTATAAAATAAGATGAACTGCAGAAAATTAGTCATTAAAATTCACAAAAGGATATAATGAGTGCAACACAGGCATTTATGAAGCAAAGCTCACCCTGAAGAGGACTGACAAATGTAACAATTTCTTATCAAGCAATTTTCTTTATAATTGTTTAGATAGTCATTCTTGATATATTTTGCAAATCCAGAGAGACTGTGGGTGTAAATTTTGTTTATGATAAGCGGAATACTATTATTAAAAGCCATGGGAATTATATAATGAATGCCATGTTTGGCAAATTCATGCCTAACTCGGGGAATATGGAATGCATTGGCAGATCTGGTGTTGTGTCGATGAATGTTTCTATTTTTTACAAATCTGTTGTCTTGAAAGTAAGCGGGTACCAATTTGTTCTCTAATTTGTAACAAAATTTTAATTCTTGAAGGTTACATAGATCATTAACTTTCAGAAGGCTTAGATACTTAAAAATTGGTTCTGTGTGAGCATTGTATTTCGCACCCATTATGATTCTGACAGCTTTCTTTTGAAACTTTACAACTGAATTAATCTTTGATTTCCAACAAAGAATCCCATAATTGAGATGTGGCATGAATAAGCTATAATATAAAGTGAGAAGGATATCCTTCGAGATAAAATTTTTCATTTTTAACATTATTCCTATAATTTTAGACATTTTCAAGGATATCTTATGAATATGCGACTTCCAACTAAGATGTTTATCTATTGTAATTCCTAGATGGTTAAAAGAATCCACAAATTCTATAATTGTACCATTTATCATAATATTTGGATAATTCACATTTTTGCGTACAGTATGAAAAAGCATGGCCTTTGTCTTGGAAGAATTTAATGATAACTTATTAAGTTTTAGCCACAGAGAGATATTTTCAAGTTCCGTATCTATATTTCTATCCCTGTTTTGACCTGCACTGTCAAAGGCACTTAAAGTTGCAGATAATGCTGTATCATCAGCATAAATGATGGGTTTAAAGATAGGGCTAGCCAAATTAAGATCACTTAAATATATTATGAAAAGTAATGGCCCTAAAATTGATCCCTGAGGGACACCTGTTTTAATTGGTAATAATTCAGAACTGATATTGTATATTGCTTCTGATTAAATAAGTAATTTGTAATCAGCTTTAATGACTTGTCTTTCACACCATAGTAACATAATTTATGAAGAAGGATATTGTGATCAATTGTGTCAAAGGCCTTAGATAAATTAAGGAAAATAGCCAGAGGTACTTCTTTCTTATCCATACTATTGATGATTCTGTTAGTAATTTCTAATGCTGCCAATTCAGTTGAATGTGAACTCCTAAAGCCATATTGTTTATCATAAAATAAATTGAATCTTGAGAAGTAGGAGACCAATTGTGAATGCATAACTCTTTCAAGTATCTTTGACAGGCTGGGCAAAACAGAGATTGGCCTGTAGTTTTCAAATAAGTAATCTTCATTTGTCTTAAACAAGGGAATTACTTTAGCTATTTTGAGCCTGTCGGGAAAAATTCCATTTTCTATTGCTTGGTTTATTATCAAAGTTAAAGGAACCAGAATTCCATTTTTTATTAATTTCAGCAATTTATTAGAAATCACATCAATACCACTACTGCTCTTTGGTTTTAAGGTTTCAATTATTTTGGACACATATTCTTGACTGACTTTTTCAAAAGAAAAAGTATGACGATTTGGCGACAGTAGATAATCTGTAAATGATTTATTTAAGGGGACAGTAATATTTTCTGCAAGACTAGACCCTACTTTCGTAAAATATTCATTAAATTTATCAACAATTATTTGCTTATTTGTAATATGAGTACCATTTACAAGGAATGAACTTGGAAAGTCTTTCTTTTTTTGGCTTTTGTTTAGTATAGTTTTAATTGTATTCCAAGTTTTCTTTATATTGTCATGGAATTTGCTAAAACATGATTCATAATACGACTTTTTGGCTGTTCTTATTAAGGTTCTTAATAATTTGTTATAGTTTGATAGATTAGTTTTCAATGTTTGGTACAAAGTTATGTTGTTTTTAGTTTCCATTAATCGTTTGTAAAGTCTGTCCCTGAAATTTATAGAAGATAGTATACCCTGGGTAATCCATTTGTTCGGTTTATGTTTATGTTTGTCAAATTTGACAATCTTAACAGGAATATGTTTTTTATAAGCTTGTTGAATAATCTGGTCAAGTACATCATAGTTAATGTTTGGATTTTTGTTTACGTTCTGATCAAATTTATCAGAGGTGCAATTTGCTGTAATTTCATTCATAAAGTTTTTATATGCCCTTCGCTTCTCGAACAAGTTTTAATATATTTATAAGAACATCTGTTAATTCTCAAATAATCTAATGATATAAAACAAGGTAAATGATCAGATAAGTTCACCAGTAAGATTCCAGCTGTAGTAGAAGAAAAGTTGTTTGAAAGTTTAACCAATATGTTATCTATGAGGGTCTTACTGTGATTAGTTATTCTAGTAGGGTAGGTAATTTTAGGAATAAATCCATTAGCTAACATGCTTTCAAAATAATCGTTAAAGATATTCCTCTCTTTTATTTTAAGAAGGTCAATATTAAAATCACCTGTTATTGCGACATCTTTATTATTTTGCTGAAGATTATGTAGTATCTGGTCAAGTTCACTTACGAAAGTATTATAGTTCTCTATATTGTGTCTGGGAGGTCTATATATATTTCCTATTATTACTGTTTTGTTGGAAAATTGATTCAAAGATTCATTTAAGTCAATTTCAAGAAAGATTCCATCCCAAATATTTGAATGACTACAAATGGGAAGTATTTTATATCGGAAATCTTCTTTTAAATATATAGCCACACCACCATGTTGACTTGAGGACTTTCCTTTTGAAATAAGATTATATCCATTCAACTGCAGAAGAGAAAGATCAGACTCATCAGATAACCAGGTCTCTTGGATACAAACTGCACTGAAATCTGATTTACAAATTGCTTCAATATAAATTTTCAGTTCATTAAACTTTGCATTTAAAGACTGCACATTCAAAGATATTATTTTGAAAGTATTAGGAACATTTGAGAATATTTCTTGCAATCGTTCATTACTATAGTAGGGCGAGCATTGAAAAACTGAAGGTGCTTCATCTTCATTATCGTATATTTCCTCATTTACCAAATCTAATAAACTATAATTTGTTTCTGTCATGAGTAAATATCCTGATGGAGCATTTCCACTTTACAAAACACAGCACTGTTAAAGTGCATGTTAAAGAAACCTTGATAGGTCATTAAACATTTCTTGAATGATGATACGAGTTTCATATAATGTAGAACATTTTTTTCAAATTCAATAGCAAGATGTGGTTTTGAAGATGAATAGAAATTGTGTTGATTAATGGTAATTGTGTGGCACTCAGGAGATTCCAGCATTGTTTGAATTGAACATATGGCATAGGTGATCACAGACAATAGGTCAGAACTGGATTACATTTTGCTTGATATATTAATTTAAGTTAGGATTAGTAATACTCAAGTCTCATTGTTACCGAAGTTAGAACACACAGTAGTTAATAACACAAATAAACAGATCAACAGATACAAACAGCAGATATAATTAGAACAAAATAACATAGATAAATTGATTTGGACCATTGTCAGGTATACAAAACAAGTAAATTTACTCAGTCATTTCACAAATCAACCCAATGTATCACGGACCTCAGTCAAAATGCGACCCATATAATTGTCACCTCTCCAGGTTGAGTGGTCACTCACAGTGCGGGAACTGAGCCTTTGACCTATGCCAAAGAAGGGGTCAATTGTAGCTTCTCCTAGAGTTTGAGAACCTGTGAGCAGTAGAGCATCTTTTGCATTTTGATTTTGCTCAAATTAAGAATTATTTAGCTGCTTTTAATTCAAATTGTTTTGCAAATTCAAACTGTAATCCAAGTGATTCCATTAAATATAACCGGGGAGGCTGTATATGCACCATCCGCTCATGTCCACTCTTGTACAGCTCATGGAACGCTAGTGGGACGCTCATGAAACGTTCGGTGGACCTCCAGGGCCAGCCCATCGTCTTCCGTCAACTGTCTACCCTGTAGCCCTCTCCTCATTCACTCATGAACCACTTAAACGAGCGATATACAAGTGCCTCATGGATGCCTCAAGGTTGCTTGGCAAAATAATTTATATGTAATTTAATGAGATCACGATGGACGTTCACCGAGCGGTTGACGATGTTTGGAACAACACTTCAATATAGTATAGGTGTTTCCTGCAAAAAATGTCCTATAAAAATCCATAAGCAACTTGACAACACCTCTGGTAGTTGAGCTAAAAATATTACTATACTAATAAAGGTAACAGTTTCCACGAAAAGTCATTTTATTACACTGAAAATAAATTTGACGAATTAGATTCATCAATATGATGAATTAGGTTAATATTTTGATGATGTCTTATTTGATGAACTTTGCTTCGACATTAGTACGAACCATGTTGGTCATATGATCAGTGATGGTAATCATTAGACAAACTGCTAATTAGTTATTTGATCACCCCCTTTCATCAACTCCAACATGTTGGTCATATGATTAGTGATGGTAATCATTAGACAAACTGCTAATTAGTTATTTGATCAGCCTCATTCATCATTTGATTAAATAGATTCATCATTTGACAAACTTAATCAATAAGTGCCCAACATATATATATCAGTTGCCGTATTTATTTCATGAACGGCATCGTCAAAAGTATATAATAGTATATATGCACATTTTATTTAGTGCAACTCCCTATAAGATACCATGGACAGACCACCCCTCATGTAAATTGAAAGTGGCCTCATCAGGTGGGTCGGTCTCGTAAGAGCTTTTAAAGGGACTTGCAAAGAAAAATAAAGGCTGGGGATTTTAGTTCGCACGAAAAGAAATTGTCGTTCAAACGAAAATATTTGCGTTCGTACAGAAAGTTTTTCCCGTTCGCATGAAAATATTTGCGTTCGCACAGACATTATTTTGTGTTCGAATGAAAATATCTGCGTTCGTACAGAAAATTTTTCCTGTACGCACAGAAACAATTTAAGATCGCACAAAAAAAATTGCATGCGCACAAAAAAAAAATTGGTGTTCGCAGTGAAGTGCGCAATTAGGCCCCTTTCACACTTAGCTAGTTTTGCCGTAGTGCACCCGTAGTATTACATAATGGTGACGTAACGCGCTTCCCTGGCTCCAACCTGACGGCTACCCGTGGATACCCGGCGATACCCGCCGGGTGACTCCTGGGACCTGTGGCCAAGCCGGGAAACCTGGGCCCGGTAGCCGGAAGAGCCATGCTGGCATGGCTCATCCCTGGCAAACTCCCGGGTGTCAAAAAAGCCGGCGGGTTACCCGTGGAAGCCGGCGGGTTACCCGTAGAACCCGGCGAGTTATCCGTCCCTAATTTTACCCGTATTAAAGCCGGCGGCTTGTTCAGGGGTTCTACGGGTGACTCGCCAGGTTCTACAGGTAACCCGCTGGCTTCCACGGGTAACCCGCCAGCTTTTTGGGATTTTTACTACCAGCGTCACCGTAGGCAGGGAGGGGGGGGGGGGGTTGTATATACTTTAAAAGGCTGCTGCTCCTCTAATACTAGTCTGATTTTCGTCAAATAAAGACTGAATTGCAGTATAATTCATACTGATTCCATACATGTTTTCGGATCGTAAATATTAAGTGAGATATTCGTCTGAGAAGGCACGTAGGCGGCAAAAACTGGTGCTCCCTCAAGCGTCCACGCCTGGACTGTATCAATGCAGGCAGAGCTGAGCGCTTCTTTAAAAAGCTGCTGCTCCCTTAATTAGTCCGATTTTCGTCAAATAAAGACTGAATTGTAGTATAGTTCATACTGATTCCATACATGTCTACATATCTACATATCTACATATCTATATATCTACATATCTAACTATCTACATTAAAGAACATTAATACTTCAAAAGTCACTGCAATGTTTACATCGGAATATGTATGTGTGCACAAGATAATAATTTTTCTCATCTCTAATATTTGTAAACCTGTAACTTACTGGTTAGCATAAACAATTCAATTATGTTGTTAATTGTATTACTTTTTCACATAATTTATCATTCAGGAAATGTTACCATATGAAATTATTCACACACCATAGTTATACACAGTCATATTTTAAGAAAATAATATATTTGACTAAAATATTAATACTAAGGCATTGTTAAAGGCAACGAAGAGGCTACACTATACAACCAAAAGTAGCAAAAAATCTGAAAGCTATGCAAATTCCAACATAGGTAAAGATCAGAAACAAACACATGGAAAAAGAAAATTTCAGAACAATCAAACTACATCTTTTTCACAATTTCACATTATTTCAGGCTGCATTTAGTTTTGCATTCACTTTTCTCATGTTCTTAGTAATATTTTTGTCACTTATCTTCAGCCAATAATGTTGAATTAAGGTAAATGTCTTTCTGACAGTTTCTGGATACTTCACATTGTATATGAATAAAGCTTCTAGAAACTCAACAGTTGTCGCTACTACCTGGCCATCCAGAATCACAGCAAATTCAGCATCCAGCATAATAAATAATTACAAAGAAAAGTAACATAACAAGATTATTTTGTGGGATATATTTAACTTTGTGGATTTGATGAGAGAATCCATTGAATACGGACATCAGGGATAAGAATGAACTGTACCCCATCAAAGTAGCTTTTTCCTAGGTTGCTGTAGTTTCTGCTTGTTGCAGACACTTCGCCTGCAGTGAACTTGGTTTCTTTTTCTATTTGCCCATGCTTCGCCGGGAGGGGGAATTCTCCTGGCCAGGCAGCCCATAAACTTTGAAATTTTTGACAGATCTAAAATAAAACAAAATTTAGAAAACAGGATACATATTAAGGGTATAAGGGGGTGTTTAATATTGTCTTGCTATATAATAGAGTTTCATATCATTTTCATTATGGGATGATGGGAATTATTTATGAAAATTTAAATAAGTTTAATATTTCTATTATATTGCTAAGGCTTTATAGTGTATATATATATTTTTTTTTAATTTTGAGCTGTTAACCACTACAATATTTTTGATAGAAATGACAAAGTATCATCTTATCTTACCTCATCTTCCGTGAACAGGACAGGGTACTTTATCCGTAGCTCTTCGATGGAGATATTGTCTCTCAGAATATCCCACCTTCTGTCTGCATATGTCAAATTCATGAGCATTTCAATTTGTTTTCTATTCTTGTCTGTTTCCTTGACTCTTATTGATCAGTCTGTAATATAAGTATAAATAGTTAATTGATTCAATTAGTTAAAAGAGGCAGTTTCATTAGTTTAAGCACATTCATTCTGTTTGTTTTTATACAAAGGCAATTGGAAAATGATATTAAAACATGCTGTGTTATCAGGAAAGATACCTAAGCACAATTATAGAAAAAATATTTTTTTCAAAAAGAGCCCTTAATCATGGTTGAAAATATGAAATACAATGAAATTTAGCATTCACCTTTATGCCTATTAGGCTATTTTTATGAACAAGCTTAACTCTTCTGGCCTTAACAGTGGGTAATCTTGCAAACATTTAGCAGAAAATGGAAGAAAAGTCTAATTTTAGCTGACCATTTCAAGTGCAGTATTACTGATTACACCAACTTCAATACCTTGATATGCTGCTGAATACTATTGTGGTCCTCAGAGGAAGGTCACTGCATGGGGCAGTAATTGTCAAAACCATACATCTGATGATCACTTCACTTGCCTGTCAAACCTTGGTGCTTATCATTTCTCAAAATGCCTTCACAGAACGTTGAGTTGTACTAATTGCTTTTGAATATAATACATTTTATAAAAATATTTTTATATGCATGTAATATATTAAATAAAAATAAATAATTTCTTATACGAAATAATAAAAAGTACTTTCACTGTTTCTCAATGAATTATCTTATTATTTGAAACTAAATGTAGAACATTTTATGCATATTTCGACGAATAAGGTTCGTCAAATGATCAACTTATCGTTTGACGAACCTAATTCGTCAAATTTATTTTCAGTGTACATATGAGGCAAACAAACTTATCAGAGTTTCTTTGTTATAAGTAATTGGGGTTTACTACCTGGTTCGCCCTCGTAGGTCCTGGGCCTCCACGAGGCGAGGGTGGAAACACTTGGGGTGCAGTCCTCTATCCCCAGTGGCTAAAACAGGACAGTGCGCATTGCACAAGCTGCTCCAGCTATCCAACGCAGACACTTATTGATAGAGAGCCTCTACATAGCCCACTTAGGTGCTGATGAGGCATTAAACAATAACACACACACACATACTACCTGGTTCAGGTAATAAAGATATAATCAAGGATGGGAAAACTTTGACTTGTGCAAATCAAACGGTTATTTAAACTTGTGACCCTATTATTAATCTTTACTACTGTACTGAAACAAGTTACTGTTTTCTTGTAATTATAACTTGACTGAAGTTTTTATGGTAAAATACTGTTTATTTTCTATTCAGCATACTACCGTTATATTTTCATGACATGATGCATCTATCCCATGGTAGTTTAGTTCATGTGCCATAATTTTACAGCAAACAACCATGATATGTTCTATTTTACCTTAGCCTTAGGCAAAAGTGTACTAGTAATTTTCATGGCAAAATCACATGACCAAATTTGCCGGCAATATACCATAAAACTACAGGGCATTTTTTAAAGTGTGTACTTGTATTCGTAGGCTACAGTAATTGCATCATCAACACTGACCAACTGAGGGAACATCTGGAAGACTTTTACAGCAACAGCCGAAGCCATCTGCAGTACGAAGAGAAAGTGCGAGTCCGTGTCGACACTGAGGATTATTTCCAAACCCTTCGCAATAACTTACCTGAAGAATTGAAGGATAGCGTTGAAGTTTACACTCAAAACTACACAACTGATGATGTTGTGAGTAATATATTATGTATCTAGTATTATCTACATTATCTGTTCGTCTTGTGGTTAAGGATTTCGCTTGCTATCAGTAAGGTTGTGCGTTAGAACCCCCACTATGGCATAGAGGAGTTGGACAGATTCTATTCAACCAATGCCTTATCCCACCCAGGTACAAGGCAATCACTGTTGGGAGCAGTTTTTACACTTTCCTCTTATAACGGAATAGAATCTCTCTAGGTGGCTCCATCTCAAGTTTCTTAGTGGGGTCACCCGTTTGAATGTAAAATTGTTGTTATTATAATTCTAATTTTCATGTAAATTGCAAATGAATGTATCTAAATTTTATGTGAGTTCTTAAACCTGTAGTTAACCAGTAGCGGGGGCCTAGCTCAGTAGTAGTGCGCTAGGCTGCCAACCACTGGGTCCTGGGTGACCATGTTTGAGGGTTGCTTCGTCCTTTGCCTCATTGTCTTGGTAACCCAGTCCCAAAGAGTTGAGAAAGACTCTGGATTAGCCTGCCAAGGAGGTAAACTTGGTATCTACACACGTTCCAAATTAAATAAGAATTCAATGACCAGGTCAATTATATTTCTGGGATACTCAGGAGTCGAGAAAATAATAATCATTTACATAGTTGTTTGACCGCCATTCTCACTGGAATCAACACAGCTCGAAAATTATCACGGCAGTGTCAAATTCATTTCTCCCTTAATTATTTTGAGTGTTTGGAAAAGATAGAGGATAAAATCGTTATTGCATGTTGGTTTGCACGTTGATATTTTGAGAATACAGATATTTATTCCAGGAAGTTGTCATATTTCACGAAGCCGAATTTAGCTACACAAGAAAGTTTAAATTGTGAAAATCGGAGAAGAATTGACTGAGTTATGTCAGAAAATGTATCATGAATCGAGAACGTTCATGACACTGGCAACACTGCATTCAGCTGGTTCCCATTCAAAATATTGCCTGGCTTCGTGTACGTTTTATTGGATAACTCCGTCAATTTTCATCCGATTTAAAAAAAATTGAAGTTAATTGGGGAATAAAAGGAAAACCACACTCGTCCCAGATCTGCCAAAACAGATGAGTGACTCGTGTGGTTTTCCTATTATATTTGCCAATGGTCAGAACACCACTGGAGACTAAATATTCCCTGCTGCTTTTGTGCTATTTCTTATTCCGTGTGTTGCCCTGCTTCAAAAGGATGTTAATTAATGAATAAATACATTCATATAGTCATAAGGCATATGCCTAAACTTGTAAAATACTTTACCTTAATTGTTATAACCAAAATAACTATTTTTTGGGGAAAAGGTTTTCTTTTGGTCCTGATATCCTGTAAAGGATTGTGTAACAGCTGGCACGTGATATCACAATTAACTATCTCGTTTTTGTCTGCTTGTCTTATCTTATCTTATCTTAAGAAGAATCTGAGCAAATACATCTGCCACAATCTAAGTACTATTATATTTTATTGTTTTCAGTTACTGGATGGACTGAATATCATTTTGACCATCAAAGGGACTCGTTACGGTACAAAGGAAGATGAAATATCATTGATTGGGGCACATTACGACTCCCAAACCAACACACCAGGTATTGATATAAGGCTATAATACATGCTCCCCTACAAGATTCTCACTTCATTAATGCTCCCTGAATCCTTTATAAAAATTATTACATAAAAGTATAACAATTCTAGGAAATTTCCATAAGCATGCCCATCTGCAGCTGCTCCTGCCACAGGCCAGCTTGGCCACTTTAGGCCAAGTATTTAATGCACTTGACCCTCCTCTAGAGAGAGGGAGAGGCACAGAGAGGCAGGACATCTGCAGGACACCAGCAGAGAGTTCTGGCTATTTAGTCATGTATTCTTGAGTGAAGGCTGATCTCACATAGAACATTTCAACATGTAATTCTTTGGACTTTCTGGGGAACACAGTTTAAAATGATCATACAATAAAACATTCAACTTTACTTTGGACTCCATCTTCATTTAACTGGATTGTACTAAGGCTTTAGATCCCTGGACCCTCACTGCTAAACACAAGTAGTAAGAACAGTAGGATACCGGAATTTATAGTACTAAAATATACACCAGAGGGCAGTAAAAGCACCTGGATATACACCTATCAAGTAGGTGGTGCCACCAACCGTTTAGGGTGGTAGTAAATCCCTGTGAATATTCTAACACTTATATATACACTAATTAAACTAAGTACACTTATAACACTTATAACACTAATTACAGTAATTAAACTATTACACTATTATGGTACAATAATTGCACTAAATACGCTCAATAAAGTATTACGAATAGGTGCTGTCACTAATGGCTATCTAGGAAGTAGGTAACAGGAAGTAGTGTCTTATATTATCAGTAGTATTTTCAGTGACTTTCACCAGTAGGAGAGAGTTTCCTAACAGTCTGACAACGTCTTTGCTGTGTACAACACCTACTCACGGATTCTGTCTAAAACAAGGCAATACTATGGCATTATTATACTGTTGGATACTTATGGGGCACCAGGAATGTCAAAATGGAGAGATGCATGACTTTATCTTACACAACAACATTCAGCAGTTCACGTCATTAGCAGCATGCAAGGTGAATTTTAAAAAATTTACCAACACTGGTAATGTCTACAAAGGAGTAGAACATAGAGTCAGATTTCTTTGCCAATCACCAGTTACAGGAAATTTAATGCCATTTGTATATGATGGTATAGCAGCTGCACAGTCCGATGATGAGTGTTCCACAGATTCGGAAGATACAGATTCTGATGATGGATCTCAAGGCTCCCGAGAGATTGATTCTAATGACCGAATCAAACCATGGCTCAAATGGGAGCTGTACAAGATAGCAAAATGTGGAGATGAAGAACACCTCATCCTATACAGGGTCAGCAGTCAGATACATCTGGATATGGTTGACTGTGTCTATGTATGAATTTGCAGAATATTATCTGTCTGAAGTCCACTGTAGTCACCCTCAATGGCGTCTACACATCTATTGTAATTAACTGTGAAATTTAAGGAGGCATTCATAATGTGAACAAAACAGAGCAATATGCTTGTTCGTCAGTACACTATTTCTATAAGGTAAAAAAAATGTGGAGGACATGTTTGTACATGCTTACATTGCTATTAGGTGCGCAATCTTACAAATCAACCAATCACAGGAGTTTTGTGATGAACTATGAACGGACCAATCAGAAGCTTTGTCTGTATTTTGGGCGCCTTTTATATAACAGCTTTTGCCTTTGTCTGGTATTACAACTTTTATTTAATCGTTCTACAAACGCAGACCTGTTAACATGGATATATTGATGAAATATGCTGCCGTCATAACAGGTACAGTTGATGGACCCACCACTTTGGCACAGCTCAAAGAAGAGGGTTATATCAACTGGCCCTCATACTTGACATTAAGCTCATATGAAGATGGTGAAATGCAAATGTTTAAACTGGTGGACCTACTGGTTGTACAAGAAAATCACAAGACCATTGCAAAACTGTTTGAAATTATCCGTGTCAGCTACCCGGAGTTGTGCAGTATGATACCCGAAATATCACATGGTCAGAGATACTCCATCTATCTGGGCCATGAAGACTTCTTGAAAGTACTGGTCAACGATGGTGCTGTCACAGTGCACATAATGAAAATGCAGGTTAGTAATATCAGTTAATTGTTCACTTTAATGTCAGACTGATGTGAGCTTTGTTATAGGTCAAAATGTAAAAACCACTGTGAATGCTTGCATGTTTCAGACAACCGATGAAGACCCTGAATATACAGAGGTTAGTTTAAACCTGCAACGATGGGCCTGCCTTGTGCAGACGGCAGACATCATGATGACTGCAGTTGGTACAAACCATGATGTACACCTTGGAGGTCATTTTTATGTTCAAACATTTTACAACAGTGACAATGTGCACATCACGAAATATGAGAAGACAGTCAAGGGCGCTCTGGCTGTTTGTATGGATCAGAATATGGTCCTCACTAAACAACAGTTTAGAACAATAGTTGACAATTTCGGGCAAATTGAAGATGTTATACCAGAGTTAAGTTTAACAACACCTTGCTATTTGAGTGAGGACCATCAAAATCAAATGGGGTATTACACGTGTCCAGAATGCTGTCCTGACGGACTCGAGGAGGATTGGTGAATGGTCTATTAATGTGCAATATAATTTTGTGATATGTATGTATAATAAAAATATATGTAGCAAACTTCCCCACTTTTTTGTTTGTGTTAACGTATATATAAAATGTATGTCAGTACCAGCCCCCATGTCATTTAAGCTTCAGCCATGGAAGGTGAAGGAAGTGGGTTATATTCCCAGAGTTCAGTAAATTCTGACAAATGGTATGTTTTAGGCAGAGCTATGCCTAAGAGCCAGATAGTGTTTATCAGTCAAACTCTTATACTGTACACTGTGATTATTACTTCTATTATCAACCTGTCTATTGGAAATAGCTCTGATACTTGGCTCATTTTGCTAAGCACCAGCCTAGGGGCAATTCTGCCTGCGCCAAAGATGAAAAGTGTCACCAGAATGTTACCGCAGCATGTCACCCAACCCTTCACTACACCCATGATGAGAACCAGTGAGGGGTCAGTTTAAAATCC
Source organism: Alitta virens (assembly GCA_932294295.1). Taxonomy (NCBI): domain Eukaryota; kingdom Metazoa; phylum Annelida; class Polychaeta; order Phyllodocida; family Nereididae; genus Alitta; species Alitta virens. The sequence goes on from OW028583.1 coordinate 37,621,191, forward strand.
AGTGGATTTTGAAGAATAAAATGGATGAGGAAAGGATTGATGCTTTCCTGTCAAGGATTTATTATTCACCAAGAAGCCCTGCTAGTTTTTACGGACCCCACAAACTGTGGGATTACATTAAGGGCCTCAAAGATCGCCCCCCATAGATTGACCTTGGAGAGGTCATAAAATGGCTGCAACATCAGACTACACACACCATACACTCTACACCTCAGACTACCTTTCCAACTGAACATATAATTGTGGAATACCCAGACATGCAATGGGATGCTGACTTGTTACAAATGACAGATCTTGTTAAATATAATGATGGGTACAAATACATACAATGCTGAAAACACTGCAGAAATATATGAGGAAATATACATACCCATTCTGAATAAAAGGGCGCAGCAGAAGGTAATATATTCATTTAACATAGGTGATCTGGTGAGGTTAAGTCACGTGAAGACACCTTTTGCCCGTGGTTATCAGGAGCAGTACACAGAGGAACTATTCAAGACATTTAGATATGTGGATATCCTAGATGATGTAACCTATTCTTACAACCATACAAAACATGGCAGCATAGGACGCCCCCCCTGCGGATGTCAATGCTGAAAACACTGCAGAAATATATGAGGAAATATACATACCCATTCTGAATAAAAGGGCGCAGCAGAAGGTAATATATTCATTTAACATAGGTGATCTGGTGAGGTTAAGTCACGTGAAGACACCTTTTGCCCGTGGTTATCAGGAGCAGTACACAGAGGAACTATTCAAGATATTACACCGGAATCCGTCTCACCCTCCGAGGTATAAGGTGCGAGATCTTGCTGATGAAGTGATTAAAGGATCGTTCTATGTACAGGAACTCCAAAAGGTCAATATCGTGAACCCTAATGACATAGTGTACAAGATAGATCACGTGGTAGGAGCAAAAACTGTTCGTGGCCAAAAGCTGAGTCTCATAAAGTGGTACGGTTATAGCGACAAGTTTAACAGCTACATACCTACGTCAGAGATAAAGCAGTACATAGAAAAATAAAAATAAAATGTATATCTACATTTCAAGCGATCAGAGTGGCAGCTACTTCCAAGGTAACAGCCCTGGCTCATTTCGCGTGAAGTTGCCTAGACAACTCCAGCTCACACCTCAAGGTTCATGGAATGTTGCCATTCTGGATATTAATTTACCAAAGCCCCCAGCTGACTATAAACCTGCATATTTAACAATCAACAGCAGCATGTGTCAACCAAGCATTGTCAATGGCACCCAAGCACCCGTTCTTCATAAAATATATTACAGCCAGTTTAAAAATGGAAAACCGTTGACATTTGACAACCCCCGCTATGTACCTGTGATAACCGACAGTCTGGACATCATTGAAATATATTTAACAGATAGTAATGGTGCCCTGCCATCATTCGAAAAGGGACACTCGGCCTGCACACTTCATCTTGTCAAAGCTGACTAACCATGGCTAATCACACACACTACTATTCTGCTGACGGCGGTTTTGACTATGAGACTTTCAGAGACCATTTTATGAAGCAAGCTGAGGGTAAAAATGGATCTATGATGTTACACAAAATGACCAATATGTCTAGTTTGCACAAGACAGCCAATGGAGGAAGAGGAGGTCTTATTCTTATCAATACACATGGTGCCAAGCAGGAGCATGCACAGGGTTCCACAGTAGCTAAGTTAGAGGTCCTTGACCCCGCCGAAGCCACCAGAAAAAGAGCTGCAGCGGAAATGGAGGAAGAGACTTATAAATATGCGGCATCCGATGGAGAAGATCAGTCCTCCAAGAAACGTCAGAAGAGAAAGACCACATCCTCCACTGCTCACTCCAGAAAGAAGGCAAAGAACGCTGCAGGTGCAAAGTCAAAACCTCAAAGGGCCAAGGACATTTTTGACAAATAGGCTCTGAAGTATATTTTTCTATTTTGTTTACAGTTTATATATATAAAGTACAGAAACATGAGTGAAACGTTATTGGCCGATGCCTTTGTAGGGTATCCTGAAGAGCTGGCTATATTTGAAAAACCTATTCAAAATGTAGGCGTTAGACGCAGTCATTGCACAACATTCTACCCAGTAAATGATTTTTCCAGTCAAGGTGTGATTCAGTTTGCAATAGCCAATAACTCAAACTGTTATGTAGACCTAAGAAAAACGCAGTTAAACATTACTTGTAAGATTGTTGCACGCAATGGTGACATAGTTGAGACACCCAAGGTGGCAACCGCACAACCAGCTGCTGCTGCTGCTGCTGCTGCTGCTGCTGATAGTACATCCGATGGTGATGATGCTGAGGCATCAAAAAAGTCTGATGATGCAGGAAAAGCAAAAATAGGCATTGTTGGTGTTGTTAACAACTTCATGCATTCAATGTTTAGCAGGGTTGATGTAGCCCTCCAAAACAAGGTACTAACTCATTCTGATCAATCTTATCCTTATTTGGCCTACCTCAAGACTCTCCTTTATTCATCCAAAGAGGAGAAAGAGTCTGCTCTTCAGACACAAATGTATTTCAAGGATACTGCAGGTGCTGTACATGACTCAAACTGGTTTATGGGTGATAATGCGGGGCTAAAAACCAGGAGTAAGCTTTTTTGCAAATTCCAGAGAGGTGGACATGTGTGGTCATTTATACAGCGATGTTCTTGAGATTTCTCGCTTTATCCCTTATGGGGTACCTTTTAACATTACCCTATATCCGTCCACTCCAGAATTTTGTTTGTTGTCACCAGATAGTGACTCATCTAGTGGTCAGTACAAGGTGGTCATAACAAATGCATCCCTCAATGTGTGCATGGTCGAAGTGGCACCCGTGATTCTGACATCTCATGCCAACACTCTGAAAACCAGACCAGCCATCTTTCCTTACTCCAAGACAGAGGTCAAAAAATTTACAATTGCAAGAGGTGTCTTCTCTGCGGAAGTGAATGATGCATTCAATGGGTGTGTACCAGCAGAACTCATCTGCGGACTGGTCTCTGACTCATCCAACCATGGTCAGCTCAAAGAAAACCCTTTCAATTTTGAACACTATGGTCTGAACTTCATACAAGTTAGCGTTGATGGTCAAGATATGGGGCAAGGACCTATACAACCACGGTATGGCGAAGACCCTGAAGACAGCATTTATATGGATGCTTACAAAACTTTGTGTGGTTTGGACGGGGACGACTGGCGTGCTTCTGTGACACGTCATGATTTTCCCCAAGGCTATTGCTTCTACAGGTTTTACGCCGAGGCCCTTCAGAGTGGTAATGACGACATAATACCTTTGAAGCGTAGTGGCAATATGAGAATTTCTTTGAAGTTTGAAAATCAGCTGACCCAGCCCGCAACCCTAATAATAAATTTCCAGCAGCCTTGAAAATAGACAAAAACAGGGCTGTTCACGAAGTTTGAGCATTTACACTGGAGCACTTAAAGAGTCAACACCCCAAAAAAAAAGAAAATGGAGGATTACAACCAGTGTGTGATACCCTTCGATCTGCCGAAAACTGTCCTGATCGTTGGCGCATCCCAGTGTGGTAAAACGTTTTTCATCAGGAGACTGCTGCTTGAGCATAAACAAATGTTTAAGCCAGAACCCAAGAAGATAATCTACTGTTATACAGCATGGCAGGACAAATATGATGAGCTGGAGAAAGAGTTAGGTGACATGGTGGATTTTCGAACAGATATTCCTTCAAAAGATGAGTTAACTAAAATCTGGCAGGAGACTCATAGTGAAACTATCCTTGTACTTGATGACAAGATGAGCAGCCTCAATGACAACGCCTCAGGGTCTTCTGTGGTTGATATAGTGTGCGTTCTGTGTCACCATTGCCACATTTCGTGCATAATCACCCTACAAAATCTGTATCATGCAAGTAAAGCTGTCCGTGAAATAGGGCTTAATTCACAGTATATATGTCTTTTTAAAAATAATAGGAGCGCTCGACAGATAGGTACTTTAGCTTCACAGACAATTCCTGGTCAAGTACAGTATTTCATGAAGAGCTACGAGCTGGCCACTGCAAACAATTATGGTTATTTGATTGTTGATCTATCACCCAATATTGATAATAAATTAAAATTGAGAACACATATTTTTGCAGGTGATACCACAATAGTGTACCTCCCCCAAAAATGAAACTGATCAAGGAAAATATTCCTTTTCTCCAAGCTGTGGCAAAGCTACCTAAGAAACAGGCCAAAGAATTATTAAGTAATGCAAATAGGCAACAAATACTCTCAATAGCCGAGGTGTCAAAAAATTTCCTTGCCCGCATTATTCAACTTCAGCCTGACTATAAAGGAGCTCTCAAACGTCGCAAGTTAGTCATTAGGAACCTTGCAGACAAGGAGCTATCACACAAGGAACGTGCTGAAATTGTTGTTAACTCATCTGACACTGTGGTCTTACTCATCAGAGCTGTCCTAAAAAGACTCATAGGTCTAACTGGTAAATAATAATGGCTGAGGAGCATGTAGTGTTACCACGTGAACGCTATCAAAGAATGTTACAGCAGATATCAGAGAAAAATTACAACTCCAAGCACATGCACAAGCAGCCAGAGGACGACACTGGTCTAAGCCATACAACTGTAGATTCACAGAAAATACCGGTAGAGGGTGACACAGCACAGCAGCACACTTCTGTTGACACTGTGAAACAAAAAGAGGAGATGCCCTCACACAAAAACATGGCTGGAAAACCCCCAGGAGGGCCCCTAAATGATGGAAACAGGACCAAAGATGATGTCACTGCAAACCCTCTCGAGCGCAATGCCCCCCCAGGAATTACACCAGAAGAACTGAAAACTTTGGTAACTGCGTCAAAGAAGAAAAAAAACACCTCTAGATCCGGAAACAACAGAAACATAAACACAAGGAGAAAGCGAAAACCCTATAACAAGACTCTTGATATGATTAAAAAGAGATGGTTGACATTTTAAATGTACCCCAAATAATATATATCTGATGTATATTACAGTGTAAAAAAAAACTTATGTTATATATTAAAAGCATGCATGATTACGTATTTTCTATTTGTTCATGAATATATAGCAGACAAATGTGTTAATTGTTTTTTACAGCAGTTGTACTTTAGAAATAAAATTTGTTGACATTACAAACCAAACGAACATTGTCTGCAGTCTATTTTGTGACGTGATTAAAAGTGCGTAATTCAAGAGAAATGGTTGGGGGTGACAGTGATACCCCCACAAGAAAAATAAAAGAACCAAAAGACCATAAAAAGTGTGAAAGTGCAAGGTCCATTTGTGCACCCGCACCATCTGAAACATTCCTACATGCAGCATTATTACTGGTTATCAACAAGATATGCAGTAGCGCTCCTAGTGTGCGTTGCGTGGCTTGCTCTGTCATTGGACATAGGGCTTTGGGTGTTCATATAAAATGCCGTGCGGGCTTTTGTATGACCTCTTGGTCTTCGCATTTTCGTCCTAACAACCTTTTCGTCAATTTTCTCAGTCTCACTGAGAAAATTTTTCGTGTTACAAGTTTCGTAATCCGGTGGATTCAAAGTGCAACATAAGAAAATGAAGCAGCACTACAACTCAACTGGCACTCTAGTACGCGGGCAGTTTCTCTGGTTTAGAGAGATAGGCCACAGGAAATTCATGGTGCTGCAGAGATATCTGGGAAAATTAAGTTTACATCTGCGCAATTATGCTCTTGAAGAAGAAGAGTTTGTCTTGATACCCACTAAACGCGGCTCAACTCTGGATAAACAGCAAACGAGAGACTTAATATCATCAACCCAAGAACTGATGAAAGTCATTAAAAGAGTAAGTATTATTTTTTATAATGTTTGTTTGTTTTGTATAGACGAGGTGTCACAAAGTATGACACACAATTGTCTTTTGCAAATACACGCTGCCATCAGTGTGTTATTACATACCATGTTAAAATATAACACTATTTTGCAAGCCTTACACTCTATGTTTTGAATGTATGCACGCTTGTATGTATTTATGTATGTTTGTATGTATAGATATATGTATATAGGTATGAATGCATGTTTATATGTATGTATATATGTATGTATGTATGTAAAGACAGACTCTCATGTCATACCCACATACAGACATACATACATGTATATACACACACACACACACACACACACACACACACACACACACACACACACACACACACATACATACATACATACATACATACATACACACAGCTGGACATATGCATGCATACATACAGACATATGCAGACATATGTAGACATATGCAGACATAGAGTGATGAATGGCTGGACAGACAGATGCACAGCTGTTTTTTTTTTTCTGTGTTATGTTAAACATTTTAAAAGATATATTAAAATTTTTATTTTTTCATTTGTGACAGGGTAAATCCTATGAGAGCGATGATGACATATGTCAAACTGATGACCCCATGGACAATGAGAACAGCATTGAAGACGACGATGTCCCTGTTGATGACACCCTGGGAGATGACATAACAAAAGATGATGGAGCTGACTTTGTGCCTGCCGAGCTTAAAGTACACATTGGCAAGAATGTGTTTGCCGTTGCCAAGAAACAGTACGCAAGCGTAGATCTGCGCCATCACTTCTTTACGAACAATCTGTTGAAGTCTCTACACCCCACCAGGAAGGGCATAAACATGTCAAGTACAGAATTCAGCAAACTAATTTCCCATATTCCTGCTCTGGAGAAGAAATGGGTGGGGTTAGAGGAATTAAAGGAATGTTCTCAGAGTCATTTGAACGAAATGGCCATGATGAAGTGTACTCATTGTACACCTCACCCTAATAACAACGTACAAGATGGGGCGACGAAAAAATCACATGAAGATGAAATGGTTGTGGACGATTATGCAGGATCGAAGAAGCTTAGCACCCCTTCCAAGAGTTCTTCTTCCGGGCGCAAGAGACCAGCGACTGCGCTTACCATTGAGTCCTCTGACTGTGCTTACCATTGAGTCCTCTGATGAGGACGCAACAGAAGGGGAAGAAGAAGAAGAAGAAGAACGGGAAGGGGGCCACCCTTCTTCGAAGAAGACCTCAAAATTGTCCAGCATATCGACGGTCAGCAAGGGCGCCAAGAAACTCCGAAAGGAGTGAAGAAGCTAATCTCACCCCCCCTGAGTGCACCAGGGGTGGTGTGAGGTTTGCGACCGTCTCGCCAGCCACTCTAGAGCTAAACTAGTGAAAAACAATAGTTTGTGTTTCAACAAGAAGAACAATATTTTGTAATGGAATGTGAAAAATAACGGACTGTAATACTTGAAAAACATTTTGATTGTTTATACTTTGTTGACATGTTGTCACTTTATTTTTTTTGGTTTTTTTTTTTTTTTTTGCTGTTGAATAATTTTGAACCTCTGATTGTAAGATGTAGTATTTGTTTGTAATTATTACTAGATCCTTTTCAGGAAGAAAAGTAAAACAAAAACAAAATCACCTATCTGAAAACAAGTTTTTTAAAGTAATTTACGCAGCCCCCTTGTATATGTAGATGCTTATGTCTAGGCACGCTTAATGTGTGTTTTTTCGCTGGAACAAAATAAAACAATTTTGTCTATGACACACAAACGAAAGTGTTCTTCACATGTGTACAGATTAGCAGCAGCAGCAGCAGCAGCAGCTGCAGCAGAGGCCTTAAGATCTATTTATAACCAAAGAAGGGATGCCGCAGTCAACCTGGTTAAGTGTACTCTATATAACCACTATTAAATCAGTCCTTATTATTAAGCTTACTAAAGAAAAGATGTGGCATAATCACCTTGTCGCTCTGCCTGTCACACTCTGTCACTCTGTCAGTCACTCTGTCTCTGTCTCTGTCTCTCTCTCTCTCTCTCTCTCTCTCTCTCTCTCTCTCTCTCTCTCTCTCTCTCTCTCACACACACACACAAACAAACACACACACACGCACACACCCTTTTTTCGCAAGGCGGCTGTGCCGCCTGCTTTATTTTGTGAGGGGGGCAGGGGCGTGCCCCGGTAACAAGTGCCGCAGCGGTAAAAGGGGCCGCGCGGCACGCAGTGCAGCGATAATTAGTGCCGCGAATGCGGCACGCCGTGCTGCACGGCAGCCGTGCCGCAAAACAAAAAAAGCTGCACGTAGAGTCTGATGGCATTTTTGTTGTAAGGGTGAGATGGAATGATGCTGTATAGGTATAGGACAACAAAATACATAGTCCTCCCATGCCTTAGCATCTCATCATTACATAGGCTGTCTTTTTTCTTCCTTTTCTGCTTAGCATTAAGTACATGCTGGCTGTTAGCTGTAATTTTCATACCTAGTGTTATAGTAGTAAGACAAAATATGTAGTCCTCCAAGACTTAGCATCTCATCTTTACATTGGTAGTCTTAGCGGCTCATCGTTACATATATGCTGTGATGGCAGTTTTTATTTAAGGCAGCTCATCATTACGAGCGTCTACTGTTTTAGTCATAATTGTTTGTTTACGTGTTAATTCGACTACGTTTTTCGTCAAAGCCTTAGCATTTCATCATTACATAGGACATCTTTTTTTTTTTCTGGTAAACCTTGCTGGCTGTTAGCTGTTATTTTTCATACCTAGTGTTATAGTGGTAGGAAAAATATGTAGTCCTCTAAGACTTAGCATCTCATCTTTACATTGGCTGTCTTAGCGGTTCATCATTACATATATGCTGTGATGGCTGTTCTTATTGAAGGCAGCTCATCATTACGCGTGTCTACTGTTTTAGTCATAACTGTTTGTTTACGTGTTAATTCGACTACGTTTTTCGTCAAAGCCTTAGCATCTCATCATTACATAGGACGTCTTTTTTTTCTGGTAAACCTTAACTTAAATGGTGTGATCTCTGAACCTGGCATATATATACCATCATTACGTTTGCCTGCTGTTTTATCGTAAACGTTTTGTTAAATCAACAAAGAAAATGTTTACACCTGTGAGCGTGGGAATGTTGTGAGTGTTTTAAAGATCACCTGTGTTTGCAGTGCAAGTCCCATTGTTATGGAAACGTTTTGTATTTTATTTTCCTTAAGGTTTACAATGGTATTCATTGAACCAAACACCCTCTTAAAGAGATTGATTAAGCTTTGGGAAAAATAAAGTGTCATTCTGACGTCTTTGGTCAATGATGCTAGGCAAAGTAGTCTCTGCTGGTGTTTTTTTTGTGCTACCCATAGTTTATGGGACATATGTGTTCCACTGCGGCCACTGTATTTGCGAACCCCTTGTAAGTGGTGGGTTCGAGGCCAACTGCACCAAAAATGCAGATTTGAAGGCTGTCCCCATGGATTCTTACTCTAGGGTTGTGCAGAGGGAGCTTGTACGCGTAGACATGAGGGGTACTGTTTTCTGTCTGATGGGACGCAGCACTGTGGATCTTCCTTTCGACGTTTTGTGTGATGATATGTCATCAGTTGCGCATGCGTCAGGCCCCGAAGACTCCCCCGGTGCCCGTGATACTGATGCTGAACACTCCACAGGGACAATTTTGGGGGGTGTTGCCTTGTGTCTTGCTGTCTTGGGATGTGTGGTGCTAGGAGTTGCGCAGTACAGAGTGAGTTTTTTGTTTTATTATTCTGTTTTGTGCAAACCTCAGAAAACAGGACAAAAAAAAAAAAACTATAGCGATACCGCAATATAATTATGCTGGTTCTTTTTGTTCATGCTAGAGATTTTTACAGCTGATGGTTTTTTAAAATATTTCTTTTTTTTTATGCTTGTAGAGGGACATTGAGTTGCGCCGGAGTATTGAACAAACTGTTGCTCAAAGAGTGGACGCCTTTGTAGCTGGAACTGGGGATGATAACCGTCTCAGACAAATGTAAGTAACCCACCCTAAATAGGCATAACATGAAAAAAGACAAATTTTTTCCATGGTTTTTTGGTTTTTTTTTTTTGGTAATTTGTGTGTTAATATTTCAGGATGACTGGAGAAGTGGGGCGCCTTATGGGTGGATTTTTCACCCTGCTGCAAGGTGCATCAGCTTCAGGAGGGGTGGGGCGAGGGTTGGCTCCTGCGAGGCCCCCTGTGCCTGTGGTGCCCCCAGTTCCTGAGAGACCCTTCGACGTTGGGACACCAGCGGCACACAGCGTTAGGACGACCCGGGGAAGAGGTTTAGGTAGGCGTGGGACCACCCCACATCCATAGGCAGGGGGACAGGCAGCAGGTCTCCTCCTCCTCCTCCTCCTCCTCCTCCTCCTCCAATGGGAAGAGGCAAGTGCGCAACCACCCCAACATCTGTAGGCAGGGGTGTAGGCCTCAAGTCTCCTCCTCCTCCTGCTCATCCTGACGCTAAGGACGATGATGACACAGAGTCCATGAGTTCAGCTGCTTCCACATCTGTCTAGGAACAGAGAAGATTTTTTTTGTTGTGATAGCTGTTCTTTTTTTGTACAATTAAAAAGCCACATTATGGTCTGCTGGGTATTTTTATACCCCTGTGAAACTGTCTTTTTTTTCAGTTTTTCTTTTTCTTTATTTAATATCTAAATACTAGCATGCGTTTGTATTTAAAAATTTCCACAAAAAAACACAAAAAGGTACTCACCTGCTGATATCTGTGAATTTCATTCCAGAAAATAATCACTAATATATGTTCTGATATGATTCTGCTACAACTGGTGGACTGGAGTAGCCAGCGCCATCTATAACCAGGCATCTTGTGTGTTAAGTACAGTTTCTGTCCATTGCGAACCACAAAGCAGATTCAGAGAATGCAGTGATTATAAAAGATTTTCAAAACATTAATACACACAGGATGCGACCATTCTTCCACGTTCCTGGTATAGTTACGTGGTCTTTGAAGTCTACAGCTACGTTGTACTGTGTACTCTAAATTCCACATCATTGAACTTAACTGGCTGAGATGGTAACATTTTTTTTTTTGTTGCTCTCTCTTTTTTTTGACATTATGAACAACATGTGTGTTCAGTGTGTACAAGACCATGTATGGTTTTTATTTAATAACTGCTTTTATTAAAACACAAATATATATATATATATATATATATATATATAGCACAAAATACAATGCCATGTCATGTTAGATTTACAACAAAACAGACAAAAAAAACATTTATATATATATAGCACAAATACAATGTAATGGTATGTTGATTTACACAAAAAAAAAGTATATATACAATATAACAAACTGTGATATTAAAAAGCTGTAATGGTGTGTTAGATTTACACGAAAAAAAAAGTTATATAATATAACAAACTGCGATATTAAAAAGCAAAAGTAGTAAGTTCAGTGTCTCTGGATGTAGAATCATCGTTGAATGCGGACTCCGTAAATCGTGAATATCGGTTAGTACAGCTGCCGGGGTTATACACGGGGTTAGATGCTTCCTCTTCTATGGTCAACCTGTTCCTCCTCCTCCTCCTCACTCTGTCCATCAAGTACCTTGCAAGGGAGCAGCCTGCCTACAAATGTGATATATCAACTCGAATGGCCAGCGTGAAGTCCCCTTCCCAGCAGACAGCCTGACAGCCTCTGGGGAATTTGGCGGGGTCAGAGAATTTCCTGTTGTATACAGAGTGAGACGTGTTGGTGAGACAGTGTCTTGCTGCTGCTGCGTCGTGCACAGTGTTCGCTGAGTGGTTAAAGCTTTCGTCAACTTGGCTAGTAGTGTTGTTGTTGTGGTGTCACGTGCCCTGCTTGCTTCGGAACTGTGGCGCATGACTCTGCGGGTGCTTAATTTTTGGAAGACTTCACTCTGTGCAGTTGTTGTATAATCATCTTTCGGTGGGTTAGCGCTTCTGCTTCTGTCGGTTGAGAGAGACAGTGCATCTGGGGTGGTCAAGATTACTAAATATAAAACACTTAAGTATTAATAATACATATGAGTGACATTGCATCTGGTGTGTTCAAGAATACTAAAAATAAAAGCACAAGTACATAAAAAAGACTCACCTGGTGTTATTGTGCAGACAACTGGTGGACTGGGTGTTGTTTCCTGCACATTACAGAACTCAGTCCCAGTCATATCGATTCTTCCAATTAACACTGCGAGCTTTGCAGGAAAACTGGGGACCTTCACAAGGAAGGGAGACTTGTCGCACGTGGTGGTGACATTCTCATTGCTAAGATACACACATGAGCACAAATCGAACATTTCCTGGCTCTCTCCACAGGAAAAGGAGTATTCTCCTTTGGCTGCACTTATTATGAAACATATAGCAAGAAAGGTGATGAGTGTAACTATTCCTGCCATTTTGTAATGAGTGGTGATGCATCTGATTGCACTGTCATGCGCAATGGATTGTCTTATCAGTTTGCTTTTGTTTTTTTTGGCCCTTTTAGCTTGACACTTAATATGATATTCACGGAACTGTGCATAGAAAGTTTTCTGTAGGTCACAGTAACAAAATTGGCAACACTCTATTATGTCTGGTGCTACATAACAAAATCTATAAAAGCTATAAAATGTCTAATCACCAAGAGTGGGTGGGATACATGCCAAAACACAGCCATCTATAACATTTTCTACAGTGTAATAACATGTGTATACATTCGACACAAATTGTATAGTTAATTGGCTAAAGTAAAAATAATACATCATAATATATATTTTATAACATAATAACTAAACAAAACCGCTGAAAAAAAACACTACAACATTTTTATGCTTATTGACAGTCTATCTGTCTATCTGTCAATCTATTTATCTATCTATCTATCTATCTATCTATCTATCTATCTATCTATCTATCTATCACTCTCTCTAATAACCATAGGGATATGTTTTGAAACTGTCTGGTGCAACAACACGTTTTGTGAAAACCTTTTTAAATGTCTTGGTATAGGGCCTGTTGTACACAATGCCCAGATGTTTCACCCTAGATATCTGTTTGGACACCGGCAGTTTAATTTTATCAATTTCATCCATAACTACATCTTTCATTGAGTCAAAATCAATGATGTGGCTGTTCACATAATTAAGGGTTATACCTTTGACTTTGCTGACACTCTCACCATTGTTCAGTTTGTAACTGTAGCTCTTTGGACCTGTGGATAGAAATGTCTTAATGTGTGTGTTACTTGGTAACTCATTGGTGAGCTCACCAAGAAGGTCCCCTGTTTCTAAGACCTCTTTACCACTATTTTGCACAAAAATAACAGAGTCAGTGTCAAAATACAGCGTTTTTTCCCATGTCTTTTCAAGTGTGCTGAACAGGTGTAGGCGAGCTAGTGATGTGGTAAATGTACCTATAATCTCGTTGGTGAAGGTGTTCTCCTCCTCAAACGTTTCAGCACATTTTAACTCTACCACAATCACTTCAGGAGTGACGATGTGGAAATTGGTTATCACTTTGGTGGGGTCATTTCTGATTTTGATATATTCGCTTTTAGTTTTAATGTACTGCGTGCGGGGGAGGTCACCTCGCTGAATAAACTTGCCCCACAAGGTATTGGCATACAGCTTGGAGACCAGCCTCAGGGACGGGTTGTACAATATCTTGGCTTTGTCCAGGAGTATCCCCTGCTTCTCATGATAATATTTGATATAATTGTCCTTGTCTTGCTCAGACTCAACCCAGCTTGGGTAGCCTGAGGCTTCCTGTTTGACCTTAAGGAACATCTTAACATAGTCCTGAAATATGCTGCAATTGCTATCCTGAGTTGTTTCTGGGTAATGGTAAATTTCGTAAATTTTGACAATTTTGTAGCCGTGTTTAATGGCGACTTTGACCTCCTCTGTTGTCCAGGTACCCACAATGGCTCTCTCAGCATCACTGCACTGGCAAGGCTTCACTCTCTCCAACCTTGCGCACTGGGAACACAGGGGAAATTTCAATTTACCATTGCACCTCACAGGGAGCACCGGTATGAAGAGTTTCGGGGTGGGGCTACTTTAACCTTTACCAGTCCATAGTAGGACTGTAGCGTGTAGTCCATTTTTGCTTGCTCTGTTATGATCTCAGGGTGACATGTAGGGTATTCTGCCATGACGTTGACATAGCTATATAAAGAAGTGACGTCATAGTATTTGATCTGCTCACCCTCTGCTGCTTCATAAAACAGGGATACTGGGGATACGCGCCCCCCCCCCCAAAGAACGATTCACGTATTTTCAAAGGAGTTACCAAATCCATGGATGCTACAAACTCCTTGAGTTCTCTGTTGCGTTTTACCATGTTGTCAAACTGGCATTCCCACATGTGAGCAACGTTGTACCCTTTGTCACTGATTTCTTTAAGCCTTGAGAGTGTTCTCTGATGGATCTTTTCCAGAGTGGCCCCTGTCCTGGGGTCTCGAGCATGCCTGTCTTTGAGGCATGTGTGACCGTGCCACCGGCATCCTAGGAATTCATACACAGATTTTGAGTCAGCATGGTAACCATCGCAATGGTAAGATGTCCCCGGAATCCTGAACTCTCCACCATTACGACTGTGTTGGATTTTACGCATGGAGACTTTTGCCACCCACTCCAGCCAGGCCACAGCTTTATGGCTGTCATTGGGGTGCTTGGTGTACCCTCTGGCAGGGATCTGAGGAATTGGAGAATGTACAAATTTACGCTCAGCAATCTGCTCACTGTCAAGGGCTTCTCCATTAATCTCCCATTGCCCTTTTTTAAATATAGCTCTGTCTTTTGTTCCATCTAGCAGTTCCACCTGGTGTTCTTCATGGAGAAGCAGCTCTCGCACTATCTGCATAGCGCTCGAGGCAATTGTTGCATGAGCAAAGGGGTCCACTCCTTTCCCCCCCAGGGCTGTCATGTCCATCAGAAGTGCCCTGAATTTTGTACATGCTTCTCTTAATATGTCCACATCAGAACGAGTGTAGGCAAGTATTTCCTCCTAAAAGTTAAACACTTTACAACTTTGTTTTCCATGCCACTCCATGAAACTCTCTCTGTCTTTTTTAGACATATACTGCACTCCATAGTAGGAGGGGTCAGGGAAGGGGCCTACGTAATTCTGAAAAGTTTTAGTGTTCAGAAAATGCGGAAAATCGCCTTTCTTCAGTTCAGAACTCAAACCTAGTGCTGCAGGCAGTTTTTTTAGAGCCATTGGCAGAAAATTTAAACTGTCAATACAGCGTATGTCCACTCCTTTTTTGATAGTCATTGTCATTATTTTGCTACCAGAATATACGACTTCAGGGAACACGCCATTGTTAACACAGTGATTCAGGATGAAGTGTGAATCGAAAGCTTTGGCATTGTGGGCAATTGCTACACAGCCTTTGTGTTGAGGTGTAATGAGCCACTTACAGAAGGCATCACACGTGTCGGGGCCTTTAAAGATCATTTCCCTTTTCCCACACAGATCATTTGGACATGGTTCTTTGATGAATCCATCTTTGCCCTTGCTCCTACACTTGCTGCAGCGATTGCCACAATTTCTACATTTTGCGTCTGGTGTGAAACAGTCACCCTTACACTCATCATAGGCCGTCTGACACACGAGGTAATTAGGAACGTGTCTCTCCAAGCCACAATAGCCCCTGTTACAATTGACACATCTCCTACATCTCACACACATCTGCTCTGGTACGCATTCTTGGCAACCATTTTTTGGTCTGTTCAGGTACCCCTTGTCACATGTTATGAGTTGGTCTTGGGATGTTTCGAAGTCATAATAAATAAAACGACCTTCTGTTGTTTTCGGTTTCTTGATTCTGTAATAGCACAGGTGTTCGCCAACAACAAATTCCTGACAGCAAAAACAGTACCATTCATGGCAAATATGCTTTGAAACATCTCGTTTTGTCTTATCAAGTATTTTATAGCACTTCAGACATCTGTAATAGGTGTCACATAGGGATAATCTCTCATCACCTTTATTGGCACCTTTCTGGTACTCTCTGGCTGTTTGATGTCTCATGAAACAATGGGTATTCCTGCAAACCATGTTACAGCTGTCACACACAACAGAATCATCCCCATAGAAGCACTTACTAGTGTTGCAGGTTGCACAGACAGATTCACAACTATGTCTCCCTTTGTCACTATAGGTTGATACACATTCTTCACAGAATTGCTTATACACAAAGAATCCCTTAATGTTAACAATGCTATGGTAATGTTGGTCTTTCAGATACAAATAAATCTTTCTTTTTCTGTCAGTTTTACCAGTATACACAATTTCATCGCCAACATCACCTGACACAACAATAATTTGAATATTGAGACAGTCTTCAAACTTGTACAGATCATGTACTGGCACAGGAGCATCAGTTGCCACACATGCATCTTTATGAAGTTTCAAAGCCTGACTACGTTGTGAATGCTGTTTCCTACTCATAGCTGACTTCTTGTGTACAAAATTGTTAAACTCAGCCTGAGGCATTTTGTTGACCTTTGCAATGCAAGTGACAATTGCGCACGCAGCACACACAAACTCATTAGGTACTTCCGGTATGGTGACCATTGATCTCTTCCTTTTAATTGTGCAGTCATCAGCGAAGGTATCAACGTTAACGATAGCCACTCTGCCCCCGCCAGAGTCTGCTGCTGACATCACTCCCACACTGACATCGAAGGAGTCATCTACAGTTAGATCTTTGTTGGACTGTAGAACTGCTTCGAATCTGTGTTTTAAAAAAGACAGTGGTGAAATACCCAACCATTACATCTGAGTATAGATGGTGAATTGCAGTTGCTATGAGTGTTACTCGAATAATAACCCCACCCAAACTATAGATGCTACAAGAAAACAACAACAACAATACACTCACCTTTGCATTATAACTTCAGCAGTGATGTTGTGCTGGGGTTGACAGTGAATTGTTATTTCTTTGTCTAATCCTGTATGTCTGATAGCTAAGCGTGCTTTGTCCTGAGGGTTAGGATGGTTTGCTCGGACTCTATCCATAACACTTCCAAACATAGCACCCAAATCATCTGATATATCCAGTAGTTTACGTCCTTGGAGGTCATCATTAAATTTGGCCCTGAATGTCACTTCCTCCACACCAAATTTGCGGGCTCTTCTCTCATTGACCTGCTCAATTACATAGGGCATTGCGTCTTCCTGGTGAAATGTAGCAGCCCTTTTAGCAGGTGGCGGTTCAGTCATTTTGATCTAAAAGTTTTCAAGCCTATGAGCCCTGCATATATGCATCCTATGGAATCATATTGATGTCCTGTACGAGTTTCTCTACAAAAACCAGTAAACTGGTATGTAGCTAACAAAAGAATTTTCAAGAAAATGAGCGGGATTTTCTAGACCCTATTTCATGCTTAATAGCCTATCACACCCCTAGAATAAGTATGGAGTTGTACCATTGGTTGTGTTTTTCTTTTTATGCTTACCACGTGCTTAAGGAGATGGTGAACACCATGATAGATTTTAGCGGGCTATGCTCTCATTGGATGAGTGTTTTTTACCATAAGGAATGGTAGACAGAAAAACAGTAGTGACACACTGCACGTAAGCCCTCAAACACGTTGTACCATACAACGTCTAGCACAGTGACACAGTTATAGTGCTAACAAATGGTATGAAGTTCTTTTCTTATTACACGTTGGATGTTGGTATTTTATTTTCTAGTATATGTAGCTCTGTACAAAGGTATGTTGTATATGCCTAAAATGTTATGTTGCAGCATTATTTTGCGCAATACATGGGCTATGGCAGTATATATTTCTTAACTTTCCTATGGTGGCAGTAACTCCTTGATAGGTGTATATGTAGATATATTTACCGCCCTCTGGTGTTTATTTTAGTAGCAGCCCTTTGTTAATATAGTAATACCTATATGTAGACTTGTTTAAACTAAGACACTCATTACATTAATTGAACTATTGCACTCAGTATACTAACCTTAACTAAGAATACAGATTACACTAATTACATACAGTGTACTAATAAACTTATTGTACAGAACTATATATACTCTCATGGTATTGTTAGCACACAATGAGTTCTACTTGCACTACTTACAGTGGGTGTTCTATGTGTACTTAATTGATGTAATTTGTGTAATTCGTTTATAAGTATACCTGGCTTATTTAGTGTCTATACACTAATTAGTTTATATACAGGTATTAGCATGTTAACATGGGTTTACTATAACACTACTAGGTAGATGGCAGCACCTACTTGTTTGGTGTATATCCAGGTGCTTTTACTGCCCTCTGGTGTATATTTTAGTACTATAAGAATTCCGGTATCCTACTGTTCTTACTACTGTGGCGGTTCAGTCATTTTGATCTAAAAGTTTTCAAGCCTATGAGCCCTGCATATATGCATCCTATGGAATCATATTGATGTCCTGTACGAGTTTCTCTACAAAAACCAGTAAACTGGTATGTAGCTAACAAAAGAATTTTCAAGAAAATGAGCGGGATTTTCTAGACCCTATTTCATGCTTAATAGCCTATCACACCCCTAGAATAAGTATGGAGTTGTACCATTGGTTGTGTTTTTCTTTTTATGCTTACCACGTGCTTAAGGAGATGGTGAACACCATGATAGATTTTAGCGGGCTATGCTCTCATTGGATGAGTGTTTTTTACCATAAGGAATGGTAGACAGAAAAACAGTAGTGACACACTGCACGTAAGCCCTCAAACACGTTGTACCATACAACGTCTAGCACAGTGACACAGTTATAGTGCTAACAAATGGTATGAAGTTCTTTTCTTATTACACGTTGGATGTTGGTATTTTATTTTCTAGTATATGTAGCTCTGTACAAAGGTATGTTGTATATGCCTAAAATGTTATGTTGCAGCATTATTTTGCGCAATACATGGGCTATGGCAGTATATATTTCTTAACTTTCCTATGGTGGCAGTAACTCCTTGATAGGTGTATATGTAGATATATTTACCGCCCTCTGGTGTTTATTTTAGTAGCAGCCCTTTGTTAATATAGTAATACCTATATGTAGACTTGTTTAAACTAAGACACTCATTACATTAATTGAACTATTGCACTCAGTATACTAACCTAAACTAAGAATACAGATTACACTAATTACATACAGTGTACTAATAAACTTATTGTACAGAACTATATATACTCTCATGGTATTGTTAGCACACAATGAGTTCTACTTGCACTACTTACAGTGGGTGTACTATGTGTACTTAAGGGGGTTTCACACATAGCCGGATCAAACGCCGGAGCGTCCCGGAGTAACATTTTATTACCTCCGGGGGGTTCCGGGATCAAAGAGCTGTTAAATGTCAACAAAAAATAAATGTTTGGCGATGTGTACACGATATCAATACGGTCTCAACAAGAAGCAACACGGCGCTAACACGACTGTCCCGTTTAGAGTGAGGAGCGAACCGGATTTTCACGGTGCCTTCGCGGATATCACCGGTCTTTACACCGTGTTCATTCGTGTGGATCCGTTGTGGCTCCTTGTACTCTCCGGCGTTAATGGCGGCGAAATATTCATGCCCGGTTGACGCCGGATGTAGCCGGAGACATGCCGGAGTCAATACGGAGATCGGCGGAGTCTACTGGGCGTCTACACGGGTCTACACGGGTCTACACGGGTCTACACGGATCTACACGGATTAAATTACTCCGGGAACTCCGGCATGAAAAATTAAACATGTTTAATTTTTTCCCCCGGAGTCCCAAGGTGCTCCCGGAGCGCCCCGGACAATGACGGACAATGCCGGACAATCCCGGACATGAACACGATGTCTATACGGCTTTCCCCGGAGTATGCGGGAGTATTCCGGAGTTGACCTCCGGGACGCTCCGGCGTCTGATCCGGCTATGTGTGAAACCCCCTTTAATTGATGTAATTTGTGTAATTCGTTTATAAGTATACCTGGCTTATTTAGTGTCTATACACTAATTAGTTTATATACAGGTATTAGCATGTTAACATGGGTTTACTATAACACTACTAGGTAGATGGCAGCACCTACTTGTTTGGTGTATATCCAGGTGCTTTTACTGCCCTCTGGTGTATATTTTAGTACTATAAATTCCGGTATCCTACTGTTCTTACTACTAACACATAACCACTTCATTAAACACTAGAAGCTTTAGTGCAACAGTATATTGAAAAATTTCAACATTCTGTCACTTCTTAATTCTCCTACATAACTACAATACATTATCCCAATATATTCTGGCTAATATCTTATAATATTAGGCATTTTGACAATGTCTACTCAGTGACTGACCCCAGGTCTGAGGCATTTGTCTGCTAAGAACCCAACCCCACATAGCATTCCAAAACATGCCAGCATTGTTTCTATATCGACCACCGTCGGTACAACATCGTGCCAACGTTGATAAGATTTGGAATGCTATTAATGTACATACAATTTTAAGCCTAAGTTGGATGGCTGTTTCACTCCTCATCTCATTGCCATGGTCCTAATGAGCCCATCAGGTGCAGAAATACAGGATGTAAAGCCCTAATCCACCTAGCACCACGCACTCATCATTGTAATGACATCAGCCAATCAATGATTCTATCAACTTTCCGAATAGCTCCAAATGATAAAATATCTTTCTGAAACAAATTATTTAAGATACACTGCATCTTTATAATGTTACATTTTGGCATTGTCACAGATAAACGAGAGCAATTACGATGGAAAATACTAAGTAGGAAACATGATTGTCCAGTAGAACTCTGTCAAAAAGTAGGATAAGCGTAACATGGAGAATATAGCAGCCTTTTTTTGGTTGATATTGGGTAATTTCAGGGTGCTGATCCCAAATCTGACAGGTACCAGTTTGGCATCCTTGAGCATTTTGAGATATTCACAAACAGTTGTCATGGTATCGAAAATTAGCATTTTCGATATTTCACAGAAAATGTGAATTAGCATGATTGATATAATCCATAGCTACAACTAATGTTATACAAACAATAGCCAGGGATACAGGATTGCAAAGACTGAAAAGACATTGGATGTCAAAGGTCAAGGTCTATGGTGGAATCATACCAAATATGGAAATTACTCCAATTTTCTGTCATTTCAAGGATAAATTATGTCACAGTATTCACCATGTGACTGAAAACCACACAAATGGCGTATCATAAGAAGGCTTTTGAAGAGTACTTTCTGATGACTCTTTGTTTTGGTATCCATGGCAACCAAAATGCTGTTATTGCTGCCTAGTTACCAACTTATGTTGCACTGAGGGAAGTGACATTTATTTATTTTTTTCCCTTTTTAACAGGAGTAGATGACAATGGATCAGGAATGGCAGCCATACTGGAAATCGCTCGTGCCCTTGTAGATGTTGTGAGGGACCAGGAGTGTGATCTCTTGAACTCCATCATAGTTGTGGCGTTTGATCATGAGGAGTTTGTAAGTATAATTACAAAACATCATACACAAGCAATGATTAATTGGGGCATAGCATTGCAATTGTCTGCATGATACTGGTCTGAAGTGTAGCTTGTCTGATAATGATGAGTTGATAAGAGAGTTGTATGCTATATGTTTATCCCATGGGTAGGGTCTTTTACTTGTCCCGGCATAGATACTGAGCGCAAAGTACCACCAATTTAACTTTTGATTTGACCAACTTTCAGCTATTGGTCTAGCTTATAAAGGGTGCCTGAGCTATTATGCTACACTAGAAATTTAACCCAGGACCTGCAGCAGAGCTGGGCAGGGTTTTAACCATTAGACTTTGCAGCTACGATCATATTTCAAGATCACTGTCCACTATAGATAGATAGATGGATTTTTATTGACATTCATTTATATATCTTATATATATCAGGTACCACCTGGCCATATATAGTATTACTATAACTATCAAAAGACACCACTAGGCCTTTTAGAGTACTGAATGAAATTTTCTCAGGGAAAGTGTATTGGTATTGGGAGTTCTGCTCTGGAAATGAAAGTGTACCGCCCACCCTCCTGCCTGTCAGATGGACCCTAAATAATTTTGATGATGCCTGTTGTACTGTATGTTTACTATGACATTCATGTCTCATTGCCGTGGTCCCTGCCTGTCCTAATTAGCCCATCAGGTGCAGAAATACAGGACGTAAGCCCTATTCACACACACACTGAAATTCATGAAATTTGAGAGAAGTGCATATATGTATGAGTTAAGTTTAATATCTTTATTGTCATACTCTTTATATATAAGATATTTATGGGAATTAAACCCGGGACCCAGTGGTTAGAAGCCCATCATATGAGGAAAGGTGTCACAGATCCTGTAAAATCAGTGTTAGTGCAACTAATTTACAAGACAATGGGAAAGTTAAGAAGACCTTAAGAAGATTTGGTAGCTGATAGAAACAGTAAAAGGCCATTCAGCAAATACTGATTGGTATCTTGATATGCTGTTTTTCTTCCACGGTTGTAATGGAGCCATTTACAAAACAAACACAGGAAGTGGACCAGATAATATTCTGACTTTTAAAAACATGACACGCTTGTTATTCCTTGGGAACAGGTAAATTAATATACCTCGACTCTTCGCTCAAAGGCTAATGGACATCCTGTGTTTTGAAAACAAATGCTTTTTAGAGTAAGTTACTTCGTATGTTATGTTGAAAACAGAATTTTAGAAAAACTTGGTGCAACATTTAATATTGCTTTAGCGTTATCAATTCCATATGGTCAGTGTTTGTCTCCTTTAAATGAGGTGTGAATCAAGACATCAATGAAAAGCCCTTCAGCAGCAAACAAAGTCCAGCAATGAAGGGAAGTGATACAAGTAATATAAAATGTCACAGCCAAAGAAAACTTTGTAGACTTATGCCCACAAGGTGCTGCTACATTCTACTTCCCATTTATTAGTCTGACCAATGGCGTTCAAACCATTTTGACCAAATGGTCAAAAGCAACTGTTGCTCTTTGAAATGCGAATGTTGTTGATACTTAATCAGCCAACCGGAAAAAAAGCAGTCAACTATAAATTATGGGTTGATTGCATTGTTAAATCTTTAAGATAGCCTGACACTGCCCCCCCCCCCCCATTCCAGCAGGTCCAGCTAGAGAGACAGTCAGACACAGACAGGTAATATAGAGACAGAGATAGAGTATAGGTATTTATTTTTAAATTCTTATATGACTTTTTTTGTTTTCTCTTTACCATGTTCTTACCATCTATGTACTTACCATTGTACTATATTTTTGTAATTTGTTACTTTTAAATTATGTGTTTGCCCGCAAAAAGAAATAAATTCAAAACTAAAATTAAAAAGACATATAGAGACAAGAGATAGAAGACATCTATCTATTAAATGTTTTTAAATACAAGTAGGCCTATATCTATCTGTCTATCGATCTGCATGGGTGTCTGTTTGTCTATACTTCTACTGTTCTACAGTGGATAGGATAGGATAGGGATAGGGATAGGGATAGGATAGGATAGGATAGGATAGGATAGGATAGGATAGGATAGCCGTCTTTAATCCACAGCTAAATTAATTCACACTCCAAGGATTTTGTCAAAATATTTACAAATTTTAGCAAGCCAGCTGTCAATCAAAGTGACAGCTGTGTGTGTTGCCATTGGTGTTCAAACATTTTTAATTTAATACGATTTTAGGCTATATCCTTTACTACAGTAAGGCCGTTGTTTCATCAAAGTGTTGGAATTGAAGTGAACAACTTTTTACAATAACACCAAAAAAATGGAAAGTCTGAATGTTCGTACATTGTATGTATACAATGCTTTAATGTTACATACTAATCTGCAGTACTGTAAAAAGCTTAGATCAAAAGCACTGTAAAAAATTAAAATTGAAAGTACATGAAAAGTGAAAAGTCATTTTAGGTACACCTTTTTTCATACCAACATACTCTGAAATAATTAACACTTCTAATTATCTTATCAGTTTTGTTAATTTGTCAACTTGACATGTGGTCTGTTATTTTACACTAATCGCCTGGTGGCTGAAACATCAAAGATTAATTATGCACAAATTAGCATAAGACAAACGTAGCCCGGGGCACAATTGGGGAGACCAGGTTCAGGGACCACATCACGATATGATATCCCCCAGGCTATGAAAATTACGTAATTGGATATCATAAAGGCCTTACTGTAGTTGGGTCATAATAAAGGAAATAATAAATAGAAAGACAAAAGTGAATAACATGTCAGAGCAAATAAAAATAATTGGAAACTGAAAATGAAGTTGTGAACATAATAAACAGTTTGCAATACAAAGCTAGCTTCGGACATGATAAGATATCTACAATATTAATAAGAATACTCAAAGATTTATTTATTTATCAAACAATTATTACTGGTATATTTCCTTCTAAACTTACGCTTGCAAAAATATCTCCTATCTTTAAGAAAGATGATGCTACTCTGCTTACCAACTATAGGCCAATTTCCTTACTTAATTAATTTACTAAAACCATTGAAAAAGTCTTATTCAAGCAGATCCACCATCATTTTAAAACCAATAAACTATATTATAACAGTCAGTATGGCTTCAGAGAACATCTTTTCACTTAACTAGTTGCGCTTAGAATTAATAGATCGCATAATTATAGATATGGATAAAGGAAACATACCATTGAACATATTTACAGATTTATCTCCCAAAAAGCTATCCAAATAAAATAAAATGTTTGTGACTGATGAATTCAACAACTGAAATTGTCTACATTGAACTAAACTATGAAATATCGCAGGAATCTACTTAATCAGCTTTGTTTACCTTTTAGCTAATAATGCATAGGAACATACTGGAGCACGTCGCCGATTCGCGACTTCAGAGTCATTTTATAAACAAATGAGATCGGAGTTGTTTCAATTCATACCATAATCGAACTACAAATACATTTTTGTACACAAGGAACTTGGAATTTTGAAAATCGAACGAAAATTAAAGGAGCTGTTTAATAAAATGTATCACGAAGCGAGGACGCTAATTACATTCATTTGTGCCTCGTTTTCATGTCATTGGCCATAAAAGACAATGCAATGTAAACAAACCACCAAATTTGAATGGCATGAAATGAAATACCAGGCGAAGTTTATTTATTTTATAAACTGTGAAACCGGTAAAACTCCGGATGGCAGGTAATCAGTATTAAGAAGACAATGAATTGAATGCAATAGATTTCAGCCACTGTCATTTTGAGTGACAATCCAGCTTAAACTGCCATTATGGCATTAGGCTTATGCTATGTTATTAAAATAGGTACATGTTCATGTACAATGTCAATGTACTAGCTAGAGCATGATATTCATAAATCTACTTTCTAAAAAATAAATTATATCACCACTGTTGTCTAAAATGTTTGTTATACAGTTTAACAAGTCAAGTAGGCCTATACACTGCTTTTACGATTTCTTACCTTTGATCTGGTGTGCATAAGTAAAAGAGAAGTTTCAAGTTCAGTTTCATCATCACTTTCATCTGACTCAAGTTCCAACAGCAATAATGTAAACAACGTTTGTTGTGTTGTCGTTCAGATCGCGCCATTTCTAAATGACATAGGGGGCATTGCCGGGAATTTGACTGGCTGTTTTGCGTGGTCTACTATTTCGACACTGCGCAAGTAAGCGTGGCTTAACAAATACTACCAAAGTGTTTAAAAATCTTATCATCCATCATGACTGATTGTAAAATTTATATTGCATAACTTTTCTCAACGAAATGATCCACCAGCTCATTTAAAGCAGATTAAGATAGTTTATCCTATTAAAGAGGCACTCATGTGTACAAAACTGTGACGTGGCTGCCACGCTTTGAAGTAGACTGATGGCCTGTTGACTACACTTCAATGCATTCAGCTGTAAGACTGCACTTCAATGCAATCGGCTGTAAGACTGCACTTCAATGCAATCAGCTGTAAGACTGCACTTCAATGCAATCAGCTGTAAGACTGCACTTCAATGCAATCAGCTGTAAGACTGCACTTCAATGCAATCAGCTGTAAGACTGCACTTCAATGCAATCGGCTGTAAGACTGCACTTCAATGCAATCAGCTGTAAGACTGCACTTCAATGCAATCAGCTGTAAGACTGCACTTCAATGCAATCAGCTGTAAGACTGCACTTCAATGCAATCAGCTGTAAGAGCCTGTGCTTGACTACGCTGTTTGCCTGAATATTCAGAATTTGTGGTTAACACTGTTTGGTTTGATTTGTTAACAGAATGTTCAAAGAACTGAAATAAAGTCTGTGCTTCACTTGAAACTCAATGTTGCTTATTATTGCTTATTGGGCCCATTGGGTGTCAATGAGCATTATGTTATTTCAAATAAGGAAAGACTAACTATTTGTCCACACCAAAGCTAGTGCAGTTATGAAAATAATTGGGACCAGCGCAAAATAATGACGCCGTCATGAGAATGCAACTATAAAATTTCATCATTAGCTAATTTTCTGATGATTTTGGGTGACCAATTGTACTTGCCGCATTGTCCTGAAATTTTAACTGCATTATTTTTTCAACAAACTTCCCCAAATCAGAGGGTGTGCAATTTGAAATTCAAACATTTTTATTTTTGGGCCACCCTTATGTGGTGTTCTGCTCTGGAAACAAAAATAAAGATTTTAAATGTTTCCTCAATTGCATAGTATTGTAATGAAAGCCTGTATACTATGAATCTGCTGTAATCCGTAAGCTTGCGCCTTTAGCTACAAAGCTAGGAGAGTGCCTAGTTCGCCAACATAGGATACACATTCGTACAATCTCAGTTAGAATATGCTGTTGAGAATTTATTAATGCTACAACTTACATCACATTGAGATATATAATAAGTAAATTTCAGGAAGACGAGTGCATCAATCCATTACGATAGGGGTTATAAAATCACCTGCTGCAAACAGTGTTTTTCATACGACAGACAGACAGACAAATACATTTATTTACACAAAGAGAAAACATTTCATACACAAACATTGATTGAAACATACATAGACAAATACACAAGTAAAGAGATATTTAAAAGGTATTTTTCTCTATGTGTGGGAGACAGCTCTAAGGTCTTAAGACCGCTATCGAGAGGCCACCCAGGCATTTAAATGTAGGCTGAAATCTCTAAAGTCTATCAAGTTAATAGAATATGTCAAGAATAATAATAGTAACAATAGTGATAATAGATTAGCACTGTCATAGTATTAAGTTTATAAAAAAGAACACTATTTTAAGTATTGGTTCTCATATGATCCCACAACATATGTATTCTTTAATATCAAAGATACATTGTTTCTTTGTGCACGTCCTTGTTCATTTGTTTGTCTATGATTTTACTTATTATTTTTATTTATTAAATATATTTTAAAAGGGTTAAATGGCTCAGTGCAAATTGTTTTTCAGTAATGCCTTATACATATGTACAAATTAAAAGATTTTACATATATGCATTGACAATAAAAGCCGCAGTAATAAATTTAAATCTGTAATTTATCTGCAGCAGTGTAAAAACATACATAAGGATAAAATATAACATGTGCAAATTCCTTTTCAGTTGTTTCTTAAATCCATCTACGTTTTTAATTTTTTTGATGTTACCTGGTGAATCATTCCATTTCTTACCTCCTGAATAATAAAGACTTTTCTTTGCTGTTCCACTATTTGGAAAAGGAAGGTGCACACTCATTTCAAGTGTTCCGGTGCTGACATTTTTCCTAATTTCTATATCCATAGTTGCCATTTCATGAATATATTTAGATACAAGTAAACATTAAAAATAATCCAACCTTTCCGTGACATTCATCCAATTCAACTGCTTTACCAAATCAATCCCCTTAACATTAATGTATTCAAAATTGTTAAAAATTATATGTGCAGCTTGATTTTGTTAAAACACAGAAGATACACAATGACAGGTAATAAAAGAATGTTTGTGAATGTTCCACACTCAATGGAAATTAACCTGTTATTAATTAATCATACTAAGTTAATTGTATCATATCATTAATAGGAGTCTATTATTGCCATATGTTAACATTTCAAAAGTTCATAATTATATATCACCATGCAGGATATGCCAATTTCCCTAGGTGATTGGGCATTTTTTTTACCCCCCCATGAAGTTTAGTGGCGGAGATGTTTTCTTTGAGCATGCCCAAAGAGCTTGGCTTGTTTGGCCAGCATCTGTCACAACATCCACTATATAAAGCCTCCCGATGAATGTGATCCTGCTTTCTTGAGTTGCTGCTTCAAAAACAACTTAGTGAGTAGGCTGATCATCTAGTAATACATCAAAATTCTGGGCTGATCATCTGCATCAAAACTGCGGGCTGACCATCTATAACGCAATTGTTTCAGGGTAAGTTACTTTATATTTGTTCAGCTATTGTGCTTATTCTAGGAGAATTCTCCCATGCTCTGAAACTAGAATCATTTTCAAAGCTAATATATATGTTATATTAGCTGAAAAAACATATTTTTGGCAATTAGACATACTTATCTTATCTTATATTTATATTCCGAAAGCAAAAAACAAAATAACACCACAAAGATGTAAAGGATCTAAATATTTAAACAATTCTGAAAACAAAGGTCATCACAAAGAAAGATGTAAAGTGTCAAACTCTTTAAATAATTTGGAAAGCAAATGATACCACAAAGATGTAAAGCAGCTCATTCTCTTTCCAATTATGAAAGCTAAGGATAACACTAAGATGCAAAGTGTCTGACCCTTTAAACAATAAAGTAAATGATAACACAAAGATGTAAGTATCTTTAGACAATTCTGAAAACAAAGGACACCACAAAGATGTAAAGTCTCTAAAGGGCTGTTCACACTGTCATGGATACAACCTACATATGACCACGTATGAACTTTTTTTTAATGTCTTGCTCATCCTGGTCCCCATATGATTCACTCAACTAGCGTTTTAGGGTTGCTCTCGCTAACCGGTAGAATGCTCCTTGGAGTGCTAAATCATTTGTGACCATTCTTGGGTGAGGGCGGGGGCCTAACTCAGAGGTAGCACTCTGGGCTTCCAACCGCTGGGTCCCGGGTTCGATTCCCGGTCGAGCCTAAGTTGGATGGCTGTTTCCTCCTTCGTCTCATTGCCGTGGTCTCTGCCTCTCCTAATTAGCCCAACTGGTGCAGAAATACAGGACGTAAAGACCTAATCACACACACACACACACACACAGACACACACACACACACACACACACAAACACACACACCATACTTGGGGAGTTTTTAAACATTCTTAAAACTTTGGCTGAAGTTCTACAAGTAAATTTTTAATATTAGTTAGTATATAATACATAACTTGCCCGTAGGTTCTACGTAGGTTCTACGTGGGTTCTACGTATGTTCTACCTACATTCTACGTATGTTCTACCTATGTTCTACGTGCATTCTATGTACGTTCTACATACGTTCTTCACACGTTTTGTGCATCTGTATATACTCGCCATCAACTCGCGTCTACTCATAGAATGCGTTTGGCGAACGTTCAGCAAGCATTTGACGCACATACGGTGAGCGTTTGTCGGACGTCCGCCGAGCATTTGATGGTCGTCACCAGAGCGATCTACGACTGCCCTACGTAGTTAATCACCACTAATGGCTTAGTATGGCCCATTTTTGACGTACGTGGTCACTCATAGGTCTTATACGTGACATTGTGAACGCCCCTTAACTTTTTAAGCAACTGTGAAAGCAGAGGACACCACAAGATGTAAAGTATCTAACGCTACAAACTATTTTTAAAGGTAATGACACAGCAAAGATGTAAAGTGTCGTACTGTTTAAAGATGATTGGGCATGGTACGGCGAGGACGACTGGTGGATGTTTGTAACTGGCATAAGAAGGGTTTTATTGCTTATGTCCATCTGTCTGAATATATAATTAATATGTTGCATGAACCACTAATGGAGATATGGAGGCTCAAACATGGGGTGTTTTTACTATCATTTTAATGTAAAAATTGCTGCCGAGGTCAAAATGTCCTCAAAATTTGGTGCTGCATAATTCCATGAATAAAGCTTTTAGACCAGAAATTTTTCGATGGTAAGCTTCCTAACTTAGTTGTAGCTTTACTATGTGTGAGTATTAAGTAGATCTGCGAATGGTCATGTTTCACCCGCTGCTCAGAATATCGTCAAGATAATCATTCATAAGAATAATGTACATTTTAATATAACAAGTATTTTATTTTTTATTCAATTGAGTGTTCATCTGCAGAAAAATATGGATTTTTTTCCATAAGCAAATAAATTTAATAACATTTTGAGTACCTCTATCTTAAAAGTTTGAACATTGACCCCGTCATTTTTAGCACTTAATGTGAACCATGGGGTATGTACATCTAAAATTTAAGATATCATAACTTTGGTAAGACTTTAATTTCCAATCATCTTTTAACAATTCTGAATACAAATAACACCACAAATATGTGAAGTATCTAACTATTCTGAAAGCAAATGAAACTGCAGAATGTAAATATACATTTTCAAACAATTATGACACTTTAAACAATTCTGAAAGCAAAGGACAAGGCAAAGATGTAAAGCATCTAACACATTGAAAAATTCTGAAAGTGACAGATAACACAAAGATGTAAAGTATCTCTGAAAGTGAAGGACAAAGCACAGATGTAAAGTATATAACTCATTAAACAATTCTGAAAGCAAAAAACACCACAAATATGTAAAGTATCTAACTCTCTAAGCAATTCTAAAAACAAAAGGCACCACAAAGATGTAGTGTCTAACTCTTTAAATTCTAAAGGCAAAATACGAAAACAAAGATGTAAAGTATCAATGAGGGCCGAGTCCCGGCAAGCACAGTACATAAATATAGTGTCATTGTTTGGTTGGATTTAGGTCATGTCAACAAACTACAATCCAATGAGAATATCTAATGTCTTTAACCAATAGTAATGCAGCCAATAAACTTCTACATCAGATTTAATGATGTCATAATGATAACATCGAGCAGCGGTTGATTCGTCATGGTTCGTTATGATGTCGAATAACATAAAAATAAAGTATCAGATCGAGATGCAAATTTTCTTTATCTTTTTTCAACAGTTTGTTGTCAGAAGAAATCTAACTGAACATGAATTCCTCTACAACTAATGGCGATGTCAACTTTGAAATGCACAGCTATGAAGCACCAACTTCTGGTTCATGGGAGTCAACTGAGCAAGGACCAACTGATTCTCCAGTGCTGGACAGCTACCTTTTGTATATGGTGACGATAGCCAGAGTGATATCTGTTTATGTCGAACCTTGTGTGTTTACACTAGGCTTTGCAGGAAACATTTTAGCATTTTTAGTATTCTATAAAAATGCTAATCATCACACTGCATTATTTCTTGGTGCATTTGCATTGAATGACCTTGGTCACAATATAATAGTTCTAGTGTACTGGGTTAATTCAGTTGTAATTGGTCATTTTAATGTTGAGTTGTGTAAAATAGTGATGTATATAATAGGTTATTGTGCATTGAATAGTGCATGGTTGCATGTGGCCATGACTCTTGAAAAGTATCTTGCAGTGAGATGTCCGCTAAGGTTTAAGCAGTATCGTACTAAAAAGATAATAATTAGAGTTATATTTCTGATATTCATCATAGGTGCTATTCTTATTATACCTATGGCATTTGTAGCTTCTGTTGACAATGGTAAAACATGTCATGTATTGATTGAAAGAACAACATTCAATTTTAGTGTCACTTGGAGCCTCCTGTTATTTCATTTCATAATCCCTTTTTCTGTGCTTGGAATTTTCAATTCGCTTATTATTTGTGCTGTGAGGGAAAGCAGAGAAACTGTGTTAGCATTTCGCAGAGATGAGCATAACAGTTCCATGAGCATATTATCAACTCAAACTTTGACTCGAAGTAACAGCGTACTATCGGATCACAGGAATGTGAACCTCGGATCATCAGAACAGGAAACGTCTGCTGCCCCAGTTGATGCTGTCAGTGCCGACAAAATCATTGTTTCAACAAGAAACAAAACCCAAGAAATAGAAGAACAGAAGTTTAAGAATGCAAAAGCCAATGAAAAACAAATGACACGAATGTTCTTTGCATCAACTTTCTCATTTATGTTTCTAATATTACCTGTTTACTTACGTTCTATCTTTTCTGTGTTGTTTGATATTAATGGCCAGAGAATGCAGATTATCTTTACATTTTGCTTGGTTATATCTCGTCAATTGTTATTCAGCAATTTTGCAATCAACTTCTACTTGTACCTATTGGTGAGCAAAAAATTTAGAAAACACGTGAATAACCTTTTTAGAAGGAAATAATACTTATCTAAAGCATGACCCATTGTAATGGGGAACATTTCAATCAACCAGAATACTTATGTGCTGGTCCTCACAACCTTTGTTTGATGTTGTTATCATACAATCAGGTCACTGAGTGCATTGATGATGTCACAAAGATGTTAGGGGAGATGGGGACACCTTTGGGACATGGGGTATATGTTCAATGAAAACATCCAGAAAGTCCCTTTTTCATCAAATGCTTGTTATGGCAAGTTTCAAATTATGACTGGGATTAGTTAAATCTTCTTTAAACCAAACAGTCTCAACCAATTGTTTTATATTTGATAAATTGTGCCAGAGGTAGTGGTATTTCATCAGTTTTTTAAACATTTGATCTTTATAATTTTAAAAGGTCTAAATATTATTAGTGATCCCCAGGCTGTGTCCAAATGTACCCTCAGCCTACCATGTTTTGCTGCTACAGAACTATTGCACTCATATGAGACTGTCATTTAGTATCAAACTTGCTTAACTTTTGTTTCTTCACGAAATGTCTCAAAGGGTATCCCCTACAGCTCCCCCTGTTGACCTACAGTTAGTTCCATTAAAACCGGCCTGCAAAATTAAACATAGACAAAGCTAGACAACTCAGATGAGAAGTTGCAGAACACTAGTCGAATGTAAACTTGATAAATGCTCCACCAAAATCTTCAGTCAAACACTCAGACTTATGACCAATGACGTCACAATTCATGTTTTCTTTTTATGGTGCCCTGTGTTACAGACAGCCAGCCAATTTTGCATGGTCTGTGACTGTTACATGAAGTAGCTGCCTGAGCGAAATTCGTTGACTGTGACTGAATGATATCATGGACTTTATTATTTATGTAATGCTGCCCAAGGCTCCATTGGGGCAAAAGAGTGTCTTAACTCTTAATTTGATTTGTACCCCAATGTAACTCGCAATCCGCATGTATGCACTTTGTTGAAATATATTTCATGTAATTGTTATATATTGTATGAACAGTTACTTTATTTGCATTAATAAAGAGACATATAAGTATATACGCACAATACGCCACTGCACATTGTTGCAAACTGAATATAATATTTTATGTCAATGTACTTGGTATATATTTATATTAGTTAATTTGATTGTATTATTAAATATATAAAGGTTTTTACACACCTGAAACCTGATGTAACATTTCATATTGATATATTGTATGAATAGTAATTTATTTGCACTAATAAAGGGATCTATGTGTATACACACATGACAGCTGCGTAATGTGTTGGTGTTGTAATAGATATGATAATACTTTTCACATTTGTACATTTGTTATATATTGTATAAATAGTAACATTCATTGTAATAAAGTGATTTATACATCGTTTTTTTTTTTCTTTGTTTTTTTTTGCACTTGACATATATAACAGTTCCTTAATATGTTAATACAACTTTAATATGTCTTTTCACATTGATGTACTTAGAAAATGTTTATAATAGTTATTTTAATCGCTAATAGTGATATTTTTACACACCTGCCACTTTGAGCCTGATTACCCATTATGCTGACTAGGCTGAAGCCTCAGGCCCAAAACATGATGGAAGCCCCATCTTGAATTGTTTTTTTTATTAAAACCATATAGTAAACTAAAGTATATGCTGGTTGAACAGGACATTCTGTGGTATCATGGTTTCGTTGAGAGACAGTCCATCTTTCGTCCATGACAGTCCCTAGTTTTGCACCACGACAGTCCAACATTCGCACCACAACAGTTACCCGTTTTCGCCCCAGGAAAGTACCAACTTTCACCCCATGAAACTGGCAACTTATGCGCTACAAAAGTTCTCAACTTTCACACCAGTATTGAACTTTATATCATTGAAAAAATAATTCAGTGAAAATCTTTTAAACCATGTATTCTCCTGAGAGGAATATAACCAATAATAAAAGCAGAAAAAACAACAACAAAAAACGATATAACAATATGCCTAATTGAGTATAAGTTACTGGTGTTTCAGCATGGGGAGATATAATCAACAAGTATGTGCTGTCCTTCAGAAATGCATCCAATTGAGCCCCCTGCAGCCAGCAATGGCTCTACCTGGTGGTCTGTGTCTTCTGGACCCTTCCCCTGCTCTGTTTGATCCATCCACTCGTTGTCCAAACTACCAGTTTCTGTGGCTTCTGCTTGACTGTCAGCAGGAACAATATTGCACGCACCTCATCCTTGAGATATAGAGACCAAGTGAGCCTTGACCTTTCTTAATATTGTGATGTTCCGCTCACCTTGATCCTCAGCTGACTACTGCAGCTGTCTGTCACTCGATCCCAACGTACATCGTGACGACTTGGAGATGTCATCGAGGGCGCACTGTCTGCCGATGTATTTACATTGCTAACCGGTATGCTCCTCTGAACCTAATTTTGAATGCAAACCTGAGGCGAATATTGCATCACACGAACTCAGAGAAAAAGGTGAAGAAGAAGGCGAAGCAAAGGTAAAGTGATTGGCCACAACAAAAGCAAGAAGAAGCAGCAAGATAATGGCATGCTCAACCTAGGTAACAGTGTCCTAAAACGATACACTATTGACTCTGGACCTGCTTAGAGTGACAGTACGGCATTGTTGCATGGAGAGAAGTCTCCAAGGACATCACAATGTTTTGAAAAGGCAACCCTGCAAGAGTCGTACAGTGTTACAACTTTTCATTTGTCTTCCATTTCAGGAGGAGGGCTCATTGAAAACGGTTGGGGGCCCGCTAGGCAATGTTAATTCAATGGCAGAAAAAGAGCCCTCGATGACATCTCCGAGTCGTCACAATGAGTGTTAGGCACAATCGAGTGACGGACAGTTGCAGGACCGGTCGTCAGTCGAGGATCGAGGTAAGAGGAAGGTCGCAATATTAGGAAAGGTCAATGCTCACTTGGTCTCTATCTTTCAAGGATAGGGCACATGTCATATTGTACCTGCTCACAGTGGGACAGGGGGATGTTAGGGCAGATTACTAGAGGCCGCTGCTTCACACTAAATCTAGGGAGTTCCCAGTACCCTGGCAACACAATTTTGATTGTCTCAAGCTAAAATGTGATGTGCCTCTGAACCTCATTTTGAATGCTAACTTTTGGTGAATATTGCGTTACATGAACTCAGAGTAGAAGAAGAAGGCGAGGCAAATAATAGAATAAGGAAGAATCGGAGCTCTAGTGAAGCGATTGGAATGTCGTTGCACAGAA
This sequence comes from Alitta virens, assembly GCA_932294295.1. Classification (NCBI taxonomy): domain Eukaryota; kingdom Metazoa; phylum Annelida; class Polychaeta; order Phyllodocida; family Nereididae; genus Alitta; species Alitta virens. The sequence goes on from OW028583.1 coordinate 37,656,518, forward strand.
AGTCCTCTCCATGGGCATCGATGTTTTATCACAGCGTTAGGCAGTTGCATTAGAGCGATCCTCCCTGCAAAAGTAAGCACACCGTGACCGCTTTTCAATTTGCTTCGAGTGCATTGAGTGTGCAAAGTGTAAGTGAGTCAGTATATTTATTAAAGTCACTTGAATACATTGTCCAGACATTGTAAATGAGAGTGGGACTACTGCTGACAATGGAAATACAATGGTTAACAGGATGGAGTCATTGCATGAACAATCCCACAGACTTTGATGACATTGCAGAGACATGACATCACAACAACTGGTCAATGTAGTCGAGTGACCCTTCCTGCAAGAGTGAGGACACTGCAACATTCAACCTGCTTTGAGTACAGCGAGAGAGCATTTTATTGAAGTCACCTCAAATGTGTTCATCAGTGTGGTATCGTAGCATGAAAAATTACATCCACGGACTTTTATGATGACATCGCACAGACATCATGACCACTGGTTGATGTAGTCGAGTGACCTTCCCTGCAAGAGTGAGGTTACTACAACAGCTTTGCAACCGGCTTCAAGTGCAGCGAGAGAACACTTTATTGAAGTCACCCAAAAAACGTTTGTACAAACATTATGAATAACAGTGGACTCGTGATGGAAATACAATTGCCAACAGTGTGATGTTGTTGTATTGAAATTTCTATCCATAGACTTTGTCGATGACATCACAAAGCCAGCACGATGACTGGTCGATGCAGTTAAATGACCCACCCTGTAAGAGTGAGGTCACTGCAACAGCTTTTCAAACTGCTTTGAGTGCAGTGAAAGAGAGTGGACTTGGTTTGTATACATAATAATTATAATTTACTTCTATAATAATTCTAAATTTGACACATTTTCAAAGTTTTGTAACCATTGTGTAAGAGCAGCTTTGAAACTAACAAGAGAGTTTGTATCTTTGATATCTACAGGTATAATCGACCATAATTTTGCCCCATAGTATCTGAAGTTTTTCTTTCCATAAGTAACAGTTTTGAATCGTGGAATATTGTATACATCATTGCCTCTCATTTGGTACCGAGATTCCTTACGGACAAAGAGGTTTTGCATGAATATTGGGGCTGTTTGATTTTTAATTTTGTACATCTGGATTGCTACAGTTTTTATGCATCTTTTATATATATTTAGTTGCTGTTCATTTCTGCATAGGTCATCATATTCTGTTTCGCTATCATTTGCAACAAATCATAATGCACTTTTATTAGTTTTTTCAAGTTTCTCTCAGTTTGATCTGTTTGCAAACATCCATACGACTGGGCAGTAGTTAAAATTGTTACTTATATAGCTGTTATACAATACTCTCTTGCATTGTTTATCAACATAGTTTTTAATCCTTTTTAAAGCATTTATTTGTTTACTTGTCTGTTTGCATAATTCATCTGTATGATTGGCAAAGTTAAGATTGTTGTCGAATTCAACTCCCAGAATAGTAATTGAGGAGGAGCTCTGTGTAGAGTAGTTTCCAATATTTATAACAATTTCATTATTTGAGTGATTGTGACTTAAGAACATAAGTTGAAACTTATCATTTTTGGCTTTCATATTGTTTAACTGAAACCATTTCATTGCAATTTCACAGTCCGCCTCAAGTTTAACTTTTATTGCATTTACATCTTTATCACTGTAGCTAAGTGTGTTGTCATTAGCGTAATTGTATGCTTTAGAGCTTATATCATGACAGAGAAGGTCATTTATAAACACATTGAACATAACCCATAAACTTTTAAATCAGTGATGATTAGCCTGGAACACTTCCAGTCAGAAAGTGAAGGTATCTGCAAGCACAAGCTTAGGCTTTGATGCGGACCAGCCATGCTGAAATACACAGAATGTCTGCCTCTTCTGGATGTATTCCAGATTTATGTACAAAACCTTGTTATTGCAATCCTAACAGATATGTGGAAATGTTCCATGCTATTTCAGTAATAAATCTAATCTTGATATGCTAGAATAGTTTAATACTAGTACTTAGGCTCCTCGTTTTTCTCAGAGACAGCCTTAATTAAGTGTTTATAGGAATGGAAACATGAATCAGTGGATGAGTGAGAGCATGTATGAGCTTTTAGGACTTGAAGGTGCACTAAAATGAAATTTGCACTTTTTCAGTTTTGTAAGTTCCATGAAGGAATATACCCTGAAATATTAATTTCCTGAATCCTATGTTAGTCAATTTAAGATGACATTCTCAAGCCAGAATAGCCTACATTTTAGGCAGTAGCTCATTACATATTATGCATGATGTGACATCAGGAGTTCATTGTTCTGACCAGGGGTCAAATGCAAGGGAATCACTGAGGCATGACCAAGAAACAAGAATGCTCAGCATCACAGCTTACCTGTTATTTACTAACAAAGTATGGGATATTCCTGATTTTTAGTGTTATTGTGCAAGTATATGCAGTGTGACTTGTGAATGGTTGTTCACTTCCATTCCAGCTATTTGATGAAATACAAAAAATTCCATTTTAGGGCATCCTTAAACATTTCAACAGAAGCAGTATATTCTGACATAATGGAGATTTTATTTTCAGTGTTTTATCATAGCTTTACTTGAGAAAATAAATGTTTGCATTACAAACTACAATGTATGTCACTTTATGGAATTAATTCCAGCTGGTCTCTAAAATTACCACTGATACTCTATATTTGAATACACACATGGATGTTAAATGTGAAATTCCAAAGTTTTTTTATTTTATTTATTTTTTACCTGGGTTTTTAATTCATAAACATAACATGCTGCGGGTATAATTTTATATCTTACATATTATGGCATGCCTGTAATTGTTTGGTGTTAAATGTGTCTTGAATTTCATTCAGTAACACTTTTGTATATTTTCTTTACAAAAGGTACAAAATGAACCTAAATTATTTTTGCTTGCTTAAAAAAAAATCTGTCCAGTGTGTAAATGCACAATATGTTTTCTCAGTCAAAGTGTACATTTTCTGATGTTTTGTGCTCTAAGATTGCTGCTTAAGTTGACATTGCCCTGTTGATTTAAGAAAAGCTATGTTTTCATCTTGATTAAAGATTTTCTAACTTTATCTTTTTAAGTGATTATCATATCACTCATTAAAGGCTGTATACACAGGCTTCTTATCACAAACAAAGGGTAGTGATGCATTCAACTAACTGTGCCTTGGGCATTTGTTGCTCCTCAATTAATCTTTTTAATTTTGCACTCATAGGGTGAGCATTCACACCTGTTGATATTGTAATGAACTGTACAATCATTTAGTCACATGCCATGTTATCATATTCTGCTCTGCCATAAGCAATAGAAGCCTGTTATCATATTTGGCTGTGCTACAAGCAAATCAAAGACTGTATCATATTAAGTTGTGATGGGGTGGCATAAGTTCTTAGATGCTACTAGTCTCAGAATTGTTCAATAGGAGGAAGCCAGAAACACCACAGTGAACAAGTTAATGTGCACATTACAGAGTGACAGCAAACACTATGCAAAATATTGACGATAAATATACAATAAACTGTGCCATATCGCTGGTTTAAAAAAAAAAACGACACTGATGATAATAGAACAACAAATAAATTAACACAACAACTTTTGTTTAAGGGAAAATAGTAATAAAAAGATTATTTTAATTTTTTACAGTGCTTTTGATCTAAGCTTTTTACAGTACTGCAGATTAGTATGTAACATTAAAGCATTGTATACATCCAATGTACGAACATTCAGACTTTCCATTTTTTTGGTGTTATTAGTATGCAAGTATATGCTGTGTGACTTGTGAAAAGTTGTTCACTTCAATTTCAACACTTTGATGAAACAAAAAAACCAAAAAAGTCATTTTAGGTACCTTTTTTCATACCAACATACTCTGAAATAATTAACACTTCTAATTATCTTATCAGTTTTGTTAATTTTTCAACTTGACATGTGGTCTGATTATTTTACACTAACGCCTGGGGGCTGAAACATCAAAGGATAATTATACACTAATTAGCATAAATTAAAACATCGCCTGGGGCAAAATTGGAGAGGCACAGGATCAGGGGCCACAGCTCAATATGACATCACCCCCAGGCTATGAAAATTACGTCATCGTGATATCATAACAGCCTTACTGTAGTTCCTTTGAATACCATTTTACAAATAATTTCACTTTACTTTTGTCCTTAATTATGCCAGATAAGCCAAACCATAGATTAGGTGCCCTTCCCAAGAAACTGTTATTGTACTGTTGTTAAGTATGGTGACGTGTTCGTAAGTAATGTTCAGGTCCTATCTATGTGTATCGAAATGAGATAGTATGTTAACTTATGACACCATGAACAAAATCATAGATTAATTGGTACGTAAAGTGCATATATACATTATACTTAAAACCATTGTCATTTATGTTTATTTTATAACAAAATGATTTCACAATTGATAACCAAAATGACAACAACTAATAACAATGTACCTTCATACAAATATACAAAGTTTACACTGTTTTCTTTTGTAAATGACAGGGTTTAAGAGGCAGTCGGGCATACGTTCAACACTTGGTATCAAAGGATAATTATACACTAATTAGCATAAATTAAAACATCGCCTGGGGCAAAATTGGAGAGGCACAGGATCAGGGGCCACAGCTCAATATGACATCACCCCCAGGCTATGAAAATTACGTCATCGTGATATCATAACAGCCTTACTGTAGTTCCTTTGAATACCATTTTACAAATAATTTCACTTTACTTTTGTCCTTAATTATGCCAGATAAGCCAAACCATAGATTAGGTGCCCTTCCCAAGAAACTGTTATTGTACTGTTGTTAAGTATGGTGACGTGTTCGTAAGTAATGTTCAGGTCCTATCTATGTGTATCGAAATGAGATAGTATGTTAACTTATGACACCATGAACAAAATCATAGATTAATTGGTACGTAAAGTGCATATATACATTATACTTAAAACCATTGTCATTTATGTTTATTTTATAACAAAATGATTTCACAATTGATAACCAAAATGACAACAACTAATAACAATGTACCTTCATACAAATATACAAAGTTTACACTTTATCATAAGGAACCACAGAGTAAAAGCACAATGATAAATAATCACATGTTTCCAGAAATAGTTATGTAATTTTGTCTCACTTTTTTTTATACATTAATAAAAGCACAAAACTAAAAACAAACCACTCTATAGAGAGTTATGATAAATTTATATGTATCTTAAGTTAATTTCCACAAATATATAATACATAATATACAGATATGTATATACACTTGGCTACGGATCAGTCATGTCCTCATGATCCATCTATTATACATACTTGATATACATACTTGAGAGGGGTTTAGTCCAAGCTCTCATTTATTCACAGCTTCAACTCGAGGGTGGTTTAGCCAATCCCTCATCAGATGTTTCACCATTACATATGAATCTTCTATCTGAGGGTGGTTTAGTCCATTCCCTCATTTAATACAAGTTTACCCAAATGTCGACTGAAGGGTTAGCCAACCCCTCATTTACTGTTTTTACTCAAGGGGGTTTCAACCCTGCCCTCACTCACATTAAATTATATTTCATTTGCACAGCCAAACTTAATATTTATAAGATCTGAGCAATGTACTGAATCATATATATGTATGTGGGTGTGTGTGTGTGTAAGATGGTGTGTGCGTGTGTGTAAATAGATGTAGATGTGTACACTTTTGTATTCTTAAACCAGTCACATTTCTGTGTTATATCACATTGTTGTACAAAGCTTCTCATATCAGTGAAGGCCAGGTTATTTTTTCAAGAGCAGCTTTGCCCACACCTCTAACCATTCAGCCACAAAGGATATCCCTTCTAGCCAAGGGCTAGGAGATGGGGTTATTGCTGCTGCCCGGGTTCTTGTTTATACTATACGACATCCCCACGACCTCTTGCAATTTTGATGCACACCACAAGTCAAACATCGCACAAGACCTATTTATATACCTGCTGTGAGCGGGGCTCGAACTGCCTACCCTGAACCCCACATGCAGCTCACAGAGGCTCCCGGCCGACGCACCATTTCAAGAGCAGCTTAGCCCACACCTCTAACCATTCAGCCACAAAGGATATCCCTTCTAGCCAAGGGCTAGGAGATGGGGTTATTGCTGCTGCCCGGGTTCTTGTTTATACTATACGACAATTTTAAGATTGTGTGTTTTGTTTTCTTTTGTAAATGACAGGGTTTAAGAGGCAGTCGGGCATACGTTCAACACTTGGTATCTGAGATCCTTGATAGATATGAGATTGAGAACTTCCATGGAGCCTACATCGTGGAAACAATTCTGAATTTTGATGACACTGCATCTTCCCAGCTTGTACCAATAGGGCTGGAACAGGTCAAGTGCACACAATCAACTTATTCTTTGAAAGAGGTTTTTATTATTATTGCATAACAAAGTGTCAGAGGAAAGTTCACGCAATTGTGATATCGCGTGTGACACTAGTTAAGGCTTTTAGATTAAACCGAAAACCGAAGTATGGAGTCTGTGAGGAAAAAAAGTGCAGTGTGGCGGACCCAACTTATTGACCATATTTAGCAAGCCTAGTTACCAGGCCTATGACGTAAAAGGCTTGAATTCAGTGAGCGATGTCACAATGTAATAGTGGCATTCAGGCAACAACGCAGTTTATCATAGTTTATTTTTGCTTTTTCTACTCTAATCAAATGTGTAAATAGATGTAGATGTGTAAACTTTTGTATATTTGGTAAATTCATTTGATTATTTTCATGTTTCATGAACGCCAAATATGAGCATAAATTTGGGTCCCCTATACTGCACTTAACTTAATATCGAAAATATAAGAAAAAATCATTGTTGATATTTTTTTATTATCCCATAACATTCCAGATATTAACATTTAAGATTGTAGATCAAATTTAAATTCAGTCTAAAAGAAAAACTGAATGAAATTATGCAGAAGTTGGTCAGCATTAACATTCATAACATCTGGAATGCATGAAGTGATCAATGCAACACATTGTCTTGTGCCCACCTGAAAATTTTCTTAATAATTTTCATCAATTTCTTTTTTGTACTGCCAGCCTTATGTCATGAGAAATCAACCCAACCACTTCTGTAGAAGTTTTACTGAATTATATTTCTCTTACCAGGTTTTCCCAGTGGAATATGACTTGCTTGAAAACAATGATTTCCGGGGAGACTTCCTGCTTAATATAGTGCGCTTGGATGACTTGAAATTTGCCGAAAGGCTTACCAACCAATGGTATCAGCTAGTAGGTGGAAATTTTTCTACAACAGAGAAATATCGTCAGCTAAATATGGCAGCACCATATTCGGGCAATCCATTCTCTTGGGATCCCCTTGTGCTACCTCTTCTTCGAGATTTATTCCGAAGCGACCATTATTCGTTCTGGACGCACAACAGTTCTTACTCTCAAACGGGCCTCAAAGCAGTCTTCATTACTGACACAGGTATACCAGAAATTGCAATAACATAAGACTTTACAGATAGCTGAATGTAATGAAAGACAGTCCAGTTTACTTCGCAAACTTGCAATGTTACTAGGCCTAATGTTTTGAATTCCTGGTCACCCATGTGAAGATGTTCTTTGTTTAAGTCAATTGCAGTTCTTTTGTTTAAGCCAATTGCAGTTAATTGCTATTAAAACTATTGGCTGACAATGCAGTTTATTTCTTTGTCCTTAAATTGACTTAAAATTAAAAAATGGGGAGAAAAGCACCACAAGAGGTCACTGAGACTGTAGCAGATAAATATTATTTGATGATGTCATCTATTCTGTGACGGCATCCATGTAACAATTATTAGTGACGCCATCTAAAATGTATTGTTTGAAGAAAGACACTCTTTTTGCACTGAGTTATAAGTATTGTGATGTCATCAGTAGACAATGGCTATGGTGAGGTAACAGAGTGCAAAACAATGACCATGGTGGGGTCACAGAGTGAATAACAATGGTCAAGTAATGATGCCATAATGTATGATGCAACTAGTTCAAAAATGCCAATATGGCTGCAGTGTGAAAAGGATCCATTCCTTTAAGAGTATAAATAAGACGTACTAATTTCCTTGTTGAATTGTGAATAAGACAATCTCACTAGTAATTTCAACCAGTGACAAGGCAGTTAAAAATTGTATAATTGTGCAAATAAAACCAGCCCATCAATTCATAACCACTTTTCCTTAATTTAAATCTTCAAAAACACCACTGCCTCACCAGATGGTAAATTGCACACAGTTAAACTGTTCAAGGTCATGGGCCTTGTACTAAGTTGTAGCAAGGGTGGTAACACTGGATGACTACCTCAATACAAATCCCAGTGGCTAATACCGGGCTCTGTGCAATGCACACTTCAGTCTATACCATAGACCATGCAAACAAAGAATAACTACCAAGAAGCGCCACTTGCTATACTTTACATTGTAAATGCTGCGCCTCCTTTTCCCAGCATGCATAGCACGCCAGAGTTCTTTAATGCCCCTAGCGGATAATAAAATATGGACTGAAAGTGCACCCGTCCATCCGTACTTTCGTCTATTTGATGTTTAAAATAAATAAGATATCATTACCCCAATTCCAGTGCCATAATGAGCGAATGTAGCAACATATATACCACAATTTACACAATTTTACAAGCATTAGATCTGAACACTACGTAGGCTTATCAGTCAAATGACGTCATAATCAGTCAGTATGATGTCACTCAATAGTCGCCGATTGTTCTCTGTTTATGATGTAATCAGCTCAGTTAACAATGCGCCTCCTTTTCCCCGTAGGCATAGCATGTCCTACATACGAGAGTGCGGGTTCTTGATACTTATTATTCTTTGATGCAAACACAATACCAGTGGTGCCTCTACATTTTGCACTAGGAAGTAATTGGTTTGTGACGTCACAAACTAACACAATGATCCGTGACGCAATTCTGATTGTTTAAATTTGTTGCATCATGAAGGCAGATAAATAAATCTCTGTGTCAATGTTATTCATATGGGGCTATTCTGAACAACAGTAAAGAATTTCTCCCTGGGCCTTATAGTTGCTGAGTTATCAAAGCAAACGACTGTTCACATGTGGGACATGCCAGAGTATATCAAGTTATGCTTGTCACGCTATCCCACATCCCTAATAGCATGTGACATTGGATTGACGTCAGCCCTATGAAGGCTACATCGGCAAAACATCAGGCTTACATAGCATATTGTCAGAGATCTAACACAGATGTGAATGACCTGACAGCTTAAAATGCTGTTTAGATAGAACTCACTAAACCACTAACCCCAACTCTACTTTACCTGTAATTATATATTTATTTATTTGCAGCTGAATTCAGGGGAGAAATGGCACAATGTTACCACAATCCTTGTGATGACCTCGCCAAAATAAGTGATGACAAAATGGTGTTTCTGAAAATTGCAAGTGAAGCCCTTCTGAGGTCATTGGTTACCATGGCAACAGGAAGTGAAGACCTACAGTGTCTTTGTTCGTATTTTTATTGATTCATTTTTTCATTCACTTATCTATTTATACATCTATTTGTAAAATATATGGCAGTATGTTCAGACAAATATCTGTTTAATAAGCAAGCCTACGTCATTTACAGTAGTAGATTCGCTGATCTAACTCATTAAAAATCCTCGCTGTTCAAGCAATTTTATGTCGATGCACATTGACATTGTCAGTTTCCTGCAAAAGACAAGTGAAGCTTAGGTTTCAATCCTGTTGTCAGGATTTTCTGGATATATATTTCTGAAGACAACTTGATAGTAAAGTAAATAAGATGTAATTTAGCCAAATATAAATAATATATACATGTTATAATTGGTACACTTTTTTTTTTAGATTCCGGTTCCCTAAGTATATTTGGCTACTCGTGGCTTTTGCAGGCCTATGCCGTCACTGTGATAGTTTATTACTGTAGCAGTTTTGAGGTGAGAACTCCCCAGCACCAGAGACATCAACACCACAGCAGATTTCATAGACATGGACACTAACATCCAGAGGAAATCATGTGAATGCGGGACGTCCATTGGCTGGGATAGCTTTAAACAATTCATGGGAATCTTGGTATCACTTGACTTTGGGGATAAGCATCCAAGTTAATGAAATCCATTGACACTGTAGCCTTTAAGACATGACACAGAATAAATACAGACCCTAAACACATCTTTTTCTTCTTCTTCTTCTTCTTTGGTGTGCTAAATACCCCAGGTAGAGAACTTCCAGATACTGATTCAAATGTAAATTTGAAAATAAAGATGTTCTCTCCTAAATCCTCACGTGTTGCAATTATATTTCTTATTATCTAACCTGCTATGCAATATTGTTAACACGTTTTTTATTTTCGAAAACATTTGAGCCCGCACGTCAGGATTCTGCTGTGGACACTTTAATGTTGTGACAATATGATCTGCAATATCTGTATATCAGTGTATATCAGTGTATATATTGCTGCAATGCTGCAGTGACACATTGTGGGCAACAAAGATGCAATAAACTGCTGCAACAGTCCTGTGGTGCCACATTGCCACCACCATTGCTGCAACAATTTTGCAATGCGGTAGTACCATATTTACATGGTCTTTTAGGTTGGATTGGTTTTTCATGGTGATTCCTAGGTATTCCTTGTTAAGCACAGGAATTTATATGTCAAATAAGATTGATTTTATTCCATGAGTATGTCCAAATTTCTAATATCAAGCTTTATGTATATTATATAATGAATAGCGTTTATTGAGGCCTAAAAATGTTCAAGTTAACCTTAATAAAGATTAGCTGTTTCCAGAACATAAAATATTGCGCTAGAATTTGGTTTTATGTTTGTTACTTTATTTTTTATGGTGAAAGTTGGTGTCTGACTGCTCCATGAGTTTGTTTTTTCACCAGATGACAGCACCTGCAAGGCCTTCCATTCGTCCAGCATTGACTATTGCCAGATGTCAATCACAAGTTAGAGAGATGAGTGACCAAACTCAGAACTACAACAGCCCAAAAACCACTGGAGAAAGTCTAAGGATTAACTTGGACATTGTATGACACAATGGCTTTAATGTGCCTTGTCTTCTTGTAGGCATCTCTAATTCTATCTTCACAAAATTTGTTTTCATCAAAGATAGGTGTACCAAGATAGTTATATTGTTTTACATTCATTAAAGCATAATTTTCTATTAGAATTTTGGGTTCAGATGTATGTTTGCCAAGACTCATAACTTCACATTTAGATTGAACTTTAATCTCCATTTATTACTATATTCTTTAGCTATGTTGACAAGTTCTTGTAATCCTTGTGAACTATAATGCAAAGAGCAATATTCCTATTATAAATTTCAGTTTCATTGGGATTATTTTGTATGTACCAGATCTATAAAACTAGACAGGATCTCCTTTTTGTACGCCTTGTGTTAGCATTAAAAGGTTTAGACCTATGAAAATAAACCACAGATCAATTAGTTGTCATAGAATTAATATTTTTACCCTGAACAAAAACACTACTATCGTCGGCAAAGAGAATGGGCATAAATATATTGTCATTCTTTAAAGCATAATTTTCTATTAGAATAAGATAAGAGTAAACTTTGAGATACATTAGCTTGTGTAGTAAATTGTTCTGCCAAACTTTGTCAAAAGCTTTCTCTACGTATAAAAAGGCAACATGCACATGTAGTGATTTCTATCAACAGATTTCTGTCGATCTCCCTCAATAGAAGTCTTTATTGAGCCTCAAAATGCCTTCTTTTCCAACACCTTGTGTTTCACACGTTACTGGTTTATTCAAAAAAAGAAAGTTATCAGTTAGTCTATTCTTCAAAACCTTTTCATAGTTTGCCTATAGTAGTAAGCAATGTGATGCCCCTGTAATTGTTTATAAAGTGGAGGAAACATTTTCAGCTGAATGTTTTACTTCCATATTTTGTAAATGTTTTACTGAATGTTTTACTTCCATATTTTAAATTCAGCTGAAACATTTTCAGCTGAATGTTTTACTTCCATATTTTAAATGTTTTTGCATAATTCATTTTCATATCAGTAATAAGGTCATTGACTTTCTTTTTCTGTAACAGGTAAGGCCACACCTTTTATATTCTATGGTTGACGGATTTTTTTACTATGTATTGGTGAATGTCGGACAAAACAAAAATAAAAATAAAATTTAGCTGGATCTCGATGTCGGCAAAATTTAAGTGCAAAATTTCAAACGTCGGTCCCTGACCACAGTGATCAGGGTCAGAAGGCCAGCCATTTTCAAGTTTTTGTTTAATACGCTAGGTGGTGTTACGGGCACATTTCCTGTTACAGCGTCATCTGATGGATGTCGGCGGCAAAAATAAAATAAATGTCAAAACACTCAGAAGTATACTGTTTTATTAGCTCATCAATTTTATTATAGAATTTGTGATTCTTCTGTTTGTTTTCCACAGATGCATTCAACAGCTTTCTGAAATACTATGCCCATTCATTTGCAATGTTGTGAGGATCAGTGATAAGATTTCCTTGATTATCTCTCACAGAATTCTTCCCTTTGTTCCAAATAAATCTGTTATCGATATTTTCTTCCTTATCTATGTGTTCTATCGTGGATTTTGCGTACACACTCTTTGCTGGTTTTTGGTTTTGCCTGAAAGACCTTTTTGCTGCCTTATATATATAATGTGCAAATATTAGAGAATGTTGCCCATATCTCCAATATGGTATAGTATGTTTGTTGGGTTCGATATGAGGCAAAAAATATTTGATAACTTTCTGTATTGCTCCTATGACTGCGTTAAATAATTCTTCCACACTTTGTGTCGACTCTCACCTAGCTCATTTGTAAAGGGCACTGTTAATTTGCATAAATGAATTCTCTACTTAGCTTTTTCCAAGCTACTCTCTATTGCTATTGCAATTATGCTTAGGGGCATAATATTCATTAGCCCTGTTAAACCTAATACATAAACTAATTTCCTGATGATCGGATGCATTACTCAAACACTTATTCGCCCTTTTACAAACAACTACTTGGGATAGTAAGTTTCTTGTTACACATACGTGACAATACAATACATTACTGCAAAAATAGATTTACGACAGATAAGATAAAGCACATAGCAATCGACAGATAAGATAAAGAACATAGCAATCAATACCAGTTATGCTACTCCTGTATGAAAAACTATTTTTTAAAGATAAGTGATAATATTTTGGAATGATACCAATGACAATCAAACACTTAACTTACATATCAGAATTTAAGTTAACACAACTTTCAATATTTGCTTCTAAACACATTCGCCAAGTTGCTCACAAATTCCAGGAAGAATGGCAACTTCTGCTTTAAGTGCGAAACATTGGGTCCTATACAGTTTCCTTCTCTTTGGTAAGTCAGTTTTAAGTTTTTTATTTTACTTTTAGTATTCACCACCAAGTAACAAACACAGAGTGTGTGCTTTCATAGGGTGCCATAAACTTAAAATATAAAGATGATAAAATTGAAAATAAGCTAGCATTTGAGTCATATAAAGTTGTCACAATATTCTGGGGATCATCGATTATGACATGGAGCAATTCAAAAATTTGTGGAAATGGCATATCTTTGACTGACTTTTAGTATTCACCACCAAGTAACGAACACAGAGTGTGTGCTTTCATAGGGTGCCATAAACTTAAAATATAAAGATGATAAAATTGAAAATTAGCTAGCATTTGAGCTAAAGAACATTGCCCCCTAGCAAAGTGCTAGTAGGTGAGGTAGTTATGTACACTGGGATCGTATTACTATACTAATAAAGGTAAAAATTTCCACGAAAAGTCCCCTTATTACATATGAGGCAAACAAACTTATCAGAGTTTCTATGTTATAAGTACTTGGGATTTACTACCTGGTTCAGGTTACCAAGATATAATCAAGGATGGGAAAACTTGGACTTTTGCAAATCCTACCAAATTTAACTACTGCACTGAAACTAATTTCCGTAGCTTGCAACTTAATCGTATATGTATGTTTTACAGTAAAATACTGTTAATTTGATATAAAGCACGCTAGCGTAACATGTTCATGGCAAGATAATATCTATCCTATATATAGCAAATTCTTAATATTTAACAACTGTGGAAAAAAAGGGAACTCTATATTGTTCCATACTTTATTCAGTATGTCACGATAAGCAATCATGTGCCATAATTTTACAGCAATTAAACAACTATATGTTCTGGGTTACATTGCAATTGAAGTTTTGCCTAGAGGTATAATATTCATCCACAGTAGGTCAACTGGTACCTGTTTTTTTTTTCATGGTAAGATATATATACTCTGCAAAAATGTACCAGAATTATACCATAAAAACTACATGGCATTTTTTACAGTGTGTACTTGTCTTGGTAGGCTACAGTAATTGCATCATCAACACTGACCAACTGAGGGAAAATCTGGAAGACTTTTACAGCAATGGCCGAAGCCATCTGCAGTACGAAGAGAAAGTGCGAGTCCGTGTCGACACTGAGGATTATTTCCAAACTCTTCGCAACAACTTACCTGAAGAATTGAAGGATATCATTGAAGTTTACACTCAAAACTACACAACCAATGATGTGGTGAGTAATATTTTATATCACCGTATATATCAGTGAGGGATCAAGGAAATGCAGTCACCATTTGATGTTGACATACGTTTTTAGCCAGACTAACCCTATATCACCCTATAGATTGATTGATTGATTTACTAGTATATACAATTACAAGCAATAGATTTAAATATAAGACAATTCTAACATTATTATTATTGTCATGTGAGCTGGTAGACGATGTGTATAATACAAGAGGATGGTGCTAAAGGTTAATTACCTATTGTGAGCCACACCGTACAAATAAATAAGAAAAGAAAATAGTAATAATAATAAAAAAAAGAGGTAATTCAGAGGTATCAATTACAAAAATAGATGCGATTACATGGAATAGAGACCAAGATATGATAGATAAGGAAAGTTTAGCCCTCTATGGCAAGTTATTGCCACTAATGAGATTTGATTGATGAGTTGAGAGAGAGCAGGAGTCCACCCATGTTACACATTTACCCCATTTACTTGCTTAGCATAGACACTGAGTGCAAAGGACTACCAATTTAACATCTCATCCAAATGGCATCCAGCTGGGATGTTGCTCATTAAGGGTGCATGGGCCCGGGGTTGAACCTGGGTTCTTCAGAGTAGCAGGGGAACGTCTTACCACGAGACCACCCAGCTGCAAAATGTATGAAAACTTTTTTCTGTAAGTCAGGATGGCCTTGGTTCCCCTTCAGTTACTGCATGACTGACAAATGTTTCAACAAAAGAGAGCTACATGTGTTAACAGAAAATTTGTCCTAACAAAGGTCAGTACAAACAGACTGAAACCATCCCGATATTCCACAGACTTTTTAAATATATTCTATTCCTTGTGTTTCCATGCTTCCAATACCTGTATAATCAATTGATGATAAATACAGTCATATAGTCCTAGCCACAGTCACTGTCTATTTCCTATACATTTCAAGCTATGAATGAATGAATGAAATTACGGCATGCAACAGTCCAAAAAGCCCTATATAAAATAGACAATATAACTGGATATAAAATCTGTACATATGTAGATACCCACTCCCGCTGCTTATTTGTATTCAGTATTAATCTTCTATGGTGGATTGATTCCTGCTAATTGCCCTGATGGTGCCTTGTTTTATTCATATGCTTATAGTTTTACATAATTACCATATAGATGTTTTTAATATGTAACTAAATTAAGTTCATGTAGATTGTTCTTTTATTTTACTTAATCATTATATATATGTATATTTTTATTTTTATCCTTGTTTTTTATTTTTTTATGACACATGTATCTTTTTGATGCTCTGCGGTCAATTAAATTCTTTATATATATATATATATTGTAAAAAAAAAAGATTAAAATATAACACAAAACAATACTTACCTAGTAAGTACCAATACCTGGCATACAGCATAGAAAAAGTTCTCGCACATTGGTGTTTATAGTAGTTAGAATAAAACGAAGAATCATTTATTTCATATTATATATATCAACTACATTTTGTCATAAATAATTATATTCATTGAATATGTAATATGAGGGGACACCTCCAAGACATGGAATGTCACTGCTGAGGTGCACCAGACTTCAGAGAGACTCCAACAAAAACCTTTCCAAAGCAACAGTATATTCAGTTAAACAGAAAAAGAAAGTTTAGGTGAACCAGATAAATATATAGAGTGAAATAACAGCACAGAGCAATAAAAACATGATAAAAGCCCCCCCCCCTAAAAAAAAGAGAAAAAAAAAGAAAACACTCACATGTAAGAAGATGGCACTATTACACTGTAAGTATGGGTAGCCATTCTGGTTTAGGACCTGAGCATATACCAAGCTATCCCACCAAAGAATTTTGAGGTTTTAAATATCAACAACATAATACTGTTTGTTATGCAGACTTAAATTTTGACTAAGTGCATCCTAGAATCAAAAACCTGTGCTATGAGCCAAACTGTCTGAAATATTAATTACTTGCTGCAGGTAAAATATACAGTTAGGGATATTGTAATGTGTAATTGAAATATTTCTGTTTGTTAGAAAGGTTTCTGACTATTTCCAATATAAAATTGCATATGGTTTATCCTTTTGAGGTTCTTCCATACCATTTTGGACATACCATATCCTACATCAAGTGCTTCAGAAGAAAAGTCTAATATCTAAGCATAAAAACGTTTGCAACAATTTACATGTACACTATATTTTCGCGTTTATTGTTTTTTTAGTTACTGGATGGACTGAATATCATTCTGACAGTCAAAGGGACTCGTTATGGTACAAAGGAAGATGAAATATCATTGATTGGCGCACATTACGACTCTCAAACCAATACACCAGGTTTGATAAATATCAATATTCTTCAATTCTTAATTCTCCTACATTATATTTTATGCATTTAATAATATTATGATGAAGCAGAATTGACAGCCAAACCCCGACCATCCAAACTGACAGAAATATCTCCGGAGCAAGCCATATAAAAAATTTATTCATTATGGCCATTGGTGATGGACCTTATGGTCACAGATCATTACAATTCTATGCGCAGAAAGTGGAAAGAAATTACAATAAAAGCAGTACAATTGTATGCAAGCAGTTCATTATCAAAAAGAAGGTGTGAAACCCAGTTAGAAAGTTGGGGTATTGAAGTGTTAATACTAGTTAGAAAGTTGGAGTATTGAAGTGTGAATACCAATCAGAAAGTTGGGGTATGAAAGTGTGAATACCAGTTAGAAAGTTGGAGTATTGAAGTGTGAATACCAAATTAGAAAGTTGGGGTATGAAAGTGTGAATACCAGTTAGAAATTGAAGTGTGAATACCAGTTAGAAAGTTGGAGTATTGAAGAGTGAATACCAATCAGAAAGTTGGGGTATGAAATAGTGAATACCAGTTAGAAAGTTGGAGTATTGAAGTCAGAAAGTTGGGGTATGAAAGTGTGAATACCAGTTAGAAAGTTGGAGTATTGAAGTGTGAATACCAATCAGAAAGTTGGGGTATGAAAGTGTGAATACCAGTTAAAAAGTTGGAGTATTGAAGTGTGAATACCAAATTAGAAAGTTGGGGTATGAAAGTGTGAATACCAGTTAGAAATTGAAGTGTGAATACCAGTTAGAAAGTTGGAGTATTGAAGAGTGAATACCAATCAGAAAGTTGGGGTATGAAATAGTGAATACCAGTTAGAAAGTTGGAGTATTGAAGTCAGAAAGTTGGGGTATGAAAGTGTGAATACCAGTTAGAAAGTTGGAGTATTGAAGTGTGAATACCAATCAGAAAGTTGGGGTATGAAAGTGTGAATACCAGTTAGAAAGTTGGAGTATTGAAGTGTGAATACCAATCAGAAAGTTGAGGTATGAAAGTGTGAA
This sequence comes from Alitta virens, assembly GCA_932294295.1. Lineage (NCBI taxonomy): Eukaryota > Metazoa > Annelida > Polychaeta > Phyllodocida > Nereididae > Alitta > Alitta virens. The sequence goes on from OW028583.1 coordinate 37,674,459, forward strand.
TACCAGTTAGAAAGTTGGAGTATTGAAGTGTGAATACCAAATTAGAAAGTTGGGGTATGAAAGTGTGAATACCAGTTAGAAAGTTGGAGTATTGAAGTGTGAATACCAATCAGAAAGTCGGGGTATGAAAGTGTGAATACCAGTTAGAAAGTTGGAGTAGTGAAGTGTGAATACCAATCAGAAAGTTGGGGTATGAAAGTGTGAATACCAGTTAGAAAGTTGGAGTAGTGAAGTGTGAATACCAATCGGAAAGTTGGGGTATGAAAGTGTGAATACCAGTTAGAAAGTTGGAGTATTGAAGTGTGAATACCAAATTAGAAAGTTGGGGTATGAAAGTGTGAATACCAGTTAGAAAGTTGGAGTAGTGAAGTGTGAATACCAATCAGAAAGTTGGGGTATGAAAGTGTGAATACCAGTTAGAAAGTTGGAGTATTGAAGTGTGAATACCAAATTAGAAAGTTGGGGTATGAAAGTGTGAATACCAGTTAGAAAGTTGGGGAATATAAGTGTGAATAAACAAGTAGTGGATACTTTTCATTTTGACAGGAGTAGATGACAATGGATCAGGGATGGCAGCCTTGCTGGAAATCTCTCGTGCCCTTGCCGATGTTGTGAAAGATCAGAAATGTCATCTTTTGAACTCGGTCATAGTCGTGGCTTTTGACCATGAGGAATTTGTATGTATTGACATATGTATCTGTTTTTGATGTCCAATGTCAATAAAAAGCTATATATATATTGTTATAAAATATTACAATGAATAACGATAAAATGGTGCATAGTTTACGTTGTATTAAATAACTTTTTTCTGGATGAGGTTAACCTGATGACCCTGACCAGTTTTGTCCTAATTAAGAAATTTACTCACAGAATAGTTATTATCTATTTGGACATGTAAAATACCATATGGCTGTGCAATTGCAATCCTTATCATCTCATCATTGGTGTCAATGTCTTAATGCCACTGGATCTGAAGCTTAGTCAGCTTATATGACCATGCCAGAGGTAGACAGTTATGAGATGATAAGGATGGAGTCCATATGGGGTCTTTTGTTAATTGCCTCACAGACACTGAGTACAAGGCACCTCCAATTGAACGTCTCATGAGATCGACATCCAGCTGGGATGTAGCTCATGAAGAGTGCCCAGGCCAGGGATCAGAACAGGGACTTTTAGCAGAGGTAGCCAACATGAATTGACGGATGCCTCAACTAAAAAGCCACCCAGCTGTATTTGATCTGCCTGTGGCAGCAGCAACTGTTCCATATAAGGGTCTATGACTAATTTAACAGTTTTGTTTAAGTGTTTCTTTTTCTTTTTCGTAAATACAGGGCTTAAGAGGCAGTCGGGCCTTTGTTCAACACTTGGTATCTGAGATCCTTGATAGATATGAGATTGAGAACTTCCAAGGAGCCTACATTTTGGAAACAATTCTGAATTTCAACAACACAGCAGATGCACAGTTTATACCAACAGGATTAGATCAGGTCAAGTGTCATCAACCTTTCTTTCTCTTTTTCCGACACCCAAAAAGCCCATTTCTCTACAACCCTGCAAATGTGAAGGCCCCTTATTGTGGAGGTCCCTTTTTTGTGATAGCCCCTTTTGTCGAGCCCCCCCCCCCCCCCCCACCTGTGCTAGATGAATCTTGGTCACTAAATTACTCTTAAACGGACTTTTCATAGTCATGCAAATACAAAGAAGAAATTTATGTTATCAAAACATTGACTTTTTTTAGCCTACATAATCATAAAAAGATAATATTACTACAAATTTGACTGACTAATTTTTTTGATCCAGGTTTTCCCAGTGGAATATGAACTGATTAAAAACAATGATTTCCGGGGAGACTTCCTGCTTAATATAGTGCGCTTGGATGACTTGGAATTTGCCGAAAGGCTTACCAACCAATTTTTCTACAACAGAGAAATATCGTCAGCTTAATGTAGCAGCACCATATTCAGGCAATCCACTCTTTTGGCATCCACTGGTGCAACTTCTTCTTCGTGATTTATTCCGAAGCGACCATTATTCGTTCTGGACGCACAACAGTTCATACACCCAAACAGGCCTCAAAGCGGTCTTCATTACTGACACAGGTATACCAGAAATTGCAATAACATAAGACTTTACAGATAGCTGAATGTAATGAAAGACAGTTCAGCTTACTTTGTAAGTGTACTAGCAATGTTACCAATGTTTTGAATTCCTGGTCACCCATGTGAGGCAGACGGCAGATAAAATCTCCATGTCAGTGGTAATCCTATATGGCTATTCTGTTCAACAGTAAAAAATGTACAAACATCTGTGATGAAAGAAGAGTTCAATCTTATTTGAGGTAAGGAGCAAAATAAGCCATCATTTGTCTCCCTGGGCCTTATAGTTGCTGGGTTATATAAGCAAACGACCGTCCACATGTGGAACATGCCAGAGTATAGCAAGTTATGCTTGTCGCACTATTCCACATCCCAAATAGCATGTGACATTGGATTGACGTCAGCCCTATGTGGGTGACATCGGGCCAACATCGGGCCAACATCGGGCCAACATCGGGCCAACATCGGGCCAACATCGGGCCAACATCGGGCCAACATCGGGCCTTCATAGCATGTTGTCAGGGATCTAACACAGACGTGAATGACCTGACAGCTTAAAATGCTGTTCAGATATAAATCACTAACCCACTAACCCTATCCCATTTTTAGCTGTAATTATATATTTATTTATTTGCAGCTGAATTCAGGGGAGAAATGGCACAATGTTACCACAATCCTTGTGATGACCTCGCAAAATTAAGTGATGAAACAATGGAGTTTCTGAAAATTGCAAGTGAAGCCCTTCTGAGGTCATTGGTCACCATGGCAATGGGAAGTGAAGATCTACAGTGTCTTTGTTTGTATATTTATTTATTCATTTTTCTATTTATACATCTATTTGTACAATATATGGCAGTGTGTTCAGACAAATATCTGTTTAATCAGCAAGCTGTGTGATGAAATACATCATTTACAGTAGTAGATTCACTGATCTCATTTATACGAAGTCCTTGCTGTTCAAGCACTTTTAAGTCCATGCACATTGAGGCTTGAATAGAGCATATTGCAGCTAATACTTTTCCTGCATTCGCATGATGTCCTTATGAGTTCAGTTTCCAAGTCAATCTCCTGCAAAAGACAAGTGAAGCTAAGTTTCAATCCTGTTGTCAGGGTTTTCTGGATGTATATTTAAGAGCAACTTTTGGAGACTAACAGAGACTAACTTAAAGTTAGAAAACTTGGTAGTAAAGTAAGTAAGCAGTAATTTAGCCAAATATAAACTAATATTTACATGTCATAATTGGTACACCTTTTTTTTTCAGATTCCGGTTCCCTAAGTATATTTGGCTACTCGTGGCTTCTGCAGGCCTATGCAGTCACTGTGATAGTTCATTACTGTAGCAGTTTTGAAGTGTGAACTCCCAGCACTAGAGACATTCAACAATATTTACAGCAGATTTCATTGACATGGAAACTAAACGTCATGAAATCCACATCTCCAATTGCATGCTGGATACTCATAGCGTCCACTGGGGTTTAGTTTCCAAATCTATGAAGCTCTTCCGTAATGAATTCATATAAACTATGGGAATGTAAACTTCAGCATTGTTCAGATTAGATTCTCTTTTATGCCACGAATATGTCTAGAGTATGTTTATTAATATGAAGGCATACATTATATAAATATCGAATTGCGTTTATTGAGATACATATAAAATGTGCTCAAGGTACCTTTAAGTCAATAAATGTAATCATTGGAATATATGAAGTACTGCTAAAGAATGAGTTTTATCATCATTACTTTGTTGGAACATACAATGAACATATGTCTCGGGTTTAGTGCAGTATAGCAGACCCAAATTTATGCCCATATTTGGCGGCCATTAAAAATTAAATTTTATCAAATATTTCACTAGTTTTAAGTTCTAGCACAATTACAATAACATTTGGTGTAGATAAGCAGGGGTTTGGGGGCGGTAGCCCCCCAGAAAAAAATAAATAAACGCTGTCTTCACCGTGAAGATGAAACCTCTGTCATAACTACATTAGTTTGGACGTCATATTTACATTTCAAGCATTTTTACGTCATAGGCCTGGCAACGAGGCTTGTTAAATATGGTCATAAAACTGGGTCCGCTATACTGCACTTTTTCCTGTCTTAAAAACCAAGTTAATTTCATTGAAATAACGAAGTTTATATACTCTTAAGGTCCTACAATGTATTATATGGTTCCTCACCACCAGGGAACACCGGTTCATCCTAGAGTGACTCTTCAGAATGAAGTTGACAAAGGCATGCCACAAGGGACGGTCCTTGGCCCACTCCTTTCTGTCAATTCATGCGTCCACCTTTTTGCAGACGATGCCGTCATATACCGAAAGATCAACAAAAAAGCAGACTGCAAGGTACACTTGACCAAATGGAAACATACCTGGCAGATATCCTTCCACCCGGCAAAATTTAAGGTAATGAACATTACCAGGCGAAGGTCACCAACCATCAACCAATACACTCTCCGAGCATGCAACTTGGAACGAAAGAGACATCAGCATACTAAGGTGTGGACCTGAACAATAAACTGGACTCATAAACAGAATAAGTGGTAAGGCTACAAGAACGCTCCACTTTGTCCCAAGAAGTCAAGACCAGAGCTTACCAGCCACTAGTCAGACACAGCCTGCATTATTGCTGCACCGTATGAGATCCATATGACAAAAAACTACATTCACCAACTTGAAAGAGTACAGCGGAGTGCAGCCAGGTACGTGAAGAACGACTATTGGTGAATTCTTCCAGACGGAAGGCCAGTCAGTCACTGCCGTGCTAAATGAGCTAAAGTAGGAACAACTATTCATCAGGAGAGCAAAATTTAGATTTACTCCTTTCTACAAAATCCTGAACAACCTTGTGACCAATACACAAGAACTGACCCAGGCACGTAACGAGGGAATCGCATCCACAAGCTGGTCCAGATTGCTGCCCAAATGAAGAACCTAAAAACACCTTTTCCATGTTAATCCCACAGTGGAACAGCTTGCCTGAAGTCTTCAAGACGAGGTTGGGAGCCTACTCACTGGTTTTATAACACCGCAAACACCCTTTTTATTAACTAACACTACTAACAGCACATCCCTGATTCCCTGTAAGCATCAATTTATGGGATTATCCAAAGAAAGAAAGATTATATACGTGTAGGCTTATACTGTTATGGAAGTATAAAAATGTTGGATAGTTTGAATTTCCATTCCTTATTTAATATGTTTCTTACTTTATCGACTTCCTTATTTTACCATTTTTATAATCTATGTGATTCTTCCAAGTTAATTTATAATCAGTCTTAACGCCTAGAAATTTCATAACTTGTATCTTCACAATAGGTTTATTGTCTAGTGTTATATTAAATCATAGATAATTCTATCATTAGGGAAATGAATGAATTTGTCTTTGTGGCATTTAGAGAAGCTGATTTGCTGCAAACCAGTCTGAGAGTTTGATATACTGCCATATTCAACTTTTTGGGGCCTGTGTAACTCCCAAACCATTATAATGTTATTGTGAATACCATAATGAGTTAATTTGCGAAGCAAGATTGGATGATTAATGGTATCAAATTAAGTGATTGTAATAAATACATTTATATGACCCTCTTGGAATCCATACTGATGTAGATACAACCCATTGTTCTAAATAATCTGAAAATTCACTTTTCATTAATTTTTGGGAAAATACTTTACAAAATGAGATCCATGAAGTCAGTTCCCAGATTCCAGTTCCCAGTCAGCTACCAGTCAGCTACCAGTAAAGTGAACTCAGCTCCCAGTTCTAGTTCCCAGTCAGCTACCAGCCTGCTACCAGTAAAGTGAACTCAGCTCCAAGTTTACCAGCCAGCTACCAGTAATTTGAAGTATGTTCCCAGTTCTACTTCCCAGTCAGTTCCCAGAAAAATATCTTGGCAAATGTTTGGTTATTGGAGTTAGCTATAAATTAAGCATGCGGCACCATTGTTTTTAGCAATGAATAGCTGATGGAATAGTAGGCACTAATATTTGGTACCATTAAATAGCCGAGGCATTAGGCTATCTAATAAATAGACTGCCACCTTTGTACAATTCAATGTATCCAACTCCAAGATTTTGATGTGAAAAGTTTTCACAAAATATTTTAATTTGCTCAACATATTTTTCCCAACTGTATAGTTATAGCTATACAGTAAGCAACAATATTTGGTACCATTAAATAGGCATATTAGGCTATCAAGTAAATACACTACCAAATTTCTGCTGCCATTCTAAATACCAAGCTCTCAGATATTTATGTGTCATTTTCCACTAACAATTTAACTTTGCTCAACAAATTTCTGGTAGCTGGATAGTTAGCTATCCATATTAAGCACCAATATTCGGTACCATTAAATAGCCAATAGATTAGGCTATCTAGTAAATACTATTAAATTTTTGCTACCATTCTAAATACCCAGCTCCCAGATTTTTATGTATGATTTTCTGCCTAAAATTTATGACTAACCATGCTAACTGTTGCAAATTATGCTGCCTCTGAACCAGAAGCTGACTAAATGCTTTAAAAAGTTCCATACGTGAAAATTTACTTGATCTGATTTTCTACAAACTTCTGTTCATCAATATAATTTTGAGTTAAGTTCTTAGACCAATCATCATTATTGTGTCAAAATATGTTTTCCTTAATTATAAAAAATCATATTAATTTAAAAATAATAATAATAAAAAAATATATATATATATATACCCTACCCTGTCATAATTTCACATTTCCATGTGTATATGAAAATATGAAATTATGACCAGGGTATGGTAATATTTCTCTCATTGTCTATTTGCATCACATTCAGTGTAGTGGCTGACTTGACATTTACTGATCATAATAAATGTGGTTGCTTGACTTGAACAAAATATCACCAACAAAAATGACCTTTTTGGTCTCCTTGTTTGACACAAACGGCGCCACGTGCTTGGAAAAATAGTATGCATGAAATCCGTCAGGTGGATGAGAGTGGGATGCTCTCCGGGAACTGTGTCGCAGATGTTGATCTGTCAAAATAAACACTCAGCTCCGAAACAGGTGAGTATTTTCCCGGTTTTAAGGTGTTTGTGAGGCTAGATGGCTTTATTTTTAGACATGGATAAAGTGCCAGGTTAGATAGTTTATTGGTGTGTCGATTTGTAGGTCATGGCAGAATTTCGACGTAAATGGTTGATGGTCATTGATGCGTTCTTGCCTCAGTATCTGCATCACATCACAGTCACCACAGTCATCAGTAATGCGATCTTACCATGATTCTCCTATCTAATGAAAACACAATCATGCAGAGTTAAAATACGCACTACTTGGTGCAAATGCTGGTACAAACGTCTTGTCTCTAGGTATAGAATTGTCAGTATTGATCAGCTGTTAAACCAATTCATTGGCATTGGTGGGTGGGCTTATTCACATTTATGACCAACTGTTCGATATACCTCATAAACTATTATGGGGTGCCGTGAATCAATTTCACCTGAAACAAATTTTTAGTGTTAAAGAGCTTTAGCGTTTAGAGCAGCTCTAAAACGTCTATGTTTAAAATGTGATTATTGGGCTGAATTTATTTTACTAGTCTACAACAGAATTTATGCAAAGATTCCCAGCTACTCCCGAATTCAGGGAAAACATAAAAAGCCAGAGTTTTTTTTTTTTCTTAGCTGTGGGTCCAGGGGGGAGGGGGGGGGGGGACCAAAATACTCAAATTAACTAATTGTGGAAATATTGCCACCCTAGTTTGTTGGTCATCATGGACATTGATAACATCAATATTTTATTACGTCTTTGAAGTCTTCTAACTGAGAATTTTGCATATGTCAAAGAGAAAAGATAGGGATTTTGTTTTCATGACTTTCTTCTTCTGAATGTGTGCTATAATACCCTGGATTGCCGAGTAGCTCTACTCTTGACTAGATTAGTGAGAGGAGCTGTATGTATGAGTGCTGACAAAATGTTTCCTTTCCTCAAAATTAATCAATAATTGTTAGACACTGTTTGCAAGAGAATTTGGCTTGCAATGTTCATCTCCTGCTCCCTGTTCATTATATTCACGGGTACTTAACTCGAATCTTATAACTGCTCATTTACCATGAATTGCTTTATTGTTGTGGCTCGTGAGAGGATTACCGCTCTACCGTTTGGGCTAAAACAAATTTGCGTGTTAACTCAGAGCTCAATACGAGTGGTCAATAATTTACAGTGCTCACTGACCACCCGCTAGGTGGCTGCGCAGTGTCTTTAGTGCAGATGAACTCCAATCTATTTTCAACACTTGACTTCCTTTTTTTTTGTACTATGAACTTGGTCACTGATTATATATATGATGTTATTGAAGATAAATTCCTGAGGGAATAAGATTAAGAGGTATGTAGTTGGATGATGTCAATTATATTGGTACAGTAATGTAACAGTAGGTAAATTGATTCTTGCTTTTTTTCTGTGACATGTATTGATAGCCTAAAGATGTTAAAGGAAAAATGTAATTGATTTAAATGTGGAAGGTCTTTAAAAAAAAAATTATATTCGGAAAAATCAAACATTCCGAAAAATTCAATCGATAGATATTTGATAGATAGTTAGGTAGCTAGATGGATAGGTATATAGATAGATAGATACTAGATAGATAGATAGATAGATACAGAAATAGATAGATAGATAGATAGACAAGTAGATAGATAAATAGAACACAGATAGATAGATAGCTAGATTGATTGATAGATTGATTGTATAAGTATGGTAATAAAAAGATAAACTAATATAAAATTGTTTCAATACAAAATTGTTGTCCAGGGGAATAGAGACTAATATCATGGCAGATGCCTGGTTGTTAGGCTTCAAAAATTTTGTATGAAACTCGTTTTGGCAAGTATTTCATGTCTAACAAAGAGCAGCTTTGATGCGCTAAATATCAAAGCTTCCGTTGCTGCACATGATTGCATGTGGTCGTTTGAGTAATTTGAGTGCCTTGCTGCTGCTGAAATCAGAGGCATGGCACTGATATCCTATGAGGGAGGGAAGGCACGAAGGGTTGCAGCAGCAGAAGCAGATCATAGTGATAACTTCAAGTGGGATGAAAATAAAATGTGGCAGATCATAATTTGGGTATTAGCAAGATGAGTATCATGCCAATAACTGTGACGAAAAGGGCATAAAGTTTGTCTGAATAGAAATTATACTTCAGATTACAGGGAGTGCACCCCACTCTTCTGTGAGATTGCTTTTTGGCACTTCTATAAAGTTAAGGGTTGCAAGTGTGTCGTAATGATAACTTCAAGTGGGGTTAAATGCAGCTAGGCGTTTATTGATGTTTATTGATCAGTTTCAGGGTGGCTTAGCTTTGAACTCTAAATATCATGTTAAACTGTTACAGAACGGTATTGATTTAAGGTGTGTGGGAACAATAATTTGGAATTACCAGTAGCACATTTACGGATAGCTTTCTTGTGTAGTATTCGTTGATAAACATATGATAAATGACTTGGTTGGATATATTCATCTTGATCTTTCATATTACCACTAAGTAACTAAAAAAAAAGAAATACAAACATATTTAGCTTGACTCTTTGAGACCTTTTGTTTCGAAACACCTAAATTAAATTGCTAAACACTAAACAGTTTGATTTAAAATACGAGCGCGGAGGACAAAAAAAGGTGAAAGAAATGAAGAATTGTTCAATTAATTAATTTTTCAAATGAACTATTTCAATATGCCACTTAAAGATATTTATATCTTTATTAACCGATTAACCTCCCAAAGATGTTGTATATTTACCTTCAAAAACTCTTTTTGAAGCTCGACAATCCACATTACCTTGAAGGATACACCGATTCGCACAGCACACTCTGTATCATAATCATGATCACCCTGATAGCTTTTTGTTATGGTATGGAAAGTCTTTTTGTGTTCAGCGGGACATGAAACTAAATTTCTGTTGGTTGGGAATGATGAGTTTGCCTTTTACAATGGGATGCTACATCATAGCCATTCATTTGTCATACCTGTTTATTGCAGAGTGCGAGTGCTGTGGATTTTAACAATGATGGCCTTGATTGCGTGTGACGTGGTGGTCCATCACGGTCAGTGCTTGTAATTGTGGATCGTGATGTGTGTTGTAGATATGATGGAAAGGGATGGAAGCGATTGGCCACGGCGATCTGATTGATTCAAACTTGAACGGGGGGTGTTATTGAATCAGCCAGCCTGGCTTTGCCTAGTGCAATGTTCAAAGGTAGAAAGGCAGGTTTTATCAGGTATGCAGGTGACAGAGATTGGCATGGATTGTACGTCGAAGGTAACATGAAATTATTTGTCTGTATTGTATATGTACACTGTAATATGTAAATTGATTATGAACAGAATGGTATTTTCTTCTAGAGATTACAACTTATGGTATATATTCTGGTGAAAGGCCATCTAGTTGCTGTTTTATTGTATGATGTATCATGGCATCTTAAACATGCAGTTTCCAATTTTTTTCCAAAATTATCACACTAGAGTCCCTTAGATACCCCTGTTTATGGTAATTGGAATTAGGCCTGGATGTTCATATGAGGAGTAGGTTAGGTGTATTTTTTTTTTGTGAGGAGGCCCAAAAATACTGTGGGTCGCTTTTATTGAAAGTTGGGATTTGCATTGTGAACTTTTCTGTCCATTTTGTGCTGTGTCCATTTGTGGCACTATATAACCGAAAAAAGGTGGACATTTATTTTGAATCCTACTATAGGCTATAGCCCTTTAATAGAGTTGAGAAGTTAGGGGATTTTAGGAAGAGTTATATGGTCGTTTCATATGAAACTGACTCCCTGCTAGATAGAAAGAGATAGATAGAGATAGATAGATAGATAGATAGATAGATAGATAGATAGATAGATAGATATGGAAAGTGCAGCCCTCTAAGGCAAGTTCTTGCCGCTATCGAGGGTTGATTGATGAGATGAGAGAAAGGAGGAGTCCACCCAGGTTAAATATTTACCCCATGGGTGGAATCTTTTACTTGCCTCTGCATAGACATCGAGTACAAGGGTCCGCTAATTTAACGTCTCATCCGAATGACATCCAGCTGGGAAATTGCTCATGAAGGGTGCCCGCGAGTGTCTTACCACTTACCACTTGAAATTTACTGATTCATTCACAAAATCAGTAACCTTTTACCAAATCCATATTGACGACCATGCTGACAGAACCTCAGCATTATTGGAATGATCATATCTGTTAAAAATTAATATAATAATATATATTACTAGCGGGATACCATTACCCGTGCAAAGTGTAGAGTTTACCGGAATAGAAAGATGTAAAACCAGGGAGTCCACAATACCCTGCTCCTCCCATCAGAATTCCCATCGATTCATCATAAGTTTAATGAGAATTTTCTGAATACATGACAGATTTTTGTCATTTTTTTGTCTTTTGTTCATTTACGGGCCAAAATCCCAAACTTCGGAGGCTCTTACATAAAACGTAAGAAAGATTAATGAATTCTGTTTGTTGTGGAACAACTAAAAATGGTCTTGTCTTTTAGGTATTTTAAACAACACAAAGCATATATTTTTGGCTTTTCTGAATCCACAATAGGCCATTCAGCCTCTTTCTGGGGCTGGAAATGTCAGAAGGTCACTAACACGATGAGGTCATGTGACCTGCCAATTAGCCTCGTTCCGAGCTGTTCAACGAGCTTCAATGGCTCCTAGCAACGCTGGTGTGGATGGTTGCTAAGGTGGTCAGTGACGTCAAGGAAATTGGCCATGACACAGTGGACGTAGACTTCTCTTCAGTCAAAATGTGTTTAAAGAAAATAGCGCCAGCAATATATAGAGTAGATAGCTACACGCTTAACGCTCATTTGGAGATCCTGATTTTCTGTCGTTAGTTTTAAAATTATCCGTCATTTGATTTGATGGTCATTCTCATTATGCCCAATGGTATTTGGGTGCCTTATGATGTTTTTGACATGAAATTATCTCAACTGTGTAATTACACTAAGAGGTATTCACTTGTCACAGTCAAAGTTAAAAATACTTTTATTTTGCGAGGGTCACATCATCCAGTCTCTTGACTGTTTTTCAATATGGCCCAAACATAACATATAATTAATATGAGGATGAAAAGATAGAAATGAGATAATGGCAAAGAACATTTCTGCTCATGGAAATGTGTATTTATATAATCCTAGGATAATAGTTTCTAGTTAGTGAAATTCTCTGATGATTGATATATTTTATAACAAGGCGTAGATTTTTGTAGGATCGAAAGGACATGGAGTCTTTCTTCTTAAATCATTGATTTGTTATTGCAAGGCTTTGCTATTTTGTGGGATTCTATGTGCACATGTTTTACAGTTTTTCTACCAACCTGAACCAACTCTATGCTCAAAAATAATGAGTGCACACACTATTACTAGTCTTAACATGCTGTTATTTTTCAAACAATCATCATTTTCATGTGGTGAATCAGAAGTTTCAACTTCTGCTTCTTAAACAATTTTTTTATGTTATCACTGAATGACTTAGTCATTGCTGATAAACCCTAATTACTCATTATCAGTGATGATATGCACTGATGCATGTATACTGTCCAGACAATATTTTTTCAATCTGTTGTAAAATACCACAAAAAATAACCGGACTGCTGCCAGGCTAGGTGCAGTGTAGCTGTAACTCATAATCTCAGTGACCTTACAAATGTCCAAATTATGAAGCTCTGACTTTATCAATTATTCGTGGGACGGCTTTGCTCTCTAGACTTCATCATCTGATTTGTGAAATGTGATTGCCTTCTGTTGGATTTCTATCTTAGCTTGATCTGTAGATGGCTTTGGTTATGATGCGATTAGAGCAAACAAGATCGGTAGATGACCTCGGCATCGGTAGATGACCTCGGCAGGTATTGATCTCGACGTGGTACAATATTGCTTATTGCTTCCTCCGGCTGTTTTCGCGTTGACTTTCTAGCAAATCGGTAAAAAGGGTTTGATTGATTGTACCATCAAACCTGCGTCAGGCAGACACCCGAGGGAAGCAATTGGCCATTTAAGACAGGTGGGTGTTTAATAGAGGGGTGAAATAATTAAAGTTCAGTCCGAGAGAGTTGCCATGGGGAGAAAAAGTTCCACAAGAGGTCACTGACACTGTAGCAGATAAGCATTGTTTGATGACGTCATCTATATTGTGACGTCATCTATATTATGACATCATCCATGTAACAATAGTGTCGTGACATCATCTTATTGTCTTATTATGTATTAAGGTCATAGTGCCTCCTGTAGGCTCTGTTACTTTTTCTCCCCATGAAGTGGCTGTTTAAGTTGTCCTGATGACAAAATAGGTTACATGCAAAAGTTAACTTAAATGCAAAGTTATGATATTATTCAGTGCATACTCTTTAAGTTGTTGCCAGATCTAAATGAATCATGTGAACGTCTAATTTCTTAGCTGCTGAATTAATTTGCACATTTTCCCCCAAATGGAAAAAATAATGAGGAAATTAACTTGTCAACTTTTCAATTATCTTTTCAATTTAGGAAACACCTGTCCAAATCATTAATTATATGAGCTGATGCAGCAGTAACGGAGTGATGGTTTATTGTGCGTTTTCGGTATTTCTTGTTGTAAATCACATTTAGACGGTCAATATTGTCACGATCCTTCGGGTGGAGATAATAAATCTGATTTTTGTGTGCAGGACAAGATTGCTTCATTCGGAGTGTCTGTGGTGCCCTGATCCCTGGCACCTGATTCTGCTGCTGCTGCTGCCTGATGGCAAATTATAGTGCTGTTTGGTTCATGTAGGGCTGCTGTCTGAATCTGTTGCCATGGCAACCAGCTGATGTGGGTTACAGTCTTGTGTGTGTTGTGATCAAGGATGCTGGCTGGTTAGCTTTTTGCCAGCTGCTGTAAAATCATCTTATTGCAAGACATGGATTATATCGACAGTAAAATTACAAATCAATGTGTAATTTTTACTAGGAGCTGTTATCATAGATTCGAGTTATTTATTAATATGTTTTTGTCTGGCACTGAACAATGTCGAAGGTAAAATATCAGCGAACATAGGCCTATACATTATAGTATGTACTATTATGTTTGTTTGTTGATTATTTGTCTTTTGTCATTGTTTGTCACAATTAAATGACTTTTTATATGATGGCTGTTGCACCCTTAGTAGGCCTACACAATGGCTTCAGCTGTATAACCATGGTGAATGTGGCTCTTCTCTACATGAAATGGTTGTATAATAACTGTAGAACTGGTTTTTATTCAACGTGTAAAATATTACCATGCAATCTTGTACGTATAATGTATATATATATATTGATAGTCAGAGTTTATTACTTGGCCTTTGTTCTGTGTTGATTATTGAATTGTCATCAAAGCATTGAAACAGAAGTGAAAATATTGTGTATGACAGAAGAAGCACATTTATAATGGTAGTCATCATTATGGCTGTTTTGTTACAGAAAAAAGAGTATACAGCTTATAGAAATAACTGAAAGGTGTCATTTTCCGCTAGGGGTGACTATTGATAGAATATTTGTCAATTTTATTAATTGTTCAGGATTCAATGTTCAATGTATCATTGCTACTGGGTCTGAAGCTTAGTCAGCTTATATGACCCAGCTGCCGGAGGCAGATGTAATGATCAGATGATAAGGCTTAGAGTCCATACCATGGTACCCATTTACCTAAGGGTGGGGCTTTTACTTGCCTCAGCGTAGACACCTCCAAGGCACCTCCAAGTAAACATCTCATGCGATCGATATCCGGCTGGGATCCAGCTGGGATGTAGCTCATGAAGAGTGCCTGGGCCTGGGATCGAACCCGGGTCCTAGGACCTTCAGCAGAGCTGGCCAATATGGAATTAGCGGATACCACCCAGCTGCTGTATGAGACTGTACAGTGACTTTGCTTTAATCTAATGTGTTTAAGTCAACTTTTCGCACAACTTGAACCAAATTAAACAGAACAATGAAATTCAAATAGTATTTTTTATTTATAAATGAGTGCATAAGTCAATGGAGTGGTCCATTTGCATTCGATAAATTTCTAACGGATCAGATTTACCATTTACTGTGCAATGTATGGTCGTCTCCTGAGTAGGCAGTGGTGGGCTAATTTGCTAATGCGATATACTGCTTTAGTGACAGAGTCTTATCTCTGCTGTTCCTTTATTTACCTTGTGGCCTTGCTCAAACTGAGGAAATAGGGTCAATTACCTTGTAGCGGAGTTTGCTCTACAGCTCAGGGACAAACTCTTGGCTATCGGAGACTAGTGAATTATATCACAAGAATCTGTGCCAGTTTAGACCAGGGATTTTTTATTGATGTTTAAGAAAATTAACACGTACAAGTTCCCTGAATTTAAATTAAGAAATAAAATTATGTAAGTAAAGAGAAAATTAGAAATTTTGGGGGTTCTTTGGTTAACATTATGATTATATCCACTTTGTACTGTTTCGCAATGAACCATTGTTAGGTCTGCTGTGTTTTAGGAACTTGCTAAACGCATGATGTCTTAATGGATTGTAGATAAGATTCCCAGCCTGTGTCTGGTCGGGACCCTTGAGTCTGTCCGCAGGGTCCCTGGAAACTGGTTTAGAGCAATTTAACAAAAATTCTTACACAACTAACCCAGCCACTATTGACCTATGGTCCTCGATTCAAAGTTGCTCAGTATTATACAAGGAATACAAAATTAGGATATTATACGCTTTTTGTGAGGCGATCTAGAGCAGTGAACATAGGACTATTTTGTGCGGCCGGCAATACATTTGAATGTGCGGAGCGGTAACTTAAATATAGTCCACGTGAGTTTCGGTTGACTGCGAACTGGTGCTCGCAAAAATTATTAAGCAGTCAACTGATTCCAAACTATTTTGAAAATCAGGATAATCCTAGAAAACTGATTCTGTTCTAACAGTAAGACAAAACTGGGGTTTTAGGGGGGAAAAGACAGAAAAATAGACTTAGTTATAGGTCTCTGGGAATCTCAGAGTCTAGCATTTGTTAATTGCATAAGTTTGATGAACTGAATGCCCAAGTTGATTGACTATAGTTATGTTGGATTTTTAGTGGCATTGGTGTTCTTGCATTGATTAGGAACAATATCAAGTTGCACTGCATTAAAAGATCTCATTTTGTAGTACAGTGCCCGACGTCGAAGTTGTGGCTGACACCGGAGTTGTGGACTTCAATAGTGATGTCCAGGGGCGGATTCAGAACATTTTGACAGAGAAAGATTTAGAATAATAGCGATATCTATCACCCTTTTCAATCAGAATGTTTGGCTCGGCCCCAGGACGTCACTATTGAAGTCCACAACTCCGGTGTCGGCCACAACTTCGACGTCGGGCACTGTATAGCCCATCAAACTGATATTGTCGCTCAGGGTATATCATAAATTTCTCGTAGAGAACTGAGAATATTCAGAAATAGTTTTCATGAATTACTTAAAATACTGAGTTGGTAACCTGCATCATCGTCTTAACAAGACTATAAGAAATTAATTATGAAATTGGAGATAATAATAATTAGTTCATATTTAGATGATTCCAGGTATTATTTGTTTTACAGTGCCCGACGTCGAAGTTGTGGCCGACACCGGAGTTGTGGACTTCAATAGTGACGTCCTGGGGCCGAGCCAAACATTCTGATTGAAAAGGGTGATAGATATCGCTATTATTCTAAATCTTTCTCTGTCAAAATGTTCTGAATCCACCCCTGGACATCACTATTGAAGTCCACAACTCCGGTGTCGGCCACAACTTCGACGTCGGGCACTGTAGCAGATGTCATTGAAAAAATTATAATTGAAAAAAAAAGGAGGAGTGGCCTTGATTTGAATGGTTGTTTATAATTTATTGGATGTAAAACCTTAGCAATTATTCTTGATTAAATGTACTCCTTTTCAAGGATTACCATGTCGAATTGCTACAGTCAGCCTTGCCTCTGTCGAATGGGCTTGAGTTGATTAAATATATTCCAATTCCAATTAATTAAATCCGGTGGTTCAATCGAATGTGACTTAGGCAAGTTTTACTCTACACATTAATTAACTTATGGATAGAACAGAATTAGAGATCACAATCAGTTTAATTATGTTCTTTCAGGCAGTGTCAGCTAGTAAGTGGGTTGTGTGGCCCAGCAGTTATAGCACTTGCCGGTTTGCTTCGCAGTTCAGGGTTTTATTTCTGTTCAAATTTCTTACTTATGAACCCAGAATTCAGCTGGATTTTATATGATATCAGGCACATACATCGGACACAAATGAACAATGCATTAAAAAGCATTAAAAATGAAAAAAGATCATAAAGCCCTAGGTATTGAAATTTTGAACACTTGTTCTTTAAAAGTAATTTCAGATTAGATATAGATAGATGGATAGATGGATAGATGGATAGATAGATATGGAAAGTGCAGCCCTCTAAGGCAAGTTCTTGCCACTATCGAAGGTTGATTGATGAGGTGAGAGAGAGGAGTCCACCCAAGTTCAATCGTTTATTCACCATATATATAAAAAACAGAAAATGGATATTGTCATTATTTTGGAAATATGTGTGGATATGTATAAACATATATATGATTGGTAGTCTCACAAGGCATCATTGAAGTGCCGCTCACGCAAGACTACCATAGAAGTTAAAACAACTGAATTAGATTAGAATAGCAATAGGAAAAGAATATTATAAGGAGAACTGGATATTGCATATTACAAAGTGCTCCTATTTACCCGCAGAGACTGAATTCATATAATACTTAAATTTGATAATTATTAAGTACTCACATGTTACACATTTACCCCATGGGTGGGATCTTTTACTTGCCTCAGTAACTTACCTCATAATAAGAAATTGCCTTTATGCTGTGTGAGTGCTCATTTTGAAGTATGTTTCACCAAATGAAAATTTGTTGGGAAATGTCAACATTTAAACTTTGTCATTAATTAACAAACTTTTTAAATATCTTCAGATGCTCAATATGGTGAAATGAAGCTCATCGTCACCGGCATGAACATGGCCTAGTGACTTGTCTTGTCCTAAGTAACAATCTCCCGTCCTCCACTCACACAAGATCGTCGTCCAGTCCTTGAATACCAGCTTGAGAAAAGGCACAATAATGTCTTGGATTCAGCACAAATATCAGAATCAGGTATTGATTGTTTTAGAATAAAAAAATTCTCAAATTGTTAAATATTTGGCATTTATTGATAAAAAGTGACTTTACGTCAGAATGCTAAAATGATGGCCCATCATTGTGAATAAGTTAGTAAGTAAAGTAATGAGTCAGAAAGATTTTTATTGGTGGACAAGCTGTAGGTTGAAATTGTTACAGAATCTGAAAAGAAGAAATGCCTTCAGAAGTACTAGCATATCAGTAGCTTTTCTGGAGCCCTCTAAAGTCATGCTCATTGTGCAGTATTATATAATTATCTGACAATCATTTTATTATTATTGAATATGATGTCAGTAATACAGCATAACATACATAACATATGAGATGTACAGAAAATTTTGTAATGGCCGATACATGCAAAAGGACTTTACATCTCTGATTCTCAGAAGTAATCGGTATAGTTTAAATTTTCATGTTCTTGTTTTTTCTCTCTTCAGAATCTCGCCCAGTAGTTCTCATTGAATTGTGACAGGCAGTCCATCCAAAATGGAGAAAGATCACGAGAAGAAACTAGATGCGGAAGCATCGACACCGTTCATGATCACAGGAGTTCACCCTGGCCCACACGTGGGGGAGACGAGTGGGGCCACATGTGGGGCAGTGGCACCCCCGCAGCCGAGCCCTTGTGACGCTGAGTCGGAGTCATTTTTGACCGATTTAAACAGCCCCTGTTCATCCACTACCTTCGCAGGTCATCTCATTAACTCACCAAGTGGATATACGGTGGATACTATAGACAGTGGATACACGGTCGACAGCACAAAAGGATTAGTCCCTAGCCGAAGTGACGATAATGTCGTTGACTTGGCAGATAGAGCGGATGGCACAGACAATGAAGGCCCAACGAAAGACTGCGGCATTTACACCTGTAGACCGGACTGTATACAACCTTGGGCCGACATCAAACTGTTTATATTCACAATTTGTATGCTATCGATGCTGTCTGGCACTTTGGTCGCTGGATATGTCAATTCTGTCATCACCACAATTGAAAAACGCTTCGAGTTCGGGTCCAGCGTATCTGGACTGATCGCAGCTTCAGTTGAACTTGGCACATTGATTTCTGTTATTTTTGTCAGTTACTTAGGGGGATGCAGGAACATACCCAAGTGGATAGGTAAGTTCCCATATTTTGTTTGATTTGAACTAATTAATAATATGTTTAGAAATCGTACAAGTTCTGGAAATTGGGCTAATGTTTGATCAACGTTTCATAGGTAGCTCAATATCATTGCACATTGGCTAGGGGTTGGCTTAACAGAAGAAGGCAATGCCAGTTAATGTTCATATTACTTCGGCCCAACATTCCCTAAATACTGTCTTATAATATTATGTTACACCAACAGTTGGGCCAATGTATAATCAAGGTCAATGTATAATCAAGGTCATTTAGTATCGAGCTCAACGCTTTTGAGTAAAAACTCTTGTCATACAGTACTGATGGCAGCTGTGATGAAATGACATTTTGTACCTAATTAAGACATATGGAAGGATGTCATTTGTGCCAAAGATATATATATATATATATATGTAGTGTATTTGGCATATATATGCACTATTCATGACCAGTTGACCTTTGATGCTATCCGACATTGCGCAGGTGCAAGCAGCACTATACACACAGTTGTGACTTGTGTGATGTGACAGAAAGCAATTACTGTATGCACATGAATATAGCAAGCCTAATGCCAGTATTAATTTATAGTCTGACAATGTGTATTGTGCGTGCAGTGATAAAAAGCAATTGCCTGAAACGTGTGAATCTAGCAAGTCTGATGTTGCTACATTTAGATCTTGACAATTTTCTTTTTCTCTTTTGCGCAGCTGTGGGAACAATTATTCAAGGCATTGGGGCTTTTATGTTCGCCCTTCCGCACATAGTAGCCGAGAAATACAGCATACTCAGTGGAGTCGTCAGTAATTTCTCCAAAGAAAATATCTGTAATCCCAGTTTCTCAGGTGAGATTATTTTGTTGATTGCTTTTCAATTTAGTCTTTTTCATGTCTGCGACAGTGACTAAGGCCTGTTTGTTGGATGTTGCCTGATTTTTGGATGTATCTTATTATCTGGTATTGTCTTGATGTCATCTAAATCAATAACGACATTCTTTTATAGAACTAGCGGAATTAAAGATAATCGGGTCTTCCGACTGATATCTGTAAAACTAAAAATATATAGTATGTTATAGTGCTCAATTAGTGCAACATAAAATTATGTACATGATCAAACTAGACTTCAAATGCAGTTTTTGAATACCAGTATTAATGCACAGTTACCATATTTACTCAAATAAGAGCGCTCCCTTCTACTTTTGAAGAGACCATCTCAGTAGGGCTTTTGCATGAGGTGACTTTTTATTCGAGGTGAGCTTCTATTATTTTAGGGGGCAATGAAGGACACCAAGAAATGCAAAGTCCCTATGAAAATAACTCAGAAAGACCTAATTTTCTTGGATTTTACCTGCTTGGTGCAGGGAGAGGGGCATCTGTTAAGGGCTCCAGGCCTTTATTTTTTTGGGAAGGCAGCTACCCTGGGCTTCTATTTAAAGGGGCGTTTATTTGAGTAAATACGGTACACAATCTCACTCTTAAGTGTTCTTATGATTGTATGTATGTCAGGGTCTCACAAATAAATGTTTATCTCCTCTCTCTCCCTTACTTATTATGCTTTCAAGATCGCAATTTTCATTCGATGTGCTTATGATTTTGTCGATTGCTTACAGATACTCCGTTGTGCCAACAACCACGATCAGGCAGTTGGGCTTACGCCATAATTTTAGTCCTAGCCCAAATTCTAGTCGGAAGTGGATCTTCACCCCTTTATACCCTCGGAACAACTTATATCGATGACCACGTTAGCAGAGAAAAAGCTCCTGCGTATATTGGTGAGTATTACTCGGAATTCATTGATTTAACCTTTTGATTTATAGTCTCATTTTATGAGGATACATTTTTGTAGAGTTAAACTATATGTTTTTTTCTTTTCGTACATGTATACAGGAAAATAAACTTGTCTGCATCTGAGTCTAGCAAACCAGATAATATTATACAGGAATGTCAGGGATGAGTTGCAGCAATAACCCACGGCTATGATAGGATTACCCTTTGCAGGAAAACACTAGATATTTTCTGAGAATGTAATGTTAGCAAATGACATTTAAGTAACAAAACCTGATCCATACAACCAGGTTACCGGGAAATAATAATATATTTATAAAAATGCCACTTATATGCCACACTTCCTCTATATAAAAATACCTGATTATCATACAACTATTTGACTAAACAATAAATATAACATCAGGTAAACAATCTTTAATAATTAAAAAATGAAGGTAAACAGTTTTTAATTATCACCACCCTTTTTTTTTTATTGCAGACATGCTTTTTTTTTTTGGTCTTTCTAAAATTCCATGACTTTCCATGACAAACAATTTTTCCAAGATTGTCCATGATTTTCCATGACTGGGAACCCTGAATGCTATATGAATATTGGATTTTAGAAAATCAGGAAATTTTACTTGAAAAACTAGCATTTTCCCTGAATGGCTTGCACTCGATTAATATGTCGATTTTGTGAACCAGTTGTCAAGAAATGTACCAATTGATACACCACCATTACCCACCAATTTGCAACATAGACATAAAATAATGTGCTAATTCGGCTAAAGATACCTTTGCGTGACGGTTGATAAAATGTGTTACAACTCACTGTCAGTGAAAAAGGTTTTTATTAGCCAACTGATGTTTATCCATTTATATAACATAAAAAAAAAGTAGATCAATCAGCCTGATGAGGTCGTTTATTTACAATAACAACAGGTTGTAAGACTTATTTGTCATATACTGAATAATTAACTATCTGTGCACTGCATTTGTGGCATAGTGGAAGTGCTAATGAAAAATTAATTATTTTATGATGGCCTATATCATACATCGATTTTTTGTTCTCTATCATCACTTAATATATGAAATTTCAATTTAGTATGCTATGTACTTTATTATTAATTAAGTTTAGGGGGAAGGAGGCCTCTATGCCAGCAATTTGTATATAAAAAGTTTAAAATTGATGTACGCATCCCTACTGACCATGCTCTGTGAATGCATACAGTGTATGTTATGTTGATGAATATTAGTTACGTTGTATTAAGTTACTGTGTTATTTCTAGGTAAAAATAAATATTTCTCTCTTTATATGCTACATGTGATATTGTATGCGTGACCTTGTACTCGGAAATACTAATAAAATACATGACGTCAACAATACACAATACTAGATGATGTCATCAATAATTGGGGTGTGCTGATGTCATACAGTATATTGGTATTTCTGGGTGCAAGGTCACAAGAATTGACCAGCCCTATAATGCTATGAATTTATGAATTTCAGCATTTGTGTATGCGACGGGTGCGCTTGGACCAATGCTGGGTTTTGCTCTCGGGGCCTTGATGTTGCAATTCTATGTGGACGCCTTTTCTTTTGATTCTGATGTTTTAAAACTCACTCCGAGCCACCCCAGGTGAGCAAATTACAGATCAAAATCTGAAATAATTTAACACACTATGAACTTCTCAATGATTGAGTGGATGAAATTCATACAAATATTGACAAGAACACATGAACCATTTACGTAAGATTTGACGAACATGTGGTAATTTATTGATCAAAATCTGTTCTTTTATTAATTCATATTTAAGAGTTTCCAAGATGTTGCATGTGATGCTAGTATAACTTGTAACTGAATGTATTCAATAAATTAATCAGATAGGCATACTTGATTAATATATGTTGATACCAGATCTCAGCAAGTGTTCACTTCAACAATCCCGTCTACAGGGTTATAGATCTTGAATTTATGGTCACACTTGCAGCCATGTCATGTCATTAGGTGGCAAGTTATCAAATGATCTGATATTTCATAATGTGGCGAATTATCAAATCAACTCAACTCAACAGCTGCCTATCACATCAGTCTGCGAGTTTAAATTATTATTCTTGTGTATTTGAGCAGTTTAATTACAAAAATTAACAGTAATTTTACGTTTTATTTCCCGCAGATGGGTGGGTGCCTGGTGGGGTGGATTCCTTGTGTGTGGAGCTTCTTTGCTTCTAGCAGCCGTTCCATTTTTTGCATTTCCAAAAGTTCTCCACAAAGCGAAAGCGAAACTCGCAGAAGAGAAACAAACGGTCAAGATGGCTATCGTGGACAAGGAGGAGGAGGAGAGGATAAGGAATTATGGGAAAAATATCAAAGGTTCGTTTGGTATATACTCCTTGAATTAAAAAAAACTGATTTTGGTTGATGTTGCGTTACATTTTAATGGAACATAGAAAATCTTTTATTATTTTTTTGACATGTAGGTATTTTTTGACCTCAACATGTCGGTAAAATTCATTCATTCATTTCGTATACCGTAGTGTTATACTGACATCTTTTACATTCATGAATTGTGATATATAGTTGTGAATATATTCTCGGGAGATCCATATATTTATGTAGCCGTTATGTAAACAACTTGACGTCTTCATTAAAATTTAGCAATTCTAGGACCATTGCTTGTAATGAACTAATGAGGACGATATTATTATCTATTCATTTATATGGGGCTACATGTGGATAAAAATAACTCCACTGCAAAGGTGATGGTATACTTTGCGAAGTAATTATTATAACATTCACAAAACTTTCCGCCCTTGAGTTATGCAAATGAAATTTAATGGCACCATGATATTTTAACAACTCTTGCTGTCTATAATAGCAATTCTCGGACAATTGCTTGATTCGAAACCTCCTGTATGTTTTGGCGGTCATAAAAAATAACACTGACATACCTGTCCAATAGAGTTGTATTGATATGCTGTATATCGATGAATCGACAAAATATTGATATCAATATCGAAAAAAATGCATGTTTCGATTCTTTGCTTATCCTCTATAATTGTACATTTGGGCCAGGATGAGCATTTGACTAAATTGCAAAGCCCCCACCCCAAATTGCAAACTGATTGCCTAACAAATTGGCTTTGTAGTTATCACATTAAAGGTGAATGGTTTTACAATGACTAGAGAAATATACTCCTATGACTAATGGTTCCATTTCTAACTGCGAATGCTGGTAATACAAAATTTGCACGATTATGCGATATTGCAATATTTGAAGTGGAATACTGATATGGATATCGAATGACAAATTGATATCAATGACAACCCTACAGTGTCCAACCCAAATAAATTTGTTGTGATATGATAATAATACTACATTAGCCTACTTGTGTTCTTTTTGCAGATATCCCCGCTTCCATGTGGAGACTGATGTGTAATCCGGTGTACATAGTCACGACACTCGGAATTTGTTTTGAAGTCTGCATAGTCAGCGGCTTCATTGTGTTCTTGCCGAAATACTTGGAAACTCAGTTTGGGATTTCCAAATCTCAAGCCAACCTCTTAACTGGTAAGATTATGTAAAAGATTATGTAAAAGATTGTGTTAAAGATTATGTAAAAGATTATGTTAAAGATAGTGAAAAGTTTAATTAGCGTTTCGTTTTTAACAGAAAGACACCAGCAACATGGTCCAACCATTGGTTAATGACATAATCACGAAATCAAATCGTTGAGTTCAGGTGATAATGTCACATTTAGATGACATATGCACAGGACCATTGTCGATAAAAATTTCCACAACTGAGTACATAAAAAATCTAATTAACAATAAAAAAAAGACATAGGGAAGATGCAAGAGACACATTTTCTCTTTTCATTTCTCGGCCGCATGTATTTTTGATATTTTTTTCAAAAATAATATTCATGCTAAATTTTAAATTTGTATGGTTACTTATGAGTGATAATTGTAACTCAAATTAATTTATTTCCTGACAGGTTGCATTGCGATTCCTGGGGCATGCATGGGGATTTTAATTGGCGGGTTTGTTTTGAAGAAATTCCAACTGGCTGCAAAAGGTATGAATGACAAATTGTATCTCGTCACTTTGTGTCTGTGTCTATCCTTGGTGAAAATTGAGCATAGTGTTTACGCTTTCATGGTATGATACATAACGTAATATTTAGCTTTTTTCCCACAAATGCGCTGTTCATTAATATTCTCCTTTCCCAGTATTGCGACTTTCATTATAATTATTTCATGTCCATGTCCATTCTATTATCTGATCTGAATTTGTAAATAGTCATTTATTGAGTAAGTCAGATGTGTACAAAACTTTTTCACGCACACCTGTGGCAGGTATTGACTTTTCGTGTATGGTATCTTGTTTTTATGTTGCTTGAATTACTTCATGAATGTTACTCATATTATACCATCATAGGCGCTATTGCAACTAAAAATCAATTTAGTTTTTACATCTCAATATGACCAGCAGTGTGAACTAGTTTTAAAAGTTTTGGTCCATAAATTCAACTGTTATGTTACTTGACAAATGTGTACATATTGCCAAATGGTAGATCTATACATTTAATGACTTGGGGTGATTCTGGACCCAATAACACTTCATTTCATATGCAAAGAAAATACTTAGGAAAGAAAAAAAAGCCTTGTAATTAAATTATTTGTTTGCCAAGTAATTAATAAAAAGAAACCATGTCTTTATTGTGAAGAAAGCTTTTTCGAGTGTAGTAGGTGAAAAAGTTGTCAAAAATAAGTAATTTTTTTGAAGCTTAAACAAACAATTGTATTTTTCTTCCTTGGAGTACTTTAATGAGACATGTATTGCTGCAGTTAGATACTTGAAATAACGACATATTTCATCTTGATTATTAATTTGCGTTAGTAAATGTCTGGGTTGCAGGTGCTTTACAGGTGACCCTGGCGCTAAATATGTTGGCGCTCTGTGGCTTCAGTTTAATTTTCTTGACGGGTTGTAATAACGTGAAAATGGCTGGTGCCACCTTGCCGTATTTTAACAGGTTAGTAACCATATTAACCAAATATGTGAAAATGTGAGGAATTATTTTATTGCATTTATGTTATTATTACATGATTGATATTACTAATTGGTAGCATCAAATTACCAAATACAAGATATAGTGAACTTGTCCAGTGCTATTCTATTGGATTGTACTGTATACCATATGCTCATCTTGTAGATATATTTATTTTTTAAGGAGGGGTGAATAAATTATCTAGAACCAGAATGCGCCAAAATTTTTTTTTAACTTATGGGAATGTTAATTTTTATTTTTCTCGTTCACAGCACAGCACATGAAATCATCGTTGCGAACTTGACATCAGACTGCAACCTCGGATGTGAATGTTCTTTGGACCAACTTGAACCCGTTTGTGGCATTAACGGAATAACATACTTCAGTCCTTGTCATGCTGGGTGCACACGTTTTGCCGGCACTTACGAGTATACGCAGGTAAGGCATTAAGAAAAAAGTGCTTTATAGCAGACCCAAATTTATGACCCTATTTATCGAGCCAATTATAGCTGGTCCGAACTTGTTGTCCATGAATTGATTTTTGCCCGTCTTTTACTATCCTCACATATAATAAACCCAATTATAATTTTTGACAATCACGATTTTTTTTGGTGGTTATATTATTTAAAACAGTGGTGCAAATAAGCCATATATTTGATCATTAGCAGAAAAATTTTGATTTAATGACATAGAACGCATGCATGATAAACTAACCGTCTTGTTTGAAGTATCATTTTGCACAATGAATAAAAATACCATCTTTGTTGAATCATTGTTGTACAGTGAAGAAATTGTGTGGGTGTATTGCATTTAAATTATCACTGACTTGATATCTGTTATATTTTCAGAATTACAGCGACTGTGCCTGCATTCTATCCAATATGAAGCTTGATACGGAAGTGATAGTGTCGCCATTGGCAACCAGTGGGCCCTGTCAGCATCCCTGCCATTCACTTTCTCCGTTTATGATGCTTTTGTTTCTAATGACCTTTGTGGTTGCCGGGACGCAGATGCCCCTAGTCATGGTTACGTTAAGGTCAGTGCAGTACAATCTGTCCTGTTGCTAGGTAAACACTTGCCAGACGGAATCTCTGGGCAGATAGAAGGTTTAGGAAAACAACGGGGCACTGAATTTACTTAATAGTGGGTGCACTCAGTAACTGCCCCTCATAACAATATTTGGTTGACGTTATCTAATACTTGATGTCAGTGCAGATAAAAATTGGATGATTATATTTTTATCAAAATTGCTCAGAGAGATCGATTGAAGGAAAAATAATATTTGTGAGATTTTTTTATTAGGTCTACAAAGTTTTTAAATTGTTCAGAATTGTAACAGGCACCTCATTCGAAAATGTTTATTGAAATAAACAAAATTTTTAGCTTCGAACTAAAATCTGGTAAACAAAATAACAATCATCCATGATTTAGGTTGATATGATATTAAATTGAAAAATCTGATTGAGCTCTTTACACCTTTAGGCAAAAAAAGATTCTGAGATCCACAAATTTTGCAGAATTAATTACACACGTTATTCCTTTGTGATATTAATGCACAATATTTCTTGTACAGATCTGTCGGAGAGGAAGAAAGAGCATTTGCCTTGGGAATGCAATTTGTGATTTTGCGATTATTTGGTAAGTGTCAAAATTAGTGTGTGTTAATTCTAGTATGAGATCCGTAAGATTTGTGTTAAGTCATGGTTAATAAATTCAAATGCTCGAATGGAGGTAAAATAAGATACGATCTCTTTTTGGTAAGAAGTTGGGATGCTATTCATCATGTAAGACTTATCAGTACTGTTATTATAATAAGCATGTAAAAATCTTATCATTTTTCTTTTCTTTTTCCATAGCTATAAGGCAACACTTAATTGATCTTGAGCTTCTCAGACCTGCTGATATGATGGTTAATGTGCCGACAGTAAAATCAAATCATAATACATAAAGTTATTTAATGTTAAATCTTATTTTATTTGCGAATCTTTCACTGACCAGCTCTAAACAAATGCCCCGAAAGAGATCCGAGAAGCTCAATATATAATAAGTCTGGCCTAAGCACCATATAGCCATATATTCTTTGACTGAATAATGTAAATTAAGGGCTGTTCCATTTAAAAGTGAAGTGTGGGAGGGGGGAGGTTGTAAATAAAGGTAAAAGCAGGAGTGGGGGTCTGACATTTTCACGTCCAATTTATCCCCAACGCTTTTTAAATGGAACAGACAGCCTATACTTTTTACACTGACTGTAAACTTTGTTATCATACTTTTCTCTTGGTATGCTAATCTTCATCACTTTTTGTAAAATAGCCTACATACCTGCACCGATAATATTTGGAACGACCATCGACAGCACCTGCCTTATTTGGAAGGAGCATTGTGGAACGCATGGCTCTTGCCTCTTTTACGATATTGAATATTTCCGTTACAAGTATATTGGTAAGATACTGTGTGGTTTGGACTTTCGGTTATTATTTAAAGGCATGCTGTTACAGCTTATTTTTCAGTAGAGTGCATGAATTTGGGAACTACTTTCTGATGTTTATGCAAAATTTTTTAAATATCTTGTTACACTCTCTGTTATGATCATGCTCAAACTCATTCTGAAATCTATTAATTAATGAGTTAAAAAATATTTTAGAAACTGTCACCGTCTGTTAATTTCAGTTTGCTATGATTCAACTAATTTTATTTGTGGCTGATTTTAGAAAAACTGCCTGCATGTGTCGTTTAGTGGCATGCAGTCTGCAAATTCTTTATCCAAAACATTTGTTGTCAAAATGCATTTTCTATTTGAAAGCTGTCTCTTATTTATCCTTTTAAATGATTCTGTGAAGTGCATCTTGAACATGATATTATAAGTGAAATGGTTGTCATAAGATAATTCATTTTCATCCGTAGGCGTGTCATCAGGGCTCAAGATCATGGCGGCCATTTTCTTCATAGCGGATTGGTTTCTCATCTGTCATAGTGACAATAAGGATTTGGAGAAAAGCTTACCGGTCAGTATTATATATATATGTACTTTTATTGACATTGGAATGTCATTATTGACTTATGTGTCCAGGTACAAGTAAAATACAATGTATGCAGAATTAAAATGTGTTCCGCTCTTAAACCTGGTTGTAAGATTCCTTCAATAAGGTCACCTCTGATAATAAATCACCTCTGAATTAAGCCAACAAGTTTAACATCTTGATCTTATGTAATTAAATACAGCATAAGTCTTAATATGGCATTGATTGGAATAGATAGGCTTCATAGATCTCTTCGTGAAATTTTCAA
Source organism: Alitta virens (assembly GCA_932294295.1). Lineage (NCBI taxonomy): Eukaryota > Metazoa > Annelida > Polychaeta > Phyllodocida > Nereididae > Alitta > Alitta virens. The sequence goes on from OW028583.1 coordinate 37,703,938, forward strand.
GTTGGATTTATGGGACTGATTACCTTGACTTATAAGATAGACATTAAAAAATATTTTGAGCAGATTACTTTAGTTGTTTTTGAACCGTGCATTGTTTGTCTGAATAGTGAGTTGGCTTGCATGTATCTTCTTTTATACTTGTGTAAAGCCGACACACATTTTCTGTACGGATATTAATTGCTTTATACTGACCGTTAAAATGATTGATTTTCACAGGTTGGTGATATAGTACGTTCTATTACATCGATCGCGAGCCTCGATTCAAATGGGCAACTTCGGCGCAAGTCGCACAGAAGAACGAGCAGTAATACGAGTCATGTTGGTAGCCAAGTGGGCAGCCATATTGGAAGTCGACCCGTGTCTGTTCATCTGGAACACCCTGGAGAAACCAGTACACTCTTCAGTAATACTGCCTTCGAGTCAAACTTGTAGAAATTGTGCAATATGGCAGTTGAATAATTTTCTTGAGATAGATTTATAAATGAATGCAAAGTAAGCTAAATTCTATTAATGTGGCCCTGAGAGGTGATGACAAACGGATGGGTTGTTTGTGAATTGAAAACAGTGCAATGATGAAATACTGCTTGATGCGTTCAAAGGGCATTTAAGGGCAAATGGATGAAGATTTAAACACATTCATCAAGAGCATGATGAAGTATGGTTAATGCAACTTGTAAGAATGCTTTAACGAATATCAACTTCTCGAGTGTAGATTACTGATCGCCGGATTTATTAAGATCGGTAAATTTACGTTTTAGAGATCTTAGATTATTGTAGCCATTGGTAGCGGATATGGTGTATTTTTTGTTCTTGTCACATGACTCTAATGGGTCATGTGACTTGTCAGCCTCACTATGTTACACCATTGAGGAAGATTAAATGTGCTATCGCAGAAAATTATGGCTATGATATTCTAAGATCTCTGGAAAGTAAATTAATTGATATTAGTATCGAGTTGATTTTAAAAGAGAAAAAAAATTAGACTAGATTATTGAAGCAATAAATGTGAAATAATTAATAAAGTAATAATGTTCTTTCTTATCTAATATAAGGAAATATAATTCAAATTGCAATTAATACTGATGTGACGTTGGCCTTGAGATGCATAACATCTGGGATGCTATGTCATGCAGACCATGATAAGTAATAAGTACTCGTTTGATTGTTCCTGCAAAACTGAACACACTAATCAATGTATGCCTCGTGTTCCCTGAATGACCATTTTCTAGTCTTGCTGCTAATAACTTAATTGCCACTCGTCTTAGATTAATTTCATGTACTTGCACCAGTCTCAGGTTCATTAGTGTAAGATTATGAATTTGCAAAATGTCGTTGCGTACATACAGCCTGATATCAAATCTTGAAGCTTTTCAAATTGAAAATTGTAAAATGACAACTTTATATGCCTGGAGTTTGTGCCATTTTTACTTGTAAATGTACATAACGAGTCCGATGAATTTTCTATAGATGTACATTGAAATATGAAGCGTCCAAGTCTTGTCATGTCGCCAGTGAATTATAAATCGCACATCAGTGATTTATGAATAATTGATCATGATGCATTGATCACTATTGGACTGATGAAAAGTTGAACATAATATCAGCTTTATAAAGTTGCCGAACAAATATTTGCTGTACATAATGTTAATCATAGCTTATGAAAAGGTATATCATGTATTTAGATTGTGTGTATCATTTCCATTGTGTACTGAGTATTGTCTTAAAGTATTGTATGAAGAATCATAATCACTCAGCAAATTATCATTTCTTACTCAATTATAGCAAGATTATATTATATTTATCATTACTCATTTATTAGAAATAATCTCAGTATTTTTTTCACTCATATTCATATTTGATTTATTAAGGGTAATATGAAAACTAAATATAATCTGAATATATTGACATGCAGTACTATTTTGACTATTTTGATCACTCATTGAGGGCTCGACTTCTAGTGCATTATTCAGGGATGTGATTTTTCAGTTTTTTTCTGGAAATCCATTTTGTTTTGGCATAATTCCCGTATTTCTCATCAACGGTCATTGTAAAGAAGTCTTGCCTTGTAACAGTAATATCTAGAAGTTGCCCCTCAGATAGCTTAAAATTTCAATATTTTGGTTATTTGTTTAACAATTTTCCCCGGACACCGTTAGAATGGGCAAGTACCGAATTTACTGATCCTGAAATTTTCAGGGTTTTTTTTTATCAATGATCAATCGCATCCCTGATTATTGTACTTTTAAAACTGACTAAATTGTCAAAAAAAAAAAGATTGGTCCAAAGCTTTGTCAGCTTCTATAACCTTCTCTTTGGGGAGATATAATGATGTCTGGCTAAAATGGAGGTCACGGTGAAAAACTGAAATAATAAAATTGAAATTTGTACTATATTGACTAAATAGCAGCAGTGTTTTGATGTTCAGGCAGCCCAAATATCTTCAATACATTAGATGTGTAATCGCGTTAGTACAGAACTTATAATGGAGTTATTATGAATATACCTAATATATATGTACAGAAAAATTGTTGTATACATTGTACAGAAATATAATCATATCGTTGTATATACAGTTGTATATACGCCCAATAAGTGCATATTACAGGATGTATGCTATTGTGATATCTTAACGTGTTAATTACTGCATAGTGTGGATACTCAGACTGTTGTATGTATACTCGCCTATATATCAATGCATTTATCGTCATTTTAGTTGATCTCTGAACTTCTGAAACAGGGCTATTATGTTTACTTGTATTGAACTTCTCATGTATGGGTATTATGTGGTACAGTCATATATATAGATATTTATGCTGTTATGTTATTGTCATTTACATTACATATTTATATATATACTATATACATTATGTTATACAATCATAGATATTATATTGAAGTATTATTAGTATTTTATGCTCATGTGGTACTTATGCTTATTAATATTATTTAAATTATAGAACTACTGTTACTATGTCAGATCTCTGTCTACGGATATAATCGCTGCAAATTCTATCATGGTAGTTTCATGGGTGTTCAATCAGTTTTTCCTTGAAGCTACGACAATGCTTGCTACTGTTATACAAGCTTAAAGTTGCACTGTCTGTCAAATTTGCAATTTTCTAAGATGCTATCAAACAGTTGAAAATTACCTTTGTTAATCAAAGCACACTAAATTTGTGTGTTTTAATGTTTTTATAAGACATTATTAACTTAAAAATAAATTATATATTGAGAGAAAATCCACACCAAAACATTGGAAACACAATGGAAATGACATCATCACCATTGTTTAGTATTGTAACGTCATCACTGGGTTTGTTTACATATTGAGTTTTTGATGGCATGAAAACTAATATTTATATTATTTATTGTAAATTAAAACTAAATTATTGTGCAAAAGTGGGTATGTAATGGTGAAAAATATCATGAGACAAGAAGGCAGTATTGATTTATATCATTATTTTAATGTGCAAATTTGACAGACAGTGCACCTTTAATTAATATACTAAAGTCAATGTGGTTGTTTACACCACTCAGATTTCAGATAATATGACAAAAAAAATCGACTTATTAATTATATTTTTTGCTAATGGGCACATTGTTTATTTTTATTTTTATTTGTAGTCAATGAATTGCTAAGCAGTTTCAAATCTTTTGATATGGTATGATAATTAGTTTTATGACAACCTATGAATTAGGTAGTTCAAGGGTATATCTAGTGGGTGTGTATATATCCTAATCTATGGCATTACACTTGGATCTAACTGCCGCAAAACGTCATTTTATAACAGTGAACAAAAAATAAAATTAAATGAAAATAAGACTGACCATCAAACCAGGAAGAATAAATGACAAAATTGCTAACAATTGGAAAAAAAAATTATTGTGGTTATCTGAGCATGGTTCTACCGCTGAAAAATATTTGGCCATCATGTACATTAAATAATGCAAATTATACAGTAAAGTACTTAGTTAAAATAGTGTAAGTGTACAGTTTCACTAGATCTACTCTTTTACGTGTAATTATTTGGTAAAACATTGCATCGCCATCTGTGTTCGAACGAAAGCTTACTGTTTGTAACTACACATATATTACCAAAATAGCTCATGGAGCATGTCTCGTGTAATTTGTCAGGACAAATCATCAATACATTAATACAATAAGCTAAATGTTGAATTTTGTCAGGTTATAAGTACATCATGACTTAAAATTGAGATTCATTTCAAGAACATCAGACTTTATTATGATAATCCACTATATATATGTAACAAGTTATGATCTGTTATATTAACAATAATACAGTCTGTAATCTTATTTTATGATTTAACTATATACTCTGTTATGTACTTATAATCTAGTATTTATCATAAGACTTTATTGCTCTAGTCTGGACATTTTGTCATTTTCAGTTCATGAGCTTTCTGTTTTTGTTTTGTTGTTTTGACTGTGGTTTAAAATATGTCATTGTTTTGTATTTAATTTATTTATTGAGCATTACAGTGCATTGTGGGAGTATTTATTGTTTGTATGTGCTGTAATGCCACCCGTGTACTTAAGTACTCATCAATAAAATATATATAAACATAAACAGTTTCTTTTGTGTTGTCATCTTTATTATATCTATTCTGAGGCAAAATAAAACCCCACCCATGGGGTAAATATGTAACATGGTTTGGACTCCAAGCCTTATCTCATCATTATGTCTGCCTCTGGCAGCTGGTCGTGTAAGCTTAGCTTCGGACCCAGTAGCATTGCCGTTGATCAATACATTGACACATTCATTTCATTGTCTTCTAAAAAAAAATGATCGAATGCCACCAGGGCCTTCATAATGTTTTTTTTTTTTTTTTTTTTTTTTTCCTGAAACAAATTTTTGTATGTATATTGATTTTATCACACTCAATTTTATCTTTCTGCATCTAAATTCTAACTATGCCCAGTTGTTGATCATCAGCTAAAGTTAGGCTTACTTGTAAGCGTGCATGCATCTCTATGAAGCAAAATGAAACATGTCATTACCACACCTATGAAACTTACTGCCTCATGAGTCTATAAAATACGATTTGCTCATGAGATCCATTTGAGCAGTCCTTGGCGGGAAATATTTAGGACACGTGGCGACACCCAGCGCCTCTCATGAAGTTCTAACGTGACGTCACGCGTCACGAGGTACACGCGTCGTCTGCCTTCTTCCATCCAGCTTTCTGCACGATAGATTTTATGGAGATAATTCGCTAATATTCTCGTGAATAGTAAAAGTATATTCGCAAATTGAGCGAAATTTCGTCACAGCAAATTAGTTTTATGCGAACATCGAGGACAAATTGGTCAATTGTTGGTGGAGCTGTCAAGCCAGAAAACTTCTACAAAATAGTTGAGAATGTCAAACACTATTCAAGTAAGTAGTGACGGCAGACTGCAGTAATACAGTATACATGTACACTTTTTAGTTATTTCTCCCTTACTATCCCTCCCTCAGGATTTTGCCATGAACTCAAAATGTCATTCACATTCACAGTTTGTGAAAAGAAAATCTGTTGCTATAATTTTTTTTAATGTAAAAATACTAAAATGAGACGTTCTGATAATACGTACATGACAATATTAAACAAATTCCTGCAGGACTGGAAGTCACTCAAAAGCTAGTAGTTTCGTTCGAAGGGATCTTGCAAATGACCATTATTGAACCCATACCCTTTTACACAAAGCACATTTCAACCCTGACTGATTATCAGCTCTGTTTTAAATTATAATTTTTTCCATTTCCTCATAAATTTTCAGCTGGTACAACTGGAAGGATTGCCCGAGATTGACTACGGGGACGTTTTTCGTCGCCTTGAGGAAAAGGACCAAGAAGAATGCAACCTTCAACAGTATTTCTCTCAAGAGGAATGGGCGAATATGAGCGAGCTAGAGAAGACTCGCTATAAGAACATTAAGATCAACTATGAACTTATGGCTGAATGTGGTATGTCTAATAGAACCTAATTAGTTTTAGACACTATGTCTCAATTCTACTTTCTGAAGCTTATTCAGCTTAAAATCAACTGCCAAAAGCAGACATAATGATGAGATAAGGCTTGAAGTCTACACCATATTATACTTTCCTCAGCGTAGCCACCGAGTACAAGGCACCTCCCGATTTAACCTCTCATACGATCGACATCCAGCAGCTGGGATGTAGCTCATGAAGAGTGCCAAAACCGGTTATCAAACCCGGGGCTTTCAACTAAGCTGGCCTATGTGGAATTGACGAAGGCTTAACCACTAGGCCAGTCTCTGGGTGTAATTCATTCGATAACCTAATTCTCAATATTGGACAATAGATAAACCATGTTACAACTGATTTAAACGGAATGATACAAATTGATTTTGACATCATTTGACAAACTGTTAGTTACTACGTATTAAAGTTGCAATGCAATGACTTTCTGTTATATTGCTCTTTCTTAGTTTTTAGTTTGAGCACAAGAAAAAAATCCATTATGCATCCTTTGCTTTACAGGTATACCACTTGGAAAACCTGAATTTATGCAAAAGAAGTGGAAAAAGCAAGTCGCACCTGCTCCTGAATCAAGCAGTGATTCAGATGAAGAATGGACGCCACAAAAGGCCAGAGAGAAAGAGAAACAAGAGGAGATGGTCCTGGCCAGCCGTAGAAGTAAGATCAATTTGTTTATCCTAAATTACCTAAAACGCTTTCTTTTCATCGGTATTAGGATAAAGGTAACAGAAATTGGAGTTGTGCAAAATGGCAAAAGCCAGGTATATGCAACAAATGGATTTCAGTAATGGCCAGAGCATCACTAAAGCAATGTTTCTGCTGCAGTGGATTGCTCCTTGCATTTACTCTCTTATCAGAAAAATAAAAGTAAATCTTAGTCTGACAAAGTCACTTTCTTTTTCCCCCCTAAGAACGCAAAGGAAGGTTTCCCCTCCCGCCCGTGAAGATAATTACAGTTGACATTGAGGAAGCTGTGAAGGAAGGCAGGCAACGAGCAGCAGCTGCCAGGAAAATACAGCAAAATTCCAAGGTTTGGCAACTTTGTTAAAATCCAAGAACTTTAATATAAGAAATATTAAATACTCATTGTGCCAATTTAACATTTTACACTGCTTAGGTAAACCAGGCACTTAATATCCACACTCTTTTTGCTCCATCTAGGAATCAAGGCGCAGCCAGTTTCAAAACTTTGGAAATTTATTTGAAGACGATGGCATTGAAGAATTTTCTGGATTCACAGAAAATGAAATTCATGAAAGTGAAAAACGATTTTTAAAAATTAAGAAAAAGAATGAAGGCGTAACCTCCAGATTAAACAAACATGAGACGACCAGAATTGCACAAGGTAATCAATAAGAATTTAAATAATCATGAAATTGAAAAATGGAATTGAAATTAAGGACTGTCCAATTTAATTCCTACCAGTAAGAATATAGATTACTATAAAATCAATTTTAATTGTTAAACATAATAGGGGATACATCCACCCTTAGGTAATGGTATTTTGTAAATACTCGGATGTATCGCCTTCCAACACATTATATATTTATTATTATATCACTTTGCATTTATTTATACTTGTAAACCAATCTACTGGAGTGTTGGAAAATAATAAAATGTCTAATGTCTACATGGTGGAACTGAAAAGTCAAGGAACATAAGAGGATAACTATTTTAGTTTCATAGTCCATGACTTCAGTCACATGTAATGATAATAAGCGAGTGAACAATTGGTGAATTGAGAATATAATCACCCCGATGTACAAAACTAGCCATTGTAAATTTTTGTGAAAAAAATCAAGTGACCGAATGATGTCTTGCTTCTCCCAATAGCTTCTTGATTTGTGTTTGTTATTATAAAAGAAGTAGAATTACTGTAACTAGTTCATGTATTGCAGAAAGAGCAGTTAGTTTTCGAACCACTCGGTACCCCCGGAGAAATATTCCAAAGACTGATTATTCTGCAATTGAAGTTCCCGATGATGACTGTTTTCTATGTGAGTTGATTACAATGTCTTTGCATTGATTTGCGTACAACTATGGATGCATGATGCACGTTTTTATTCACTTCATTTTTGCTGCAGATTGTGAAGACTGCAATATGGAGCACTTGGGTGACTGCCCTGTTCATGGACCACTCATTGTGGTGGAAGATACTAAGGTTTGTGTTGTTTTAATTTTCTCTGTGGCTAATAACGCCAAGAATTTTTATATATTTTGTTAACTTTTATCAGACTCAAGATCACTTTGCTACTCCGTATACAAGTTATCAGACCATTTTTGAAAGTTTTTATACCACAGATATCGTTCTTTCATAAATTTATGCACCATAAACTTATAAATGCACAATCTCAGTCTGGCCCTATCCCTATGTATACCAAAAAATTAACACCGCAAAAATGGTTATGGCGTTTCATACAGCAGCGTCTCAACTGTGGCTAAGTTGATCGGACATTTTACTAATCACTAAATGCAAATTTTTGCATTTCAGACTGCTCCAGATGACAGTCTTCGTGCCGACCACAGTTGTCCTGAAGGCTTGGCAATTCGACAATCGAAGATCCCAGGAGCAGGATCTGGCGTGTGGGCAAAGAAAGCATTCCCCAAGGGAGTTCGCTTTGGCCCTTATTTGGGAGATATTAGTCATGACGTTGATGATGTTCATGCATCTGGATATGGTTGGCAGGTAAAATTTGAATGACATTGTCCTTCAATCGTGATTCAACTAATCTGCTAATGGATCCTGAAAAACTCCTAGCAAACACTTCAGTGGTCATATTTAGTTATTATGAAGGTGTCAGCCTTAAAAGCTATCGTAATTATCACTTTTAGACCCATCAAGCTTGTCAATTGTACAACATTAATATTCAAAACCAGATCTCAAACAATTAATGCTACATCAGTGTAAATGTTGTAAGTGATGCATATTTCATTCATTCGCATTAGATGAATATTATTTTTTTAACAGATATTCAAGAATAACAAGGCCAGTCATTATGTGGATGCAAAGGATGTTGGGTCGTCCAATTGGATGCGCTACGTGAACTGCGCACGTCATGACTCTGAACAGAACTTGATAGCCTTCCAGTATATGGGTGAAATATATTACAAGACATTGCTGCACGTTAAGCCAAATGAAGAACTGCTGGTGTGGTACGGTGATGAGTATGCCAAAGAGCTTGGCATTTCTAAACATTTGCTGGTACAAAGCAACAATTCAGTCCAGCCGATAAAAGATCAAGGTCAACCAACTATCTGGCAACTTTACAAAAACCCAGGTATACATCACATCATATTAATATCGGTTCTATATTTCAGTCATTTCTAAGGTTCAATTTGATTTAATTTTGCTTTTGATATAATTTTGCAATCTTTTGCCATTTCAGATATTCAAGGTTTTGACTGCAGTCATTGCGGCAAAATGTTTTCAAAAGAGGAGTATCTTCTGGTTCATAAATGGCAATGTCATAGAGAACCATTAAGTATGGATTTCATGTGCAAAGTATGTTCAAAAAGATTTACTACCCAGGCAAGGCTGCAAGACCATATTTCTAGATGCCATCAGTTGGATACTTATAATAGAAGAAAAACAGTAAAGACGGATGAAAACAAAGAAAATGTACAATTAAATACAACTGTGTATACTTGCCCTTTTAGCAGTAAAGAATGCAGGTCTGAGACATATGCTAGCATACTGGGAGAGGAGAGACCTTATACTTGCAATGTCTGTGGGAAACAATTTGCACAGCAAGGTCCCCTGACCACACACATGAGGACACACAGTGGAGACAGACCTTACACTTGCAATGTCTGTGGGAAAGGATTTACACAGCAAGGTCACCTGACCACACACATGAGGACACACAGTGGAGAGAGACCTTACACTTGCAATGTCTGTGGGAAAGAATTTGCACAGCAAGGTCACCTGACCACACACATGAGGACACACAGTGGAGAGAGACCTTACACTTGCAATGTCTGTGGGAAAGGATTTACACAGCAATGTGACCTGACCAAACACATGAGGATACACAGTGGAGAGAGACCTTACACTTGCAATGTCTGTGGGAAAGGATTTACACAGCAAGGTCACCTGACCAAACACATGAGGATACACAGTGGAGAGAGACCTTACACTTGCAATGTCTGTGGGAAAGGATTTAACAGAGATGGTAACCTGACCACACACATGAGGATACACAGTGGAGAGAGACCTTACACTTGCAATGTCTGTGGGAAAGGATTTAACAGAGATGGTAACCTGACCACACACATGAGGATACACAGTGGAGAGAGACCTTACACTTGCAATGTCTGTGGGAAAGGATTTAACAGAGATGGTAACCTGACCACACACATGAGGATACACAGTGGAGAGAGACCTTACACTTGCAATGTCTGTGGGAAAGGATTTACAGTAGAATGTAACCTGACCACACACATGAGGACACACAGTGGAGACAGACCTTACACTTGCAATGTCTGTGGGAAAGGATTTACACAGCAAGGTCACCTGACCACACACATGAGGACACACAGTGCAAATAGAACTTACCCTAGCACTGTCTGTGATCAAACCAATGTTGCAACAGATGATCAGGCAAAGGATCTTTAAGGGAGTCAAAGACAGTTGTTGCCATCCTTGATCGGCATGGACATTTGATATAAGTATGAGAAATTTCTTTTACCTCATGTCGAAAAAGTCTGATTTAATTTTTTGTTAGTACCTATTTACAGTTACATGCATGACAGTAGAGTTTGCACCAAATTATTCACATCAACCATTTTAACCCTTTAAAGCTTATAGTTTTATACTGCAGCAGAATTTTTTTTTATATAATTATTAGTTATTAGCTTAGCTCCAAATTAGTTTTTTATTCCCTGGAAGGCCTATCACATTGACTGAAAAATTGTGTAACATGATGCCCACTACGACATGTAATTAGTCCTTGTAGTTGGAGCCCTGTTATTGTTACATTTTGTTCAGAAAAATATTTGTTGCAATTGTTGAACCTTCAAATAAAAAACATTTTACATAACTGATTCATTTTGCTCAATGATCGCCAATTTCGATTAATCGGATCGAAAATCTAAAAAATATACATGCTCGATTCTTGTTTGTATCGAGAACTTTAATTGTATGCCTTATTATCGCCCATTTTGCCGCCAAAAATCGGCCAGGTGGCTGCGTTCATCATCAATAATTCAATATAATCCTTTACCAGCTCTATATGCTTTGATCAATTTAAAGATACGAGAATTGGCCTATGATGTATTCGATCGTTAATAGCAATTAACATGGGGCTTTGTATACCCTTTTGTTCTGGTCACACTCAACAAAAAGTTAATGCAATTGAAGGGAGGGGGATGGTGACCATGAACAATAGCCATTCAACCCTCACACCATCACATTGAGTAAATTGCAATCTATGACCAAAAGATAGAAAAGGACATGAATTAATAAGTAACTGCCATGGATCAATTTTAGGGCCGTTACTTATAATAATTTATATAAATGATATTAATTTGGCTAGCCCTATCTTTAAACCCATCATCTATGCTGATCAGCTGATGATACAGCATTATCTGCAACTTTAAGTGCCTTTCACAGTGCAGGTGAAAACAGGGATAGAAATATAGATACTGAACTTGAAAATATCTCTCAGTGGCTAAAACTGAATAAATTATCACTAAATTTTTCCAAGACAAAGGCCATGTTTTTTCATACTGTACGCAAAAATGTGAATTATCCAAATATTATGATAGATGGTACAATTATAGACTTTGTGGACTCCTTTAACTACCTAGAATTACAATAGATAATCTTGGTTGAAAGTCACATATATTCAATTACAAAGAAAAAATTTTTAATAAGAAATTTTTACATTTTCTTTGTAATTGTTTAGATGATCATTCTTGATATATTTTGCGAATCCAGACAGACTGGGTTTTTTAAATTTTGTTTCTGATAAGCGGAACACTATCATTATAATTTATAAGCCATGGGAATTATATAATGGATGCCATGTTTGGCAAATTCATGCCTTACTCTGGATGAGCTTTGCTTCATAAATGCCTGTGTTGCAGTCATTATATTCCTTTTTGAATTTTTATGACTAATTTTTGCAGTTCATCTTATATTATAGGGTTCTAAAATATCCAGCGTACATTTTATTGCTCTGAAATGATATGTTGATCACTCGGAGGTGATGAACCAACAGTCATTCACTGCACACAAAATGCTTGTAAAAGTAGCATGTGAATTTCATTTCAGTAACTCCAACATGATATTTGAATAATGTGTGTATATTCATTTAATTTTCATACAATACACATAAAATGCTTGCATGTAACAATAGCATGTGATTTTCAACTAAGCATCTCTGTTATATCAATGGATAATGTGGTGATAATTGTAGTGAACTGCTGGGGATCCTATACAGAAAGTGCTGCAATAGTGGCATGTGAATTTCATTGTAATCAGGTTCTAAATACAAAATGCTTGTAACAATAGCATGTGAATTTCATTCAGTATTTTTTTCATCAATGTTTCTGTCCTGTCATGAAATAATGATTGTCACTCATGAGAACAAATCCTTAAAATATTGTCTTTTTTTTTTACTATTTTTTAAATAAACTTTATATACTATAACAATGCTAATGTATTATCATTAATACATGACAAGACTTCATCAATGTTTGGACATAATTTGCCATCTTTATTAGGCAAACACAGACAGAAGAGATGATACAGATTGTAATGTATTTTATTACAACAATATTTATTAGCATCTGTTCACGAGGTCATCTGTATGAATCTGTTTGTGAGGCAATAATAAACATCCGGGCACTTCCGGTTGAGCATCAACATGGCGTCCGTCTGCTATATTACATGGTGTCAGGAGCGGTTGTAATCCTCCTCCATCCACATTGTTTGAGGCCATTTCAAGCCATTTCTTGATAGAAAAAGGAAGATGGCAGGTGAGGGACAAAACAGACCCCATATTGGAGCCGGGCAAGTGGATATGTCGTCATTCAAACCCGATGATGCAGATGCTTGTGCACCCGCGTGGGAAGAATACAAGGCCGAATTTCTAATCAGGTTGGATGCTGCCGGACTGTATGAAGCTGCTGGACGGCGAAAGGTGGGCAATTTGTTGAAATGCATGGGCAGCGAATGCCGAAAATTGTATGAAGCGTTTGAATGGGCCCCAGCTGTTGCAGCTGTTCCAGCTGATGCAGACAACAACAGACCAGCTGTGGAAGCACGTGCTGCTGAGGATAAATATGATTTGGAGCATGTTTTTCGTAAATTCGATCAACATTGGGGTGTCAAGCGATATAGAGCCATCAAGAGGCAAGAATTTCTAGATATCGAGCGCACAGAAGGCCAAACTATTATGGATTTTGTTTCCGAATTGAAACGGAAAGCCAGCTTGTGTGATTTTGGGATAAACAAGGAGAGCTTAATCATAGACAAAATAATTAACAAAGTGAAGGACGAGAGATGTTCGGAAAGACTCCTTGAGCTCCCTGATGAAGAATTAACCTTGGAAAGGGTTATCAATGTTTGCCGGCAGGTGGAGCTAACTAAGGCTCACCTGAAAACCATGAATCCTAGTAAAGTCAAGGATGTCAAGAGAACCCAAGCTACAGACAAGTCACGTTCCCAGTCAAGAGGCCGTGGTTACAACAGAGGTGGACGTAGACCGCGTCCTGGTTATCAGTCCCGGTTTGACCATTCCCGGTTTGACCATTCCCGGTTTGACCATTCCCGGTTTGACAAACGTAACGCCAGACAAGAAGATCGCCCATGTGATCGTTGCTGTAGGCGCCACCGCGAAGGAGAATGTCGAGCAGAAAACGAGTACTGCGGGGCCTGTGGTGTGAAAGGTCACTTCAAACGGTCGTCACTCTGTCGGGCTGCAAACCAGTCGCAAGGTCACAGCTACAAGTCGGGACGAGGACGTGGATCATATCGAAACGACCGTTCGCAATACGGTAACAGTTACGGACGCAGCCGAGGACGAACTGTCCATAATGTCAGTTGGCAGGAGCCAAATGACAGCTTCTATGAGGACTTTGACTCTCGTTGTAACGTTGAAGATGTGTTTGTGGTCTCATGTGTTAACGATGAGAACTATTACGATGTGAAATGTTGTGACAATGACAATGATGACTATTTCAATGACTTTGAATGCTATGATGATGTTTGCGATGTGAAATGTTGTGACAATGACAATGTTGACTATTGCAATGACTTTGAATGTTTTGATGATGTTTGCGCTGTCAATGATGATGTTGGTCAAAATGTTGAATGTTTTGATGATGTTTGTACTGTTGAACATTATGACGTTGAATGTGCTGTCAATGTCAAACATGATGCGGTCCATGATGTGGGACAAAAGGTTGATTATGTGGTTGGTGAAATTAACAATAATGTGCTAGACAAAGCTGAGAGCAATGATGAAGTTGATGTACTTGACATGAATGAAATTGGTTTCTTTGACAGTTGTGATATATTTGACAGTTGTGATATGAAATGTGAAAATGCACAATTGACAGGTGCTGAGTTTATTGAGCAGTTTGATGATGTTGATGAGATTGTTGATGTGTTCAGTACCAGTGATAGAAACAGTAGGTATGAACAAGATTGGACTGTAGATTTTGATGTGAAAGGTCATTATTTGAGGCTTGAGTTAGACACAGCTGCACATTGTAACATTATTAGTCTTAGTACAGTCAAAAGACTAGGTTTCAGTTCACAGATTTCTCCTAGCAACTTATTGATAAATGGTGTGCACAATGAAAGTAGAAGAGCCTATGGCACAGTTGTATTGCCATGTGTCTATCGCGGTAGCATGTTTCAGCTTAACTTCCAAGTTCTAGACAGTAGTAGAGAAGTCAACCTGTTAGGCAGGCCTGATTGTCTGAAGTTGAGACTCGTAGCGAGAGTTAACAGTGTTGTCAAATCTAAGATTAATGAAAATATCCTCAACCAGTTCAAAGATGTACTAGGTCAGGAAATAGGCTGCATGCCTGGTGAATATGAAATTAAATTAGATAGTAATGCAAAGCCTGTTGTACACCCACCCCGCTCAGTTCCTGCTGCCATACGGGACCAAGTCAGAAAAGAACTGGATCACCTTGAACATTGTAAGATTATCGCGAAGGTTGTAGAACCCACTGACTGGGTGAATAGCATGGTGGTGGTACGCAAGAAAAATGGTCGTGTTAGGATATGCATTGACCCATCAGACTTGAATCGTGCAATTCGCAGGGAACACTTTCCAATGAGTACAATAGAAGACATAGCGACAAGACTACATGGTAGTAAATGGTTCTCTACGCTCGACGCTAACAGCGGCTACTTTCAGATTAGGCTTACAGAGGATAGTTCTAAGCTCACTACCTTCAACACGCCGTTTGGTCGGTATCGTTATCTCAGAATGCCTATGGGGCTCAAGTGTGCTGCTGAAGTGTTTCAGCGTGAGATGCAGTCGCAGTTTGGTGATATTCCAGGGGTGGAAGTTGTCGTCGATGACATTCTTATCCATGGCAAATCTGAAAGTGAGCACAATGCTATTCTGGAGAAAGTCATGCAGAAAGCCAGAAAGATTGGACTGAAACTCAACAGTGAGAAGTCAAGAATTGGACTCCCTGAAATCAATTATGTTGGTCATCGCCTCACAGGGGAAGGTTTAAAGCCTACAGCTGAGAGAGTGGCAGCTATTGTAAACATGCGACCCCCTGAGAACATTAGTGAATTAGAGACAATCTTAGGCATGATAGCCTACGTCAGTAAATTCATACCTGGGCTTAGCACTCTTAACGCTCCGCTCAGAGATCTAAAGAAGAGAGAAGATTGGGCTTGGGGAGCAGAGGAACAGAAAGCCCTTGACGCCATCAAGAAAGCCCTGACGTCAAATACAGTTCTAAAATACTATGATGTTAACAAGCCTGTGGTGTTATCCGTTGATGCTTCAAGCCGAGGGCTAGGTGCAGCTCTAATTCAAGACAAGGCCGTAGTGGCTTATGCTTCACGTTCTTTAACTGACACTGAATGTAAATATGCCCAAATAGAGAAAGAGGCCCTTGCTGTTGTTTTCGGGTGTACCAAATTTCATAAGATGCTCTACGGCAGAAACTTTGTGGTTGAATCGGACCATAAACCATTGGAAGTGATCCTGAACAAGTCCATTCTATCTGCGCCAATGCGAGTACAGCGCATGATGTTGAAGCTTCAACCCTACTCGTTTACTTTAATTCACGTCAAAGGAAAATCCTTAGGACTCGCTGACTGTTTAAGTCGCCTACCACATGGTCCCAGTGAACAGTTACTGGATGATGAGTTGATGGTCTGTCCAGTGGACACGATTGTGGGGCCACAGCACAGCAAGTTCGTTACAGCCACAGAAGCTGATCAGGATCTACAACAGCTAAAGCGAATCATTCGTACTGGTTGGCCTGATGCCAGGAACAGATTGCCACCAGGTGTCGCCCCCTACTGGAATATACGCGATGAACTGTCAACTTACAATGGATTGGTATTCAGGGGTGACAGAATAGTGGTACCTAGTTCATTACAGCAAGAAATGATCACACAGTTGCATAAGTCGCATATGGGTGTTGTTCTCACCAAGCAACGCGCTAGAGATCTCATGTTCTGGCCAAACATGTCGACCCAGATCGAGGACAAAATTGCCAAATGTGGTACATGCCTACAGTATAGGAATAATCAGCCTAAAGAACCTTTGTATGTGCAACCTCTTCCAGCCAGACCCTGGAGTAAAGTCGGTGCAGACTTGTTTGAACTGCATGGCAAGCATTACATATTACTTGTAGACTATTATTCAAACTTTGTTGAGATAGAAAAACTCGAAAGCTTGACAACCAGTGGTGTTATCCAAACCCTAAAACGTATGATTGCAAGATATGGGATTATGGATATCCTTGTCAGCGATAATGGTCCACAGTTCGCTAGCAGACAATTTGCAGAATTTGCTTTGGCATATAACTTCACGCATTCTACTTCATCTCCACTTCGTGCGCAATCGAACGGTTTGGCTGAGCGTTCTATTCAAACAGTGAAAAGACTTATGTACAAATGTGTCGAAACAGGGGAAGACCTGTATTTAGCTTTGTTGGATTTACGCAATACGCCACGAGACAATTTGATTGGTTCCCCAGTGCAACGCCTAATGGGTCGCCGTACCAAAACGCGATTACCCACATGCAGTGAGTTGTTGAAGCCGAAAGTTGTAAAGCCTTCAGATGTGACCAGTAGATTGCAGAACTATAGAGAACTTCAAAAGAAGTATTTTGACCGAGGAAAACGTGTATTGCCCAAAATTCAAGAACATGATGCTGTCAGACTGAAAACACGAACAGGATGGCAACCAGCGGAGTACGTGACTCGTCATGGACAACCTCGTTCACACATTGTGAAATCGACTGATCGGGATAGGCTATATCGGAGGAACAGAGACCAATTGCTCATAACTCGAGAAACACCTCACGAGATGCCTCCACCGCTAGCTCCTCCATATGTGCCAATGAATCCTAGACAACCGAGAAGAGACAATCCAGTAGTAAGAGACAATCCAGCAGTAATTAACAGAGATCAAGGCCCACAGGTTGATCCGTTACCACCTGCTGAAATACCAGCACAGCCTAGACAGAATGACAATATGTCCAGAGCTGGTCGTCCCAGAAAGGCACCAGTGTGGCTTAAAGACTATGAGCGATATTGACTCTTGAACAAACTGAGCAGTGTTAGCAGTTCTTTTTAGAATACTAATGCTCAACTTGGTGTACATTCTTTGCATTACTTAGCCATAGCGTATAGATCTTTATTTTTGTGTATTATGTTCAAATGCAGTATTAACCACTTATCAGCTCTGTTCTAGCTGTATAATTGTTCATATTTCTTAAGATATTTAGATCCTTAAGATACTCAGTCAGTTAAGGTGCTACCAATTTATGTGCTAACAATACTGTATAATTTAGCATATAGGCCTAGCGTTAGCCAGTCATACATCTATGTTCGTATGTTAATGACAAGTTTGGGTTGTACCATTGTTTTACTAGATGATGCCACCACTGAAGGTCTCATTATGTTTTACAGAACATGCATATTAATTACATCATTTTTGCATTAATGTATGTCAACAAATGTATTCTTAAATTTCAAAAAAGAGAGGATGTAATGTATTTTATTACAACAATATTTATTAGCATCTGTTCACGAGGTCATCTGTATGAATCTGTTTGTGAGGCAATAATAAACATCCGGGCACTTCCGGTTGAGCATCAACATGGCGTCCGTCTGCTATATTACACAGATCAGATGAATGACACAGCATACAATAAACAGGGTTGCTTTGTAGACACCCATGCGAGATTCCTGGTGACCCAGGTCGGGCAATCCCAAAGCAACAATATGTGATTAAGAGTGTTTAGTAGTAGAAATGGTAAGTAAGAGAGAGAAGAAAATAAAGGAGAAAGAGAAAAAATATATAGTAAATCTAGAGTTAGATACAATAGTGATGAAATCATGATATAATTAGTGACTGGTGAGATGGTGTAGGAGGATTGTGTGAGCTTCCGGCCAGTCTTGCGGCTATCGAGGCCTGAGCAGAGTCAGAAGGCCTGATGTAATTTAGGTACGCCATAGACCGCCACCTTCCGAGCCGCTGTATTGTGGAGTCAGGCATTAACCTGGCTGCAGCCTCAGTGGCTGATCCCGCTCTAAGGGAATGAGGGGATATATCAGTGGAATCAAATACAATAGCAGCAAATAGACGCTTCATGGTCTGTGAGAGCGTTGAATGCGTCAATGGACGACCCGAAGAAAATATGAATAATGGTGCGGAGTGTGAAAACTGACGCTGCTGGATATATAAATGCATAGAGCAATGTGCACAAACTTGTTATTGTGTGCATCCGACAATAGCTGTACAGCCCTTGAGCAGGTTCTTCAACAACCCACGCTAAAGGAGATATAAGGTAGTTCCCCTGAATGGAAGCATAACATGGATGCAATCAGAGGTGGACATACGTGAGGGTTAAAACAATACTCATGGCGCTGAATACCATTAAGTTATCATAAGAAAGGAGGAGATGCTGCTGGAGTGAGCATAGCATGCGATATGAACCGGTTGAGCCCTAGCTGGGGGTGGTTGTTGCCTATCCATTGCCTTGAATGCCCACTTAACTCTAACCGTGTAAATCTCCGGAGGAAGGACCCCCTTGAAATATCAGCAACACGCGATCGCCTGCTAGATACACTCGGACTGTGCGAGCCAAGAGGCCCAGATGAAACATAAAAGTAATAAATCGTAGCACATTAATCTCAGTGAAACAAAGAGGATTAATGGCAGGCACCAGGGGCGGAGCAACTCCGTCATATGAACTACTGGCGTATAAAGACGATTCACCATTCCGCACACTGCAGAGTTGTCGACATGAAACATGTGGCAATAGATTTCAGCAGCGCATGAAGCTCTCTCCAGCATATAGCATAGCTACGACACTGAAGCTGACTGCCAGTGTAGGTCATGGCAAACCATTCTGCGCCACAGGTGGTGCCATACCCACTATCACTGGCATCGCTGTAGACATGTGTAATGTGACCCACTGACCAGTCTTCTCAAACATGTAAAAACCATTGTGAGAGACTACACATTGAGCCAACAAGTCGATGTCTGCCCGAGCTTCCCTGGTAAGCCTGATAATGTAAATGCTTAGCTCTCTTTGCTAGCTGAATCAATCGACCTAGAAATGCACGGCCTGTTCTAACCACACAAGCTGCGAAGGCTAACTTGCCTATGAGACTGAGTAATTCTCGCCTAGTTCCCACCTGTTTATGGGACCATTTATTTAATAGTGCACGGACTTTGTCAGCCCGCTCAGCTGATATACTAAGCTCAAACTGTATCTATGATTATACCAAGAAACTCCACCCTAGTGGCAGATTGAGCAGTGACCTTTGTCGGCTAAACCGTAAAACCCCCGAGTCATTACAGATGTCTAGCATGTTATCTAGGTTATGTTGACACTCCTCAGCTGATTCGGCTACCACTAAAAAATCGTCTACAAAGCGGACCACTCTCCCCATTATGCCACATGAACAGCTGTAGCACATAAGCAAAAATGTCAAAAAGCTTTGATGCGGACCGGAGCCCGAAGTTCAATACTTTGGAGAAATAATACTCATCAACCCCACTGACAGTAGGCCAACGGAATCCCAGCAAGTGCCAGTCGTTTGGGTGAACTAGGACATGTTTATATGCATCTTTCAGGTCCAGCTTGGCTAGACTGGGCATATTCAAGGAGCGACAGAGTGCTGCTGCGTCATCAACTGACGAATACTGAAGATAAAACTTGAGTGGATCAATCTCAGAATTAATAGACTCTAGCGGAGGAAAAGAAAGATCATGGATCAAGCAAACCTTAGATCCATCTCACTTAATAAATGCCGAGTGAAGATACAATATAATTGCTGAATTGCTGAAAGGCGTCATGGCAAAAGGGCCGTGAAGCCTACCTAGACTGAGATCAGTTCGAATTATGGCATCCACTGCATCAAAGTGGTCGTACGCAGCTAGGGCCAGTTAGGAGAAGCCAATGCACCAACAGCTGCCTGTCTGCCTATTTTTACGCCATTATTCAATTGCTCCAATATAGGCCTACTAGTCGCCTCTTGTCTGTTAAAGACTAGAGGCAGCATACTAGACCAATAATCTTTAATGAGACACTGCGTTAGGTGCAGGCTTGTATTTGGAACATTTAGTGCAATTTTTGAACCCCTCTGGCCCTCCACACCCGAAACACACATGCTTATATATATATATACGCTTGCACTTACAACCCGGCCTGCAGAGATTTTGCTGATACAAGAGACCTACCTCGATGGAGGTATCCGATTTCTTGGACTTGGGACAGATCTAAGGCCTGTCCACTACTACGAAAGGGGCAGTCTGTAAATGTCTTTGTCTGTCTGTCTGTAATTGTCTATTTGTAAATCTAGTTGGTGCATTTACTGAATTTTACAAAATGGTAGAAATTGTACAGCTTTAGCAATTATTTCAGGATCTATAATGCCCTTATTTGGTCACATAAATTAGTGTGCAACCAGTTTTGCCATCTTCCATTCGTTAGTTGGGATGTACCTAAGTGAATTAAACAATCGGACCCAGGGGTCTATATCTATCTGCATACGTTGGCATTGACCCGCAATTGATTATGCAGTCGCCTCAGAGAAATTATCAATTTGGCCATTTATTAAAGACGTGACAATTATGGCAGGTTTGACTGCACTGACTTGACAGTATTACACTGAGCAGAGCACCAATGACTTCTCTTTGAGCCAGTACATGTCAAGCAATTTGTGCTTGTGAAAAATAGAATGCACAGCTGTAAATTATACTGAATTATGGTGAATCCAAAACAAATATCACAGCATTCAAATAAATGATAAAACAAAAAAGGCAATTTGAGGTTACACAAATGGTTATTATTGAGTCAAAATATACAATCTGATCAGTTTACAGCTGCCAAAAGTTGTGCAAATACAAGAAATATTACAAGTTATGAAAAATATACAACTGTACCGCATGCAAAGTGACAAAAAATAGTTATTTAAGCACCTGGAAAGCCAAAATCGCTATAAAAAAAGTTCTAAAGGTGTAGCCTCTATTTCAACATTTGTGGCTTCATTTCCTTCACGCTGTTGATTGTAATATACATGTATAAGTTGCGAACTATTCTGTTTGCATCATCTCTTGGAAAAAAAATGATGTTATCAATATTTTTACACACTGACTATCATTTTTAATAAGGCAGGCACACAAAAATAGTGTATTCGCAGTTTGTACGCTGGTAATATTGTTAGCATTATTATAGAGGACCAAAGATATAGACTAGCCACCCTGACAAGTTTAAGTGTTACTCCCTAACATAGACATTAAGTGCAGCAACTGCTGTAATAAAATTAGCTCACTACAAAAGTACTAAGATACAGCGAGTTCAGATTTAACACTGCATCAAGCTACACAGGCTGCATCTATATAGCAATCTTAGATTTGCGACACAAATCGGGTGGCTGCAATCTTTGAAATTAAATTCAAGGCCTTAAAACACTTAAATACAATGATTTTATTCACACTGATTTTAATGTGGTAGTATAATTTATATATCTTCATTCTTGAAAGCAAAATTACAATTTAATACCAAGATATTGGCGATGGGTTAGTCTGTGTAAAGATTTCTATACAAATACGAAATTTTTTAGCAAATCTTACTTTTAGGATGATTTGCTAAAAACTGCAAAACTAAAGACTCCAAAACTATTGAAAAACTGCAGACAATACAAAACAGCAGAGCTGACATCAGTATATTCAGTAACCAACATCTACTTTGAGATTTACAAGTACTCTGATAATAAAAAAACCCTAAGTATTTCTTTGTTTTTCTTAATTTTTCCAGGGTCTAATTTTATAGGACTTAATTACTTAAGAATTAAAATTAAGACAGCTGACTTTTTAAGACATGCAGCCTCCCTGACAACTAATAAACATTATCACAAAGCAATACTAACCCAATTGATAAATAGAATTCACATTTAGGCACATCATGCAGCATTGCTATATCCTATATCACAATACACAAAACATTTAATACTGGAATTACTTTTATATAAAAGGGAAAATGTTATGACGAAGCTTTGTCTAAAAATTCTTTGATACATTTTACAACATCCTCATTCATAAGTTTTACTTTCAAAGCAGCAATTTCATCAAGACCCTCTTCTGTGGCAGACCCTTAAAACGAAAATTAACTTTATTAGAAATATTCAATTATTTTATTTATCTAATTTGCAGACCCTAAAAATGAAAAAAGTTACTAAATTAATGTATTAGAAAAATTGAATGTTTGGACTACTAAATTCATCTTACATTTAGTGATATGAAATTATTAAATTCTTGTAGTATTAAATAAATTTGTCAGTATGGAAAATAAGTTGCTCTTCCAATCAGACCAAATAAAGTGTTGGAAAAGGGAGGTTTGCTGACATGCATAACACTGAATGATGTCAAAGATAGCGGAAAAATATCTATGGCCAATTTGGCATTGCAATTGAACAGCCAACAAGGTTTAAAAAAACAAGGGTTCAATTGCAATTAAAACTGTATAGTTGATATCAGATGGGACTTCCTTAGAAGTAATCCAAACAACTCCAGCTGACGTGAACTTTAGGTGCGTGCACAAGTAAATGCACACGCAAAATCACGTTTGCGGGAGTGCTGCATGAGCGTGGGCCGCAGTTCAAGTCAAATTTCAATCCCGATGACACAAATTATCTAAAGTTACAATACTATTATTTAGACATTCTATTTTAGACATATTACGGCAAGGTTTTAAGCTTGTAGGTGCAGTGTTGTCAGTGTTGTGGTCCGGAACCAAAAACGAAAAATTTTCATCACCGACAACTTTAGCCGAGGGTAAAAAGCGGCATAGAAAATGTTGGTGTAACTGTAGCATATGTTGTAATATCATTGCAAATTTTAATTACTTACCCCTCTTCTTCACATGTACCCGTGTTACATGGAACCTTGTCAGGTCATCAAATATTAGCATAACGACTAAAGATGAGACAGAATTTCGTAAATTACAGAGCTCTAACTGAATGCAGTTGGCTGCTGCAGTGGTGTGAACCTCAGCTTCAAGGTGTTGTGGAGGTATGGACTCCTGTAAGAAAAAAATGTAATTTTAATTCAAGAAAAAAGCATTTCTCGTTGAACAACAGATGAGAGTTTTATACTCTCATGATATCTCATGATACATATTCTTAATACCCGAATGCAGGGTGCCGATATATTTATAAGGGTCATGAGACAAGTTCCTGTCCAGTGGCGCAGATTTGCAATTTTTCCAGAGAGGGATGAAACCTCCCAGATGTAAAAAAAAATTGTATGAATTTAAATTAAAATATTAAGAAAATATAAATTTGTGAGGGGTGTATCCCTTCCTTCCCCCTTAATGTCTATCACAGGCCTATGAAATGACTGATAGGGACATCAAAGTTAGGCCTTAGTCATGGTTTTGGCCCCCCGTAGAGACGGGGCTGGATACGCTAGTAATCACGCCTAATTAATAGGGAAATTGGGAATTAATGAATGCGCTGCCTTAAAAAGTAGGAAAATGTGTTTGTTCGCCCACTGCAAGCGAAAGTGGTATTAAGAGGGGGATAGCAGGATAGAGACTAACTGCTCTCAGCCCAAAACGACTGTAGTAATAGACTAACATTTTTGACCATATATCTAGGATTACCCAAAAAAATAACAACCCTTACTGCCAGTCATCATTATTGTTGTAAATAATTTGTATTTGTCAATTATAATAATAAAGAATCATATATAATAAAAAAAATAAAAAATTATTCACTTTGTTAAAGCTTAATGACCAGTTCTGCTCAAGCAACTCACCTTCAATTCTAAAGCTATGTGTCTTCGTGCGACAAAGGCCTGCAGGTATTTTCTTACATGCACACCAAATTCTGCAACGCTGACTTTGAGACTCTTTCCAAGTTCGCTAACAGGTACAAACACTGGGAGAGTATGATGGACGACTTTGCATTCCGGCAGCATCTGGACTTGGGCATAAAACGTCTCCATGAAATGTCCGCGAAACGACGGATCCCAACGAAGGAGTAGATTGGATTTCTTTTCACTCGTTTCACAGCTTAATCCTAAAAAGAGCAGAAAATAAAGCTCATAATATTCACACTAACTGATATAATAAGAGTATTTCGTCAGCTGGTGATTCTTATCATTAAACTATGCAATGGAGGCGCAGATCCAGAGAGTGTTCGATGCTAATTTTACATTGCCAAAATACACATCAGTCAGAGCAAGGCACAGGTGATTTAATGACGGCACTCCCCCCCATCTCAAAATTTCTGGATCCCCGGCTGCAACAAGAACTATAATAAGACCCAATGGTTATGTGGTATTTTTTTATATTCCCCACGAGTGGACAGATTGGCCAGGATTCACGAGTGGCGTTAGCCACGAGTGAATTCTGAAGCCAATCTGTCCACAAGTGAGGGAATATAAAAATATACCACATATCCACTTGGGTCTTATTTATACCCCACAATTTTCACTTTTAGTTGAGCTGTCTGGCTATGCATTCATGTAGTATAGAAAAAATTCATGAATATTAATTTTTGCCATTGACCAATCAGAGCATTGCATAACTGTCAACAACGTCATCACCTCAAAACTTTCTGGGACATTTTCACATTAATAAAAAAAATTACGAAATGATATTTACACACCAGTTGTTAAATATTTCTTGTCAGAATTGTTTTTTATACTAGATTTGGATAGAAAATGTTTTATTGTTCAGTATTATTAGATTTATTACTGAAGCGATGACGCTCCTGTCACGTTGCCCATAGCAACACAGCCACACAATAGCTTGTATCTGTGGACTGAACAGATCATTGACTTTCTGTTACGTTTTTTGCTCCTGGAATCGTTAATTCTTGTCCGATTTCAAAAATTTAAACTTTTTTAGGGAGCTGACAATTTTATCTTTTGAATGGTGGTAAAATTGCGAATATTGTTTTAAAGCGGCGGCGCTAGTTTAAACGGCGAAGCGCTTAGCTGCAAAAAGTGATTTTTTGTCATTTGCCTGCCATACATAGAAGTATGTGGTATACATTTCCCATCCTTGTAAGGTAAGCCATGTAGTATACACATGTATACCACATAGGCTATACCACATGGCTTTTCTATGTGGTATACAACTGATTGTGGGGTATATTGAAATACCTATTTGTGCACAAGACTATTTCAGGCCCTTAAAGATTCATCTAACCATTCCTTTCTTTCATTTCAGTCATGTCACCATTGATTCTTTATTGTAGATTGCGATTATAGTATTTCCATTTAGTTTGGCTATTAATGTTTGATTAGTTTGTGACAATTTGAAAGCTTTGTGTTTATCTACATGATAATTATTATATTTGGTGTAAAAAAGACAATCTAGCAACCCCTTACCAGTCAATCTGTACGCAGCTATGAGAGCCTGTAAATTCTTCAATTCACACTCCTTCTCAACCTGTCGTTCTTTTGCCGGGAGATTTTCTGTCATTCCAGGTGTTTCTGGCAAAGGTTTCTCCGTGAAATTATCGCATAATATCTGAAAATACGAGTGAAACGCCAGGCATGATTATGTCATCAAATAAAGGTTGGAGGTGGCTCCAAAGTATCCCATTGATAATAATGGCTTGAAATGAAGGACCACTGACATGTTCGTCATAGACATTTATACACGACATTTGCATGTCAATGTAATCTAATCAAAGCATTTATGAAATTACTAAGTACATATATATTGTAGACACAAATCACCACATTTTCTTGACTATTTACCTTCTGTTTTTGCCATTTTCTGTTGCTCAGTAACTGCTCCTTCCTTTCCCGCAGTCTCCCAATCTGTTTCCGTAGCAACATTTCCTCAGCAATTCCACGTCCCTCTTGTTCCGTGGCAAAATTGTTCATTCTGTCTAACTGTTCCAATGCCTGGAGAGCACCCCCTAAGATACAATATTGCAATGAATACGAATCGTTCACTGTCATACAGCAAATAGGGAGAAAAAATACAAGAGGTCACCGACACTGTAGCAGAACAGAAGAGTAGGTGTATCTAATAATGTGGTGGGCCTATAAACGTGACTGCCCTCATCCCTAATAAACTGTCAAGGCACAAAAATAGAAAAAATTGTATTTTGACTTTTATTATGTAGTGACTGAAAAATTAAATTCAAGCCACTGTGGATTAAGGTTTTCACAAAATTAGGTCCTCACGAAATTGGGTACACTAACTATTGTTTGATGACGTCATCCATTCCAGGCCTGAGCATAAGCAAAAAGATGGTAACCCACACATCGTTCTCCTGAAAATGTGCCTTGGTAACTCTAAAAAACGCCAAGTGGCAGTGTGAAGGGTTGCAGCAATTTCTCAACGATAAGTTTTAAATTTAATTGAGATTGGAGACCTTAGCAAGCACTGCAACAGGGTCCTTGTTGTGCATACAAAAACACTTACAAGTTGCAGAGATGCCAAGTTCTTGAGTGGTGAATGCGTGAGTTTTGGCTCTTTCCAACCAGCTCACATTAAAATGTTAAAGCAATAAAGATATATTCTGGACAAATCTGGTCCTCATTGCGCGAGTTAAATTAAAATATTAAGAAAATACTCAACTTCAAGTCAAGAGGCGTGAGACACTCAGACAGCAACCAAATGCGTTTGTATACTTGCTTGTTGTCGAGGTCTACAGCCTGCTGTACCTTTAAATCAATTAGTATCAGGTTTGGTTTTTTTATACTGAGAATCAGATCGGGTTAAAGAACCACAATTCACTTATTATCGTTCCTTGCATTTTAAAGGCACATTCTCAAACACAAACCCATTCACAGCGAAGTCATGTCGTTAAATTACATCAGTTCATCTATTTACACCATGTTCCTTCGTTTTCTTTACCTGACAAAGCCATTATCAGCGTCTTACACGGAGTTCTGAGTCCGACAGTTGAATGTGGATGTCAATCCCGCCAAATAGTTGGCATTTCAATAGCCAGGGGGCGACACCATGCAGCTAATCTTGCACGTGGCGCCACGGTCGGCAA
This sequence comes from Alitta virens, assembly GCA_932294295.1. Lineage (NCBI taxonomy): Eukaryota > Metazoa > Annelida > Polychaeta > Phyllodocida > Nereididae > Alitta > Alitta virens. The sequence goes on from OW028583.1 coordinate 37,731,643, forward strand.
TATATTTCTAAGGGAAGGGGTAAATTAAGTTGGTCCCTAAGTGGCTCCTCCGCACGAAAGATGCGGTACCAGTGCTAGGGGTGAATCATCTCAGAGCCACTAATTAAAATAGATAAATAAGGGGATGGAGGATTCCCAAGATTTGCACGGTCAAATGAACACTGCAGCAGCGGCGGATCTCAGGGGGGTGGGCTGTCCTTAACCAGTACCCCCACCCCCCAACAGTAGGGGGGGGGGGGTGGTCATCTCCCCTGTATAGACACCCCTGGTTTGACTAATTGCTGAAAATGGTGCACCATTAAAAAAAAAAAAGGTGCAGTTTCGCCCCCCCCCCCCCTCCTATATTACATTGCCGATAATACCGAGATCCACTTGGGGGGAAGGAGGGGATGATCAATGCAATCATTCCACAATTAATTCATCTTGACAAGTGTCCAGACGTTAACGACCGTCACTTGTACGAGTGAGGGAAAGTCACGGTGCGACAGAAAAGGTAGACCTGCATCCGCTGACAATAGAAATCCACGCTCCTGGGACCAACACATTATTCAGTCACAGTCAAACAAAACAAAAACACTATACTCTGCAGTCTTAACAGTTTATTGAATAATATAACAATTTTTAGGTATTAATAATGTGTTACTTGTTCATGATGAATACCATGCAGATTACGAGCTTTGTAAAGTTTGTACAAGTATTGTAAATTTCCATGTAAAGTGACCTACCAAAATATTATGCAATTGTGTGATGAATTATAATACTATTAATTAATAAGTTGAATTCGGCATCCATGCTGTCAAACACATTAAACAGATAATTAGCAGCTGATTAGCTCTGCATTAGAATCAAAGCAACATTCAACTCATATAGTTTATCAGATACAATAGGATGCATGCCATAATAAGTTAATAACCATGGCAACATATACAAGCCATACATGTATTACATATTATGTCGGTGGTGCGTATCCAAAACAAACATACTTTTATGGTTTAGTCACACTTAAAGACATAACATCGTTTCAACAACTCAAATATTTTACACACTGTCAGAAGTCAGTCATATATGGTTGCATTACTGCTTTTTTTTACGAACAAATATATAATACAAATCAATTGAATTCAACTAACAATGGCTGCAAAAGCAACAAGCCATTCCTTGTTATCATTAATTTAATACAATGTATCAGATTTTGTTGTTAAATTGTATTTAGTGATACCATCGGTGCACCATATAACAGTACAATCAAATATACTAATATATGTTTGTTTATAAAGTACATATGACACTATATTAAATTATCAATTAATGGAATGCTATGACTATATATAATCCAGGACAACTAAAAAATTTAGAATCCAAAAATTTCCCAAATTTTTGGATTTATTTTAATACCCTTACCCATTGACCTTTTTTGACACTAGCTCTGAGTATAACAGAATTTTTTTGACACTACCTCCGAAGATAACAGAATTTTGTCAGTGTACGGGCAGATATCATAAAACTAACAGAAAATATTATTAGAAGATTTTATACTTTTTTCTTAAGATATCAATACTTACAATACATCATTAAACAGGGTAGTCTTCATAAGAAAATAGATTTCATACAAAACAATATATTGTGTAAGCAGTGAAATACTTTTGTCTTACATTTATTTTGTTCATGTGGGCTAATGTTATGTACAAATTCCAGATCAAATTTAAGGAGAAATTCTCCACGGAATGAATCACAGATATAGCGTCTTCTCAGCTGTCTCATTGTTCTATACGGGCAGACTAGGAGGTCTTTGGTTGGACTCTTCGAGTATTTCTTCTTGTGAAATGGCCTGTGAAAGAAATAATAATTCAAATGTTAATGCATAGGGTTAACAGTCTGCTAGTCTGTAGCTGACGCAATCTGCCCACTTTATAATTACACCCTTGGCAGACCAATCCTTAGTCTTTCTCAACTGTCTTGGGTGTATTCAGTCGTGAACACAGGGGTTAATCGCAAGGGTTTAAGAGCTCACATCAGTGCCATCACTGTGGGTGCCTTATGCTTATGCTTCTCATTGGTTATTGCAGTTCCTATGATAAGATAGATTCTCTTAAATTCTCTTGATGTCTGGGGTCGTTCTGACCCATTTATCATATATGTATTCTCTACCTTTTATGGACCTAGAGTCCGCAATAAAGTTGACTTGACTTGACTTTATGCCCATTACACTTAGGTGGGATAATTAAGGCAGTGGTTGGAGATCTGCTCCACTCCTCCATGCCATCACGTATACATGACTGGTGTTTTAACCTGATACCTCATGACAAGCAGGCAAATTCCTTTTTTACTAGGTTTTAACCTCCAGACCAAAACCACACTCATTTGAGAGTGCTATTTTAACATTCCCCCATCCCCACCACCACTTTTTCAAAAACCTCCTCTACAATTTCAGCCCTGAGTTGTAAAATGTAAAACTTGTAAACTAAAAGCAAATAACGTAAGACTCTCACCCTTGGACATAGGCACGGCACGCAGCAGTGCACAATATTCTTGCAGGCTTGAAGTTCGCCGAAGAACACGTCTTCGTAATATTGAGTGAAGGCAAGTACGGCTAGACAGATGTCCAAGACAAGACAGAGAGACACACCAATGTGCACCTCAAACAAACCCTGGATCTGCCGGCGAAAGATAAAAACATTTATTAACCTCAGTTAGGCCACACTAGTTTGATCTTTCGTTCCTCGGATCTTGTAAGGACAATTTTAAGGGTCAGGCTGTGATAAATTTAAGAAAAAATTTCATATCAAATAACAAAATGTTACGCTTTATCATTGGATTTCTTTAAGAACATAAGAATGAACTAGAAGAATTCAAAAGAAGCTTTAAGTAGTATTTTCTCCCATTTTATTGGGTTAATTATAAATCTATGACTAAGTGATTTATTGAATCCCTTACATCATAAGCAGATCGCGTCGTCCACTGGCGACTATATGCCACCAACACAAGCAAAATACACACGCACAATGCCAACACTTCTACGAGGACCAGAGCAAAAAATATGTACACCTGAAAGCAAAAATGAGGCATAATAAATAACTGAATTAATGTAAAAACAAACACTAATCAACAATGTGCAAGTTCACAATCAAGCTGCCAACTATAAGTCTATTGATAATAATGACTTTTTGCCTTTAAATGACACATAAATCAAATCGATAAGAAATACAATGCTTCAGAATTGTAAATAGGCAAACGCTGGAAAAATTATATTACCATGGATGCGTTGCGATACCACCAAGCACGCAGACCAAAACCACCAGTTAATATCATCTGCAATAAAAAAGAGTATCTAGAAATCTAGTTATTTACTGACGTTGCACTTGTGTGCTGACCATTTAACTTCTACATCTGAAGATTAAACATTTTCAATGCCAGATCTTGTTTGTAAGAAACAGTCAGACAGGTTAATTGATATATATGGCAGGTTCAGAAGATTAAAGCAACATTGAATTTCTCGGTCTTATTCCATTTCACCTCCCTGTAGTCCAGGGAGTTCCCACGAGATAGCGCATGCGTCTGGTCAATAGAGCACACCTCACAGCCGAAATAGTACACGTTGTCGGCTGAGGGGTATTTTGCGTCAGTTTACCCTCCTTTGGGGAGCTTTTGCCTCCCCTTCACATTTCTTATTGCTTGTCAATGTAAAATGTCCCCCTGACCAAAAAACAGCCTGGGGAACTCCGCAATGCTACAGCTCCCCCAATGACATTGCTATATAATTCTTTAGTTGGTCCTAGGTTCAAGTATTCCGAAGTGAACTAAGGTTCAGGTGAAGTGTCCATAGATAAATTGGGCTATTGACACTGTATATATACAGAAGCAAAAACCAGTTTGGCTACTGGCATAATATTGAACATGCTGCATGCGGCTAAAACCAATATTGGCTATGACACTGTGGATGTGCAGGGTGGAGCTTGACCAGGGCCAACCTTTCATGGTGCAGGTACCAGCATTCCTCAACCTGGAGCTATCTTCCCTGGCAAAATCTCTCTGGAGTTGGTGCTTCATGGAAAAGGACCAGTCTTCCTGGTTTTTAATTTGGGGCCAAAATTATCCATTAAAGAGCCAGCTAACCTTTCAGAGTTGGGGTGAATTGCCTGCCAACCATGGCCCTGCCACCGAATGATGGCCCTTTACCAGAGTTTGCCTTCATCATCCAGTTTTTATGCAGTGCCAATATCCAAAATTGTATATCTAGGAGTTTCAGAATGCCCTATTCCAATTGGACTGAAGGGTGCAATAGGCTCTGCAAGTGGAAGCTGACTCTTTAGCATTGGTGAGCAGAAAATGGCTACTTCCGGAACCAAAACCAGGCCGAGCACCATAGTAATGAATAGGGTTGGTGAGAACAAAGCTGGATAACTTGTTGAATAATGCATGTAAAGCAATAATTTCAACTGTCGTGGCACAAGGACATCTTAAACTATTCCCGAAAATCACAAATGGGCCAAAATCCCCGCTAGATTTTTAGTAAATGGTCAGTGGAAAAATGTAAACAAACGGCCGTCGCTCACCTCACTCATATCCGCCGTGATTTCAGGGAAATTCTGGCTTATTTTCCTCTGACAACACTTTACACATACTTAGGCATGACAGTCTTAACTACTTTGGTGTATTTTTTATCACTAAATGTCTGTTATAAGTCCATTATTCACGCATTCCTATGCCACGCTAGTGCACTATACTGGGTGCTTGGTGCCAAAGCTGCTGCTGATAGCGCGATTTGCGCGATTTTTTGCATGTACGAATCGTAACTTGCAGAGCCTATTTATTCATTAAATACCATTTAGTCAAACAAAAATATAAAGTAAACCATAGAAAAAATTAAAGATATCTAATACTCGTGTTATTGAATATTTGAATAAATGTATAATTTTGAAGTTACTTGTAATTTAAATTTTTGTGCTAAGCAAAAATCCCACTTCCATCACTGCTTTGTTAAAAGGCTTTAAAACTTACCAAGCAAGCTATCCAGATACCAATTCCAAAGCAGTTGCTTTTATGGAGTCCGAGGCTTACCAGACTTTTATCAAATAAGGAAGGCAGGAGAACCACTTCCAGTGTGCCTGTGTACAAGAAATCAAACAATAATTTTTTTATAAATGGCCCTTTTCTGATCACAAATACACAAAACAAAATGTGAACTGCTTCAAATTATTATTTCATTCAATATAAACATAACGACACATCGCAAAATATATAATTACTCAAGGTGACTGATAATTTGGAATCTCAATTTAAAAAGCCCCGTCTCATTTAGTGAGGAACCGCTTTTGAAATAATTGAGCCTCTGGTTTTCAATCAAGTGGTCTAATCAATTTGTCAACATTAAAGAATGAAACATAAAAATCGGCTACATTCTTGATTTAACGAATGAAAACACTAATTACGATATATATCTCACTTTACTTACCTAGTATAAGTGTGAAAAACCCAAATACTATGTGAAGAATCCCGACTCGGTGCGGCCATTTCTCCTGGAAATAGAGTCTACGCCTGTCTCTCCTTGATAGGGGTGCACTGTGGGCTGCTACGGCTACATTACCAGGGTGTGTATCATCTGAATCTGATGACAAATTGTCCTCATCTGCTTCGATGTCATTATTGTAACGTTCATATTGCACTGCCATTGTGTTTAGCAATTCAAGGATCAGCCTTCAATTGCATATTATAGGATGATATTTCTGAAAAGGCCAAAGAAATTTATAGTTCAATTATTAAATATATTTTATATAACAATGCACAAATGGATCACAATATAGTATACATGCATGCATGTGTATATATATATATATATAATATACTATATTACTAAGAGAAACTGCATACACTGCTGTTCCATAGTCTAGATCAAGGCTAGTATGTAATGTAACATGCATGCAAGACAATCAAATCTCTAACAATAACATCTTTAAATAGATTAATGTATATATACCATGAGCATTGATATAATATGAAAGGGACACACCCCCTTTAACAATTAAGTACATTTGTATATATAGGCCTAGATGTAAAAGTGGTTGTTTTTTTCTTACAGTTACAGATACAGGCTTTTTGAACTTCAAGACGTTTTGTGTCATGCCAACGAAATAAGATTAACTGGCAGCCAAAAATTGGTCTCACACTAATTTTCTGAAGTCAGTGAAGAGTTTATTTTGTCAGAACTTCTGACTCTTCTATTATCGCCCAACTCACACTGTTACACTTACAGATGAATTAACACTAGAACTTAGTAGAAGTTTCACTCGTATTTAATCACAATATAAATCAAAACCACAAATACATATCGATGCAGTTGATATACTTACAACATTCTGTTCCAGTCACCATCTGAAATGAACTACATTCTCACTTGTTTGAGAAGATGATAACTGTTAATCATAGATGGCGCCTAGGTGCAATGCAAAGACGCCACCTCCAGGAAATTCTCAAAATGAACTAACGATTTCCCTATCTTTGCTTATCAATTTTTCTGCCTCACGGGAGTCACCGGGCGTGTATAACGTTCTTGCAGTTGCCTTCCTGCCCCCTTTTGGTTCTCCTTGTTGGCTAGATCCCTATCTTGACCATTTCTGGAAGATATAAATTACTGATCTCACAGCATCAGCTAACGAAAACGTGGCGTCCTGTAACAACCACTGAACCAGGTACATGCAGCGATGTTTTCCGTGATAAATACAGCAGCACATACTGTTTGATGGACATTGTCCCAACTGTAGTTCACAACTTGTTCACATAACCAAAGCCTACTATGAAGCTACTAAAAGGACTGCCTTAATAAACTAGCACTTTTTATTGCAGTCCTTAGTGCAGAGCTTCTCATTGGGCCATGAACACTGTGTAAATATAAGGAAGATGAACAAAGCCGTGGCCCAGTGGATAAGGTGGACTCGTACGCACATGGTCTTGGGTTCCAACCGAGCCATGGGGGAACAGAGCAGATCCTCCTTGAACCACTGCTTCACTCCACCCAATGCGTAAACAGGTACTTGGCTATAGGCAGTGATGGTAATGGCAGAGTGCTTGACCGAAGGAGCGCTGTAATGGCTGCACACTGGGTGTATACTCCCAGGGAGTTGAGAAAAGCTCAAGCTAGAACAGGCCTGCCAAGTATGTAAATTGTAATGTCGGCTGAGCTCATGGAGGATAGACACCGAACCAAATTACATTACACGCGTGTTTAAGAACTAGTTGCTTTATGTAACTATCAAATTTGAATGCACCTCAGTTAATATTTCGCAAAAACAAAGACATTTGATTGACTTCAGATGTTTATTTGCACTTTTACAGAGCAAATGATTTTTAAGTTCATGAAGATGGTATGTGATATCTCCCTTGATGGCAGTCTGTCTATTTTCCTTTTTTGGCCCTGATTTTCTTCATGTAGAATTCCAACTCTTTTCCTTCCAAGACATAACCATCGGCACGGCCAGTCTGGCCTGGTCTCGATGACAAGCAAGCTGAAAGAAAAAACAAAAACATCATTTATTTTAAGTAAGAAGTACCACAACACAAGCAACACCAGAAAGTGCACACAAAGCATTAAATTAACTATCAAGCCGAGAAATTGGGAGTAGCAACGATTCCTTCGTTACTCAGTAGACAATAAAACATTTTATCAATAGTTTTTACCCCTCTAAGGCCTTCTGTTGTACATATTATATATATGTTCTCAGTAGTCAGTGTAACTATGACAAATTGGAAATCATACAGTGAGACAGCAGTGCAAAAACAGCACAAATCCACCCTCTCTCCATAAAATATCATCATTCTACTGATAAAATAAATAAATTCATAAAACACAGTTACAAAAGTTCACCAACTAATTGAATTCTACAAATTAATAAGTCTAAACTTGTTACGTTTCTTTAAGAATAGTAAATTTTAAGAGAATTCAATCCCCAACTAGATATTATAAATAGTACACCAAGCTTATGAATGTGAAATCAATTATTTATTGAAACACTAAGTAAAAACACAAAGCAGTTTTTTCTAGTGGAATCACAGTCCATAGATGTGAATTTGGCTTCTTGATCTGAATTTATTTTTAAATTTCAAGACAGTAGTCAGTGTAACTATGACAAATATATGGCTATCAGTGAGTGACAATGGAGCGCCAAAACGGCACAAAATCACTCTCCCAAAAAACAACATCATCATCCTACTGTCAGAATTGTCAAAGAAGGTCTAATGCTTTGTATCAGTTCATGTTTTGCAGATCAGCGACTATTTTACAACTATTTTGCAATATCAATATTGAAATTCATTCATCCATAGCAAAACACATGCTAAGCCCCACGGCGGATTACAACAAGTAAGTCAAATGACTAGGCATTGTTTATTAACCAAACCTTACTGATTTCGCCCACTAACTTACTGAAGATTCCCAACAACTGTTAATTCATGTCATATTCCTTGCTACATACCAAGCAATCGTCCAGTGGCGAACTGTTCTTCGAGAGTCTGTTCTACTTTGGCTAGTTTCTTCCTCGCGTCGTATTTCTTTTGTATCTTCTTTGACCTCTTTTTGTTGAGTACAGCCTCTTCAGCCTCACTCTGAAAGACAACGGGTTACTATGAAAACAACCAAACCACAATAATTACAACAATTGAAATCTCTCACAAGGTTGGAGATGATATTCATATAAAGTTAATCGCCTCAGTTTGTTTAAAGTTGGCATCAAGGCTATTCAGCCGAAAGATGGTGTAAAATTACATCATTTGCAACTATATCAAATATTATCATTATTTATTACATGTATAACGTAAGGCAGATAAAAAAAATTGTTTGGTTCCAGTTTCATGTCCCACGCGAATCTTTATTTAATATTATCGTAAGCATTAAATTGAATGTTGTAAAAGTAAACATGCACCATTTGCGGCAAAGAAAACGAGGGGGCGGGGAACCAAGCACAGACTAACCTAGTGATGTTCCAAGGATAACATTCAACCATCCGTCTCTTAGAAGAATAAATTTTACAACTATGACAAATGTCAGGTATGCCCTAAAGGTTAATTGGGTCGGCATAAAACTATGGGTAGGTCGGAAACGTTTAACCAAAATCTATCGTTCTACCCATAAGTCTTCACTTAACCAAGAAATTCTGAAACATTTATGAGCCATAAAATTCTGCAAATTAATGAGCATGTTGCATCAGTTTCAAAATGTTGGCATCATGACTTTCAGCCGAAAGATGGTGTGAAATAGCATCATTTGCAACAAACGCTCTACAGTCCACTGTTTCGAAGCAGTTGCTAATGCCTTTGATCACATTCATGCATTTGAGCACCCTGCAATTTCTTATATCACTAATTTTCATGAATATTTCACTGAAACAGCTGCAGAATGAAAATTGTGACCCTCGGACTACACGAGTTCAGGGCTGTGTATAACGTCAATTACTGACCAATAAATCAACTGAGCGGTAAAGAAACTAATTTTTCCAGTAATCCTTCAACCTGATGTTGCATCAATTCATTAAGATTTAAATGACCCCATCTTGCATTCTTATGGTTATTAGAAAATTATATTAACTAGAAAATTGCACCTGGAGTGTTACTGATTCTGATATCTTGCAGACTAGGCCCATGCTCTCAGCAACCGATTGGAATAACATTAAAATAGATAGGAGCAAAGCGCTAGTCACTACGGTGATCCTTAAGTTTGACAGTCATAGAATTTGTCTTATACATAACCTTATGAAGACTCAACTAGGTCACCTAAGAATTCTGTTTGGAGCCTGCATAGCATCTATTTGAAATGTCTATGCTTAGAGGCAAATGTGTAAGTGTTCATTGATAAGCAATATGTCAAGTCAGTCACATCAGGAAACATTTGTGAGCCATAAAATTCTGCAAATTAATGAGCATGTTGCATCAGTTTCAAAATGTTGGCATCAAGACTTTCAGCCGAAAGATGGTTTAAATAGCATCATTTGCAACAAACGCTCAAGAGTCCCAATTGTTTTGAGGCAGTTGCTAATGCCTTTGATCACATTCATGCATTTGAGCACCCTGTAATTTCTTATATCACTAATTTTCATGATTTCAGTAACCCTGAATATTTCACTGAAACAGCTGCAGAATGAAAATTGTGACCCTCGGACAACGCGAGTTCAGGGCTGCGTATAACGTCAATTACTGCCCAATAAATCAACTGAGCGGTAAAGAAACTAGTTTTTCCAGTAATCCTTGAACCTGATGTTGTATCAATTCATTAAGATTTAAATGACCCCATCTTGCATTCTTATGGTTATTAGAAAATTATATTAACTAGAAAATTGCACCTGGAGTGTTACTGATTCTGATATCTTGCAGACTAGGCCCATGCTCTCAGCAACCGATTGGAATAACATTAAAATAGATAGGAGCAAGTCCATGGAACAAAGCGCTAGTCACTACGGTGATCCTCAAGTTTGACAGTCATAGAATTTGTCTTATACATAACCTTATGAAGACTCAACTAGGTCACCTAAGAATTCTGTTTGGAGCCTGCATTGCATCTATTTGAAATGTATATGCTTAGAGGCAAATGTGTAAGTGTTCATTGATAAGCAATATGTCAAGTCAGTCACATCAGGAAACATTTGTGAGCCATAAAATTCTGCAAATTAATGAGCATGTTGCATCAGTTTCAAAATGTTGGCATCAAGACTTTCAGGCGAAAGATGGTGTGAAATAGCATCATTTGCAACAAACGCTCTACAGTCCACTGTTTCGAAGCAGTTGCTAATGCCTTTGATCACATTCATGCATTTGAGCACCCTGCAATTTCTTATATCACTAATTTTCATGAATATTTCACTGAAACAGCTGCAGAATGAAAATTGTGACCCTCTGACTACACGAGTTCAGGGCTGCATATAACGTCAATTACTGCCCAATAAATCAACTGAGCGGTAAAGAAACTAGTTTTTCCAGTAATCCTTGAACCTGATGTTGCATCAATTCATTAAGATTTAAATGACCCCATCTTGCATTCTTATGGTTATTAGAAAATTATATTAACTAGAAAATTGCACCTGGAGTGTTACTGATTCTGATATCTTGCAGACTAGGCCCATGCTCTCAGCAACCCTGATTGGAATAACATTAAAATAGATAGGAGCAAAGCGCTCGTCACTACGGTGATCCTTAAGTTTGACAGTCATAGAATTTGTCTTATACATAACCTTATGAAGACTCAACTAGGTCACCTAAGAATTCTGTTTGGAGCCTGCATAGCATCTATTTGAAATGTCTATGCTTAGAGGCAAATGTGTAAGTGTTCATTGATAAGCAATATGTCAAGTCAGTCACATCAGGAAACATTTGTGAGCCATAAAATTCTGCAAATTAATGAGCATGTTGCATCAGTTTCAAAATGTTGGCATCAAGACTTTCAGCCGAAAGATGGTTTAAATAGCATCATTTGCAACAAACGCTCAAGAGTCCCAATTGTTTTGAAGCAGTTGCTAATGCCTTTGATCACATTCATGCATTTGAGCACCCTGTAATTTCTTATATCACTAATTTTCATGATTTCAGTAACCCTGAATATTTCACTGAAACAGCTGCAGAATGAAAATTGTGACCCTCGGACTACACGAGTTCGGGGCTGCATATAACGTCAATTACTGACCAATAAATCAACTGAGCGGTAAAGAAACTAATTTTTCCAGTAATCCTTGAACCTGATGTTGTATCAATTCATTAAGATTTAAATGACCCCATCTTGCATTCTTATGGTTATTAGAAAATTATATTAACTAGAAAATTGCACCTGGAGTGTTACTGATTCTGATATCTTGCAGACTAGGCCCATGCTCTCAGCAACCGATTGGAATAACATTAAAATAGATAGGAGCAAAGCGCTAGTCACTACGGTGATCCTTAAGTTTGACAGTCATAGAATTTGTCTTATACATAACCTTATGAAGACTCAACTAGGTCACCTAAGAATTCTGTTTGGAACCTGCATAGCATCTATTTGAAATGTCTATGCTTAGAGGCAAATGTGTAAGTGTTCATTGATAAGCAATATGTCAAGTCAGTCACATCAGGAAACATTTGTGAGCCATAAAATTCTGCAAATTAATGAGCATGTTGCATCAGTTTCAAAATGTTGGCATCAAGACTTTCAGCCGAAAGATGGTTTAAATAGCATCATTTGCAACAAACGCTCAAGAGTCCCAACTGTTTTGAAGCAGTTGCTAATGCCTTTGATCACATTCATGCATTTGAGCACCCTGCAATTTCTTATATCACTAATTTTCATGAATATTTCACTGAAACAGCTGCAGAATGAAAATTGTGACCCTCGGACTACACAAGTTCAGGGCTGCATATAACGTCAATTACTGACCAATAAATCAACTGAGCGGTAAAGAAACTAATTTTTCCAGTAATCCTTGAACCTGATGTTGTATCAATTCATTAAGATTTAAATGACCCCATCTTGCATTCTTATGGTTATTAGAAAATTATATTAACTAGAAAATTGCACCTGGAGTGTTACTGATTCTGATATCTTGCAGACTAGGCCCATGCTCTCAGCAATCCTGATTGGATTAACATTAAAATAGATAGGAGCAAGTCAATGGAACAAAGCGCTAGTCACTACGGTGATCCTCAAGTTTGACAGTCATAGAATTTGTCTTATACATAACCTTATGAAGAATTACCTTGATTTCGGCCGACCGTATTTTCGGCCTCCGAAATTTAGATGAAAATGTAACTAATTTCTTGCTAATGTAACTGCAATTTATATGTTCTTTGATAAATATGTTCTGTGGTTAACAAACCAATTTATACTGCAATTTATATGTTCTGATAACTGCAATTTATATATTCTGATAACTGCACTTTATATATTCTGTGATTAATAATTGTTGTGATTTATATTTGTTGTGATTAATATGTTCTTTGATAAATATGTTCTGTGAACAAACCAATTTATACTGCAATTTATATGTTCTGTTAACTGCAATTTATATGTTCTGTTAACTGCAATTTATATATTCTGATAACTGCAATATATATGTGCTGATAACTGCAATTTATATGTTCTGTGACCATGCAGGTCCTAAAAGATTGTGCGAAGGTGTACGCACCTGTGTGCGTAAATATCAATTTACGTAATTTACATGCAGTCCAGAAGAACTAAAATAGGAGGTATATTTTAGCAACCACAGAACATTAACAGAACTTGTTAATTATTAATTCAGCCGAAATCAACCTGGGCCGAAATCACCGGAGGCCGAAATCATTGTATACCCCTTATGAAGACTCAACTAGGTCACCTAAGAATTCTGTTTGGAGCCTGCATAACATCTATTTGAAATGTCTATGCTTAGAGGCAAATGTGTAAGTGTTCATTGATAAGCAATGTGTCAAGTCAGTCACATCAGGATTCAGCAGAATTAACATCATTAGTATCAGGCGAAAGATGGTGTTTGAATAACATCAGTTGTGACTGACCGCACAAAAGAACACATCCACCTTCATCCGTGTTTAACATCAAGCGACAAGAATCTTTACTGAATATATTATTTAGACAAATTATCGATGAACCACTTACCAACTTGAGTCCCTTCTTTCTACCGAGGGGGAGAGTGTAGTGGCTCTCGTACCACTGACGGAATGGGGTGGCATCGACGTGAATAATGGCATTCTTCACCAGGGTCTTCGTTCTTACCAATTCATTGTTGCTGGCATTGTACAACACATCAATGATACGTGTACGACGGGTTTGAGCTGAAGTGACAAAGAAAATCTCCCATTAAAACAACTATCCCGACTTTATAGAGAGATACATGTCATCAGTACAAAAAGGAAATTACTCAATAGTAAAAAAAAATAATTTTATAATTGGCTTACCTTCAGATCCCCACGAGAAGTTACCAGTATCCAGACGCAGTGCTCTGTATTTTGAGTTTCCTCCACGGGTACGAACAGTATGAATCCTTTTTGGGCCGATCTGTAAATGACCATAATATTTAATAAGCACAGGTTCACATTTAAATGTACATAGAATCATTTCACTACACGAATGTTCAAATGATGTCCGTACATGTCATATGAGATTCTGCATAATATTAACCAATTGTGTTACCAATGAAATAGCACTTTGAGGTTTATGTTGTTTCATCCAACGACCTCAAATAAAGGTTATGTCGTAACACACCTTAGTGTTAGCAGCGGGACGTCCCAATTCGAACTTCCTCTTCTTACGGATGGGGTTCTGACGTCCTCCAGTCTTCCTCCTCTTGTGCCACTTATCTCGGGAGATACCTGAAAGTCACAAAAATGCATCCACATTTAGTACAGTGCATCCACATGTTGCATTTAATTCAATGCAGTCAAAAACTACCAAGCCATATGCAGTACTTGCCATCTGTCATTCATTTACATTAGCAAGGTGTTCGCCAAATAACATGAATTTGTCACGTGGAAAATTCTAAATTAAAACAAACTAACATGAAACATTCAGAGATGCACATCGCTAAAGAAAAAACCACAAACGCTAAATATAATTTTGCCATGGACCCAAGAAGAGCTCTGCCAAGGTAGGGAAGAGATTTATAAGAATGACTTTTCCAAGTGACATTTCATGAATACCACTCAACCAATAACCTGTAATTCTACCACTGGCCTAGCTCGTAATCGCATACTTCATAATAATCACAAATATTTCCAGCTCAGACTTGAGGTTGTCCAAATTAAACTCTTATCTTTTCTCCAAAATTGTGACACCGGTTGTCAACATGAGCGTATGTCAAAGTTTGAACGCTTCAAAACTACATTCCATGAAAATAAGCAACGAAATACGTACATATACAGAAGATAATATTCATTAGCTTTCATCGAAAGTCATCAAAATCTTTCGATTGTCTCAAATAAATACGATATACATGGATTACGTCCAAGGCATGAAACTGGCACTCACCCATGATGGCGGATCAACGTGAAAGGCCGAAGTATCGCATTTTCTCGCGGAAGTCGAGATCAGCACTTAACAACAGAGGGCGCGGAAGGTTACTTGATTCATGAAACCTAGCCCGTCTCATGGCCCGTACTACGGCACTTTCCGTCATTTCTCACCTGGTGGTGCAGTATGCACATTATAAAATGTAATATATCCTGATCAACAAAGGTATTCTTTGATTATAACTTATCAATCATAATAAAGGACGCAGTAGCCTAGCAGCCTAGTCACCCAGCAATTTAGATGGCAGCACTAATCACTGTTTGGAAGTAAATCCTGGCACTTCTCCTAACCGGCAACTAGACATGGCTGGCCGCGGGAACCAGTGAATCCCTGTTGACAGCTCTTTACACAGACCGGTCTTCGTTCACTCGGAATATCAACAAGCACCAAAAACTCTATAAATTTACTACAGTGGTGTCAGAAGTTCACGGGTCCCAGGGACATTCTTCTGGACGTTGGACACTTGTTTGACGGCGTTTTGGACGTTTGTCATGGCTCTTTTTTGGAGAGAGCTGTGATTTTTTCGGCGCTGCTAGTGCGTTTTCTAGCGTCGCCATTCTCTACACACGTGGTTTTTGACTGCTTGACCACGCGGTGCATGGCAGGACATACCTTTTTCTTGGTTGTCATATCGATTTTGGTGGTTTACCTGGCTCTTTGTGTGCTTTTTGTGCTTTGTGCATTGACAGGCTGTTCTAGGTGTTGTGTATGATTTATTCAGCTAGTTCAAGTAGTTGTCAATTTTTTTGTGATAACTTTTTGTTGGGTTTCTGTCCCTTTCCCATTTTTTTCGTTTGGGTAAAGGCCTGTTGTGACTAATTATATATTGGCAGTATATTTGCTTGGGCAGTTAGTTAATTTTTGATAGTCCAATTATTGTGTGCTGCATGTGAGCTCAGGCAGTCACGTGCGACTTACGCTTGGGAATTGTCACACTAGTAAATTTATTGTGTGCATGTGAGCTTAGGCAGTCACGTGCGGCTTACGCTTGGGAAGTGTCACACTAGTTGTGTAGATTAAATTTAAGTTATTGCCCAAGTGCTGACTGCTATTTTTGGGGCTTTTCTTTTCGATTTTGTCTGACAGTTTTGACATTTCTGTGACTGCTCCGTGACCTGCGTGGCAGTGCTCTACTTGGCAAGTGTCCTGCAGTTGTTTTGTCTTGTAAGTCCATCCACAGTTTTTGTCAATTGTTTCCTGTCCTGACTTAGTTCTTGACTATTTATTTGACAATAATTTTGTCTGTTTTCAGTCTGTCTGTTGACACTCGGTCATAGTCTGTAAATATTGTCATTTTTGTCTATTCTGTTTATAACTCTTGTCTTGATTTGCTAGGCTATATGCTCAATTTTATTGCGGCTGCTGGCCAGTAAGTCATTGACTGTTCTCTTTCGTTTCTTGTCACTTTCTAGATTTTTTTTTTTTTTTTTGTGTAGCATTAGTTACCTTTTTACTTAGTTTGTAGTAATCCCACCAGTTGTATTTCAGTTTTACTTGGCTGCTTCGATTTTTAATTGTTGCTGGCCAGTACGATTGTCTTACACACTGTTTGGGGTGTTATTTCAGTGTTTCTAATCTGATTTTGGTTTGTTGCCGGGCCTGACTTCTTTTTTGTTGGCTGGGGAGGGCCTGGTGGTATCCTGGTTTTCTGACTTAGTTGACTATTTGCTCTGCTTGTATACTTTAATTTATATTACTTTATTGTCTAACAAGTCCATATTGCAAGCTTCTGGAGTTGAGTTCCAGTACAATCCAAGTTTTTGGTTTCTATTATCAGGTTGCGTTAGCTAACAAGCTTATATACAATCTGTGTATTGTCTGTTCAGTACTGTCTTAGTCTTGTCTATTGTTGTGTCGGTTGTGTCGGGGCTGTTTTGTAGAATTACATTACAATTCTGTCTGTTTTTATGTTGCTGTTCTGTTAATTGTCTACAGTTCTGTTAATTGCCTATTGACATAGGGCATCAATTGTTGACTGCATTTTCTTGTAGTTCTCATTAGATCAGCAGCTCATCTTTCTGAGTTTGCCAATTTGAGAGCTTGCTGCTTGTGCTTCTAGTGGCCAGCTGGTGTAAAATTTGGAATAGCATCATTCATTACTCCAACACCTTCATGACTAGGTGTTAAATTGTGCGACAGCCGTACTTGTAGTGGCGGGTCCACATTCTGGTGCAACTTTTATTCAATAAATTGTCTTACTCAGTGTGTTTTGCATTTGTGCGAAATAGAAATTGACTAGTCAAATTACTTAACAGCAAGCTGTGAGAATTTCTCGCAATTGCGCTTGACATATTTTGCGTGTTTGCTAGTGTGTTTTTGTCTAGCCTTAGTTGTCAGTCTGTGAGACTACTGGTCCACAGTCTGCCCCTTTGGCACATTTATTGTCTTGTTTCAATTTGTCTGTTCTGTCAAGGAACTTGGTTGACCCGAGCTAGTTCTTGCATGCTTTGAACCGAGCTTGCAGTGGTATCCGGAGTCACTCGTTCAAGATTGACATTTGGTATACAAGGTTATAGTATTCGGTTAGGGTCACGTTGTATGGTCTAGCCCCCGTAACGCTGGCCAACTGCGTGAACGCAAACACGAGTGCCATAAATCTTCATGTTGCTACGGTAGAGCAACTCCAACTTCTGCCGCAGGTGGGCGCAGCTCGGGCAAAACATATCATCGATGCCCGTGAAGACAGTCCACTGACTGTGGAGAGGTTGAGCAAAGTTACGAATATAAACCAGGAGCACTGGGGTAATCTGATGACGGATGGGAAGATTACCCTTGGGGTCACGGCGGCCCCTGTGACATCGAAGCCGGAGTCGGACTTGTCAGTTTTACCCAACACCAGTCCACAGGATATCGATGCTGCGGTTGTGTCAACAACAACAGCGGCTGGTCTACGGTTGACAAACCAGGACGATTCTACAGCCAAGAGGATGGATGGTACTGATGTGCCAACAACGACAACTGATGCGAGCCGTAGTGTCTCCCAGACAACCGAGTCTACATCAACCGTGAAGCAGAGGTCAGAACCATCCAGTCCCGCCAGAGCCCCTGCGGCCGGAACAAAGTTCCATGAAATCTGATGACCATGACGAGACTATCGATCCATCGAGGCAGAAACACAAGCGTAGTCATCATGACCGCAGCCAGCACAGTAGTAACAGTAGTCACCGCAGTAGTCATCACAGTTTACGTACCGAGACTAGCCACCATATGAGCAAAGGGGCTGAGGTTTCATCAGATTCCTCGGGCTCACCAGTAACATCAAACGGCCTAACTAGTGGTGCCTTGGCCCTGGAGGCCCTAAAGAGGTGCCACGAAGCAGAAATGTATGTCCTGCACCAGAAGAACAGCACGATCAAACAATTCAATATGAGCCAAGAACGGACGGCCAACCTATTGAAGACGATCCGAGAACAGATGGCCAGGGAAAGGAAGGCTAGCCTAGAACAGATAGCTAGCCAAATGAAGGCCAGCCAGGAACAGATAGCTAGCCAAATGAAAAAAATGGTAGAACAACTTGTTGCAAGGAGAAGTGTGAGTGGTGCACCAGGTTCGGCCCGTCCCTCTCGTAGGTCATCTAGACGTTCCCCAGCTGTGACATCTGTGAAGGAGAGGAAGCAGCAACACACTTCCCCAGTTGGACATCCGACCGGGAATGTCACTAGACCTCTGTAGGTGAATGGACTCAGCTGCACAACCGAAACCAATCACGATATGACCAGCGGATTCAAACCCTTGGCATATGAGAAAATCGACCTCACCACCCACAGATCCTGGACAGAAGACAGGGTGGGCCACACCACCAAGACACTTGGGGACCCTTCCCAAATGGTCGACTCGAAGGCGGCTCTTAAGAAGACCATTGACCTACCAGAAGAGTCATCAGGTTGTAGTGGAAATCTGAATAGTGATTTGAATAGGCCGTCTGGCCATGAGTCACTCGGGCAGACCACTTCATTGGCTACTGAGAGTGGAAGGGTGAGGCATGTGAGAGTCCACCTTGAGGCTGCTCTACCAAAGCTGGCCCAAGCTGAGACTTCTCTCCCTGCCAGCCATTCTGCAACATCATCTAATGGTCCAAGACCTCCCACCCGAAGCAAACTGGATGACCCAGTCAGTGCAAGATTCCGACCAATCAAGCTCGGTAAGGCCAACATGGATGCTGGTGTACCTGCAAAGGGGACTAAAGTCAGCAATGTACGTGACACCAAACCAGCGGTGACGATTACATTGCTCCGATCATATGTGACTTTTGCCAGTACCAAAAGATCATATGTGACTTCTGCCAGTACCAAAAGTTCGGTGACCCGCCTGCCTGCGGTACCATCATCAGCACTCAGGACAGCTATTGTGGCTCTTACTAATATGAAATTACATGCACAGCTGCCCAGTACCATGCCTTCTGACCAGGGCCAACCGAAGATCCTTCGGCACGATGTTCGGACACTGAGCAGTGGGATTCCAACTATTGAGACCTCTGTACAAACAAGTTGCTTTGATGATAGTACCAGGATTTCCTCATCGGAGCAGCTTATCAGCACCACTTCCGATTCTGTCCAATCAGTAACTCTCCTTGATATCCAGATTTCGGTAGCCTTCATGTTACTCCAGCAACCCCTACTGCTGAAGTTGTAGTCAGTATGCCTCTTCTATCGGCATCTTCTGCTGACGGGACGACCGAAGTCTTGACAAGTGCACCTGCTACAGCTTGTTTTAAGTCACGAGTTGTGTCAAGTGGAGTCTTAAGGAACCTGATTGAATCAGGGTTGCAGGATGCTCCTTTGGTTTCCTGGGAGAAGGCCGAAGTGAGAGCTCCTCCCCACACACCACCAACGTATCCTCTCCAAGCAGAATCCATCATGCCTGTCGAAAAGACGAAGGGGTACACAAAGACAGAGGCACTACATTTGTCTGAAACTGGAGCAGATGATCCAAAAGACATGGGATCTGCACTGGGGAGAAATTCCTGGATGAACGAAATAAAGGACTTGTTCAATGCACCACAGGAATTGGCTGAGATTCCAGAGCTGCCTGCGGCTGGATCGCGAAATTCCACCAGAGGATGCGAAGTTGGTGATGCCAGAATGGAATTTGTCAATGTCACCTGCAACGATGATATGCACCAATTGGCCCTATCAAGCTCAGAAGTTAATATCGCCAACCCTCTGGAAAGCGCAGATACCCATGGATTCCCCAAGGACCCCATTGTCAATGCAACCTCTGCAGAGACCAGCCAGGCCTATGACAAATTTCTTACTCACTTGACAAGGACCATGCCACCAGATGGAATTTATAGGCGAAAAACTTATGAAGATCCTTCCAGTACTTCCCTTGTTAATGACATGTGGATATTGGACATGCCAAATCAGTCTATAGGTGATGAACTTCTACTTCAGCCTAATTCTGGTAACCAAATGAAGGATGATGATGGGGATACTGATGTAGCGAGACGGTTGTCCGCTGTGGGCCCTCTATCACTGAGGAGGCCCTAGCAGTAACCCCGATCCCCGCCACACACTTGCCGGGGACCTTCAGGCACTTTTGAAGATCCATGACCGAGCCTCTGAAGCGGATGCCAGTTGTAAAACCTCTGGAAGTGCCATTTCCGATGTAGACCCAGGGCAGGCTTCCTCAAGTGAAGTCCAGCTATCATCAGGGAGCCCTGATGTCAATCTAATTGATTTCAATGATATGCCAGACATGCAAGATGCTCCATCTGGCAGTGTTATGATTACTGCCGACAACTCCGAGATGAATTCACCAATTTTGCCCGAAGCCTCCATGGAATTAGTTCGTCTCTCAGCTGTTGCGACCAATGTGTTGGGGTCACCACAACCGTTACAAGTGCCCAGAGTTGAGGTGAGCAACCAACTAGCCGAGACCACTGATGATGGCCATCACACCAAATCAGAGGGTCACAGATCCACAGATGGTGATGACAGTGGATATGCCTCCCACATAGATCAAGAGGAAGTCATGCCTATATGTAAGTCCCTTCAGGTGGCTGGAGAAGATCAAGTACCCACCCAGAGGGAACAACAGGTGCCATCAAAATATCAGGAGGGGAGATGAGGGCCTTTGCTATTTCCATTTGGAAGTAACACCGCCTTTGCCAGGTTCGTCAGGGTACTCTGCTGCTCAAGATATTATTGAGCCCCCAGTAGCAACCCCTGAGTGGGCCAATAGCAGTGTTCCTTGTGCCCCTTCTCACTCTCTGGCAATGACTACTGCAGGTTATAGGAATTCCCGCAACGAGCCCCAAGACACCCACCCTGAGTGGGCCAACAGCTGGGCTTTCGGGACTCCATCCCACCTTGGAGAACCGGCTACCGCAGACGCATGCCCTTCTATACCATTTGGGCACCAGCACAAAGATGTTTACAGTGATGTCTGCGTTGATCCTCCCCTTAAGCACCGGATAAACAGCTTGGTCCCCTGGACCATATCTGAGATGCTAACGAAACTACAGTGGTGTTCTGTGATTGCTGGGAAGGCTAACCGAGTTATCCATTGGTATGACAAATGTTATTATAGAGACCCCTGATGCCCATCTGGAATGTGTCAATAGTTGGGTTCCGTGGAGTTATGTCCCATGCATGCCTTATGCTCTTGATGCCGTTCTGTACCCACCAGAGAGTGGAAAGACGCGGCTCAAGGATCATCTCGATCCTGGATCACTGTATGACTATTCAGACCATAATCCAGTGAAACAGCATAAGACCAGAGAGGACCCAATCTTGATTGTCCCGAAGTGTCATCAGTTCGGATTTACCACGGCATGGCGACCACCAGAGGACCAGTGCGACGCAATCTGCATGGCCGCAGACAATCGTCTTGCGATGTATTTGTGGAACGCTGCAATGCATCATCCAGCATCGGTGCATAGTCCGTCAAGACACCTGGGGCC
This sequence comes from Alitta virens, assembly GCA_932294295.1. Lineage (NCBI taxonomy): Eukaryota > Metazoa > Annelida > Polychaeta > Phyllodocida > Nereididae > Alitta > Alitta virens. Next base: position 37,753,554 of record OW028583.1, read on the forward strand.
GTACACCAACATTGCGTTCTGTAAAGGGAATGCTGGTGTCACCACTATTTTGGCAGACAAAGTTTTCATCCACTTGGGTGCCACTGATCAGACCAGTAGAGAGCAACAGGGATGCAGAGACTTGGCGATACAATCAGTCCTGATTCAAATACCACAGTATTTGACAGATCATCCTGTACGCCCAGAGAAGTCTGAACAGACTGGGCACTTGGGTCCATGGCAACTTGAATTACAACCAGCAAGTGTGTCCACTAAGCACAGATCACCACTGAGAACATCGCTACTGACCCACAATTCTAACCAGTCGAGACACCTTCACACGGATTGTCAAATGATTTTGGCATACCCAAAAGCTGGCGGGCGACAATTTACGGTCATTCTGCCGTCCCGCAACGTCCTGACCGACGAAGGCATGACACTTGCTGCTCTCTGATTTCATGTGGCATTGGCGCTGAGATGGGCATGTCAATCATCATCGCCCTCCCTGCGCAAGCTGTCATCAGTGACTTCATTGATCCTGCAGGCAATTCGTCAACATCTCATTTAGGCCTGTTCGCTAATAAAGTTGTGTACACGCTGAAGAGCGAGAGGATGCAAATACTGTAGCTTGTGTAGCCATCGTGTCACGGTGGCTCTGTTACTCAGGAAACGGAGTGACAGTTTCAAGAACTTATGAATAAAGATACATGTGTGATTAAACTCGGCTACATTTGTAGCACCAGTTATAAGAAGTGTCTGTCAGCCTCGGGTTAGCTACAGCCCTGTGCAGCTGGTGATCAACTGATGTTGGCTGGACCTTCTCACCTTTCTGGGACCGTTTTGAATAATGGACAATTGTTTGAGTGTATATAAATGTGATATGAAAGCCCATCTAACCTAGTGCCTGTTAAGCCAACATAATCTACAGTTTACAAAGAGAAATCACTTCGCCAACCAGGTATATTTTTGAAAGTCATCATTAAGGAAGAGGATATCCGTGAAGGATCATCGCACCTTGGGGACACTATCAAGCCATCATTATTGTGTGACACTTCCCTATTTTCAGTCAATATTGTTACCATCAGACAGTTTTATTGGGTAACACACAGCAGATTGCCAAAGAACAAAAGAGGGAAGATTGTAGTAAATATACACAAGAGGGCGCTTCGGTGCGATTCGGCGCTGATAGCTCTTTACACAGACCGGTCTTCGTTCACTCGGAATCTGACAGTAGAACGTTCAAGACGGATATCAACAAGCACCAAAAACTCTATATAAATTTACTAAATTTTTTTGACTCCAGCGAGAGTCCAGCCAAGCCTCAGTGAAAGGCTCATATATATGAATACAGGTCAAATCGTCGACACGCAAAATAGTCGACAACCAAGTCGTTGACATTAGAAGGCCTGGTACAAATTCGTTGACACATCAGCTCGTATATATTTGGCAGACAGAAAGTCGTTGACAAACTTTTGACCACAACAACCAACTCGTTCACAGGTCATTACACTCTTGTTGACATATTAATGTAATATCGTTGGTGGCGGTCATAACGGCTACACGCGAAAACGGCTACAACCATAACGGCTACAACCAAAACGGCCACACGACGATAACCAAAACTGCTACACCAATTTTGGGGACATAACAACCAAAACGGCAACAGTGTTTTTCAAGCCTTAACCAAAACGGCAACAGTAGCTTTTTACGCTGACCGGCCTTGACACCAAACGGCTACAACCAAAAAGACCAAAACGGCAACAGAGAATAAGTGAGGACCATTCTAGTCTCAGTTTATATATACTTGGTCCTGCAATTGAGAATTGTAATCAAGAAACAAAGAAAACACTAATCTTTCAGCACAGCTTTAATTAGCCAGGACCAATACTCAGGTGTCAGGCATAAGTGAAATTGCAGGTTCTTTAATTGCCGCCGACCGTACAATCAATGTCATGCATTAAATGGTGTATGGAAGTGTAGCCGTTTTGGACTTCGAATTTATGGCTGTAGCCGTTTTGGACATGGCTTGAGATCAGTGAAGTTGGCTACCCGAACCTAGCTACCTGACAGCTACCTGGCAGCTACCTGAAGGTGTAAAGTTAGCTACCCGAACCCAGCTACCTGACAGCTACCTGGCAGCTACCCGAACTTTCCATGTATATAACTCAAAAACAGTTCAGTGTAATTTTTCCGTTTTTGCGCCAAAAGATACTTAGGGCAAAGGGTTACGTTCTAGAATTTTTTCGGAATTTTCCGAGCACGTCGAAGATGTGATAAATCAAAATAATTGAAAAAATGACGTTTTTTACCGTAACGCAAACGGTAGCATTTTGGAGTGACCGGTTGAGAAAGCGCCGGTAGAAAACAAAAATTAACTTTTGTGTCTAACTTTTAGCATAGACAAAACTAGTCTTTGCAACCCTTAAAGGGGTCAAATTCATTAGTACTTTCGGGTAGCTGCCAGGTAGCTGGAATTTGGCTCGCCCCTTTTCTGCCACCCTCTCGTAAACGGTTTCACGGATCTTTACCGTTTTTGACACAAAGATACATTTGGCATAGGTCTACAATTTAGAATTTTTCCAGAATTTTCCGAAGCGTTACGGCTCTGAAATATCATAAAAACTCAAAAACAACCTCTTTTGCCGTAGCTGAGATTGTAAATTTACCGGTTGACCGGTTGGGACAGTACCAGTAAAAAACAAAAATTAACTTTTGTATCTAACTTTTTCAATATGTAAAACTGACCTGTGCAACCGTTAAGTGGGTGTAATTAGGCCTTAGATTCGGGTAGCTGCCAGGTAGCTAGCTTCGCTATCGCATATTCCTCGAAAACGGTCAAAAGATACTTAGGGCAAAGGTTTACGTTCTAGAATTTTTTCTGAATTTTCCGAGCACGTCGAAGATGTGATAAATCAAAATAATTGAAAAAATGATGTTTTTTACCGTAACGCAAACGGTAGCTTTTTGGAGTGTCCGGTTGAGAAAGCGCCGGTAGAAAACAAAAATTAACTTTTGTGTCTAACTTTTAGCATAGACAAAACTGCTCCACTCTCTTTCATATTCATACTCTGGTTAATATATTTTTTAAAGAAGTTTTTATGATAGCTATTTTCACAGATCTAAATCTAAACAATTTTTATCATTTTAAGCATAGTCTGATTGATGAAAGTAAAAAGTTATAGATAGATAGCATTTCCCGCCATTTTCGGAGGGCTGCATCTTGTGGCTAGAACATCTTCTGATGATTCAAGTCAATGTGATCGGCGAATAATGCCAGCGTAGGATAAAATTACAGCCCAAAAACATTGAGAAGCTGTCGCACAGCTATGTTTGCCTACATACTAAGCCACAATGCGATACTCCCCCGATAACTTTTGCTTTCATCTGGAAACCAAAATGTTGACAAGGACATCATGGACATCACAAACTGAGAACAAAAGTTCTTTCCCCCTTTCATACAATAATTCATACTCAATTTATACCCATAGACTCATTTAATCTTTAAGAGTATTTGTCCATTTTGTGAAAGTCATTAGAATTACAACACAGAGGAAAACAAATTCCAAACAATTAGGATATTTTCATGCTTTTTGTGAAGCAATCTACAGAGGTGAGTATGAAGATTCGAGGATCCCGAGCAAAGACAGTTACAAATGCCGCATTTGCATTGCATTTTAAATGCATATGCACTTGCAAACATTTGCACTTACATTTGCATTTTTTAAACTGAATATTTACATTTGCATTTGATTTTAAAACATTTGACTTGAAAATAAGCACATACTAATATTCTAAGTTATAATTAATTACTTGTAATATAACTTACACAGATTTAAAACTTCACACAGTAGATAGTTCATTACAAATTGATAAACAATTATTAGCTAAAAAGTCTTCACAAAAGAATGAAAAAGTGGCATTTATTGTATAGGTTAATGTTGCTCAAATTGTCAATTACTCAATCAATAAGAGTTGTATATACATCAAGTTTCTTATATTATTATATGCTATTAAAGTGTGCATTGAAACACTTTGAGGTATTTTTAGTACACATCATGTCAGACATTTACCCCATGGTGTCTTGTGTTACCTATTTGATAAGCTGTCCAATGTATTGATGATCTCTTTTCTAATATCATTTATCTTATCTCATTTTAAATGATGCATTTTATCTGATTTTTACGGTGGCTGGGATAGGACATGCATTTTTTATTTTTTATTTCGTTCTCACGAAATAGTATTCATGCAGTATTTCGTTATAATGACATAGTATTTCGTTATAATGAATTACTAATTCGTTGAAACGAAATACTTATTTTGTTTGGACGAAATATTAGTCCCTACAAGATCCTTACAAGATCCAAGAAGTGCTGACACTGGTTTTCCAGTGAACCAATCAAAGTTACCTTCTTTTTAACAGAATAAGACACAAGAAAAATTCACACTGTTAATTTAGTAATGGCTTGGAGAAATTAGACCAGGAGAGGACACTGGGGTACATCAAAGGTAGAATAAGACCCCCCCCCCCCCCTCTTCCCAACCCCCAACAAACATTTCCAACCCCACCCCTGCAGTTTTGTTAAGTGCATTTGATTGAAAACCTATTTCTGGTCATGCTCTTCTGTTGTGATACTGAGGCCTATCTGTCTGTCTATCTATCTATCTGGGTTGTAGATAAATTAGGTTATCCCCTACTGAAGAGAAAGGGTGTAGCCACATAGGGGGGGGGGGCAATATGGGGTCAGATCCCCCACACCCCCACCCCAAGGCCCTTTAGAAGTTGGAATGAAAAATTTGAGAATGTCACCTCTGCGGCATGTTAAGCCCAAATTATATACTATTTAATGTTATTATTTAGTTAGTGTGAACTTAAATAGTGTTATAAGTTTCTTTTTCTTTTCAAAATTTTTAAAGAGCTAAACCTCTCCAAAATGTCAGCTCTGGTTGTGACCCTCCCAAGGGAGTTCCACCACTGGTCAAATGACTTTGATTTCATGACTTACATTATGTAGGCCTATAAGCATGCAGTCCTCTCTTGTCTTATAGCTGCAGCCAATTTTATTTTTTCGATTTAATAACCTGGTATCCTGTTTGTCATCTTTTTCTACTTGTTGTGGTGTAGGCTAACATATTTTTAAGAGCTTCTGCAAATACAGTGTGATCCAGCTAATATATGTATGCAGATAAAGATATCATATAGTTTGCTTGATAGGATAGGATAGGATAGGATAGGATAGCATAGCATAGGATAGGATAGGATAGGATAAGATGCTTTTTCCCCCATTCCAGGCAATCTTCATGTGCAACTTCTCAGCTGAATGGCATTTGGAGATGTTCCCTTGTACTTGGTGTCTATGCTTAAGCAAATAAAATTCTCCATACATGTGTAACAGAAGTGCATGGGTCCCTCTCTTTCAGTTGATCAATCAACCCTTGTGAGTGGGAAAGAACTTGCCTAAAAGGGCTGCACTAAGTTCACTTTCTGCTATCTATCTATCTATCTATCTATCTATCTATATATATATATATATATATATATAGATCTTTATCAATCAATCAATCAATCAATCTACCTATCTATCTATCTATCCATCTATCCATCTATCTATCTATCTATCTATCTGTCTGTCTGTCTATCTGCCTTGGTATTAGACTCAGATTTGGGGCAACAACTGACACCACTTGTACAATGTGTTATATATGTTATTCTATCATTGACTGTTGAATGCAGGTCAACTTATTCAGACTGAGTAATTCTTCTGGCCATATATCAGCAACAGTTTAATGTATTTCGTGAGTACGAAATACTATTTCGTTCTCACAAAATAAAAAATTAAAAGTGCATGTCTTAACCCAGCCATCGTAGATTTTAACTATTTTATGGTATGTTTTGATGCAATTTCTCTCTGTACAAAGAGGTTAAATAACTACTATTAAAATTTTAATTCTTAAGTTATTTTTTCGAAGGTCAATTAAGTCAAATGCTAAATCTGAACACAATAGAGAAGAGGAATTTCCCTTCTACTGACTGTCACCCTTTCTTATGTAATTCCTAATAATAGGGGCTCAGCAAAACAGTACATTTAATTGACTATTGTTGACCTAGAAAATGTCCTAGATTTAGACCTCTATTTTGCCAAACATGTGGTCTTTGTTTAATCACCCAGTGAAACTGAGTAAAATATCAGGTGCAATACTTGAATACTACACAATAATTAAATATTGTTAAACATTACCTAAACATAACATGTTGTTCACTGCAACATTGGCATTTATTAATGAATGAGTGAGAATATTACACAAGCATCTTTACCACAATGATTTGATTAAAGAGGGATAATATAATAATATAATACAGTGGAAATTCCTAATCATCACTATAGTTGGCCACTTCCATTTTTAAATCTTTAAATTAAAAATAATAGTTATATATCTTGATACTTTTTTAGGTGTATTACATTTGAAAAAAAGCAAATGCATTTGCATTTAAATGTGTTTCTAAAAGTTCATACTTGCATTTGCATTCTATAATTAAGATGATGAAAATGATTTAGAATTTTAAAGGTACCAAAGGTAACAGTTACCAAATGCATCAGATTGAATTTGGCTTTTCTTACTTTTCACACAAAAGAAAATCCAGAAAATAAATAAATTTTCATTATGGATTTTCTAATTGTCTGTGAAAAAAAACTGTCATAAAAAAACTCTTTACTTACAGTGACTGCACAACTACACAATGCATCAAGATGTAGGAAAAAAAATATTAACCAGAGTATGAATATGAAAGAGAGTGGACCAGTTCTGTGTACGCTAAATGTTACACACAAAAGTTTGTTCTGTTTCATTACAGCGCTTTCTCAAACGGACACTCCAAAAAGCTACCATTTGCGTTACGGTAAAAAACGTCATTTTTTTAATTTTATTGATTTATCACATCTTCGACGTGCTCAGAAAATTCCGAAAAAATTCTAGAACGTAAACCTTTGCCCTAAGTATCTTTTGGCGCAAAAACGGAAAAATCACGTTTGACCGTTTTCGAGGAATATGCGATAGCGAAGCTAGCTACCTGGCAGCTACCCGAATCTAAGGCCTAATTACACCCACTTAACGGTTGCACAGGTCAGTTTTACATATTGCAAAAGTTAGATACAAAAGTTAATTTTTGTTTTTTACCGGTACTGTCCCAACCGGTCAACCGGTAAATTTACAATCGCAGCTACGGCAAAAGAGGTTGTTTTTGAGTTTTTTTTATATTTCAGAGCCGTAACTCTTCGGAAAATTCTGGAAAAATTCTAAAATGTAGACCTATGCCGAATGTATCTTTGTGTCAAAAACGGTAAAGATCCGTGAAACCGTTTACGAGAGGGTGGCAAAAAAGAGGCGAGCCAAATTCCAGCTACCTGGCAGCTACCCGAAAGTACTAATGAATTTGACCCCTTTAAGGTTTGCAAAGACTAGTTTTGTCTATGCTAAAAATTAGACACAAAAGTTAATTTTTGTTTTCTACCGGCGCTTTCTCAACCGGACACTCCAAAAAGCTACCGTTTGCATTACGGTAAAAAACGTCATTTTTTCAATTATTTTGATTTATCACATTTTCGACGTGCTCGGAAAATTCAGAAAAAATTCTAGAACATAAACCTTTGCCCTAAGTATCTTTTGGCGCAAAAACGGAAAAATCACGTTTGACCGTTTTCGAGGAATATGCAATAGCGAAGCTAGCTACCTGGCAGCTACCCGAATCTAAGGCCTAATTACACCCACTTAACGGTTGCACAGGTCAGTTTTACATATTGCAAAAGTTAGATACAAAAGTTAATTTTTGTTTTTTACCGGTACTGTCCCAACCGGTCAACCGGTAAATTTACAATCGCAGCTACGGCAAAAGAGGTTGTTTTTGAGTTTTTTTTATATTTCAGAGCCGTAACGCTTCGGAAAATTCTGGAAAAATTCTAAAATGTAGACCTATGCCGAATGTATCTTTGTGTCAAAAACGGTAAAGATCCGTGAAACCGTTTACGAGAGGGTGGCAAAAAAGAGGCAAGCCAAATTCCAGCTACCTGGCAGCTACCCGAAAGTACTAATGAATTTGACCCCTTTAAGGGTTGCAAAGACTAGTTTTGTCTATGCTAAAAGTTAGACACAAAAGTAAATTTTTGTTTTCTACCGGCGCTTTCTCAACCGGACACTCCAAAAAGCTACCGTTTGCATTACGGTAAAAAACGTCATTTTTTCAATTATTTTGATTTATCACATTTTCGACGTGCTCGAAAAATTCAGAAAAAATTCTAGAACGTAAACCTTTGCCCTAAGTATCTTTTGGCGCAAAAACGGAAAAATCACGTTTGACCGTTTTCGAGGAATATGCAATAGCGAAGCTAGCTACCTGGCAGCTATCCGAATCTAAGGCCTAATTACACCCACTTAACGGTTGCACAGGTCAGTTTTACATATTGCAAAAGTTAGATACAAAAGTTAATTTTTGTTTTTTACCGGTACTGTCCCAACCGGTCAACCGGTAAATTTACAATCGCAGCTACGGCAAAAGAGGTTGTTTTTGAGTTTTTTTTATATTTCAGAGCCGTAACACTTCGGAAAATTCTGGAAAAATTCTAAAATGTAGACCTATGCCGAATGTATCTTTGTGTCAAAAACGGTAAAGATCCGTGAAACCGTTTACGAGAGGGTGGCAAAAAAGAGGTGAGCCAAATTCCAGCTACCTGGCAGCTACCCGAAAGTACTAATGAATTTGACCCCTTTAAGGGTTGCAAAGACTAGTTTTGTCTATGCTAAAAGTTAGACACAAAAGTAAATTTTTGTTTTCTACCGGCGCTTTCTCAACCGGACACTCCAAAAAGCTACCGTTTGCATTACGGTAAAAAACGTCATTTTTTCAATTATTTTGATTTATCACATTTTCGACGTGCTCGGAAAATTCAGAAAAAATTCTAGAACGTAAACCTTTGCCCTAAGTATCTTTTGGCGCAAAAACGGAAAAATTACACTGAACTGTTTTTGAGTTATATACATGCAAAGTTCGGGTAGCTGCCAGGTAGCTGTCAGGTAGCTGGGTTCGGGTAGCTAACTTTACACCTTCAGGTAGCTGCCGGGTAGCTGTCAGGTAGCTAGGTTCGGGTAGCCAACTTCACTGATCTCATGGCTTGTAGCCGTTTTGGTCATCTCTTAATTTGGGATTTTTGGTTGTAGCCGTTTTGGGGATGCCATTAAATTTGTAGCCGTTTTGGGTTGTAGCCGTTTTCGCGTGTAGCCGTTATGACTGGCATTCGTTGGCAGCTTATCTGCCCAATGACCATTTCGTCGACAAATCTGACTCGGGGATTTAGTGTATACAGAAACAGACAACAACATGGCGTCTTGCTCAACTGATGACGAACGTTTTTTATTTAGTGCGCATGCTCAGTAGGTCACAGAAACGTCTACAGTACAAAGCGTCTACACAAACACTACACTCTCCCCCACGTAATTACAAAGTTGACTTTAACTTTACAGAGTTAATGCTGCATATTTTATTTGAGCATGTAAGAAAAGGGGAGGTTCACCTTACTTTATATTAACATAAGAACACATGTTGAACGTTCAGCAACAAGAACTCAAATTATCAAGTCATCTTACACAGGAACAAGATCCTCAAGAACTCTCAATTGATTAATTGCAACAAACTAAGATTTAATTGTTTACTCTTGGATTACAGTTATTTACAATATCTGAAACCTTAGATTACAATATCCAAACTTTACACCAGAAATGTAATTTTACCAAATTGTGATCAATAAATCTTTAGAGTAATTTTGTACCAGGAAATGTGAGATTTACCAAGGAATTTACTACAGCATATTAAAGTTACTGATAACAAAAGTTAAACCACTTATATAACTTTAACATATGTACAATAGTCCATTGTTTTGTACTCAATAGTCCATAACAGTTCCAGGTTGTTATCATTTAATTCATATCTGATAACGTGACATCACTTCATTTCCAAATTTCAAAATCATAGTCCAAATAACATTTTGTCAAGTTCAGGTACCATTTTGAGTCAATCCATAAACTAAATTTGTTATAAAAATGCAGTTTCATTTAAATTGTGAGTGTTACAAACTAAAAATGATTCATGATTTGACATTAACATTTGACTGTTCACATTGAATGATATAAACAAAATCACAATAAGCAGTCCATTTCTGTATTCTCTCTTCCGGATCTTCTTGGGACTGTTAACTTGAACAGGAATTCTTGGACTGTTCGATTTGACAGGTGTGGCTACTGCAGGGCGAGCCACACTAGGCACAGCAACAGGTGACTTTGTTGCTGGAGGAATAGACACAGGCTCATTACAAGTCTCTGTGTTCGGCACTACTGGCGGGCAGGGTCTTTCAATTGCCGGAGCACCAGTAAGGGGAAGTCACTGTCTTCGAAGTTAAGGGGGTAAGAATCCATTACACTGGGTCTCTGGTCAAGGTGTAATTCACCAGTTTTACGAAGGTGTTCGATATGGACGTAACGACATCTGTTTCCAATTTTGACCAGAAAATGGTAAGGTCCTAGGATCTTTGTAATAACGCCTTTTACAAAGAGCTCGATTCCAGAATGCACATTTTTCACTCTCACAATTTCACCAACATTGTAAACACTAGGGACCTGGGAAGATGAATTGTGATTTCTCACTTGTACTTCTTGTTTCTGATGCACGGTACTTGTGACATCAGGCTTCAACAGACTGAAACGAGTACGAGGGCTGCGTTTTAAGAACATTTCTGCAGGAGCCCTTCCGGTTGTAGCATGGGGTGTTACGCGGTAATGTAACAGGAAATTCTGTAATGCATGACTCAGATCTGTCGCTTGCTTGTCACACAACAAATGCTTCTTCAGAGCACTTTTCACTGTTTGAACGCATCTTTCAGCAGCGCCATTCGTTGCAGGATGATACGGTGGACTAAGCGAATGGTGAATTCCATTGTTACGGAAGAACTTCTTCATTTCTTCACTGATAAGTTGTGGACCGTTATCTGAGACCACACACTCAGGTAATCCATATTTGGCAAATAACTTTCTCAGTTCTTTGATTGTCTTCATTGTGGTAGTTGTAGACATCTCAATTACTTCCAACCACTTCGAGTGGGCATCAACCACAATGAGATAGTATTGCTTGTTCAGCTCTGCGAAATCGATATGTATCCTTACCAACACTTTCCCGGAAAATTCCATGTAACGAGTGGTACGGTTTGTAGGTTCTTCTGCATTGCCTGACAGACACTGCAAGCATTTACCAGAGATTCAATTGCTGAGTCGATACCAGGAAACCACAAATACGATCGTGCCAGAGACTTCATCCTAACGATCCCTGGATGAGTCATATGCAAATCTTCCAGTAGTTTCTCTCTGTAACAGGGAGGTATCACCACACGATTTCCCCAAAGTACACATCCTTGATCCACGGTCAATTCATTTCTTCTGTTGAAGAAAGGTTTCAAATCATCACTGGGACAATGCGACGGCCAACCAGACATAACAAAGTTCAGAACTCGGGCTAACACTGGATCATTCCGAGTGGCACTTGCGATGTGCTTTGCTTCGATTGGCAGTTCATCCACAAAAGAAAAGTAGTTTACTGGTAACTCTTGTGCCAAATAATTATCAGTACCAGCTGGCAATCTACTCAGTCCGTCGCAATTTGCATGGTCCTTGGAACTTCTGAATCTCAATTCGTAATCATGTGCCATTAAGATCAAAGACCAGCGTTGTAATCTGGAGGCTGCCAAACTTGGCACACCAACTTTCGAGCCAAGAATCCGTGAAATTGGCTTGTTGTCTGTCACAATTGTAAAATGTCTACCGTAGATGTACTTGTGGAATTTGGTAAGACCGTAGATTATTGCTAATCCCTCTCGCTCTAATTGACAATAGTTCTGTTCAGCGGGCGATAAGCTTCGAGAAGCGAAAGCGATGGGTTTCTCTACTCCATCCACTAAATGGGACAACACACAGCCAAGCCCAACTGGGCTAGCATCACATGCCAAGATGATCTCTTTCTTCGGGTCATAATGCACAAGTAACTCGTCACTTGTCAGTAGCTTCTTCATATTGCACCAGACTTCTTGACATGCCTTGGACCAATGGAAAGGCGTTTCTTTCCGAAGCAAATTGTACCATGGTGCGAGTAGAGTGGCTTGATTTGGGATAAACTTTGAATAGTAGTTGACCATCCCAAGCAATACACGTAATTCATGCAAATCTGTAGGTGCTCTCATGTTCTGGAGAGCCTCAATTTTGTCTTGGGTAGGCTGAATTCCGTTTGAACTGATTTCGTGACCAAGGTAAGTCACCCGGTCCATCATGAATGAACATTTGGTTAACTTCAATTGAACACCATATTTCTGCAATCGTTCAAGTACAAGCCGAATTTTAGCCATGTGATTGGCTTTCTTTGATGCAATCAAAATGTCATCGAGATAACCTCATGTTGGTTAATGCACTTTTGGGCCCATTGTTCAACTCGTGACGTTACCAGCAGGCCACAGCATCTGCCTGCATAGGCCAGCAAGTTGTGACGTCATTGTGTGTCGCACTCTTGCGTCATCAGCACAATATTTATCACACACTCAGCAATCAAAAATCATTTTTCATCAGTTATATTTCTATTTATGCAAAAAAAATTAATTGATGTTTATCACACATGCTTCGCATCACCCGCCGTGGAGTTTATCACACTCGGCGATCAGAAAATAGTTTTATTTGTCGCCAATATCTTCGCAACCGTACGGTCTAGAAGGTCCATCTTGGTTTTAAAACTACAAGCTCCTCGAGGGGAACAAGCACATGTGTAGAATACACCTGTAGCTGCTCTGGATCCCGAGTTCTAACTAATCAAAGTTGGGTTGTCCTAACTCCCATGAGACAATGTGATTTTTCTCGAGGCATCACTAAATTCTGTCATATCAACGTATCATGTCTGAGTAAGGGCTCCGTAAATTTCAACTATTGCGCAGGATTTATATTCATGAACACTTAGCATATATATATATGACTCTTGTTCTGAAACTTAGTTGCGCAAAGTCTAGGCACAGATTCAAAGTATTCTGACAGATTGCAGATTTTATGAAAATATTGTTTATTAAATAAATAACTCGTCCAAAATGCATAATTTTTGGGTGAGTGAAATTACAGTAAAAAGATAAATTTTATGCACAAAGATAATCAAGTAAACTTAGTAGATGTAATTCATGTAAAATTTTGTGCAATGATACATATATTTGTATAGGTCTAGCTAGGTGAATCGTTTTTAATTCAATGGAAAAGTATTATCTCAAAAACATCTTCAACAACAAAAAAAAAGATATGGGTCTTTTTTTTTTTTTTTCACCAGTGAAATGTAAAAAAAAGGCCAATCTTGACAATGGTGTATACGGCAGGCCAAAAAATCTTTTTTGACAATAGATGGGTCAAACCAATTCACAATTTCCGCATATATAGGCCTATGTAATACAATAGCTAATTAGCATGATATAAAATGTATGCTGTGAATTAATTGTTGTACCTTTGGCAAACTTGGCCTCATGGGGCACACATGGGGTTGGGCATTTTTTTTTACAATAATTTAAGTCCTACGGTACTCTCGATATCTTGAACTATTATTTACTAGTACGCCTCGTCTGATTCAGCCTCTAGCTATGGCCCTGTATATTATATAATTAGTGGATGAACAGTGAAACTGCACCGACTCTCCATCCACCATTTAGGCCTATGTTCTACACCGAATTTATAATTATAAAATGCTTAATTTAAATTTATTTTCATTATTTACTTATTTTTTGCTATTTTTATTTTCGATCGCATGACCAATATTGTCTACCAATATCAGGATTTATTGATCACTTTCACTCTCACATGAACAATAATGTCGTCAAATTTTAGGATTTATTGGCCCTGTCATATGATGCCCTCTGTGCATGCTGATTGGCTATTGCAATTTAGGTGTAAAATATATTTTTATGTTGCTGGAGGAGTGCCCGAGACATAATAAATTTAAGGATAGAAGAGCTCCACCATTGTCCCAGTAACAGGCCGAGTATTGGACTAGATCTACATCTTCTTGTAGCACAGAATATATTCTGAATAAAATATTGTTCTATATTGATGTAGATGATGCCAACTATTCACAATTTTCAGTCACTTTTTTTCTACCAGTAAATTAATCGAAATCTTTTTTTTTTTGGAAGGAAAAGTTCATTTTATTTTATTGATTTCAAAAAAATCCTTATTAGATATGAATATCCAACAGTTCCATCAAAATGAAAGATGCAATACCTGACCATCATAAAATTACAGGCATTCATTACAATATGCTGTTTTTCGTGCAATTTGACTGCATTAGAACCTACACAGGTAATGCCTTCAGAAAAGATACATATGTCACATAGTACTATAGCTCTACTCACTAAGTCTGTCTAAAGCTACACCTACAGTAGTATGATATTCAGGTTCTCATTATTTTATACATAATATGCGAATAGTATATAGGTAAAAATTCAAGGTCCCAGTTGCCATAATTATATGTTTTCTGGGCTGAGTCATGCTTTAAGTATGATATACATAAAAGATAAATCACAGGTCAAACCGCAAAGCATTAAACAAATACTGATCACAATATCAATATAAGATTAAAATTTACATAATTATATACAAATACTGACAATAATATCACAATAATATTAAAATTTACAGTTTACATATTTACGTAAGTTCCACTAATTTTAAATTACAATGTAATACATGTTAATACCTTGATAATAACCCATTACTTTCATCATAACAATAAGATTTGATGTGATATTCAATAAACATAATACTGTTCGAATGGCTACACAGCCTGATTACACATATCTGCACACCACAGAAACAATCTCAACAGCCATAAGACTGATGCTACACTTTCACATTCTAGCGTTACTTGCGCAGTTGTTTACGTCTTCCGGTAATAAAGGTTGGTAAATGCCTCTTCTTTCTTTGTCCTTCCTGGCTTATGTTGGGACAGCGTTCCTTGGTCATTTTGGTAGCAGCATTGTCCACTCTTTGAGTGAGGCGAGGAAATTCCTCGAACAACTGGTCATTTGAATCTGAAAAATGATACAATTTTATGAAATATAAAAGTGAAACCAGCTCATGAGCATGACAACCACTTCAAAATTTTTAAAAAGAGCTTTGTGGAAAGATCACCTCCATCATCCATGGCATGTAAAGGCCTACCACAATTATACTTATAATTTAACATAATGTATATATTATTAGTCATATATGCAAATAATTTTAAGAGCAACACCTCCCAAAGGTCAGTACGCATTTGAGGTAATGTAAATACAATTTTACAAAATGACAGGATAGCAATTACTTATAAATGTGTCCTTATATAAACGAAATGATGTCCATACCGACTAATTGGTTCCAACAGCATGTTAGGAGGTCAGAGACTTCTGGAATGGTCTTGCTGCGGAAATGCAGTAACTTGGGATCCTGAAATAGATAACATGAGTATTAGCAGAGTGCAAACTGTTAATTTCTTTTGCTCTTCGCAATTAATTAAAATCCCTGATATGACAACTTATTACCACAAAACCCATAATTTGACAACTGTAATCCTAAAACTGACTAATACATGCATACCAGATGGCAAATGCCTACGCATATTGTACAGTTCAAGACTTTAACTGCACACAAATGCTAGTTCATAACTGCATTCAAATCATGCAAATTTTTAACTAAAGTTAATAAATATACACCTTCGACTAAACCATTACGTATGATCCTTAAATCCCTACTTAACACAGCTCAGTGCTCTACCTAAATTCAAATGTTCAAATGGCTATTTGCAGACAATGATTTGACAGGTTGACCCAAGAACAATATTAAGAAACATCATGATAGCTGCATGCCGAATGTTTTAATATAAGATATTTAAGAAAGGCTGAAGCATGAACAGGCCTTCAAAGATGTAAATGTATTGTAGGCAGAGCTATCTCTATTGTAAATGTAGACATGTTACCCGGTTAAATATTTTTCAAACAGCACGACAAGATTAATCACTTGAGACGACAATGTATACTGTTGAGTTCTCAAAATCAATGGTACCTGAATCACTTGTGACTGAGAATCTTTGAAGACAATGCTGCCATTATCAACTTGGTACCAGGTTCCACTCCCACACAGGAGATAATCCGATACTCTGCGCAAGTGAGCTCTGATGATAGATGGATGCAAGCTAATCCACTGAGCTGGTATAACCGAATTTCCCAAGTGTTCAACAGCCTTTGAGTCTTTACTGATGCTAGACTCCACATTCAACATAGAACTTTGCTGGTACTGAATACGTATCATACAATTTGAAATCACTTCATTTGCTTTCTTGCTGCTTGTTTCCTCAGCGATAGATCCCAATTTGTAAATGAGCGCTTCCTCCTGTTCTGCAACTATGCTCCTCAATGACGATAATCTGTATACTATAGGCGCATGCGCAGTTAGGTTGTGAAAGTGTACCCCATAGAAATTGGTTATTTTCTTTGGTGTACCCACCAATTTCCATAGTTTCATGGCAAGAATAAACGTAAGGTTGGTAAATCGTAGTATGCTCCGTACATTTCTCTTGGCTTCAAGGCTGTAACCAATTTCACTTATTTCAACTAAAAGCTGCATAAGTTCATAAAACTGCAGATCAATGTTACTTTTAAGGCTACATATCCTAATAGCAAATCCTGGCATCACAAGCACGAATCTTTGGGCGATCTCCTCTGCATAGCTGGTATAATTCAGTAATACAGACGCGAGACTCTGTTGACAGATGGTGCGGCACTTCATCCATCACATGTTCAAAAACTTTGAGAAAATCATGCATAAATTCCATATCAGGCACTTCGAAGAACTGACAAGAAATTTCGGACAAGTTTTGTTGTGGAGTATTCAACAGTAGAGCTGGCAGCCTTTGAACACCAAGGAGCTCCTCCTTCAGCAGTTCCTGCAACTCAGCTTTGCTGACACTGTAATAAGAAGTTGCAGGGTACATATCTCTTGCATGTACATCGTTTAACATATCATCTTTTGACAACTCTGAATACTTGTAAGTTTTCCCTGTTTCCCACAAAGAACCACGAAGTACAACTGCTTGGATGTGTTGAATGCTTTGATGCTGGCACTGAAAAGCATTCCCAAGATTCATATAGTGACAAGCCTTGGTACCACATGCACTCCTGTAGTTGCCTCCAATCTGCATGCCAGTTTCAAAGCAACAAGCAGGTGTATCGCCTGTGCAAAACCGGGGAATAACATTCATAAGGATTTCAGTACTGGGGATTTTAACTGGTTTTTGCAGACTCTTCAGATCTTCCAAACGGCACTGAGAATACATTGACTGATCTTGTACACTGGATCCAGATCTACCAAAAATATGCAAAATAGGTTTTTCAATCTCTCTCTGCTTGTCTTGATGTATTGCAGGGTCATATATAACGTTCACAGTGAACACAACATGCGGGTGACCATTAACATCACCATGGTCATGCCAAAACTTCAGAAAACATTGCCGAACCAATTTCTTGTAGTGATTTTTGGTTTCCTCCTCAGTCATACTTGGGTGGTACTCATTCAATAATTTTAATTTCCTTACCATCTCTTCAGTGTTCATTTTTTCTAGTTGCTCATCACTAACAGGTAAAAGAAAACCTTGATCCACTTGCCGCTTTAGTTCCACTTCGATTAAGTGCCGCAGAGGAATTTTGCGTCCAGCTACCTCTTCTTTGTCAAACACTGGGCCTTCCGATGATAATTTGATTTTGGTAAAAGTCTTCGGGGCAACAGACTCCCCCACCACAACTTTCCCATCTTTCTTCCAATTACTAAGCTCCTGCTTCAACATCCTAGCGGAGGGTTTATCTGAAACAGCTTGAAGCCTCTTCCTGTATCTACGAATTCGAGATGGTATGTCTCGGCCAGACACTGTCTTCTCTTGATTAAAAACTGTTGTATCGACCCCTTGGTCTGCTGCACATTTCTTCAAAATCTGACCTCCTTTAGCGGAGCTTTTCCCATCTGGGGAACGCACATCAAACTTTCTTGCCATTTCCGACCAGTTTACATGACTGCCAGGTTGGGTGCCCTTCATATGATTGAGGAAATCCTGTTTTTCAAAGAGGTAACTCTCAATGTTGCCGACAGGGTTTCGCCTTTTAGCTACACCTGTGTTTTCTTTTTCCTGCCGTGCTGTGGCAATTTTGGCTGCATCTTGTCTGCTTATATACTCGCCATCTAACCTTATCCGATCATAGCGTGAAAATGACAGATTGTTCCGCAGCACCACATCAAGTTCCTGTGATGGACTTGACTTCAGCTGTTGCTTGAATTGCCTTTGCTCATCTGCCTTTACTTTTCTAATAGTTTCCTTGACAACAGGGCTGTTCAAAATCTGCTCATTTGATATGCCACTTCCCACTGTAGACTGACTAATAGATGAATTGGGCATCACACATTTTTGGCATCCTTTTGCAGAATGCTCATTCTGCTCGCTGTCATTCAGTGACTTCCAGTGTACGTAATTATACGAACAAATGAAAGCAGTTTTTTCACCACGGTGATTGCCATTGAAATTCCCACATTTGTTAAAATATTCCTCATACCTAACAATATCTTTCCTGAAAGTGCTGTTGTAAGGTACTTCCAAACTGGATTCACCACCAATAATTGACATATATCTGCCATGCCTTTCCTTTGCGGTTAGTCTATCAGAAGTGTGGTACGCAGCATCATTTTCACTCACTGTACCATCCAGTAACTCCTTGAATTTTACAAGTCTTGTAGTGCGTGCCACAAGAACTTTATAGTAATTACATGTCATGTTTGATCCTATGTCAAGCTATGATTGAATGTCAACATCCTGTCAGCAGTGTAAATGACTCCATCAGCAGGTCAAGGCCTTGCAAAAGTTTTCAAATATATATGAGATTTCTGTGAAAATGACATTTGTTTTAGCGATGCATGATGCAGGTACAATACAAATATTCCAGTAATAATTGGTGTCGGCCAGATGAATGGAATAAAATGTAAACATTGCCGCCTGCAGAATGACAGCTGTGACCTTTGACCTGCTGGTGTCCTTCACCTTGCTTGATCAGTAACAACTCACCTGACAAATTTCTATGACAATTTTACATATAAAACCACCATGGCAAGTCACCATGTGTCGCCTTCTCATTCTTTGATCACTTACCAATCAATCTAGCCATCCTAAATGTTTTGAAGGAGCCACAAATGCATGGTAATCCAGAAATAAAACCATCACATGCACATCAAGCCATGCTAGGTACGTCATCTTGATCATCTTGAGCTCTCTGGGGAGGGTACTCTCCTAAAATGTTAAAGTAAAATCACTGTCAAGTTTTTTCTTACTTAATTTATTGGAGTAGATGAATAACAAATTTATGATTCAAAATACAGGCCATATTGATAGCTATTAATGCATAAATTGGCCAATAGTAAAGAAGATAGTACCTGAGTTGTCTTTACAAGGAAGTACTCTCCCTCCAACCAGTGCCAGTGACCCGGATGTTCGCGTCAGCCGGCTAAAATTGCCTCGTAAACAAAAGGTTCACTGCGGTCGTGAGTGTCATCTAGACCATTAGCGATGTCTTAAAAATGTATGTAATATACTAGAATTATGGAAATTTTGTGATTTTCAACATGTAGTAGGCGCATTTTGCAAATTGTGTCTCATATACTCACCATGACCATTATTCCTTCAGACAGATGCCATAAAAATTCCCGCCATGCACAAAATTCACAAAAAAAGTGAGTTGTATGTGAAAAGTGCAGATTGCGCCATTACAGTATTATTCTTCACTGCATTCCGAGTGTAAAAAGATCAAAGGGCATTAATAATTACTATAATATAGGTCTAGAATTTTATTGGAACCACAAATGTATGTCTTGTATATATATATGAACCCCCCCCCCCCAAAGTCACGTGACCTGTGGAACATATATAGATTTAAATTTCCTGTGGGACATAAATGTGATTGACACTTTTAATTAAAAGAGATATGAAGGATCAATATAGAAAGTAAAACAAGTTCTATGCCTACACCCTCCCTCACAGGGCCTGCAGGGCCCTGAGACTGCATTAACCAACATGAGACACTGTACACCCTCGATTCCTTGCAAAATTTGGTCCATTGTTCTTTGAAAAATACTTGGTGCAGTTGAGACACCATAACTGAGCCTATGGTACTTGTACAGGTTTTTCAATGTGTTAACCACTAAGTACTGCTTAGATTCTTCTGTCAGTTCCAACTGTTGGTACGCAGCACTTAAATCTAACTTTGTGAATACTTCACCGCCCGAAAGAGAAGCAAACAAGTCCTCGGCATTTGGCAGGGGATAAACATCTGACTGCACAACTTGGTTTACTGTCACCTTGTAATCCCCACATAATCTCAAACTTTGGTCCCTTTTCCACACAACAACAAGCGGAGCAGCCCAATCTGAGCTGTCAATTTTCGAGATCACTCCCTACCTTTCCAGTTTGTCCAATTCTGCTGACACTTGATCTCTGAGGGAGTATGGTACAGGTCTTGCTTTGTGAAATAAAGGCTTAGCTCCATCCTTCACTCGGATATCAGCCTTGAAGTTGCGAATTGATCCTGGCTTTCCGTCAAAAACACCTTGGAACTCCTTCAAAAGACCCTTGACGTCTGGGGGTTCCTGGACCTTGAACACCTTGTGCCAATTTAGATGAATCTTCTCAAGCCATTGTCGACCCAGCAGACAAGCATCATCACCTTCTGTTACGTACAATGGCAACCGATACGGGACACTGCGATAGAGAACTTCAACCTCTATAAAGCCATTGACAGGAACACTGTGCTTCGAGTAGCTACTAAGCCTCAACTGAGCAGGATGCAACGGAATGTTCTTGAAATGTTTCTTGTACACATTCAATGGAATCAATGCGACAGGACAAGCTGTGTCAATAACAAAGTTGACAGGTACACCATTCACATACAATACTTCTTCATACTCAGGAGGGACCCGAGCAGGTGCCTCGGAAGACTCTGAGACACAGAATAACTTGTGAAATGAACCAGCTAAATCATCACATGTTTCACAATTGTCACCATGATCATGGTAATTGTCAGTGTAACTTTCATCAGCATTGTCAACATAATGATCATAGTCATAGTTCTCATCAGGTTCATTCACATACCTGACACGTTGCCTGTTTGTTTTATCATTCCATGCATTTGAACGTGAATTTGACCTGCAATTTCGACGTCGTGATGGGCAATTTCTTCTCAAATGTCCACGTTGCCCACAATGATAGCATGTTACGTTCGAGTAATCATTTGTGCGATTTTGTGGCTGACTTGAGCACTCACTTGTACAAGATTGTGGCTGACTCGAATGACCACGAGTTGATTGTGACTGATTTCCTCCTCCGCGACTTGAGAAATTCGAGTTTTTCCGGTATCCTTGGAACTGTGTCTGCGACCTGACATGATGAACATCAGCTGCTCTTCCTTGTGCTTGAGCAGAAGCACCAGATTCAGTGTGGTGTAATCCTTGCACATCTTGGTCAACAACTTCCATGGCAAGAGCCAAAGCAGTGGCCCTAGTCCAGGTGAAGTTGTCTCTCTGGGACTCCTCCAGGAGCCGTTTCATAATCTTGGAATTGCGAATTCCAAATGTAAATGAGTCCCTGAGATGATTTTCCAGTTCTGCTCCATAGTCACAATTGGCAGAAATTCTTTTCAAAGCAGCTATGTAGTCTGACAGTGATTCTCTTTCCATTTGTTTGCGATTGTGCAGCTTCAATCTGTCAACCATGGAGTCGTAGTAGTCTTGAAATGAGCTCTGAGTAATCCAAGGAGTTCATCATACGATTTGTTAGTCACTAACTGTGGAAATGACAAGTCTTTCAAAATGGCAAAAGCATCAGGCCCAATCTCAGCTATCAATGCAGCACTTTTCTTGGGGGCTGTTTCAATGTCATTTACTGCAAGCCAGGCAGAAAGACGCACCTCATAATTCTCCCACACCTCCTTCTCAGGGTTAAAAGGTCCAATGGATGAAGTGTAAGCCATATTTAAGGCCTCGTCGCCAATTTAGTGTATACAGAAACAGACAACAACATGGCGTCTTGCTCAACTGATGACGAACGTTTTTTATTTAGTGCGCATGCTCAGTAGGTCACAGAAACGTCTACAGTACAAAGCGTCTACACAAACACTACAGGGGATAACTCGGTTAATAAAGCTTCCACAGCGGTATACTTGCTATGAATATATTCATATGAATGAGATCTATAAAAGGATGTCCATAACATTGCTTTACACCAAATATTAACGGGAAAAAATACCATAAAACCGTGATCGAGGGGGGCAAGGGGAGGCCGACGGCCGGGAAAAACCTGTGTCAACGAGTTAGCAGAACCAAC